>OZ010597.1:83217871-83572871 GCA_963932145.1 Acanthosepion lycidas
ACAATTGGGACTATAAATTTTGTTTGGAAACGCTTTCATTTATGTGTATGGGATCAAGATAACTTTTTAATTTTATTAGGCTCTCTTTGAAAATAGTGTAGTATAATCTACAAGCAAGAGCAATATTGCGTCAGTTTAGCTTCCATTAATTCCGGTAACAGGTAATGATTTTGTTGATGATTTCCAATGCTTTTTCGTTTAGAACAAATATTAGCTAAATCGTCTTTAGTAGAGCGCCAGACAAATTTAATAGAATGTTTCATGTGTAGACAATTGGGACTATATATTTTGTTTGAAAACGCTTTCATTTATGTGTATGGGATCAAGATAACTTTTTAATTTTATTAGGCTCTCTTTGAAAATAGTGTAGTATAATCTACAAGCAAGAGCAATATTGCGTCAGTTTAGCTTCCATTAATTCCGGTAACAGGTAATGACTTTCTTGCTGATTTCCAATGATTTTCTCGTACAAATGATATTTGAATTCTTTTACATAGTGAAAATCATTGAAGTTCATAATTTATTATATAATCATAGGCTAATTTAGAATAAATATCCATGAATTTGAATAGTGCCATAAAGTCACATTATTGATCATACAATATCAATAATAAGGGTTTGCGTGAAATTTCAAACACTAATAAATCTAAAGAAAGTTACTTTTAGCGGGAATCGTGTTCGATTAATCTCTCGATATTAAAACCGTTAATGTTGGAATTACAGTATATAATAACAATTAAAATTTCATACCTAATGTAGACAATTTTATACGCCCAAGAAATGACCAGTACCAGCGGAGCAGAGTGGCGCAGTGGAAGCGTGCTGGGCTCATAACCCAGAGGTCCGTAGATCGAAACTACGCTCTGCTAGATGATGTTTTCCTGTAGGAAAAATTTTTTTTTTTTTTGCTTAGATTATATGTAATGAAATTGCATCTCATCTGAAATGCATCATATTTGACATACATAGTTTTATAAATTTTATCATAATTTTTCATTTCAAATTATGTTGAAATAATTTTTCCCCGCTTCTCAGTAATCTCAGTTAAGTTCTTGAATATAACACGCATATTCTATATTTAGTTGAATTTTTGGTATGTGCAATAAATTAATTTCACAGATCTCGTACATTTTCGGAGCTTATGGGCAAGGATGGAAACATTAAATATTCCGTTAATATTTCAATGGGAAACTTGTTAGCATTACTAATTCGAAAGATGTTTAATATAGGCATGGCTACGTAAGTCCGATGTTAAATTGTTCAATCTAATGTCGGATGAAGAAATATACTTTGCTACCGAATATTAAAAATTATTTAAAATCACTTGAAAACTAATCACTTCTAAATTAGTTTAGAACAAATATTAGCTAAATCGTCTTTAGTATAGCGGCAGACAAATTTAATAGAATGTTTCATGTGTAGACAATTGGGACTATATATTTTGTTTGAAAACGCTTTCATTTATGTGTATGGGATCAAGATAACTTTTTAATTTTATTAGGCTCTCTTTGAAAATAGTGTAGTATAATCTACAAGCAAGAGCAATATTGCGTCAGTTTAGCTTCCATTAATTCCGGTAACAGGTAATGATTTTGTTGATGATTTCCAATGCTTTTTCGTTTAGAACAAATATTAGCTAAATCGTCTTTAGTAGAGCGCCAGACAAATTTAATAGAATGTTTCATGTGTAGACAATTGGGACTATATATTTTGTTTGAAAACGCTTTCATTTATGTGTATGGGATCAAGATAACTTTTTAATTTTATTAGGCTCTCTTTGAAAATAGTGTAGTATAATCTACAAGCAAGAGCAATATTGCGTCAGTTTAGCTTCCATTAATTCCGGTAACAGGTAATGACTTTCTTGCTGATTTCCAATGATTTTCTCGTACAAATGATATTTGAATTCTTTTACATAGTGAAAATCATTGAAGTTCATAATTTATTATATAATCATAGGCTAATTTAGAATAAATATCCATGAATTTGAATAGTGCCATAAAGTCACATTATTGATCATACAATATCAATAATAAGGGTTTGCGTGAAATTTCAAACACTACTAAATCTAAAGAAAGTTACTTTTAGCGGGAATCGTGTTCGATTAATCTCTCGATATTAAAACCGTTAATGTTGGAATTACAGTATATAATAACAATTAAAATTTCATACCTAATGTAGACAATTTTATACGCCCAAGAAATGACCAGTACCAGCGGAGCAGAGTGGCGCAGTGGAAGCGTGCTGGGCTCATAACCCAGAGGTCCGTAGATCGAAACTACGCTCTGCTAGATGATGTTTTCCTGTAGGAAAATATTTTTTTTTTTGGTTAGTTATATGTAATGAAATTGCATCTCATCTGAAATGCATCATATTTGACATACATAGTTTTATAAATTTTATCATAATTTTTCATTTCAAATTAAGTTGAAATAATTTTTCCCCGCTTCTCAGTAATCTCAGTTAAGTTCTTGAATATAACACGCATATTCTATATTTAGTTGAATTTTTGGTATGTGCAATAAATTAATTTCACAGATCTCGTACATTTTCGGAGCTTATGGGCAAGGATGGAAACATTAAATATTCCGTTGATATTTCAATGGGAAACTTGTTAGCATTACTAATTCGAAAGATGTTTAATATAGGCATGGCTACGTAAGTCCGATGTTAAATTGTTCAATCTAATGTCGGATGAAGAAATATACTTTGCTACCGAATATTAAAAATTATTTAAAATCACTTGAAAACTAATCACTTCTAAATTAGTTTAGAACAAATATTAGCTAAATCGTCTTTAGTAGAGCGCCAGACAAATTTAATAGAATGTTTCATGTGTAGACAATTGGGACTATATATTTTGTTTGAAAACGCTTTCATTTATGTGTATGGGATCAAGATAACTTTTTAATTTTATTAGGCTCTCTTTGAAAATAGTGTAGTATAATCTACAAGCAAGAGCAATATTGCGTCAGTTTAGCTTCCATTAATTCCGGTAACAGGTAATGATTTTGTTGATGATTTCCAATGCTTTTTCGTTTAGAACAAATATTAGCTAAATCGTATTTAGTAGAGCGCCAGACAAAGTTAATAGAATGTTTCATGTGTAGACAATTGGGACTATATATTTTGTTTGAAAACGCTTTCATTTATGTGTATGGGATCAAGATAACTTTTTAATTTTATTAGGCTCTCTTTGAAAATAGTGTAGTATAATCTACAAGCAAGAGCACTATTGCGTCAGTTTAGCTTCCTTTAATTCCGGTAACAGGTAATGACTTTCTTGCTGATTTCCAATGATTTTCTCGTACAAATGATATTTGAATTCTTTTACATAGTGAAAATCATTGAAGTTCATAATTTATTATATAATCATAGGCTAATTTAGAATAAATATCCATGAATTTGAATAGAGCCATAAAGTCACATTATTGATCATACAATATCAATAATAAGGGTTTGCGTGAAATTTCAAACACTAATAAATCTAAAGAAAGTTACTTTTAGCGGGAATCGTGATCGATTAATCTCTCGATATTAAAACCGTTAATGTTGGAATTACAGTATATAATAACAATTAAAATTTCATACCTAATGTAGACAATTTTATACGCCCAAGAAATGACCAGTACCAGCGGAGCAGAGTGGCGCAGTGGAAGCGTGCTGGGCTCATAACCCAGAGGTCCGTAGATCGAAACTACGCTCTGCTAGATGATGTTTTCCTGTAGGAAAATATTTTTTTTTTTGGTTAGTTATATGTAATGAAATTGCATCTCATCTGAAATGCATCATATTTGACATACATAGTTTTATAAATTTTATCATAATTTTTCATTTCAAATTAAGTTGAAATAATTTTTCCCCGCTTCTCAGTAATCTCAGTTAAGTTCTTGAATATAACACGCATATTCTATATTTAGTTGAATTTTTGGTATGTGCAATAAATTAATTTCACAGATCTCGTACATTTTCGGAGCTTATGGGCAAGGATGGAAACATTAAATATTCCGTTGATATTTCAATGGGAAACTTGTTAGCATTACTAATTCGAAAGATGTTTAATATAGGCATGGCTACGTAAGTCCGATGTTAAATTGTTCAATCTAATGTCGGATGAAGAAATATACTTTGCTACCGAATATTAAAAATTATTTAAAATCACTTGAAAACTAATCACTTCTAAATTAGTTTAGAACAAATATTAGCTAAATCGTCTTTAGTAGAGCGCCAGACAAATTTAATAGAATGTTTCATGTGTAGACAATTGGGACTATAAATTTTGTTTGGAAACGCTTTCATTTATGTGTATGGGATCAAGATAACTTTTTAATTTTATTAGGCTCTCTTTGAAAATAGTGTAGTATAATCTACAAGCAAGAGCAATATTGCGTCAGTTTAGCTTCCATTAATTCCGGTAACAGGTAATGATTTTGTTGATGATTTCCAATGCTTTTTCGTTTAGAACAAATATTAGCTAAATCGTCTTTAGTAGAGCGCCAGACAAATTTAATAGAATGTTTCATGTGTAGACAATTGGGACTATATATTTTGTTTGAAAACGCTTTCATTTATGTGTATGGGATCAAGATAACTTTTTAATTTTATTAGGCTCTCTTTGAAAATAGTGTAGTATAATCTACAAGCAAGAGCAATATTGCGTCAGTTTAGCTTCCATTAATTCCGGTAACAGGTAATGACTTTCTTGCTGATTTCCAATGATTTTCTCGTACAAATGATATTTGAATTCTTTTACATAGTGAAAATCATTGAAGTTCATAATTTATTATATAATCATAGGCTAATTTAGAATAAATATCCATGAATTTGAATAGTGCCATAAAGTCACATTATTGATCATACAATATCAATAATAAGGGTTTGCGTGAAATTTCAAACACTAATAAATCTAAAGAAAGTTACTTTTAGCGGGAATCGTGTTCGATTAATCTCTCGATATTAAAACCGTTAATGTTGGAATTACAGTATATAATAACAATTAAAATTTCATACCTAATGTAGACTATTTTATACGCCCAAGAAATGACCAGTACCAGCGGAGCAGAGTGGCGCAGTGGAAGCGTGCTGGGCTCATAACCCAGAGGTCCGTAGATCGAAACTACTCTCTGCTAGATGATGTTTTCCTGTAGGAAAAATTTTTTTTTTTTTTGCTTAGATTATATGTAATGAAATTGCATCTCATCTGAAATGCATCATATTTGACATACATAGTTTTATAAATTTTATCATAATTTTTCATTTCAAATTATGTTGAAATAATTTTTCCCCGCTTCTCAGTAATCTCAGTTAAGTTCTTGAATATAACACGCATATTCTATATTTAGTTGAATTTTTGGTATGTGCAATAAATTAATTTCACAGATCTCGTACATTTTCGGAGCTTATGGGCAAGGATGGAAACATTAAATATTCCGTTAATATTTCAATGGGAAACTTGTTAGCATTACTAATTCGAAAGATGTTTAATATAGGCATGGCTACGTAAGTCCGATGTTAAATTGTTCAATCTAATGTCGGATGAAGAAATATACTTTGCTACCGAATATTAAAAATTATTTAAAATCACTTGAAAACTAATCACTTCTAAATTAGTTTAGAACAAATATTAGCTAAATCGTCTTTAGTATAGCGGCAGACAAATTTAATAGAATGTTTCATGTGTAGACAATTGGGACTATATATTTTGTTTGAAAACGCTTTCATTTATGTGTATGGGATCAAGATAACTTTTTAATTTTATTAGGCTCTCTTTGAAAATAGTGTAGTATAATCTACAAGCAAGAGCAATATTGCGTCAGTTTAGCTTCCATTAATTCCGGTAACAGGTAATGATTTTGTTGATGATTTCCAATGCTTTTTCGTTTAGAACAAATATTAGCTAAATCGTCTTTAGTAGAGCGCCAGACAAATTTAATAGAATGTTTCATGTGTAGACAATTGGGACTATATATTTTGTTTGAAAACGCTTTCATTTATGTGTATGGGATCAAGATAACTTTTTAATTTTATTAGGCTCTCTTTGAAAATAGTGTAGTATAATCTACAAGCAAGAGCAATATTGCGTCAGTTTAGCTTCCATTAATTCCGGTAACAGGTAATGACTTTCTTGCTGATTTCCAATGATTTTCTCGTACAAATGATATTTGAATTCTTTTACATAGTGAAAATCATTGAAGTTCATAATTTATTATATAATCATAGGCTAATTTAGAATAAATATCCATGAATTTGAATAGTGCCATAAAGTCACATTATTGATCATACAATATCAATAATAAGGGTTTGCGTGAAATTTCAAACACTAATAAATCTAAAGAAAGTTACTTTTAGCGGGAATCGTGTTCGATTAATCTCTCGATATTAAAACCGTTAATGTTGGAATTACAGTATATAATAACAATTAAAATTTCATACCTAATGTAGACAATTTTATACGCCCAAGAAATAACCAGTACCAGCGGAGCAGAGTGGCGCAGTGGAAGCGTGCTGGGCTCATAACCCAGAGGTCCGTAGATCGAAACTACGCTCTGCTAGATGATGTTTTCCTGTAGGAAAATTTTTTTTTTTTTGGTTAGTTATATGTAATGAAATTGCATCTCATCTGAAATGCATCATATTTGACATACATAGTTTTATAAATTTTATCATAATTTTTAATTTCAAATTAAGTTGAAATAATTTTTCCCCGCTTCTCAGTAATCTCAGTTAAGTTCTTGAATATAACACGCATATTCTATATTTAGTTGAATTTTTGGTATGTGCAATAAATTAATTTCACAGATCTCGTACATTTTCGGAGCTTATGGGCAAGGATGGAAACATTAAATATTCCGTTGATATTTCAATGGGAAACTTGTTAGCATTACTAATTCGAAAGATGTTTAATATAGGCATGGCTACGTAAGTCCGATGTTAAATTGTTCAATCTAATGTCGGATGAAGAAATATACTTTGCTACCGAATATTAAAAATTATTTAAAATCACTTGAAAACTAATCACTTCTAAATTAGTTTAGAACAAATATTAGCTAAATCGTCTTTAGTAGAGCGCCAGACAAATTTAATAGAATGTTTCATGTGTAGACAATTGGGACTATATATTTTGTTTGAAAACGCTTTCATTTATGTGTATGGGATCAAGATAACTTTTTAATTTTATTAGGCTCTCTTTGAAAATAGTGTAGTATAATCTACAAGCAAGAGCAATATTGCGTCAGTTTAGCTTCCATTAATTCCGGTAACAGGTAATGATTTTGTTGATGATTTCCAATGCTTTTTCGTTTAGAACAAATATTAGCTAAATCGTATTTAGTAGAGCGCCAGACAAAGTTAATAGAATGTTTCATGTGTAGACAATTGGGACTATATATTTTGTTTGAAAACGCTTTCATTTATGTGTATGGGATCAAGATAACTTTTTAATTTTATTAGGCTCTCTTTGAAAATAGTGTAGTATAATCTACAAGCAAGAGCAATATTGCGTCAGTTTAGCTTCCATTAATTCCGGTAACAGGTAATGATTTTGTTGATGATTTCCAATGCTTTTTCGTTTAGAACAAATATTAGCTAAATCGTATTTAGTAGAGCGCCAGACAAAGTTAATAGAATGTTTCATGTGTAGACAATTGGGACTATATATTTTGTTTGAAAACGCTTTCATTTATGTGTATGGGATCAAGATAACTTTTTAATTTTATTAGGCTCTCTTTGAAAATAGTGTAGTATAATCTACAAGCAAGAGCAATATTGCGTCAGTTTAGCTTCCATTAATTCCGGTAACAGGTAATGACTTTCTTGCTGATTTCCAATGATTTTCTCGTACAAATGATATTTGAATTCTTTTACATAGTGAAAATCATTGAAGTTCATAATTTATTATATAATCATAGGCTAATTTAGAATAAATATCCATGAATTTGAATAGTGCCATAAAGTCACATTATTGATCATACAATATCAATAATAAGGGTTTGCGTGAAATTTCAAACACTACTAAATCTAAAGAAAGTTACTTTTAGCGGGAATCGTGTTCGATTAATCTCTCGATATTAAAACCGTTAATGTTGGAATTACAGTATATAATAACAATTAAAATTTCATACCTAATGTAGACAATTTTATACGCCCAAGAAATAACCAGTACCAGCGGAGCAGAGTGGCGCAGTGGAAGCGTGCTGGGCTCATAACCCAGAGGTCCGTAGATCGAAACTACGCTCTGCTAGATGATGTTTTCCTGTAGGAAAATATTTTTTTTTTTGGTTAGTTATATGTAATGAAATTGCATCTCATCTGAAATGCATCATATTTGACATACATATTTTTATAAATTTTATCATAATTTTTCATTTCAAATTAAGTTGAAATAATTTTTCCCCGCTTCTCAGTAATCTCAGTTAAGTTCTTGAATATAACACGCATATTCTATATTTAGTTGAATTTTTGGTATGTGCAATAAATTAATTTCACAGATCTCGTACATTTTCGGAGCTTATGGGCAAGGATGGAAACATTAAATATTCCGTTGATATTTCAATGGGAAACTTGTTAGCATTACTAATTCGAAAGATGTTTAATATAGGCATGGCTACGTAAGTCCGATGTTAAATTGTTCAATCTAATGTCGGATGAAGAAATATACTTTGCTACCGAATATTAAAAATTATTTAAAATCACTTGAAAACTAATCACTTCTAAATTAGTTTAGAACAAATATTAGCTAAATCGTCTTTAGTAGAGCGCCAGACAAATTTAATAGAATGTTTCATGTGTAGACAATTGGGACTATAAATTTTGTTTGAAAACGCTTTCATTTATGTGTATGGGATCAAGATAACTTTTTAATTTTATTAGGCTCTCTTTGAAAATAGTGTAGTATAATCTACAAGCAAGAGCAATATTGCGTCAGTTTAGCTTCCATTAATTCCGGTAACAGGTAATGATTTTGTTGATGATTTCCAATGCTTTTTCGTTTAGAACAAATATTAGCTAAATCGTCTTTAGTAGAGCGCCAGACAAATTTAATAGAATGTTTCATGTGTAGACAATTGGGACTATATATTTTGTTTGAAAACGCTTTCATTTATGTGTATGGGATCAAGATAACTTTTTAATTTTATTAGGCTCTCTTTGAAAATAGTGTAGTATAATCTACAAGCAAGAGCAATATTGCGTCAGTTTAGCTTCCATTAATTCCGGTAACAGGTAATGACTTTCTTGCTGATTTCCAATGATTTTCTCGTACAAATGATATTTGAATTCTTTTACATAGTGAAAATCATTGAAGTTCATAATTTATTATATAATCATAGGCTAATTTAGAATAAATATCCATGAATTTGAATAGTGCCATAAAGTCACATTATTGATCATACAATATCAATAATAAGGGTTTGCGTGAAATTTCAAACACTACTAAATCTAAAGAAAGTTACTTTTAGCGGGAATCGTGTTCGATTAATCTCTCGATATTAAAACCGTTAATGTTGGAATTACAGTATATAATAACAATTAAAATTTCATACCTAATGTAGACAATTTTATACGCCCAAGAAATGACCAGTACCAGCGGAGCAGAGTGGCGCAGTGGAAGCGTGCTGGGCTCATAACCCAGAGGTCCGTAGATCGAAACTACGCTCTGCTAGATGATGTTTTCCTGTAGGAAAATATTTTTTTTTTTGGTTAGTTATATGTAATGAAATTGCATCTCATCTGAAATGCATCATATTTGACATACATAGTTTTATAAATTTTATCATAATTTTTAATTTCAAATTAAGTTGAAATAATTTTTCCCCGCTTCTCAGTAATCTCAGTTAAGTTCTTGAATATAACACGCATATTCTATATTTAGTTGAATTTTTGGTATGTGCAATAAATTAATTTCACAGATCTCGTACATTTTCGGAGCTTATGGGCAAGGATGGAAACATTAAATATTCCGTTGATATTTCAATGGGAAACTTGTTAGCATTACTAATTCGAAAGATGTTTAATATAGGCATGGCTACGTAAGTCCGATGTTAAATTGTTCAATCTAATGTCGGATGAAAAAATATACTTTGCTACCGAATATTAAAAATTATTTAAAATCACTTGAAAACTAATCACTTCTAAATTAGTTTAGAACAAATATTAGCTAAATCGTCTTTAGTAGAGCGCCAGACAAATTTAATAGAATGTTTCATGTGTAGACAATTGGGACTATATATTTTGTTTGAAAACGCTTTCATTTATGTGTATGGGATCAAGATAACTTTTTAATTTTATTAGGCTCTCTTTGAAAATAGTGTAGTATAATCTACAAGCAAGAGCAATATTGCGTCAGTTTAGCTTCCATTAATTCCGGTAACAGGTAATGATTTTGTTGATGATTTCCAATGCTTTTTCGTTTAGAACAAATATTAGCTAAATCGTATTTAGTAGAGCGCCAGACAAAGTTAATAGAATGTTTCATGTGTAGACAATTGGGACTATATATTTTGTTTGAAAACGCTTTCATTTATGTGTATGGGATCAAGATAACTTTTTAAATTTATTAGGCTCTCTTTGAAAATAGTGTAGTATAATCTACAAGCAAGAGCAATATTGCGTCAGTTTAGCTTCCATTAATTCCGGTAACAGGTAATGACTTTCTTGCTGATTTCCAATGATTTTCTCGTACAAATGATATTTGAATTCTTTTACATAGTGAAAATCATTGAAGTTCATAATTTATTATATAATCATAGGCTAATTTAGAATAAATATCCATGAATTTGAATAGTGCCATAAAGTCACATTATTGATCATACAATATCAATAATAAGGGTTTGCGTGAAATTTCAAACACTAATAAATCTAAAGAAAGTTACTTTTAGCGGGAATCGTGTTCGATTAATCTCTCGATATTAAAACCGTTAATGTTGGAATTACAGTATATAATAACAATTAAAATTTCATACCTAATGTAGACAATTTTATACGCCCAAGAAATGACCAGTACCAGCGGAGCAGAGTGGCGCAGTGGAAGCGTGCTGGGCTCATAACCCAGAGGTCCGTAGATCGAAACTACGCTCTGCTAGATGATGTTTTCCTGTAGGAAAATTTTTTTTTTTTTGGTTAGTTATATGTAATGAAATTGCATCTCATCTGAAATGCATCATATTTGACATACATAGTTTTATAAATTTTATCATAATTTTTCATTTCAAATTAAGTTGAAATAATTTTTCCCCGCTTCTCAGTAATCTCAGTTAAGTTCTTGAATATAACACGCATATTCTATATTTAGTTGAATTTTTGGTATGTGCAATAAATTAATTTCACAGATCTCGTACATTTTCGGAGCTTATGGGCAAGGATGGAAACATTAAATATTCCGTTAATATTTCAATGGGAAACTTGTTAGCATTACTAATTCGAAAGATGTTTAATATAGGCATGGCTACGTAAGTCCGATGTTAAATTGTTCAATCTAATGTCGGATGAAGAAATATACTTTGCTACCGAATATTAAAAATTATTTAAAATCACTTGAAAACTAATCACTTCTAAATTAGTTTAGAACAAATATTAGCTAAATCGTCTTTAGTATAGCGGCAGACAAATTTAATAGAATGTTTCATGTGTAGACAATTGGGACTATAAATTTTGTTTGAAAACGCTTTCATTTATGTGTATGGGATCAAGATAACTTTTTAATTTTATTAGGCTCTCTTTGAAAATAGTGTAGTATAATCTACAAGCAAGAGCAATATTGCGTCAGTTTAGCTTCCATTAATTCCGGTAACAGGTAATGATTTTGTTGATGATTTCCAATGCTTTTTCGTTTAGAACAAATATTAGCTAAATCGTCTTTAGTAGAGCGCCAGACAAATTTAATAGAATGTTTCATGTGTAGACAATTGGGACTATATATTTTGTTTGAAAACGCATTCATTTATGTGTATGGGATCAAGATAACTTCTTAATTTTATTAGGCTCTCTTTGAAAATAGTGTAGTATAATCTACAAGCAAGAGCAATATTGCGTCAGTTTAGCTTCCATTAATTCCGGTAACAGGTAATGACTTTCTTGCTGATTTCCAATGATTTTCTCGTACAAATGATATTTGAATTCTTTTACATAGTGAAAATCATTGAAGTTCATAATTTATTATATAATCATAGGCTAATTTAGAAAATATATCCATGAATTTGAATAGTGCCATAAAGTCACATTATTGATCATACAATATCAATAATAAGGGTTTGCGTGAAATTTCAAACACTAATAAATCTAAAGAAAGTTACTTTTAGCGGGAATCGTGTTCGATTAATCTCTCGATATTAAAACCGTTAATGTTGGAATTACAGTATATAATAACAATTAAAATTTCATACCTAATGTAGACAATTTTATACGCCCAAGAAATGACCAGTACCAGCGGAGCAGAGTGGCGCAGTGGAAGCGTGCTGGGCTCATAACCCAGAGGTCCGTAGATCGAAACTACGCTCTGCTAGATGATGTTTTCCTGTAGGAAAAATTTTTTTTTTTTGCTTAGATTATATGTAATGAAATTGCATCTCATCTGAAATGCATCATATTTGACATACATAGTTTTATAAATTTTATCATAATTTTTCATTTCAAATTAAGTTGAAATAATTTTTCCCCGCTTCTCAGTAATCTCAGTTAAGTTCTTGAATATAACACGCATATTCTATATTTAGTTGAATTTTTGGTATGTGCAATAAATTAATTTCACAGATCTCGTACATTTTCGGAGCTTATGGGCAAGGATGGAAACATTAAATATTCCGTTAATATTTCAATGGGAAACTTGTTAGCATTACTACTTCGAAAGATGTTTAATATAGGCATGGCTACGTAAGTCCGATGTTAAATTGTTCAATCTAATGTCGGATGAAGAAATATACTTTGCTACCGAATATTAAAAATTATTTAAAATCACTTGAAAACTAATCACTTCTAAATTAGTTTAGAACAAATATTAGCTAAATCGTCTTTAGTATAGCGCCAGACAAATTTAATAGAATGTTTCATGTGTAGACAATTGGGACTATATATTTTGTTTGAAAACGCTTTCATTTATGTGTATGGGATCAAGATAACTTCTTAATTTTATTAGGCTCTCTTTGAAAATATTGTAGTATAATCTACAAGCAAGAGCAATATTGCGTCAGTTTAGCTTCCATTAATTCCGGTAACAGGTAATGATTTTGTTGATGATTTCCAATGCTTTTTCGTTTAGAACAAATATTAGCTAAATCGTCTTTAGTAGAGCGCCAGACAAAGTTAATAGAATGTTTCATGTGTAGACAATTGGGACTATATATTTTGTTTGAAAACGCTTTCATTTATGTGTATGGGATCAAGATAACTTTTTAATTTTATTAGGCTCTCTTTGAAAATAGTGTAGTATAATCTACAAGCAAGAGCAATATTGCGTCAGTTTAGCTTCCATTAATTCCGGTAACAGGTAATGACTTTCTTGCTGATTTCCAATGATTTTCTCGTACAAATGATATTTGAATTCTTTTACATAGTGAAAATCATTGAAGTTCATAATTTATTATATAATCATAGGCTAATTTAGAATAAATATCCATGAATTTGAATAGTGCCATAAAGTCACATTATTGATCATACAATATCAATAATAAGGGTTTGCGTGAAATTTCAAACACTAATAAATCTAAAGAAAGTTACTTTTAGCGGGAATCGTGTTCGATTAATCTCTCGATATTAAAACCGTTAATGTTGGAATTACAGTATATAATGCCAATTAAAATTTCATACCTAATGTAGACAATTTTATACGCCCAAGAAATAACCAGTACCAGCGGAGCAGAGTGGCGCAGTGGAAGCGTGCTGGGCTCATAACCCAGAGGTTCGTAGATCGAAACTACGCTCTGCTAGATTATGTTTTCCTGTAGGAAAAATCTTTTTTTTTGCTTAGATTATATGTAATGAAATTGCATCTCATCTGAAATGCATCATATTTGACATACATAGTTTTATAAATTTTATCATAATTTTTCATTTCAAATTAAGTTGAAATAATTTTTCCCCGCTTCTCAGTAATCTCAGTTAAGTTCTTGAATATAACACGCATATTCTATATTTAGTTGAATTTTTGGTATGTGCAATAAATTAATTTCACAGATCTCGTACATTTTCGGAGCTTATGGGCAAGGATGGAAACATTAAATATTCCGTTGATATTTCAATGGGAAACTTGTTAGCATTACTAATTCGAAAGATGTTTAATATAGGCATGGCTACGTAAGTCCGATGTTAAATTGTTCAATCTAATGTCGGATGAAGAAATATACTTTGCTACCGAATATTAAAAATTATTTAAAATCACTTGAAAACTAATCACTTTTAAATTAGTTTAGAACAAATATTAGCTAAATCGTCTTTAGTATAGCGCCAGACAAATTTAATAGAATGTTTCATGTGTAGACAATTGGGACTATATATTTTGTTTGAAAACGCTTTCATTTATGTGTATGGGATCAAGATAACTTTTTAATTTTATTAGGCTCTCTTTGAAAATAGTGTAGTATAATCTACAAGCAAGAGCAATATTGCGTCAGTTTAGCTTCCATTAATTCCGGTAACAGGTAATGATTTTGTTGATGATTTCCAATGCTTTTTCGTTTAGAACAAATATTAGCTAAATGGTCTTTAGTAGAGCGCCAGACAAATTTAATAGAATGTTTCATGTGTAGACAATTGGGACTATATATTTTGTTTGAAAACGCTTTCATTTATGTGTATGGGATCAAGATAACTTTTTAATTTTATTAGGCTCTCTTTGAAAATAGTGTAGTATAATCTACAAGCAAGAGCAATATTGCGTCAGTTTAGCTTCCATTAATTCCGGTAACAGGTAATGACTTTCTTGCTGATTTCCAATGATTTTCTCGTACAAATGATATTTGAATTCTTTTACATAGTGAAAATCATTGAAGTTCATAATTTATTATATAATCATAGGCTAATTTAGAATAAATATCCATGAATTTGAATAGTGCCATAAAGTCACATTATTGATCATACAATATCAATAATAAGGGTTTGCGTGAAATTTCAAACACTAATAAATCTAAAGAAAGTTACTTTTAGCGGGAATCGTGTTCGATTAATCTCTCGATATTAAAACCGTTAATGTTGGAATTACAGTATATAATAACAATTAAAATTTCATACCTAATTTAGACAATTTTATACGCCCAAGAAATGACCAGTACCAGCGGAGCAGAGTGGCGCAGTGGAAGCGTGCTGGGCTCATAACCCAGAGGTCCGTAGATCGAAACTACGCTCTGCTAGAAGATGTTTTCCTGTAGGAAAAATTTTTTTTTTTTGCTTAGATTATATGTAATGAAATTGAATCTCATCTGAAATGCATCATATTTGACATACATAGTTTTATAAATTTTATCATAATTTTTCATTTCAAATTAAGTTGAAATAATTTTTCCCCGCTTCTCAGTAATCTCAGTTAAGTTCTTGAATATAACACGCATATTCTATATTTAGTTGAATTTTTGGTATGTGCAATAAATTAATTTCACAGATCTCGTACATTTTCGGAGCTTATGGGCAAGGATGGAAACATTAAATATTCCGTTAATATTTCAATGGGAAACTTGTTAGCATTACTAATTCGAAAGATGTTTAATATAGGCATGGCTACGTAAGTCCGATGTTAAATTGTTCAATCTAATGTCGGATGAAGAAATATACTTTGCTACCGAATATTAAAAATTATTTAAAATCACTTGAAAACTAATCACTTCTAAATTAGTTTAGAACAAATATTAGCTAAATCGTCTTTAGTAGAGCGCCAGACAAATTTAATAGAATGTTTCATGTGTAGACAATTGGGACTATATATTTTGTTTGAAAACGCTTTCATTTATGTGTATGGGATCAAGATAACTTTTTAATTTTATTAGGCTCTCTTTGAAAATAGTGTAGTATAATCTACAAGCAAGAGCAATATTGCGTCAGTTTAGCTTCCATTAATTCCGGTAACAGGTAATGATTTTGTTGATGATTTCCAATGCTTTTTCGTTTAGAACAAATATTAGCTAAATCGTCTTTAGTAGAGCGCCAGACAAATTTAATAGAATGTTTCATGTGTAGACAATTGGGACTATATATTTTGTTTGAAAACGCTTTCATTTATGTGTATGGGATCAAGATAACTTTTTAATTTTATTAGGCTCTCTTTGAAAATAGTGTAGTATAATCTACAAGCAAGAGCAATATTGCGTCAGTTTAGCTTCCATTAATTCCGGTAACAGGTAATGACTTTCTTGCTGATTTCCAATGATTTTCTCGTACAAATGATATTTGAATTCTTTTACATAGTGAAAATCATTGAAGTTCATAATTTATTATATAATCATAGGCTAATTTAGAATAAATATCCATGAATTTGAATAGTGCCATAAAGTCACATTATTGATCATACAATATCAATAATAAGGGTTTGCGTGAAATTTCAAACACTAATAAATCTAAAGAAAGTTACTTTTAGCGGGAATCGTGTTCGATTAATCTCTCGATATTAAAACCGTTAATGTTGGAATTACAGTATATAATGACAATTAAAATTTCATACCTAATGTAGACAATTTTATACGCCCAAGAAATAACCAGTACCAGCGGAGCAGAGTGGCGCAGTGGAAGCGTGCTGGGCTCATAACCCAGAGGTCCGTAGATCGAAACTACGCTCTGCTAGATGATGTTTTCCTGTAGGAAAATTTTTTTTTTTTTGGTTAGTTATATGTAATGAAATTGCATCTCATCTGAAATGCATCATATTTGACATACATAGTTTTATAAATTTTATCATAATTTTTCATTTCAAATTAAGTTGAAATAATTTTTCCCCGCTTCTCAGTAATCTCAGTTAAGTTCTTGAATATAACACGCATATTCTATATTTAGTTGAATTTTTGGTATGTGCAATAAATTAATTTCACAGATCTCGTACATTTTCGGAGCTTATGGGCAAGGATGGAAACATTAAATATTCCGTTGATATTTCAATGGGAAACTTGTTAGCATTACTAATTCGAAAGATGTTTAATATAGGCATGGCTACGTAAGTCCGATGTTAAATTGTTCAATCTAATGTCGGATGAAGAAATATACTTTGCTACCGAATATTAAAAATTATTTAAAATCACTTGAAAACTAATCACTTCTAAATTAGTTTAGAACAAATATTAGCTAAATCGTCTTTAGTAGAGCGCCAGACAAATTTAATAGAATGTTTCATGTGTAGACAATTGGGACTATATATTTTGTTTGAAAACGCTTTCATTTATGTGTATGGGATCAAGATAACTTTTTAATTTTATTAGGCTCTCTTTGAAAATAGTGTAGTATAATCTACAAGCAAGAGCAATATTGCGTCAGTTTAGCTTCCATTAATTCCGGTAACAGGTAATGACTTTCTTGCTGATTTCCAATGATTTTCTCGTACAAATGATATTTGAATTCTTTTACATAGTGAAAATCATTGAAGTTCATAATTTATTATATAATCATAGGCTAATTTAGAATAAATATCCATGAATTTGAATAGTGCCATAAAGTCACATTATTGATCATACAATATCAATAATAAGGGTTTGCGTGAAATTTCAAACACTAATAAATCTAAAGAAAGTTACTTTTAGCGGGAATCGTGTTCGATTAATCTCTCGATATTAAAACCGTTAATGTTGGAATTACAGTATATAATAACAATTAAAATTTCATACCTAATGTAGACAATTTTATACGCCCAAGAAATGACCAGTACCAGCGGAGCAGAGTGGCGCAGTGGAAGCGTGCTGGGCTCATAACCCAGAGGTCCGTAGATCGAAACTACGCTCTGCTAGATTATGTTTTCCTGTAGGAAAAATCTTTTTTTTTGCTTAGATTATATGTAATGAAATTGCATCTCATCTGAAATGCATCATATTTGACATACATAGTTTTATAAATTTTATCATAATTTTTCATTTCAAATTAAGTTGAAATAATTTTTCCCCGCTTCTCAGTAATCTCAGTTAAGTTCTTGAATATAACACGCATATTCTATATTTAGTTGAATTTTTGGTATGTGCAATAAATTAATTTCACAGATCTCGTACATTTTCGGAGCTTATGGGCAAGGATGGAAACATTAAATATTCCGTTGATATTTCAATGGGAAACTTGTTAGCATTACTAATTCGAAAGATGTTTAATATAGGCATGGCTACGTAAGTCCGATGTTAAATTGTTCAATCTAATGTCGGATGAAGAAATATACTTTGCTACCGAATATTAAAAATTATTTAAAATCACTTGAAAACTAATCACTTTTAAATTAGTTTAGAACAAATATTAGCTAAATCGTCTTTAGTATAGCGCCAGACAAATTTAATAGAATGTTTCATGTGTAGACAATTGGGACTATATATTTTGTTTGAAAACGCTTTCATTTATGTGTATGGGATCAAGATAACTTTTTAATTTTATTAGGCTCTCTTTGAAAATAGTGTAGTATAATCTACAAGCAAGAGCAATATTGCGTCAGTTTAGCTTCCATTAATTCCGGTAACAGGTAATGATTTTGTTGATGATTTCCAATGCTTTTTCGTTTAGAACAAATATTAGCTAAATCGTCTTTAGTAGAGCGCCAGACAAATTTAATAGAATGTTTCATGTGTAGACAATTGGGACTATATATTTTGTTTGAAAACGCTTTCATTTATGTGTATGGGATCAAGATAACTTTTTAATTTTATTAGGCTCTCTTTGAAAATAGTGTAGTATAATCTACAAGCAAGAGCAATATTGCGTCAGTTTAGCTTCCATTAATTCCGGTAACAGGTAATGACTTTCTTGCTGATTTCCAATGATTTTCTCGTACAAATGATATTTGAATTCTTTTACATAGTGAAAATCATTGAAGTTCATAATTTATTATATAATCATAGGCTAATTTAGAATAAATATCCATGAATTTGAATAGTGCCATAAAGTCACATTATTGATCATACAATATCAATAATAAGGGTTTGCGTGAAATTTCAAACACTACTAAATCTAAAGAAAGTTACTTTTAGCGGGAATCGTGTTCGATTAATCTCTCGATATTAAAACCGTTAATGTTGGAATTACAGTATATAATAACAATTAAAATTTCATACCTAATGTAGACAATTTTATACGCCCAAGAAATGACCAGTACCAGCGGAGCAGAGTGGCGCAGTGGAAGCGTGCTGGGCTCATAACCCAGAGGTCCGTAGATCGAAACTACGCTCTGCTAGATGATGTTTTCCTGTAGGAAAATTTTTTTTTTTTTGGTTAGTTATATGTAATGAAATTGCATCTCATCTGAAATGCATCATATTTGACATACATAGTTTTATAAATTTTATCATAATTTTTCATTTCAAATTAAGTTGAAATAATTTTTCCCCGCTTCTCAGTAATCTCAGTTAAGTTCTTGAATATAACACGCATATTCTATATTTAGTTGAATTTTTGGTATGTGCAATAAATTAATTTCACAGATCTCGTACATTTTCGGAGCTTATGGGCAAGGATGGAAACATTAAATATTCCGTTGATATTTCAATGGAAAACTTGTTAGCATTACTAATTCGAAAGATGTTTAATATAGGCATGGCTACGTAAGTCCGATGTTAAATTGTTCAATCTAATGTCGGATGAAGAAATATACTTTGCTACCGAATATTAAAAATTATTTAAAATCACTTGAAAACTAATCACTTCTAAATTAGTTTAGAACAAATATTAGCTAAATCGTCTTTAGTAGAGCGCCAGACAAATTTAATAGAATGTTTCATGTGTAGACAATTGGGACTATATATTTTGTTTGAAAACGCTTTCATTTATGTGTATGGGATCAAGATAACTTTTTAATTTTATTAGGCTCTCTTTGAAAATAGTGTAGTATAATCTACAAGCAAGAGCAATATTGCGTCAGTTTAGCTTCCATTAATTCCGGTAACAGGTAATGATTTTGTTGATGATTTCCAATGCTTTTTCGTTTAGAACAAATATTAGCTAAATGGTCTTTAGTAGAGCGCCAGACAAATTTAATAGAATGTTTCATGTGTAGACAATTGGGACTATATATTTTGTTTGAAAACGCTTTCATTTATGTGTATGGGATCAAGATAACTTTTTAATTTTATTAGGCTCTCTTTGAAAATAGTGTAGTATAATCTACAAGCAAGAGCAATATTGCGTCAGTTTAGCTTCCATTAATTCCGGTAACAGGTAATGACTTTCTTGCTGATTTCCAATGATTTTCTCGTACAAATGATATTTGAATTCTTTTACATAGTGAAAATCATTGAAGTTCATAATTTATTATATAATCATAGGCTAATTTAGAATAAATATCCATGAATTTGAATAGTGCCATAAAGTCACATTATTGATCATACAATATCAATAATAATGGTTTGCGTGAAATTTCAAACACTAATAAATCTAAAGAAAGTTACTTTTAGCGGGAATCGTGTTCGATTAATCTCTCGATATTAAAACCGTTAATGTTGGAATTACAGTATATAATAACAATTAAAATTTCATACCTAATGTAGACAATTTTATACGCCCAAGAAATGACCAGTACCAGCGGAGCAGAGTGGCGCAGTGGAAGCGTGCTGGGCTCATAACCCAGAGGTCCGTAGATCGAAACTACGCTCTGCTAGAAGATGTTTTCCTGTAGGAAAAATTTTTTTTTTTTGCTTAGATTATATGTAATGAAATTGAATCTCATCTGAAATGCATCATATTTGACATACATAGTTGTATAAATTTCATCATAATTTTTCATTTCAAATTAAGTTGAAATAATTTTTCCCCGCTTCTCAGTAATCTCAGTTAAGTTCTTGAATATAACACGCATATTCTATATTTAGTTGAATTTTTGGTATGTGCAATAAATTAATTTCACAGATCTCGTACATTTTCGGAGCTTATGGGCAAGGATGGAAACATTAAATATTCCGTTGATATTTCAATGGGAAACTTGTTAGCATTACCAATTCGAAAGATGTTTAATATAGGCATGGCTACGTAAGTCCGATGTTAAATTGTTCAATCTAATGTCGGATGAAGAAATATACTTTGCTACCGAATATTAAAAATTATTTAAAATCACTTGAAAACTAATCACTTTTAAATTAGTTTAGAACAAATATTAGCTAAATCGTCTTTAGTATAGCGCCAGACAAATTTAATAGAATGTTTCATGTGTAGACAATTGGGACTATATATTTTGTTTGAAAACGCTTTCATTTATGTGTATGGGATCAAGATAACTTTTTAATTTTATTAGGCTCTCTTTGAAAATAGTGTAGTATAATCTACAAGCAAGAGCAATATTGCGTCAGTTTAGCTTCCATTAATTCCGGTAACAGGTAATGATTTTGTTGATGATTTCCAATGCTTTTTCGTTTAGAACAAATATTAGCTAAATCGTCTTTAGTAGAGCGCCAGACAAATTTAATAGAATGTTTCATGTGTAGACAATTGGGACTATATATTTTGTTTGAAAACGCTTTCATTTATGTGTATGGGATCAAGATAACTTTTTAATTTTATTAGGCTCTCTTTGAAAATAGTGTAGTATAATCTACAAGCAAGAGCAATATTGCGTCAGTTTAGCTTCCATTAATTCCGGTAACAGGTAATGACTTTCTTGCTGATTTCCAATGATTTTCTCGTACAAATGATATTTGAATTCTTTTACATAGTGAAAATCATTGAAGTTCATAATTTATTATATAATCATAGGCTAATTTAGAATAAATATCCATGAATTTGAATAGTGCCATAAAGTCACATTATTGATCATACAATATCAATAATAAGGGTTTGCGTGAAATTTCAAACACTACTAAATCTAAAGAAAGTTACTTTTAGCGGGAATCGTGTTCGATTAATCTCTCGATATTAAAACCGTTAATGTTGGAATTACAGTATATAATAACAATTAAAATTTCATACCTAATGTAGACAATTTTATACGCCAAAGAAATGACCAGTACCAGCGGAGCAGTGTGGCGCAGTGGAAGCGTGCTGGGCTCATAACCCAGAGGTCCGTAGATCGAAACTACGCTCTGCTAGATTATGTTTTCCTGTAGGAAAAATCTTTTTTTTTGCTTAGATTATATGTAATGAAATTGCATCTCATCTGAAATGCATCATATTTGACATACATAGTTGTATAAATTTCATCATAATTTTTCATTTCAAATTAAGTTGAAATAATTTTTCCCCGCTTCTCAGTAATCTCAGTTAAGTTCTTGAATATAACACGCATATTCTATATTTAGTTGAATTTTTGGTATGTGCAATAAATTAATTTCACAGATCTCGTACATTTTCGGAGCTTATGGGCAAGGATGGAAACATTAAATATTCCGTTGATATTTCAATGGGAAACTTGTTAGCATTACCAATTCGAAAGATGTTTAATATAGGCATGGCTACGTAAGTCCGATGTTAAATTGTTCAATCTAATGTCGGATGAAGAAATATACTTTGCTACCGAATATTAAAAATTATTTAAAATCACTTGAAAACTAATCACTTTTAAATTAGTTTAGAACAAATATTAGCTAAATCGTCTTTAGTATAGCGCCAGACAAATTTAATAGAATGTTTCATGTGTAGACAATTGGGACTATATATTTTGTTTGAAAACGCTTTCATTTATGTGTATGGGATCAAGATAACTTTTTAATTTTATTAGGCTCTCTTTGAAAATAGTGTAGTATAATCTACAAGCAAGAGCAATATTGCGTCAGTTTAGCTTCCATTAATTCCGGTAACAGGTAATGATTTTGTTGATGATTTCCAATGCTTTTTCGTTTAGAACAAATATTAGCTAAATCGTCTTTAGTAGAGCGCCAGACAAATTTAATAGAATGTTTCATGTGTAGACAATTGGGACTATATATTTTGTTTGAAAACGCTTTCATTTATGTGTATGGGATCAAGATAACTTTTTAATTTTATTAGGCTCTCTTTGAAAATAGTGTAGTATAATCTACAAGCAAGAGCAATATTGCGTCAGTTTAGCTTCCATTAATTCCGGTAACAGGTAATGACTTTCTTGCTGATTTCCAATGATTTTCTCGTACAAATGATATTTGAATTCTTTTACATAGTGAAAATCATTGAAGTTCATAATTTATTATATAATCATAGGCTAATTTAGAATAAATATCCATGAATTTGAATAGTGCCATAAAGTCACATTATTGATCATACAATATCAATAATAAGGGTTTGCGTGAAATTTCAAACACTACTAAATCTAAAGAAAGTTACTTTTAGCGGGAATCGTGTTCGATTAATCTCTCGATATTAAAACCGTTAATGTTGGAATTACAGTATATAATAACAATTAAAATTTCATACCTAATGTAGACAATTTTATACGCCCAAGAAATGACCAGTACCAGCGGAGCAGAGTGGCGCAGTGGAAGCGTGCTGGGCTCATAACCCAGAGGTCCGTAGATCGAAACTACGCTCCGCTAGATGATGTTTTCCTGTAGGAAAATTTTTTTTTTTTTGGTTAGTTATATGTAATGAAATTGCATCTCATCTGAAATGCATCATATTTGACATACATAGTTTTATAAATTTTATCATAATTTTTCATTTCAAATTAAGTTGAAATAATTTTTCCCCGCTTCTCAGTAATCTCAGTTAAGTTCTTGAATATAACACGCATATTCTATATTTAGTTGAATTTTTGGTATGTGCAATAAATTAATTTCACAGATCTCGTACATTTTCGGAGCTTATGGGCAAGGATGGAAACATTAAATATTCCGTTGATATTTCAATGGGAAACTTGTTAGCATTACTAATTCGAAAGATGTTTAATATAGGCATGGCTACGTAAGTCCGATGTTAAATTGTTCAATCTAATGTCGGATGAAGAAATATACTTTGCTACCGAATATTAAAAATTATTTAAAATCACTTGAAAACTAATCACTTCTAAATTAGTTTAGAACAAATATTAGCTAAATCGTCTTTAGTATAGCGCCAGACAAATTTAATAGAATGTTTCATGTGTAGACAATTGGGATTATAAATTTTGTTTGAAAACGCTTTCATTTATGTGTATGGGATCAAGATAACTTTTTAATTTTATTAGGCTCTCTTTGAAAATAGTGTAGTATAATCTACAAGCAAGAGCAATATTGCGTCAGTTTAGCTTCCATTAATTCCGGTAACAGGTAATGATTTTGTTGATGATTTCCAATGCTTTTTCGTTTAGAACAAATATTAGCTAAATCGTCTTTAGTAGAGCGCCAGACAAATTTAATAGAATGTTTCATGTGTAGACAATTGGGACTATATATTTTGTTTGAAAACGCTTTCATTTATGTGTATGGGATCAAGATAACTTTTTAATTTTATTAGGCTCTCTTTGAAAATAGTGTAGTATAATCTACAAGCAAGAGCAATATTGCGTCAGTTTAGCTTCCATTAATTCCGGTAACAGGTAATGACTTTCTTGCTGATTTCCAATGATTTTCTCGTACAAATGATATTTGAATTCTTTTACATAGTGAAAATCATTGAAGTTCATAATTTATTATATAATCATAGGCTAATTTAGAATAAATATCCATGAATTTGAATAGTGCCATAAAGTCACATTATTGATCATACAATATCAATAATAAGGGTTTGCGTGAAATTTCAAACACTAATAAATCTAAAGAAAGTTACTTTTAGCGGGAATCGTGTTCGATTAATCTCTCGATATTAAAACCGTTAATGTTGGAATTACAGTATATAATAACAATTAAAATTTCATACCTAATGTAGACAATTTTATACGCCCAAGAAATAACCAGTACCAGCGGAGCAGAGTGGCGCAGTGGAAGCGTGCTGGGCTCATAACCCAGAGGTCCGTAGATCGAAACTACGCTCTGCTAGATGATGTTTTCCTGTAGGAAAATTTTTTTTTTTTTGGTTAGTTATATGTAATGAAATTGCATCTCATCTGAAATGCATCATATTTGACATACATAGTTTTATAAATTTTATCATAATTTTTCATTTCAAATTAAGTTGAAATAATTTTTCCCCGCTTCTCAGTAATCTCAGTTAAGTTCTTGAATATAACACGCATATTCTATATTTAGTTGAATTTTTGGTATGTGCAATAAATTAATTTCACAGATCTCGTACATTTTCGGAGCTTATGGGCAAGGATGGAAACATTAAATATTCCGTTGATATTTCAATGGGAAACTTGTTAGCATTACTAATTCGAAAGATGTTTAATATAGGCATGGCTACGTAAGTCCGATGTTAAATTGTTCAATCTAATGTCGGATGAAGAAATATACTTTGCTACCGAATATTAAAAATTATTTAAAATCACTTGAAAACTAATCACTTCTAAATTAGTTTAGAACAAATATTAGCTAAATCGTCTTTAGTAGAGCGCCAGACAAATTTAATAGAATGTTTCATGTGTAGACAATTGGGACTATATATTTTGTTTGAAAACGCTTTCATTTATGTGTATGGGATCAAGATAACTTTTTAATTTTATTAGGCTCTCTTTGAAAATAGTGTAGTATAATCTACAAGCAAGAGCAATATTGCGTCAGTTTAGCTTCCATTAATTCCGGTAACAGGTAATGATTTTGTTGATGATTTCCAATGCTTTTTCGTTTAGAACAAATATTAGCTAAATCGTATTTAGTAGACCGCCAGACAAAGTTAATAGAATGTTTCATGTGTAGACAATTGGGACTATATATTTTGTTTGAAAACGCTTTCATTTATGTGTATGGGATCAAGATAACTTTTTAATTTTATTAGGCTCTCTTTGAAAATAGTGTAGTATAATCTACAAGCAAGAGCAATATTGCGTCAGTTTAGCTTCCATTAATTCCGGTAACAGGTAATGACTTTCTTGCTGATTTCCAATGATTTTCTCGTACAAATGATATTTGAATTCTTTTACATAGTGAAAATCATTGAAGTTCATAATTTATTATATAATCATAGGCTAATTTAGAATAAATATCCATGAATTTGAATAGTGCCATAAAGTCACATTATTGATCATACAATATCAATAATAAGGGTTTGCGTGAAATTTCAAACACTAATAAATCTAAAGAAAGTTACTTTTAGCGGGAATCGTGTTCGATTAATCTCTCGATATTAAAACCGTTAATGTTGGAATTACAGTATATAATAACAATTAAAATTTCATACCTAATGTAGACAATTTTATACGCCCAAGAAATGACCAGTACCAGCGGAGCAGAGTGGCGCAGTGGAAGCGTGCTGGGCTCATAACCCAGAGGTCCGTAGATCGAAACTACTCTCTGCTAGATGATGTTTTCCTGTAGGAAAAATTTTTTTTTTTGGTTAGTTATATGTAATGAAATTGCATCTCATCTGAAATGCATCATATTTGACATACATAGTTTTATAAATTTTATCATAATTTTTCATTTCAAATTAAGTTGAAATAATTTTTCCCCGCTTCTCAGTAATCTCAGTTAAGTTCTTGAATATAACACGCATATTCTATATTTAGTTGAATTTTTGGTATGTGCAATAAATTAATTTCACAGATCTCGTACATTTTCGGAGCTTATGGGCAAGGATGGAAACATTAAATATTCCGTTGATATTTCAATGGGAAACTTGTTAGCATTACTAATTCGAAAGATGTTTAATATAGGCATGGCTACGTAAGTCCGATGTTAAATTGTTCAATCTAATGTCGGATGAAGAAATATACTTTGCTACCGAATATTAAAAATTATTTAAAATCACTTGAAAACTAATCACTTCTAAATTAGTTTAGAACAAATATTAGCTAAATCGTCTTTAGTAGAGCGCCAGACAAATTTAATAGAATGTTTCATGTGTAGACAATTGGGACTATATATTTTGTTTGAAAACGCTTTCATTTATGTGTATGGGATCAAGATAACTTTTTAATTTTATTAGGCTCTCTTTGAAAATAGTGTAGTATAATCTACAAGCAAGAGCAATATTGCGTCAGTTTAGCTTCCATTAATTCCGGTAACAGGTAATGATTTTGTTGATGATTTCCAATGCTTTTTCGTTTAGAACAAATATTAGCTAAATCGTATTTAGTAGACCGCCAGACAAAGTTAATAGAATGTTTCATGTGTAGACAATTGGGACTATATATTTTGTTTGAAAACGCTTTCATTTATGTGTATGGGATCAAGATAACTTTTTAATTTTATTAGGCTCTCTTTGAAAATAGTGTAGTATAATCTACAAGCAAGAGCAATATTGCGTCAGTTTAGCTTCCATTAATTCCGGTAACAGGTAATGACTTTCTTGCTGATTTCCAATGATTTTCTCGTACAAATGATATTTGAATTCTTTTACATAGTGAAAATCATTGAAGTTCATAATTTATTATATAATCATAGGCTAATTTAGAATAAATATCCATGAATTTGAATAGTGCCATAAAGTCACATTATTGATCATACAATATCAATAATAAGGGTTTGCGTGAAATTTCAAACACTAATAAATCTAAAGAAAGTTACTTTTAGCGGGAATCGTGTTCGATTAATCTCTCGATATTAAAACCGTTAATGTTGGAATTACAGTATATAATAACAATTAAAATTTCATACCTAATGTAGACAATTTTATACGCCCAAGAAATGACCAGTACCAGCGGAGCAGAGTGGCGCAGTGGAAGCGTGCTGGGCTCATAACCCAGAGGTCCGTAGATCGAAACTACTCTCTGCTAGATGATGTTTTCCTGTAGGAAAAATTTTTTTTTTTGCTTAGATTATATGTAATGAAATTGCATCTCATCTGAAATGCATCATATTTGACATACATAGTTTTATAAATTTTATCATAATTTTTCATTTCAAATTAAGTTGAAATAATTTTTCCCCGCTTCTCAGTAATCTCAGTTAAGTTCTTGAATATAACACGCATATTCTATATTTAGTTGAATTTTTGGTATGTGCAATAAATTAATTTCACAGATCTCGTACATTTTCGGAGCTTATGGGCAAGGATGGAAACATTAAATATTCCGTTAATATTTCAATGGGAAACTTGTTAGCATTACTAATTCGAAAGATGTTTAATATAGGCATGGCTACGTAAGTCCGATGTTAAATTGTTCAATCTAATGTCGGATGAAGAAATATACTTTGCTACCGAATATTAAAAATTATTTAAAATCACTTGAAAACTAATCACTTCTAAATTAGTTTAGAACAAATATTAGCTAAATCGTCTTTAGTATAGCGGCAGACAAATTTAATAGAATGTTTCATGTGTAGACAATTGGGACTATAAATTTTGTTTGAAAACGCTTTCATTTATGTGTATGGGATCAAGATAACTTTTTAATTTTATTAGGCTCTCTTTGAAAATAGTGTAGTATAATCTACAAGCAAGAGCAATATTGCGTCAGTTTAGCTTCCATTAATTCCGGTAACAGGTAATGATTTTGTTGATGATTTCCAATGCTTTTTCGTTTAGAACAAATATTAGCTAAATCGTCTTTAGTAGAGCGCCAGACAAATTTAATAGAATGTTTCATGTGTAGACAATTGGGACTATATATTTTGTTTGAAAACGCATTCATTTATGTGTATGGGATCAAGATAACTTTTTAATTTTATTAGGCTCTCTTTGAAAATAGTGTAGTATAATCTACAAGCAAGAGCAATATTGCGTCAGTTTAGCTTCCATTAATTCCGGTAACAGGTAATGACTTTCTTGCTGATTTCCAATGATTTTCTCGTACAAATGATATTTGAATTCTTTTACATAGTGAAAATCATTGAAGTTCATAATTTATTATATAATCATAGGCTAATTTAGAATAAATATCCATGAATTTGAATAGTGCCATAAAGTCACATTATTGATCATACAATATCAATAATAAGGGTTTGCGTGAAATTTCAAACACTAATAAATCTAAAGAAAGTTACTTTTAGCGGGAATCGTGTTCGATTAATCTCTCGATATTAAAACCGTTAATGTTGGAATTACAGTATATAATAACAATTAAAATTTCATACCTAATGTAGACAATTTTATACGCCCAAGAAATGACCAGTACCAGCGGAGCAGAGTGGCGCAGTGGAAGCGTGCTGGGCTCATAACCCAGAGGTCCGTAGATCGAAACTACGCTCTGCTAGATGATGTTTTCCTGTAGGAAAATTTTTTTTTTTTTGGTTAGTTATATGTAATGAAATTGCATCTCATCTGAAATGCATCATATTTGACATACATAGTTTTATAAATTTTATCATAATTTTTCATTTCAAATTAAGTTGAAATAATTTTTCCCCGCTTCTCAGTAATCTCAGTTAAGTTCTTGAATATAACACGCATATTCTATATTTAGTTGAATTTTTGGTATGTGCAATAAATTAATTTCACAGATCTCGTACATTTTCGGAGCTTATGGGCAAGGATGGAAACATTAAATATTCCGTTGATATTTCAATGGGAAACTTGTTAGCATTACTAATTCGAAAGATGTTTAATATAGGCATGGCTACGTAAGTCCGATGTTAAATTGTTCAATCTAATGTCGGATGAAGAAATATACTTTGCTACCGAATATTAAAAATTATTTAAAATCACTTGAAAACTAATCACTTCTAAATTAGTTTAGAACAAATATTAGCTAAATCGTCTTTAGTAGAGCGCCAGACAAATTTAATAGAATGTTTCATGTGTAGACAATTGGGACTATATATTTTGTTTGAAAACGCTTTCATTTATGTGTATGGGATCAAGATAACTTTTTAATTTTATTAGGCTCTCTTTGAAAATAGTGTAGTATAATCTACAAGCAAGAGCAATATTGCGTCAGTTTAGCTTCCATTAATTCCGGTAACAGGTAATGATTTTGTTGATGATTTCCAATGCTTTTTCGTTTAGAACAAATATTAGCTAAATCGTATTTAGTAGAGCGCCAGACAAAGTTAATAGAATGTTTCATGTGTAGACAATTGGGACTATATATTTTGTTTGAAAACGCTTTCATTTATGTGTATGGGATCAAGATAACTTTTTAATTTTATTAGGCTCTCTTTGAAAATAGTGTAGTATAATCTACAAGCAAGAGCAATATTGCGTCAGTTTAGCTTCCATTAATTCCGGTAACAGGTAATGACTTTCTTGCTGATTTCCAATGATTTTCTCGTACAAATGATATTTGAATTCTTTTACATAGTGAAAATCATTGAAGTTCATAATTTATTATATAATCATAGGCTAATTTAGAATAAATATCCATGAATTTGAATAGTGCCATAAAGTCACATTATTGATCATACAATATCAATAATAAGGGTTTGCGTGAAATTTCAAACACTAATAAATCTAAAGAAAGTTACTTTTAGCGGGAATCGTGTTCGATTAATCTCTCGATATTAAAACCGTTAATGTTGGAATTACAGTATATAATAACAATTAAAATTTCATACCTAATGTAGACAATTTTATACGCCCAAGAAATGACCAGTACCAGCGGAGCAGAGTGGCGCAGTGGAAGCGTGCTGGGCTCATAACCCAGAGGTCCGTAGATCGAAACTACTCTCTGCTAGATGATGTTTTCCTGTAGGAAAAATTTTTTTTTTTGCTTAGATTATATGTAATGAAATTGCATCTCATCTGAAATGCATCATATTTGACATACATAGTTTTATAAATTTTATCATAATTTTTCATTTCAAATTAAGTTGAAATAATTTTTCCCCGCTTCTCAGTAATCTCAGTTAAGTTCTTGAATATAACACGCATATTCTATATTTAGTTGAATTTTTGGTATGTGCAATAAATTAATTTCACAGATCTCGTACATTTTCGGAGCTTATGGGCAAGGATGGAAACATTAAATATTCCGTTAATATTTCAATGGGAAACTTGTTAGCATTACTAATTCGAAAGATGTTTAATATAGGCATGGCTACGTAAGTCCGATGTTAAATTGTTCAATCTAATGTCGGATGAAGAAATATACTTTGCTACCGAATATTAAAAATTATTTAAAATCACTTGAAAACTAATCACTTCTAAATTAGTTTAGAACAAATATTAGCTAAATCGTCTTTAGTATAGCGGCAGACAAATTTAATAGAATGTTTCATGTGTAGACAATTGGGACTATAAATTTTGTTTGAAAACGCTTTCATTTATGTGTATGGGATCAAGATAACTTTTTAATTTTATTAGGCTCTCTTTGAAAATAGTGTAGTATAATCTACAAGCAAGAGCAATATTGCGTCAGTTTAGCTTCCATTAATTCCGGTAACAGGTAATGATTTTGTTGATGATTTCCAATGCTTTTTCGTTTAGAACAAATATTAGCTAAATCGTCTTTAGTAGAGCGCCAGACAAATTTAATAGAATGTTTCATGTGTAGACAATTGGGACTATATATTTTGTTTGAAAACGCATTCATTTATGTGTATGGGATCAAGATAACTTTTTAATTTTATTAGGCTCTCTTTGAAAATAGTGTAGTATAATCTACAAGCAAGAGCAATATTGCGTCAGTTTAGCTTCCATTAATTCCGGTAACAGGTAATGACTTTCTTGCTGATTTCCAATGATTTTCTCGTACAAATGATATTTGAATTCTTTTACATAGTGAAAATCATTGAAGTTCATAATTTATTATATAATCATAGGCTAATTTAGAATAAATATCCATGAATTTGAATAGTGCCATAAAGTCACATTATTGATCATACAATATCAATAATAAGGGTTTGCGTGAAATTTCAAACACTAATAAATCTAAAGAAAGTTACTTTTAGCGGGAATCGTGTTCGATTAATCTCTCGATATTAAAACCGTTAATGTTGGAATTACAGTATATAATAACAATTAAAATTTCATACCTAATGTAGACAATTTTATACGCCCAAGAAATGACCAGTACCAGCGGAGCAGAGTGGCGCAGTGGAAGCGTGCTGGGCTCATAACCCAGAGGTCCGTAGATCGAAACTACGCTCTGCTAGATGATGTTTTCCTGTAGGAAAATTTTTTTTTTTTTGGTTAGTTATATGTAATGAAATTGCATCTCATCTGAAATGCATCATATTTGACATACATAGTTTTATAAATTTTATCATAATTTTTCATTTCAAATTAAGTTGAAATAATTTTTCCCCGCTTCTCAGTAATCTCAGTTAAGTTCTTGAATATAACACGCATATTCTATATTTAGTTGAATTTTTGGTATGTGCAATAAATTAATTTCACAGATCTCGTACATTTTCGGAGCTTATGGGCAAGGATGGAAACATTAAATATTCCGTTGATATTTCAATGGGAAACTTGTTAGCATTACTAATTCGAAAGATGTTTAATATAGGCATGGCTACGTAAGTCCGATGTTAAATTGTTCAATCTAATGTCGGATGAAGAAATATACTTTGCTACCGAATATTAAAAATTATTTAAAATCACTTGAAAACTAATCACTTCTAAATTAGTTTAGAACAAATATTAGCTAAATCGTCTTTAGTAGAGCGCCAGACAAATTTAATAGAATGTTTCATGTGTAGACAATTGGGACTATATATTTTGTTTGAAAACGCTTTCATTTATGTGTATGGGATCAAGATAACTTTTTAATTTTATTAGGCTCTCTTTGAAAATAGTGTAGTATAATCTACAAGCAAGAGCAATATTGCGTCAGTTTAGCTTCCATTAATTCCGGTAACAGGTAATGATTTTGTTGATGATTTCCAATGCTTTTTCGTTTAGAACAAATATTAGCTAAATCGTATTTAGTAGAGCGCCAGACAAAGTTAATAGAATGTTTCATGTGTAGACAATTGGGACTATATATTTTGTTTGAAAACGCTTTCATTTATGTGTATGGGATCAAGATAACTTTTTAATTTTATTAGGCTCTCTTTGAAAATAGTGTAGTATAATCTACAAGCAAGAGCAATATTGCGTCAGTTTAGCTTCCATTAATTCCGGTAACAGGTAATGACTTTCTTGCTGATTTCCAATGATTTTCTCGTACAAATGATATTTGAATTCTTTTACATAGTGAAAATCATTGAAGTTCATAATTTATTATATAATCATAGGCTAATTTAGAATAAATATCCATGAATTTGAATAGTGCCATAAAGTCACATTATTGATCATACAATATCAATAATAAGGGTTTGCGTGAAATTTCAAACACTACTAAATCTAAAGAAAGTTACTTTTAGCGGGAATCGTGTTCGATTAATCTCTCGATATTAAAACCGTTAATGTTGGAATTACAGTATATAATAACAATTAAAATTTCATACCTAATGTAGACAATTTTATACGCCCAAGAAATGACCAGTACCAGCGGAGCAGAGTGGCGCAGTGGAAGCGTGCTGGGCTCATAACCCAGAGGTCCGTAGATCGAAACTACTCTCTGCTAGATGATGTTTCCTGTAGGAAAAATTTTTTTTTTTGCTTAGATTATATGTAATGAAATTGCATCTCATCTGAAATGCATCATATTTGACATACATAGTTTTATAAATTTTATCATAATTTTTCATTTCAAATTAAGTTGAAATAATTTTTCCCCGCTTCTCAGTAATCTCAGTTAAGTTCTTGAATATAACACGCATATTCTATATTTAGTTGAATTTTTGGTATGTGCAATAAATTAATTTCACAGATCTCGTACATTTTCGGAGCTTATGGGCAAGGATGGAAACATTAAATATTCCGTTAATATTTCAATGGGAAACTTGTTAGCATTACTAATTCGAATGATGTTTAATATAGGCATGGCTACGTAAGTCCGATGTTAAATTGTTCAATCTAATGTCGGATGAAGAAATATACTTTGCTACCGAATATTAAAAATTATTTAAAATCACTTGAAAACTAATCACTTCTAAATTAGTTTAGAACAAATATTAGCTAAATCGTCTTTAGTATAGCGGCAGACAAATTTAATAGAATGTTTCATGTGTAGACAATTGGGACTATATATTTTGTTTGAAAACGCTTTCATTTATGTGTATGGGATCAAGATAACTTTTTAATTTTATTAGGCTCTCTTTGAAAATAGTGTAGTATAATCTACAAGCAAGAGCAATATTGCGTCAGTTTAGCTTCCATTAATTCCGGTAACAGGTAATGACTTTCTTGCTGATTTCCAATGATTTTCTCGTACAAATGATATTTGAATTCTTTTACATAGTGAAAATCATTGAAGCTCATAATTTATTATATAATCATAGGCTAATTTAGAATAAATATCCATGAATTTAATAGTGCCATAAAGTCACATTATTGATCATACAATATCAATAATAAGGGTTTGCGTGAAATTTCAAACACTAATAAATCTAAAGAAAGTTACTTTTAGCGGGAATCGTGTTCGATTAATCTCTCGATATTAAAACCGTTAATGTTGGAATTACAGTATATAATAACAATTAAAATTTCATACCTAATGTAGACAATTTTATAGGCCCAAGAAATGACCAGTACCAGCGGAGCAGAGTGGCGCAGTGGAAGCGTGCTGGGCTCATAACCCAGAGGTCCGTAGATCGAAACTACGCTCTGCTAGATGATGTTTTCCTGTAGGAAAATTTTTTTTTTTTTGGTTAGTTATATGTAATGAAATTGCATCTCATCTGAAATGCATCATATTTGACATACATAGTTTTATAAATTTTATCATAATTTTTCATTTCAAATTAAGTTGAAATAATTTTTCCCCGCTTCTCAGTAATCTCAGTTAAGTTCTTGAATATAACACGCATATTCTATATTTAGTTGAATTTTTGGTATGTGCAATAAATTAATTTCACAGATCTCGTACATTTTCGGAGCTTATGGGCAAGGATGGAAACATTAAATATTCCGTTGATATTTCAATGGGAAACTTGTTAGCATTACTAATTCGAAAGATGTTTAATATAGGCATGGCTACGTAAGTCCGATGTTAAATTGTTCAATCTAATGTCGGATGAAGAAATATACTTTGCTACCGAATATTAAAAATTATTTAAAATCACTTGAAAACTAATCACTTCTAAATTAGTTTAGAACAAATATTAGCTAAATCGTCTTTAGTAGAGCGCCAGACAAATTTAATAGAATGTTTCATGTGTAGACAATTGGGACTATATATTTTGTTTGAAAACGCTTTCATTTATGTGTATGGGATCAAGATAACTTTTTAATTTTATTAGGCTCTCTTTGAAAATAGTGTAGTATAATCTACAAGCAAGAGCAATATTGCGTCAGTTTAGCTTCCATTAATTCCGGTAACAGGTAATGATTTTGTTGATGATTTCCAATGCTTTTTCGTTTAGAACAAATATTAGCTAAATCGTATTTAGTAGAGTGCCAGACAAAGTTAATAGAATGTTTCATGTGTAGACAATTGGGACTATATATTTTGTTTGAAAACGCTTTCATTTATGTGTATGGGATCAAGATAACTTTTTAATTTTATTAGGCTCTCTTTGAAAATAGTGTAGTATAATCTACAAGCAAGAGCAATATTGCGTCAGTTTAGCTTCCATTAATTCCGGTAACAGGTAATGACTTTCTTGCTGATTTCCAATGATTTTCTCGTACAAATGATATTTGAATTCTTTTACATAGTGAAAATCATTGAAGTTCATAATTTATTATATAATCATAGGCTAATTTAGAATAAATATCCATGAATTTGAATACTGCCATAAAGTCACATTATTGATCATACAATATCAATAATAAGGGTTTGCGTGAAATTTCAAACACTAATAAATCTAAAGAAAGTTACTTTTAGCGGGAATCGTGTTCGATTAATCTCTCGATATTAAAACCGTTAATGTTGGAATTACAGTATATAATAACAATTAAAATTTCATACCTAATGTAGACAATTTTATACGCCCAAGAAATGACCAGTACCAGCGGAGCAGAGTGGCGCAGTGGAAGCGTGCTGGGCTCATAACCCAGAGGTCCGTAGATCGAAACTACGCTCTGCTAGATGATGTTTTCCTGTAGGAAAAATCTTTTTTTTTGCTTAGATTATATGTAATGAAATTGCATCTCATCTGAAATGCATCATATTTGACATACATAGTTTTATAAATTTTATCATAATTTTTCATTTCAAATTAAGTTGAAATAATTTTTCCCCGCTTCTCAGTAATCTCAGTTAAGTTCTTGAATATAACACGCATATTCTATATTTAGTTGAATTTTTGGTATGTGCAATAAATTAATTTCACAGATCTCGTACATTTTCGGAGCTTATGGGCAAGGATGGAAACATTAAATATTCCGTTAATATTTCAATGGGAAACTTGTTAGCATTACTAATTCGAAAGATGTTTAATATAGGCATGGCTACGTAAGTCCGATGTTAAATTGTTCAATCTAATGTCGGATGAAGAAATATACTTTGCTACCGAATATTAAAAATTATTTAAAATCACTTGAAAACTAATCACTTCTAAATTAGTTTAGAACAATTATTAGCTAAATCGTCTTTAGTATAGCGGCAGACAAATTTAATAGAATGTTTCATGTGTAGACAATTGGGACTATATATTTTGTTTGAAAAGGCTTTCATTTATGTGTATGGGATCAAGATAACTTTTTAATTTTATTAGGCTCTCTTTGAAAATAGTGTAGTATAATCTACAAGCAAGAGCAATATTGCGTCAGTTTAGCTTCCATTAATTCCGGTAACAGGTAATGATTTTGTTGATGATTTCCAATGCTTTTTCGTTTACAACAAATATTAGCTAAATCGTCTTTAGTAGAGCGCCAGACAAAGTTAATAGAATGTTTCATGTGTAGACAATTGGGACTATATATTTTGTTTGAAAACGCTTTCATTTATGTGTATGGGATCAAGATAACTTTTTAATTTTATTAGGCTCTCTTTGAAAATAGTGTAGTATAATCTACAAGCAAGAGCAATATTGCGTCAGTTTAGCTTCCATTAATTCCGGTAACAGGTAATGACTTTCTTGCTGATTTCCAATGATTTTCTCGTACAAATGATATTTGAATTCTTTTACATAGTGAAAATCATTGAAGTTCATAATTCATTATATAATCATAGGCTAATTTAGAATAAATATCCATGAATTTGAATAGTGCCATAAAGTCACATTATTGATCATACAATATCAATAATAAGGGTTTGCGTGAAATTTCAAACAATAATAAATCTAAAGAAAGTTACTTTTAGCGGGAATCGTGTTCGATTAATCTCTCGATATTAAAACCGTTAATGTTGGAATTACAGTATATAATAACAATTAAAATTTCATACCTAATGTAGACAATTTTATACGCCCAAGAAATGACCAGTACCAGCGGAGCAGAGTGGCGCAGTGGAAGCGTGCTGGGCTCATAACCCAGAGGTCCGTAGATCGAAACTACGCTCTGCTAGATGATGTTTTCCTGTAGGAAAATTTTTTTTTTTTTGCTTAAATTATGTGTAATGAAATTGCATCTCATCTGAAATGCATCATATTTGACATACATAGTTTTATAAATTTTATCATAATTTTTCATTTCAAATTAAGTTGAAATAATTTTTCCCCGCTTCTCAGTAATCTCAGTTCAGTTCTTGAATATAACACGCATATTCTATATTTAGTTGAATTTTTGGTATGTGCAATAAATTAATTTCACAGATCTCGTACATTTTCGGAACTTATGGGCAAGGATGGAAACATTAAATATTCCGTTAATATTTCAATGGGAAACTTGTTAGCATTACTAATTCGAAAGATGTTTAATATAGGCATGGCTACGTAAGTCCGATGTTAAATTGTTCAATCTAATGTCGGATGAAGAAATATACTTTGCTACCGAATATTAAAAATTATTTAAAATCACTTGAAAACTAATCACTTCTAAATTAGTTTAGAACAAATATTAGCTAAATCGTCTTTAGTATAGCGGCAGACAAATTTAATAGAATGTTTCATGTGTAGACAATTGGGACTATATATTTTGTTTGAAAACGCTTTCATTTATGTGTATGGGATCAAGATAACTTTTTAATTTTATTAGGCTCTCTTTGAAAATAGTGTAGTATAATCTACAAGCAAGAGCAATATTGCGTCAGTTTAGCTTCCATTAATTCCGGTAACAGGTAATGATTTTGTTGATGATTTCCAATGCTTTTTCGTTTAGAACAAATATTAGCTAAATCGTCTTTAGTAGAGCGCCAGACAAATTTAATAGAATGTTTCATGTGTAGACAATTGGGACTATATATTTTGTTTGAAAACGCTTTCATTTATGTGTATGGGATCAAGATAACTTTTTAATTTTATTAGGCTCTCTTTGAAAATAGTGTAGTATAATCTACAAGCAAGAGCAATATTGCGTCAGTTTAGCTTCCATTAATTCCGGTAACAGGTAATGACTTTCTTGCTGATTTCCAATGATTTTCTCGTACAAATGATATTTGAATTCTTTTACATAGTGAAAATCATTGAAGTTCATAATTCATTATATAATCATAGGCTAATTTAGAATAAATATCCATGAATTTGAATAGTGCCATAAAGTCACATTATTGATCATACAATATCAATAATAAGGGTTTGCGTGAAATTTCAAACACTAATAAATCTAAAGAAAGTTACTTTTAGCGGGAATCGTGTTCGATTAATCTCTCGATATTAAAACCGTTAATGTTGGAATTACAGTATATAATAACAATTAAAATTTCATACCTAATGTAGACAATTTTATACGCCCAAGAAATGACCGGTACCAGCGGAGCAGAGTGGCGCAGTGGAAGCGTGCTGGGCTCATAACCCAGAGGTCCGTAGATCGAAACTACCCTCTGCTAGATGACGTCTTCCTGCAGGAAAATTTTTTTTTTTGCTTAAATTATATGTAATGAAATTGCATCTCATCTGAAATGCATCATATTTGACATACATAGTTTTATAAATTTTATCATAATTTTTCATTTCAAATTAAGTTGAAATAATTTTTCCCCGCTTCTCAGTAATCTCAGTTAAGTTCTTGAATATAACACGCATATTCTATATTTAGTTGAATTTTTGGTATGTGCAATAAATTAATTTCACAGATCTCGTACATTTTCGGAGCTTATGGGCAAGGATGGAAACATTAAATATTCCGTTAATATTTCAATGGGAAACTTGTTAGCATTACTAATTCGAAAGATGTTTAATATAGGCATGGCTACGTAAGTCCGATGTTAAATTGTTCAATCTAATGTCGGATGAAGAAATATACTTTGCTACCGAATATTAAAAATTATTTAAAATCACTTGAAAACTAATCACTTCTAAATTAGTTTAGAACAAATATTAGCTAAATCGTCTTTAGTATAGCGCCAGACAAATTTAATAGAATGTTTCATGTGTAGACAATTGGGACTATATATTTTGTTTGAAAACGCTTTCATTTATGTGTATGGGATCAAGATAACTTTTTAATTTTATTAGGCTCTCTTTGAAAATAGTGTAGTATAATCTACAAGCAAGAGCAATATTGCGTCAGTTTAGCTTCCATTAATTCCGGTAACAGGTAATGACTTTCTTGCTGATTTCCAATGATTTTCTCGTACAAATGATATTTGAATTCTTTTACATAGTGAAAATCATTGAAGCTCATAATTTATTATATAATCATAGGCTAATTTAGAATAAATATCCATGAATTTAATAGTGCCATAAAGTCACATTATTGATCATACAATATCAATAATAAGGGTTTGCGTGAAATTTCAAACACTAATAAATCTAAAGAAAGTTACTTTTAGCGGGAATCGTGTTCGATTAATCTCTCGATATTAAAACCGTTAATGTTGGAATTACAGTATATAATAACAATTAAAATTTCATACCTAATGTAGACAATTTTATAGGCCCAAGAAATGACCAGTACCAGCGGAGCAGAGTGGCGCAGTGGAAGCGTGCTGGGCTCATAACCCAGAGGTCCGTAGATCGAAACTACGCTCTGCTAGATGATGTTTTCCTGTAGGAAAATTTTTTTTTTTTTGGTTAGTTATATGTAATGAAATTGCATCTCATCTGAAATGCATCATATTTGACATACATAGTTTTATAAATTTTATAATAATTTTTCATTTCAAATTAAGTTGAAATAATTTTTCCCCGCTTCTCAGTAATCTCAGTTAAGTTCTTGAATATAACACGCATATTCTATATTTAGTTGAATTTTTGGTATGTGCAATAAATTAATTTCACAGATCTCGTACATTTTCGGAGCTTATGGGCAAGGATGGAAACATTAAATATTCCGTTGATATTTCAATGGGAAACTTGTTAGCATTACTAATTCGAAAGATGTTTAATATAGGCATGGCTACGTAAGTCCGATGTTAAATTGTTCAATCTAATGTCGGATGAAGAAATATACTTTGCTACCGAATATTAAAAATTATTTAAAATCACTTGAAAACTAATCACTTCTAAATTAGTTTAGAACAAATATTAGCTAAATCGTCTTTAGTAGAGCGCCAGACAAATTTAATAGAATGTTTCATGTGCAGACAATTGGGACTATATATTTTGTTTGAAAACGCTTTCATTTATGTGTATGGGATCAAGATAACTTTTTAATTTTATTAGGCTCTCTTTGAAAATAGTGTAGTATAATCTACAAGCAAGAGCAATATTGCGTCAGTTTAGCTTCCATTAATTCCGGTAACAGGTAATGATTTTGTTGATGATTTCCAATGCTTTTTCGTTTAGAACAAATATTAGCTAAATCGTATTTAGTAGAGTGCCAGACAAAGTTAATAGAATGTTTCATGTGTAGACAATTGGGACTATATATTTTGTTTGAAAACGCTTTCATTTATGTGTATGGGATCAAGATAACTTTTTAATTTTATTAGGCTCTCTTTGAAAATAGTGTAGTATAATCTACAAGCAAGAGCAATATTGCGTCAGTTTAGCTTCCATTAATTCCGGTAACAGGTAATGACTTTCTTGCTGATTTCCAATGATTTTCTCGTACAAATGATATTTGAATTCTTTTACATAGTGAAAATCATTGAAGTTCATAATTTATTATATAATCATAGGCTAATTTAGAATAAATATCCATGAATTTGAATAGTGCCATAAAGTCACATTATTGATCATACAATATCAATAATAAGGGTTTGCGTGAAATTTCAAACACTAATAAATCTAAAGAAAGTTACTTTTAGCGGGAATCGTGTTCGATTAATCTCTCGATATTAAAACCGTTAATGTTGGAATTACAGTATATAATAACAATTAAAATTTCATACCTAATGTAGACAATTTTATACGCCCAAGAAATGACCAGTACCAGCGGAGCAGAGTGGCGCAGTGGAAGCGTGCTGGGCTCATAACCCAGAGGTCCGTAGATCGAAACTACGCTCTGCTAGATGATGTTTTCCTGTAGGAAAAATCTTTTTTTTTGCTTAGATTATATGTAATGAAATTGCATCTCATCTGAAATGCATCATATTTGACATACATAGTTTTATAAATTTTATCATAATTTTTCATTTCAAATTAAGTTGAAATAATTTTTCCCCGCTTCTCAGTAATCTCAGTTAAGTTCTTGAATATAACACGCATATTCTATATTTAGTTGAATTTTTGGTATGTGCAATAAATTAATTTCACAGATCTCGTACATTTTCGGAGCTTATGGGCAAGGATGGAAACATTAAATATTCCGTTAATATTTCAATGGGAAACTTGTTAGCATTACTAATTCGAAAGATGTTTAATATAGGCATGGCTACGTAAGTCCGATGTTAAATTGTTCAATCTAATGTCGGATGAAGAAATATACTTTGCTACCGAATATTAAAAATTATTTAAAATCACTTGAAAACTAATCACTTCTAAATTAGTTTAGAACAATTATTAGCTAAATCGTCTTTAGTATAGCGGCAGACAAATTTAATAGAATGTTTCATGTGTAGACAATTGGGACTATATATTTTGTTTGAAAACGCTTTCATTTATGTGTATGGGATCAAGATAACTTTTTAATTTTATTAGGCTCTCTTTGAAAATAGTGTAGTATAATCTACAAGCAAGAGCAATATTGCGTCAGTTTAGCTTCCATTAATTCCGGTAACAGGTAATGATTTTGTTGATGATTTCCAATGCTTTTTCGTTTACAACAAATATTAGCTAAATCGTCTTTAGTAGAGCGCCAGACAAAGTTAATAGAATGTTTCATGTGTAGACAATTGGGACTATATATTTTGTTTGAAAACGCTTTCATTTATGTGTATGGGATCAAGATAACTTTTTAATTTTATTAGGCTCTCTTTGAAAATAGTGTAGTATAATCTACAAGCAAGAGCAATATTGCGTCAGTTTAGCTTCCATTAATTCCGGTAACAGGTAATGACTTTCTTGCTGATTTCCAATGATTTTCTCGTACAAATGATATTTGAATTCTTTTACATAGTGAAAATCATTGAAGTTCATAATTCATTATATAATCATAGGCTAATTTAGAATAAATATCCATGAATTTGAATAGTGCCATAAAGTCACATTATTGATCATACAATATCAATAATAAGGGTTTGCGTGAAATTTCAAACAATAATAAATCTAAAGAAAGTTACTTTTAGCGGGAATCGTGTTCGATTAATCTCTCGATATTAAAACCGTTAATGTTGGAATTACAGTATATAATAACAATTAAAATTTCATACCTAATGTAGACAATTTTATACGCCCAAGAAATGACCAGTACCAGCGGAGCAGAGTGGCGCAGTGGAAGCGTGCTGGGCTCATAACCCAGAGGTCCGTAGATCGAAACTACGCTCTGCTAGATGATGTTTTCCTGTAGGAAAATTTTTTTTTTTTTGCTTAAATTATGTGTAATGAAATTGCATCTCATCTGAAATGCATCATATTTGACATACATAGTTTTATAAATTTTATCATAATTTTTCATTTCAAATTAAGTTGAAATAATTTTTCCCCGCTTCTCAGTAATCTCAGTTCAGTTCTTGAATATAACACGCATATTCTATATTTAGTTGAATTTTTGGTATGTGCAATAAATTAATTTCACAGATCTCGTACATTTTCGGAACTTATGGGCAAGGATGGAAACATTAAATATTCCGTTAATATTTCAATGGGAAACTTGTTAGCATTACTAATTCGAAAGATGTTTAATATAGGCATGGCTACGTAAGTCCGATGTTAAATTGTTCAATCTAATGTCGGATGAAGAAATATACTTTGCTACCGAATATTAAAAATTATTTAAAATCACTTGAAAACTAATCACTTCTAAATTAGTTTAGAACAAATATTAGCTAAATCGTCTTTAGTATAGCGGCAGACAAATTTAATAGAATGTTTCATGTGTAGACAATTGGGACTATATATTTTGTTTGAAAACGCTTTCATTTATGTGTATGGGATCAAGATAACTTTTTAATTTTATTAGGCTCTCTTTGAAAATAGTGTAGTATAATCTACAAGCAAGAGCAATATTGCGTCAGTTTAGCTTCCATTAATTCCGGTAACAGGTAATGATTTTGTTGATGATTTCCAATGCTTTTTCGTTTACAACAAATATTAGCTAAATCGTCTTTAGTAGAGCGCCAGACAAATTTAATAGAATGTTTCATGTGTAGACAATTGGGACTATATATTTTGTTTGAAAACGCTTTCATTTATGTGTATGGGATCAAGATAACTTTTTAATTTTATTAGGCTCTCTTTGAAAATAGTGTAGTATAATCTACAAGCAAGAGCAATATTGCGTCAGTTTAGCTTCCATTAATTCCGGTAACAGGTAATGACTTTCTTGCTGATTTCCAATGATTTTCTCGTACAAATGATATTTGAATTCTTTTACATAGTGAAAATCATTGAAGTTCATAATTCATTATATAATCATAGGCTAATTTAGAATAAATATCCATGAATTTGAATAGTGCCATAAAGTCACATTATTGATCATACAATATCAATAATAAGGGTTTGCGTGAAATTTCAAACACTAATAAATCTAAAGAAAGTTACTTTTAGCGGGAATCGTGTTCGATTAATCTCTCGATATTAAAACCGTTAATGTTGGAATTACAGTATATAATAACAATTAAAATTTCATACCTAATGTAGACAATTTTATACGCCCAAGAAATGACCGGTACCAGCGGAGCAGAGTGGCGCAGTGGAAGCGTGCTGGGCTCATAACCCAGAGGTCCGTAGATCGAAACTACCCTCTGCTAGATGACGTTTTCCTGCAGGAAAATTTTTTTTTTTTGCTTAAATTATATGTAATGAAATTGCATCTCATCTGAAATGCATCATATTTGACATACATAGTTTTATAAATTTTATCATAATTTTTCATTTCAAATTAAGTTGAAATAATTTTTCCCCGCTTCTCAGTAATCTCAGTTAAGTTCTTGAATATAACACGCATATTCTATATTTAGTTGAATTTTTGGTATGTGCAATAAATTAATTTCACAGATCTCGTACATTTTCGGAGCTTATGGGCAAGGATGGAAACATTAAATATTCCGTTAATATTTCAATGGGAAACTTGTTAGCATTACTAATTCGAAAGATGTTTAATATAGGCATGGCTACGTAAGTCCGATGTTAAATTGTTCAATCTAATGTCGGATGAAGAAATATACTTTGCTACCGAATATTAAAAATTATTTAAAATCACTTGAAAACTAATCACTTCTAAATTAGTTTAGAACAAATATTAGCTAAATCGTCTTTAGTATAGCGGCAGACAAATTTAATAGAATGTTTCATGTGTAGACAATTGGGACTATATATTTTGTTTGAAAACGCTTTCATTTATGTGTATGGGATCAAGATAACTTTTTAATTTTATTAGGCTCTCTTTGAAAATAGTGTAGTATAATCTACAAGCAAGAGCAATATTGCGTCAGTTTAGCTTCCATTAATTCCGGTAACAGGTAATGATTTTGTTGATGATTTCCAATGCTTTTTCGTTTACAACAAATATTAGCTAAATCGTCTTTAGTAGAGCGCCAGACAAATTTAATAGAATGTTTCATGTGTAGACAATTGGGACTATATATTTTGTTTGAAAACGCTTTCATTTATGTGTATGGGATCAAGATAACTTTTTAATTTTATTAGGCTCTCTTTGAAAATAGTGTAGTATAATCTACAAGCAAGAGCAATATTGCGTCAGTTTAGCTTCCATTAATTCCGGTAACAGGTAATGACTTTCTTGCTGATTTCCAATGATTTTCTCGTACAAATGATATTTGAATTCTTTTACATAGTGAAAATCATTGAAGTTCATAATTCATTATATAATCATAGGCTAATTTAGAATAAATATCCATGAATTTGAATAGTGCCATAAAGTCACATTATTGATCATACAATATCAATAATAAGGGTTTGCGTGAAATTTCAAACACTAATAAATCTAAAGAAAGTTACTTTTAGCGGGAATCGTGTTCGATTAATCTCTCGATATTAAAACCGTTAATGTTGGAATTACAGTATATAATAACAATTAAAATTTCATACCTAATGTAGACAATTTTATACGCCCAAGAAATGACCGGTACCAGCGGAGCAGAGTGGCGCAGTGGAAGCGTGCTGGGCTCATAACCCAGAGGTCCGTAGATCGAAACTACCCTCTGCTAGATGACGTTTTCCTGCAGGAAAATTTTTTTTTTTTGCTTAAATTATATGTAATGAAATTGCATCTCATCTGAAATGCATCATATTTGACATACATAGTTTTATAAATTTTATCATAATTTTTCATTTCAAATTAAGTTGAAATAATTTTTCCCCGCTTCTCAGTAATCTCAGTTAAGTTCTTGAATATAACACGCATATTCTATATTTAGTTGAATTTTTGGTATGTGCAATAAATTAATTTCACAGATCTCGTACATTTTCGGAGCTTATGGGCAAGGATGGAAACATTAAATATTCCGTTAATATTTCAATGGGAAACTTGTTAGCATTACTAATTCGAAAGATGTTTAATATAGGCATGGCTACGTAAGTCCGATGTTAAATTGTTCAATCTAATGTCGGATGAAGAAATATACTTTGCTACCGAATATTAAAAATTATTTAAAATCACTTGAAAACTAATCACTTCTAAATTAGTTTAGAACAAATATTAGCTAAATCGTCTTTAGTATAGCGCCAGACAAATTTAATAGAATGTTTCATGTGTAGACAATTGGGACTATATATTTTGTTTGAAAACGCTTTCATTTATGTGTATGGGATCAAGATAACTTTTTAATTTTATTAGGCTCTCTTTGAAAATAGTGTAGTATAATCTACAAGCAAGAGCAATATTGCGTCAGTTTAGCTTCCATTAATTCCGGTAACAGGTAATGATTTTGTTGATGATTTCCAATGCTTTTTCGTTTACAACAAATATTAGCTAAATCGTCTTTAGTAGAGCGCCAGACAAAGTTAATAGAATGTTTCATGTGTAGACAATTGGGACTATATATTTTGTTTGAAAACGCTTTCATTTATGTGTATGGGATCAAGATAACTTTTTAATTTTATTAGGCTCTCTTTGAAAATAGTGTAGTATAATCTACAAGCAAGAGCAATATTGCGTCAGTTTAGCTTCCATTAATTCCGGTAACAGGTAATGACTTTCTTGCTGATTTCCAATGATTTTCTCGTACAAATGATATTTGAATTCTTTTACATAGTGAAAATCATTGAAGTTCATAATTTATTATATAATCATAGGCTAATTTAGAATAAATATCCATGAATTTGAATAGTGCCATAAAGTCACATTATTGATCATACAATATCAATAATAAGGGTTTGCGTGAAATTTCAAACACTAATAAATCTAAAGAAAGTTACTTTTAGCGGGAATCGTGTTCGATTAATCTCTCGATATTAAAACCGTTAATGTTGGAATTACAGTATATAATAACAATTAAAATTTCATACCTAATGTAGACAATTTTATACGCCCAAGAAATGACCGGTACCAGCGGAGCAGAGTGGCGCAGTGGAAGCGTGCTGGGCTCATAACCCAGAGGTCCGTAGATCGAAACTACGCTCTGCTAGATGACGTTTTCCTGCAGGAAAATTTTTTTTTTTTGCTTAAATTATATGTAATGAAATTGCATCTCATCTGAAATGCATCATATTTGACATACATAGTTTTATAAATTTTATCATAATTTTTCATTTCAAATTAAGTTGAAATAATTTTTCCCCGCTTCTCAGTAATCTCAGTTAAGTTCTTGAATATAAAACGCATATTCAATATTTAGTTGAATTTTTGGTATGTGCAATAAATTAATTTCACAGATCTCGTACATTTTCGGAGCTTATGGGCAAGGATGGAAACATTAAATATTCCGTTAATATTTCAATGGGAAACTTGTTAGCATTACTAATTCGAAAGATGTTTAATATAGGCATGGCTACGTAAGTCCGATGTTAAATTGTTCGATCTAATGTCGGATGAAGAAATATACTTTGCTACCGAATATTAAAAATTATTTAAAATCACTTGAAAACTAATCACTTCTAAATTAGTTTAGAACAATTATTAGCTAAATCGTCTTTAGTATAGCGGCAGACAAATTTAATAGAATGTTTCATGTGTAGACAATTGGGACTATATATTTTGTTTGAAAACGCTTTCATTTATGTGTATGGGATCAAGATAACTTTTTAATTTTATTAGGCTCTCTTTGAAAATAGTGTAGTATAATCTACAAGCAAGAGCAATATTGCGTCAGTTTAGCTTCCATTAATTCCGGTAACAGGTAATGATTTTGTTGATGATTTCCAATGCTTTTTCGTTTAGAACAAATATTAGCTAAATCGTCTTTAGTAGAGCGCCAGACAAATTTAATAGAATGTTTCATGTGTAGACAATTGGGACTATATATTTTGTTTGAAAACGCTTTCATTTATGTGTATGGGATCAAGATAACTTTTTAATTTTATTAGGCTCTCTTTGAAAATAGTGTAGTATAATCTACAAGCAAGAGCAATATTGCGTCAGTTTAGCTTCCATTAATTCCGGTAACAGGTAATGACTTTCTTGCTGATTTCCAATGATTTTCTCGTACAAATGATATTTGAATTCTTTTACATAGTGAAAATCATTGAAGTTCATAATTTATTATATAATCATAGGCTAATTTAGAATAAATATCCATGAATTTGAATAGTGCCATAAAGTCACATTATTGATCATACAATATCAATAATAAGGGTTTGCGTGAAATTTCAAACACTAATAAATCTAAAGAAAGTTACTTTTAGCGGGAATCGTGTTCGATTAATCTCTCGATATTAAAACCGTTAATGTTGGAATTACAGTATATAATAACAATTAAAATTTCATACCTAATGTAGACAATTTTATACGCCCAAGAAATGACCAGTACCAGCGGAGCAGAGTGGCGCAGTGGAAGCGTGCTGGGCTCATAACCCAGAGGTCCGTAGATCGAAACTACGCTCTGCTAGATGATGTTTTCCTGTAGGAAAATTTTTTCTTTTTTGCTTAAATTATATGTAATGAAATTGCATCTCATCTGAAATGCATCATATTTGACATACATAGTTTTATAAATTTTATCATAATTTTTCATTTCAAATTAAGTTGAAATAATTTTTCCCCGCTTCTCAGTAATCTCAGTTCAGTTCTTGAATATAACACGCATATTCTATATTTAGTTGAATTTTTGGTATGTGCAATAAATTAATTTCACAGATCTCGTACATTTTCGGAGCTTATGGGCAAGGATGGAAACATTAAATATACCGTTAATATTTCAATGGGAAACTTGTTAGCATTACTAATTCGAAAGATGTTTAATATAGGCATGGCTACGTAAGTCCGATGTTAAATTGTTCAATCTAATGTCGGATAAAGAAATATACTTTGCTACCGAATATTAAAAATTATTTAAAATCACTTGAAAACTAATCACTTCTAAATTAGTTTAGAACAAATATTAGCTAAATCGTCTTTAGTATAGCGCCAGACAAATTTAATAGAATGTTTCATGTGTAGACAATTGGGACTATATATTTTGTTTGAAAACGCTTTCATTTATGTGTATGGGATCAAGATAACTTTTTAATTTTATTAGGCTCTCTTTGAAAATAGTGTAGTATAATCTACAAGCAAGAGCAATATTGCGTCAGTTTAGCTTCCATTAATTCCGGTAACAGGTAATGATTTTGTTGATGATTTCCAATGCTTTTTCGTTTAGAACAAATATTAGCTAAATCGTCTTTAGTAGAGCGCCAGACAAAGTTAATAGAATGTTTCATGTGTAGACAATTGGGACTATATATTTTGTTTGAAAACGCTTTCATTTATGTGTATGGGATCAAGATAACTTTTTAATTTTATTAGGCTCTCTTTGAAAATAGTGTAGTATAATCTACAAGCAAGAGCAATATTGCGTCAGTTTAGCTTCCATTAATTCCGGTAACAGGTAATGACTTTCTTGCTGATTTCCAATGATTTTCTCGTACAAATGATATTTGAATTCTTTTACATAGTGAAAATCATTGAAGTTCATAATTTATTATATAATCATAGGCTAATTTAGAATAAATATCCATGAATTTGAATAGTGCCATAAAGTCACATTATTGATCATACAATATCAATAATAAGGGTTTGCGTGAAATTTCAAACAATAATAAATCTAAAGAAAGTTACTTTTAGCGGGAATCGTGTTCGATTAATCTCTCGATATTAAAACCGTTAATGTTGGAATTACAGTATATAATAACAATTAAAATTTCATACCTAATGTAGACAATTTTATACGCCCAAGAAATGACCGGTACCAGCGGAGCAGAGTGGCGCAGTGGAAGCGTGCTGGGCTCATAACCCAGAGGTCCGTAGATCGAAACTACGCTCTGCTAGATGACGTTTTCCTGCAGGAAAATTTTTTTTTTTTGCTTAAATTATATGTAATGAAATTGCATCTCATCTGAAATGCATCATATTTGACATACATAGTTTTATAAATTTTATCATAATTTTTCATTTCAAATTAAGTTGAAATAATTTTTCCCCGCTTCTCAGTAATCTCAGTTAAGTTCTTGAATATAACACGCATATTCTATATTTAGTTGAATTTTTGGTATGTGCAATAAATTAATTTCACAGATCTCGTACATTTTCGGAGCTTATGGGCAAGGATGGAAACATTAAATATTCCGTTAATATTTCAATGGGAAACTTGTTAGCATTACTAATTCGAAAGATGTTTAATAGAGGCATGGCTACGTAAGTCCGATGTTAAATTGTTCGATCTAATGTCGGATGAAGAAATATACTTTGCTACCGAATATTAAAAATTATTTAAAATCACTTGAAAACTAATCACTTCTAAATTAGTTTAGAACAATTATTAGCTAAATCGTCTTTAGTATAGCGGCAGACAAATTTAATAGAATGTTTCATGTGTAGACAATTGGGACTATATATTTTGTTTGAAAACGCTTTCATTTATGTGTATGGGATCAAGATAACTTTTTAATTTTATTAGGCTCTCTTTGAAAATAGTGTAGTATAATCTACAAGGAAGAGCAATATTGCGTCAGTTTAGCTTCCATTAATTCCGGTAACAGGTAATGATTTTGTTGATGATTTCCAATGCTTTTTCGTTTAGAACAAATATTAGCTAAATCGTCTTTAGTAGAGCGCCAGACAAATTTAATAGAATGTTTCATGTGTAGACAATTGGGACTATATATTTTGTTTGAAAACGCTTTCATTTATGTGTATGGGATCAAGATAACTTTTTAATTTTATTAGGCTCTCTTTGAAAATAGTGTAGTATAATCTACAAGCAAGAGCAATATTGCGTCAGTTTAGCTTCCATTAATTCCGGTAACAGGTAATGACTTTCTTGCTGATTTCCAATGATTTTCTCGTACAAATGATATTTGAATTCTTTTACATAGTGAAAATCATTGAAGTTCATAATTTATTATATAATCATAGGCTAATTTAGAATAAATATCCATGAATTTGAATAGTGCCATAAAGTCACATTATTGATCATACAATATCAATAATAAGGGTTTGCGTGAAATTTCAAACACTAATAAATCTAAAGAAAGTTACTTTTAGCGGGAATCGTGTTCGATTAATCTCTCGATATTAAAACCGTTAATGTTGGAATTACAGTATATAATAACAATTAAAATTTCATACCTAATGTAGACAATTTTATACGCCCAAGAAATGACCAGTACCAGCGGAGCAGAGTGGCGCAGTGGAAGCGTGCTGGGCTCATAACCCAGAGGTCCGTAGATCGAAACTACGCTCTGCTAGATGATGTTTTCCTGTAGGAAAATTTTTTCTTTTTTGCTTAAATTATATGTAATGAAATTGCATCTCATCTGAAATGCATCATATTTGACATACATAGTTTTATAAATTTTATCATAATTTTTCATTTCAAATTAAGTTGAAATAATTTTTCCCCGCTTCTCAGTAATCTCAGTTCAGTTCTTGAATATAACACGCATATTCTATATTTAGTTGAATTTTTGGTATGTGCAATAAATTAATTTCACAGATCTCGTACATTTTCGGAGCTTATGGGCAAGGATGGAAACATTAAATATACCGTTAATATTTCAATGGGAAACTTGTTAGCATTACTAATTCGAAAGATGTTTAATATAGGCATGGCTACGTAAGTCCGATGTTAAATTGTTCAATCTAATGTCGGATAAAGAAATATACTTTGCTACCGAATATTAAAAATTATTTAAAATCACTTGAAAACTAATCACTTCTAAATTAGTTTAGAACAAATATTAGCTAAATCGTCTTTAGTATAGCGCCAGACAAATTTAATAGAATGTTTCATGTGTAGACAATTGGGACTATATATTTTGTTTGAAAACGCTTTCATTTATGTGTATGGGATCAAGATAACTTTTTAATTTTATTAGGCTCTCTTTGAAAATAGTGTAGTATAATCTACAAGCAAGAGCAATATTGCGTCAGTTTAGCTTCCATTAATTCCGGTAACAGGTAATGATTTTGTTGATGATTTCCAATGCTTTTTCGTTTAGAACAAATATTAGCTAAATCGTCTTTAGTAGAGCGCCAGACAAAGTTAATAGAATGTTTCATGTGTAGACAATTGGGACTATATATTTTGTTTGAAAACGCTTTCATTTATGTGTATGGGATCAAGATAACTTTTTAATTTTATTAGGCTCTCTTTGAAAATAGTGTAGTATAATCTACAAGCAAGAGCAATATTGCGTCAGTTTAGCTTCCATTAATTCCGGTAACAGGTAATGACTTTCTTGCTGATTTCCAATGATTTTCTCGTACAAATGATATTTGAATTCTTTTACATAGTGAAAATCATTGAAGTTCATAATTCATTATATAATCATAGGCTAATTTAGAATAAATATCCATGAATTTGAATAGTGCCATAAAGTCACATTATTGATCATACAATATCAATAATAAGGGTTTGCGTGAAATTTCAAACAATAATAAATCTAAAGAAAGTTACTTTTAGCGGGAATCGTGTTCGATTAATCTCTCGATATTAAAACCGTTAATGTTGGAATTACAGTATATAATAACAATTAAAATTTCATACCTAATGTAGACAATTTTATACGCCCAAGAAATGACCAGTACCAGCGGAGCAGAGTGGCGCAGTGGAAGCGTGCTGGGCTCATAACCCAGAGGTCCGTAGATCGAAACTACCCTCTGCTAGATGACGTTTTCCTGCAGGAAAATTTTTTTTTTTTGCTTAAATTATATGTAATGAAATTGCATCTCATCTGAAATGCATCATATTTGACATACATAGTTTTATAAATTTTATCATAATTTTTCATTTCAAATTAAGTTGAAATAATTTTTCCCCGCTTCTCAGTAATCTCAGTTAAGTTCTTGAATATAACACGCATATTCTATATTTAGTTGAATTTTTGGTATGTGCAATAAATTAATTTCACAGATCTCGTACATTTTCGGAGCTTATGGGCAAGGATGGAAACATTAAATATTCCGTTAATATTTCAATGGGAAACTTGTTAGCATTACTAATTCGAAAGATGTTTAATATAGGCATGGCTACGTAAGTCCGATGTTAAATTGTTCAATCTAATGTCGGATAAAGAAATATACTTTGCTACCGAATATTAAAAATTATTTAAAATCACTTGAAAACTAATCACTTCTAAATTAGTTTAGAACAAATATTAGCTAAATCGTCTTTAGTATAGCGCCAGACAAATTTAATAGAATGTTTCATGTGTAGACAATTGGGACTATATATTTTGTTTGAAAACGCTTTCATTTATGTGTATGGGATCAAGATAACTTTTTAATTTTATTAGGCTCTCTTTGAAAATAGTGTAGTATAATCTACAAGCAAGAGCAATATTGCGTCAGTTTAGCTTCCATTAATTCCGGTAACAGGTAATGATTTTGTTGATGATTTCCAATGCTTTTTCGTTTAGAACAAATATTAGCTAAATCGTCTTTAGTAGAGCGCCAGACAAAGTTAATAGAATGTTTCATGTGTAGACAATTGGGACTATATATTTTGTTTGAAAACGCTTTCATTTATGTGTATGGGATCAAGATAACTTTTTAATTTTATTAGGCTCTCTTTGAAAATAGTGTAGTATAATCTACAAGCAAGAGCAATATTGCGTCAGTTTAGCTTCCATTAATTCCGGTAACAGGTAATGACTTTCTTGCTGATTTCCAATGATTTTCTCGTACAAATGATATTTGAATTCTTTTACATAGTGAAAATCATTGAAGTTCATAATTCATTATATAATCATAGGCTAATTTAGAATAAATATCCATGAATTTGAATAGTGCCATAAAGTCACATTATTGATCATACAATATCAATAATAAGGGTTTGCGTGAAATTTCAAACAATAATAAATCTAAAGAAAGTTACTTTTAGCGGGAATCGTGTTCGATTAATCTCTCGATATTAAAACCGTTAATGTTGGAATTACAGTATATAATAACAATTAAAATTTCATACCTAATGTAGACAATTTTATACGCCCAAGAAATGACCAGTACCAGCGGAGCAGAGTGGCGCAGTGGAAGCGTGCTGGGCTCATAACCCAGAGGTCCGTAGATCGAAACTACCCTCTGCTAGATGACGTTTTCCTGCAGGAAAATTTTTTTTTTTTGCTTAAATTATATGTAATGAAATTGCATCTCATCTGAAATGCATCATATTTGACATACATAGTTTTATAAATTTTATCATAATTTTTCATTTCAAATTAAGTTGAAATAATTTTTCCCCGCTTCTCAGTAATCTCAGTTAAGTTCTTGAATATAACACGCATATTCTATATTTAGTTGAATTTTTGGTATGTGCAATAAATTAATTTCACAGATCTCGTACATTTTCGGAGCTTATGGGCAAGGATGGAAACATTAAATATTCCGTTAATATTTCAATGGGAAACTTGTTAGCATTACTAATTCGAAAGATGTTTAATATAGGCATGGCTACGTAAGTCCGATGTTAAATTGTTCAATCTAATGTCGGATGAAGAAATATACTTTGCTACCGAATATTAAAAATTATTTAAAATCACTTGAAAACTAATCACTTCTAAATTAGTTTAGAACAAATATTAGCTAAATCGTCTTTAGTATAGCGCCAGACAAATTTAATAGAATGTTTCATGTGTAGACAATTGGGACTATAAATTTTGTTTGAAAACGCTTTCATTTATGTGTATGGGATCAAGATAACTTTTTAATTTTATTAGGCTCTCTTTGAAAATAGTGTAGTATAATCTACAAGCAAGAGCAATATTGCGTCAGTTTAGCTTCCATTAATTCCGGTAACAGGTAATGATTTTGTTGATGATTTCCAATGCTTTTTCGTTTACAACAAATATTAGCTAAATCGTCTTTAGTAGAGCGCCAGACAAAGTTAATAGAATGTTTCATGTGTAGACAATTGGGACTATATATTTTGTTTGAAAACGCTTTCATTTATGTGTATGGGATCAAGATAACTTTTTAATTTTATTAGGCTCTCTTTGAAAATAGTGTAGTATAATCTACAAGCAAGAGCAATATTGCGTCAGTTTAGCTTCCATTAATTCCGGTAACAGGTAATGACTTTCTTGCTGATTTCCAATGATTTTCTCGTACAAATGATATTTGAATTCTTTTACATAGTGAAAATCATTGAAGTTCATAATTCATTATATAATCATAGGCTAATTTAGAATAAATATCCATGAATTTGAATAGTGCCATAAAGTCACATTATTGATCATACAATATCAATAATAAGGGTTTGCGTGAAATTTCAAACAATAATAAATCTAAAGAAAGTTACTTTTAGCGGGAATCGTGTTCGATTAATCTCTCGATATTAAAACCGTTAATGTTGGAATTACAGTATATAATAACAATTAAAATTTCATACCTAATGTAGACAATTTTATACGCCCAAGAAATGACCAGTACCAGCGGAGCAGAGTGGCGCAGTGGAAGCGTGCTGGGCTCATAACCCAGAGGTCCGTAGATCGAAACTACCCTCTGCTAGATGACGTTTTCCTGCAGGAAAATTTTTTTTTTTTGCTTAAATTATATGTAATGAAATTGCATCTCATCTGAAATGCATCATATTTGACATACATAGTTTTATAAATTTTATCATAATTTTTCATTTCAAATTAAGTTGAAATAATTTTTCCCCGCTTCTCAGTAATCTCAGTTAAGTTCTTGAATATAACACGCATATTCTATATTTAGTTGAATTTTTGGTATGTGCAATAAATTAATTTCACAGATCTCGTACATTTTCGGAGCTTATGGGCAAGGATGGAAACATTAAATATTCCGTTAATATTTCAATGGGAAACTTGTTAGCATTACTAATTCGAAAGATGTTTAATATAGGCATGGCTACGTAAGTCCGATGTTAAATTGTTCAATCTAATGTCGGATGAAGAAATATACTTTGCTACCGAATATTAAAAATTATTTAAAATCACTTGAAAACTAATCACTTCTAAATTAGTTTAGAACAAATATTAGCTAAATCGTCTTTAGTATAGCGCCAGACAAATTTAATAGAATGTTTCATGTGTAGACAATTGGGACTATAAATTTTGTTTGAAAACGCTTTCATTTATGTGTATGGGATCAAGATAACTTTTTAATTTTATTAGGCTCTCTTTGAAAATAGTGTAGTATAATCTACAAGCAAGAGCAATATTGCGTCAGTTTAGCTTCCATTAATTCCGGTAACAGGTAATGATTTTGTTGATGATTTCCAATGCTTTTTCGTTTACAACAAATATTAGCTAAATCGTCTTTAGTAGAGCGCCAGACAAAGTTAATAGAATGTTTCATGTGTAGACAATTGGGACTATATATTTTGTTTGAAAACGCTTTCATTTATGTGTATGGGATCAAGATAACTTTTTAATTTTATTAGGCTCTCTTTGAAAATAGTGTAGTATAATCTACAAGCAAGAGCAATATTGCGTCAGTTTAGCTTCCATTAATTCCGGTAACAGGTAATGACTTTCTTGCTGATTTCCAATGATTTTCTCGTACAAATGATATTTGAATTCTTTTACATAGTGAAAATCATTGAAGTTCATAATTTATTATATAATCATAGGCTAATTTAGAATAAATATCCATGAATTTGAATAGTGCCATAAAGTCACATTATTGATCATACAATATCAATAATAAGGGTTTGCGTGAAATTTCAAACACTAATAAATCTAAAGAAAGTTACTTTTAGCGGGAATCGTGTTCGATTAATCTCTCGATATTAAAACCGTTAATGTTGGAATTACAGTATATAATAACAATTAAAATTTCATACCTAATGTAGACAATTTTATACGCCCAAGAAATGACCGGTACCAGCGGAGCAGAGTGGCGCAGTGGAAGCGTGCTGGGCTCATAACCCAGAGGTCCGTAGATCGAAACTACGCTCTGCTAGATGACGTTTTCCTGCAGGAAAATTTTTTTTTTTTGCTTAAATTATATGTAATGAAATTGCATCTCATCTGAAATGCATCATATTTGACATACATAGTTTTATAAATTTTATCATAATTTTTCATTTCAAATTAAGTTGAAATAATTTTTCCCCGCTTCTCAGTAATCTCAGTTAAGTTCTTGAATATAAAACGCATATTCAATATTTAGTTGAATTTTTGGTATGTGCAATAAATTAATTTCACAGATTTCGTACATTTTCGGAGCTTATGGGCAAGGATGGAAACATTAAATATTCCGTTAATATTTCAATGGGAAACTTGTTAGCATTACTAATTCGAAAGATGTTTAATATAGGCATGGCTACGTAAGTCCGATGTTAAATTGTTCGATCTAATGTCGGATGAAGAAATATACTTTGCTACCGAATATTAAAAATTATTTAAAATCACTTGAAAACTAATCACTTCTAAATTAGTTTAGAACAATTATTAGCTAAATCGTCTTTAGTATAGCGGCAGACAAATTTAATAGAATGTTTCATGTGTAGACAATTGGGACTATATATTTTGTTTGAAAACGCTTTCATTTATGTGTATGGGATCAAGATAACTTTTTAATTTTATTAGGCTCTCTTTGAAAATAGTGTAGTATAATCTACAAGGAAGAGCAATATTGCGTCAGTTTAGCTTCCATTAATTCCGGTAACAGGTAATGATTTTGTTGATGATTTCCAATGCTTTTTCGTTTAGAACAAATATTAGCTAAATCGTCTTTAGTAGAGCGCCAGACAAATTTAATAGAATGTTTCATGTGTAGACAATTGGGACTATATATTTTGTTTGAAAACGCTTTCATTTATGTGTATGGGATCAAGATAACTTTTTAATTTTATTAGGCTCTCTTTGAAAATAGTGTAGTATAATCTACAAGCAAGAGCAATATTGCGTCAGTTTAGCTTCCATTAATTCCGGTAACAGGTAATGACTTTCTTGCTGATTTCCAATGATTTTCTCGTACAAATGATATTTGAATTCTTTTACATAGTGAAAATCATTGAAGTTCATAATTTATTATATAATCATAGGCTAATTTAGAATAAATATCCATGAATTTGAATAGTGCCATAAAGTCACATTATTGATCATACAATATCAATAATAAGGGTTTGCGTGAAATTTCAAACACTAATAAATCTAAAGAAAGTTACTTTTAGCGGGAATCGTGTTCGATTAATCTCTCGATATTAAAACCGTTAATGTTGGAATTACAGTATATAATAACAATTAAAATTTCATACCTAATGTAGACAATTTTATACGCCCAAGAAATGACCAGTACCAGCGGAGCAGAGTGGCGCAGTGGAAGCGTGCTGGGCTCATAACCCAGAGGTCCGTAGATCGAAACTACGCTCTGCTAGATGATGTTTTCCTGTAGGAAAATTTTTTCTTTTTTGCTTAAATTATATGTAATGAAATTGCATCTCATCTGAAATGCATCATATTTGACATACATAGTTTTATAAATTTTATCATAATTTTTCATTTCAAATTAAGTTGAAATAATTTTTCCCCGCTTCTCAGTAATCTCAGTTCAGTTCTTGAATATAACACGCATATTCTATATTTAGTTGAATTTTTGGTATGTGCAATAAATTAATTTCACAGATCTCGTACATTTTCGGAGCTTATGGGCAAGGATGGAAACATTAAATATACCGTTAATATTTCAATGGGAAACTTGTTAGCATTACTAATTCGAAAGATGTTTAATATAGGCATGGCTACGTAAGTCCGATGTTAAATTGTTCAATCTAATGTCGGATAAAGAAATATACTTTGCTACCGAATATTAAAAATTATTTAAAATCACTTGAAAACTAATCACTTCTAAATTAGTTTAGTACAAATATTAGCTAAATCGTCTTTAGTATAGCGCCAGACAAATTTAATAGAATGTTTCATGTGTAGACAATTGGGACTATATATTTTGTTTGAAAACGCTTTCATTTATGTGTATGGGATCAAGATAACTTTTTAATTTTATTAGGCTCTCTTTGAAAATAGTGTAGTATAATCTACAAGCAAGAGCAATATTGCGTCAGTTTAGCTTCCATTAATTCCGGTAACAGGTAATGATTTTGTTGATGATTTCCAATGCTTTTTCGTTTAGAACAAATATTAGCTAAATCGTCTTTAGTAGAGCGCCAGACAAAGTTAATAGAATGTTTCATGTGTAGACAATTGGGACTATATATTTTGTTTGAAAACGCTTTCATTTATGTGTATGGGATCAAGATAACTTTTTAATTTTATTAGGCTCTCTTTGAAAATAGTGTAGTATAATCTACAAGCAAGAGCAATATTGCGTCAGTTTAGCTTCCATTAATTCCGGTAACAGGTAATGACTTTCTTGCTGATTTCCAATGATTTTCTCGTACAAATGATATTTGAATTCTTTTACATAGTGAAAATCATTGAAGTTCATAATTCATTATATAATCATAGGCTAATTTAGAATAAATATCCATGAATTTGAATAGTGCCATAAAGTCACATTATTGATCATACAATATCAATAATAAGGGTTTGCGTGAAATTTCAAACAATAATAAATCTAAAGAAAGTTACTTTTAGCGGGAATCGTGTTCGATTAATCTCTCGATATTAAAACCGTTAATGTTGGAATTACAGTATACAATAACAATTAAAATTTCATACCTAATGTAGACAATTTTATACGCCCAAGAAATGACCAGTACCAGCGGAGCAGAGTGGCGCAGTGGAAGCGTGCTGGGCTCATAACCCAGAGGTCCGTAGATCGAAACTACGCTCTGCTAGATGATGTTTTCCTGTAGGAAAATTTTTTCTTTTTTGCTTAAATTATATGTAATGAAATTGCATCTCATCTGAAATGCATCATATTTGACATACATAGTTTTATAAATTTTATCATAATTTTTCATTTCAAATTAAGTTGAAATAATTTTTCCCCGCTTCTCAGTAATCTCAGTTAAGTTCTTGAATATAACACGCATATTCTATATTTAGTTGAATTTTTGGTATGTGCAATAAATTAATTTCACAGATCTCGTACATTTTCGGAGCTTATGGGCAAGGATGGAAACATTAAATATTCCGTTAATATTTCAATGGGAAACTTGTTAGCATTACTAATTCGAAAGATGTTTAATAGAGGCATGGCTACGTAAGTCCGATGTTAAATTGTTCAATCTAATGTCGGATAAAGAAATATACTTTGCTACCGAATATTAAAAATTATTTAAAATCACTTGAAAACTAATCACTTCTAAATTAGTTTAGAACAAATATTAGCTAAATCGTCTTTAGTATAGCGCCAGACAAATTTAATAGAATGTTTCATGTGTAGACAATTGGGACTATATATTTTTTTTGAAAACGCTTTCATTTATGTGTATGGGATCAAGATAACTTTTTAATTTTATTAGGCTCTCTTTGAAAATAGTGTAGTATAATCTACAAGCAAGAGCAATATTGCGTCAGTTTAGCTTCCATTAATTCCGGTAACAGGTAATGACTTTCTTGCTGATTTCCAATGATTTTCTCGTACAAATGATATTTGAATTCTTTTACATAGTGAAAATCATTGAAGTTCATAATTTATTATATAATCATAGGCTAATTTAGAATAAATATCCATGAATTTGAATAGTGCCATAAAGTCACATTATTGATCATACAGTATCAATAATAAGGGTTTGCGTGAAATTTCAAACACTAATAAATCTAAAGAAAGTTACTTTTAGCGGGAATCGTGTTCGATTAATCTCTCGATATTAAAACCGTTAATGTTGGAATTACAGTATATAATAACAATTAAAATTTCATACCTAATGTAGACAATTTTATACGCCCAAGAAATGACCAGTACCAGCGGAGCAGAGTGGCGCAGTGGAAGCGTGCTGGGCTCATAACCCAGAGGTCCGTAGATCGAAACTACGCTCTGCTAGATGATGTTTTCCTGTAGGAAATTTTTTTTTTTTTGCTTAAATTATATGTAATGAAATTGCATCTCATCTGAAATGCATCATATTTGACATACATAGTTTTATAAATTTTATCTTAATTTTTCATTTCAAATTAAGTTGAAATAATTTTTCCCCGCTTCTCAGTAATCTCAGTTAAGTTCTTGAATATAACACGCATATTCTATATTTAGTTGAATTTTTGGTATGTGCAATAAATTAATTTCACAGATCTCGTACATTTTCGGAGCTTATGGGCAAGGATGGAAACATTAAATATTCCGTTAATATTTCAATGGGAAACTTGTTAGCATTACTAATTCGAAAGATGTTTAATATAGGCATGGCTACGTAAGTCCGATGTTAAATTGTTCAATCTAATGTCGGATGAAGAAATATACTTTGCTACCGAATATTAAAAATTATTTAAAATCACTTGAAAACTAATCACTTCTAAATTTGTTTAGAACAAATATTAGCTAAATCGTCTTTAGTATAGCGGCAGACAAATTTAATAGAATGTTTCATGTGTAGACAATTGGGACTATATATTTTGTTTGAAAACGCTTTCATTTATGTGTATGGGATCAAGATAACTTTTTAATTTTATTAGGCTCTCTTTGAAAATAGTGTAGTATAATCTACAAGGAAGAGCAATATTGCGTCAGTTTAGCTTCCATTAATTCCGGTAACAGGTAATGATTTTGTTGATGATTTCCAATGCTTTTTCGTTTACAACAAATATTAGCTAAATCGTCTTTAGTAGAGAGCCAGACAAAGTTAATAGAAAGTTTCATGTGTAGACAATTGGGACTATATATTTTGTTTGAAAACGCTTTCATTTATGTGTATGGGATCAAGATAACTTTTTAATTTTATTAGGCTCTCTTTGAAAATAGTGTAGTATAATCTACAAGCAAGAGCAATATTGCGTCAGTTTAGCTTCCATTAATTCCGGTAACAGGTAATGACTTTCTTGCTGATTTCCAATGATTTTCTCGTACAAATGATATTTGAATTCTTTTACATAGTGAAAATCATTGAAGTTCATAATTCATTATATAATCATAGGCTAATTTAGAATAAATATCCATGAATTTGAATAGTGCCATAAAGTCACATTATTGATCATACAATATCAATAATAAGGGTTTGCGTGAAATTTCAAACACTAATAAATCTAAAGAAAGTTACTTTTAGCGGGAATCGTGTTCGATTAATCTCTCGATATTAAAACCGTTAATGTTGGAATTACAGTATACAATAACAATTAAAATTTCATACCTAATGTAGACAATTTTATACGCCCAAGAAATGACCAGTACCAGCGGAGCAGAGTGGCGCAGTGGAAGCGTGCTGGGCTCATAACCCAGAGGTCCGTAGATCGAAACTACGCTCTGCTAGATGATGTTTTCCTGTAGGAAAATTTTTTCTTTTTTGCTTAAATTATATGTAATGAAATTGCATCTCATCTGAAATGCATCATATTTGACATACATAGTTTTATAAATTTTATCATAATTTTTCATTTCAAATTAAGTTGAAATAATTTTTCCCCGCTTCTCAGTAATCTCAGTTAAGTTCTTGAATATAACACGCATATTCTATATTTAGTTGAATTTTTGGTATGTGCAATAAATTAATTTCACAGATCTCGTACATTTTCGGAGCTTATGGGCAAGGATGGAAACATTAAATATTCCGTTAATATTTCAATGGGAAACTTGTTAGCATTACTAATTCGAAAGATGTTTAATAGAGGCATGGCTACGTAAGTCCGATGTTAAATTGTTCAATCTAATGTCGGATAAAGAAATATACTTTGCTACCGAATATTAAAAATTATTTAAAATCACTTGAAAACTAATGACTTCTAAATTAGTTTAGAACAAATATTAGCTAAATCGTCTTTAGTATAGCGCCAGACAAATTTAATAGAATGTTTCATGTGTAGACAATTGGGACTATATATTTTGTTTGAAAACGCTTTCATTTATGTGTATGGGATCAAGATAACTTTTTAATTTTATTAGGCTCTCTTTGAAAATAGTGTAGTATAATCTACAAGCAAGAGCAATATTGCGTCAGTTTAGCTTCCATTAATTCCGGTAACAGGTAATGACTTTCTTGCTGATTTCCAATGATTTTCTCGTACAAATGATATTTGAATTCTTTTACATAGGGAAAATCATTGAAGTTCATAATTCATTATATAATCATAGGCTAATTTAGAATAAATATCCATGAATTTGAATAGTGCCATAAAGTCACATTATTGATCATACAATATCAATAATAAGGGTTTGCGTGAAATTTCAAACAATAATAAATCTAAAGAAAGTTACTTTTAGCGGGAATCGTGTTCGATTAATCTCTCGATATTAAAACCGTTAATGTTGGAATTACAGTATATAATAACAATTAAAATTTCATACCTAATGTAGACAATTTTATACGCCCAAGAAATGACCAGTACCAGCGGAGCAGAGTGGCGCAGTGGAAGCGTTCTGGGCTCATAACCCAGAGGTCCGTAGATCGAAACTACGCTCTGCTAGATGATGTTTTCGTGTAGGAAAATTTTTTTTTTTTGCTTAAATTATATGTAATGAAATTGCATCTCATCTGAAATGCATCATATTTGACATACATAGTTTTATAAATTTTATCATAATTTTTCATTTCAAATTAAGTTGAAATAATTTTTCCCCGCTTCTCAGTAATCTCAGTTCAGTTCTTGAATATAACACGCATATTCTATATTTAGTTGAATTTTTGGTATGTGCAATAAATTAATTTCACAGATCTCGTACATTTTCGGAACTTATGGGCAAGGATGGAAACATTAAATATTCCGTTAATATTTCAATGGGAAACTTGTTAGCATTACTAATTCGAAAGATGTTTAATATAGGCATGGCTACGTAAGTCCGATGTTAAATTGTTCAATCTAATGTCGGATGAAGAAATATACTTTGCTACCGAATATTAAAAATTATTTAAAATCACTTGAAAACTAATCACTTCTAAATTAGTTTAGAACAAATATTAGCTAAATCGTCTTTAGTATAGCGGCAGACAAATTTAATAGAATGTTTCATGTGTAGACAATTGGGACTATATATTTTGTTTGAAAACGCTTTCATTTATGTGTATGGGATCAAGATAACTTTTTAATTTTATTAGGCTCTCTTTGAAAATAGTGTAGTATAATCTACAAGCAAGAGCAATATTGCGTCAGTTTAGCTTCCATTAATTCCGGTAACAGGTAATGACTTTCTTGCTGATTTCCAATGATTTTCTCGTACAAATGATATTTGAATTCTTTTACATAGTGAAAATCATTGAAGTTCATAATTCATTATATAATCATAGGCTAATTTAGAATAAATATCCATGAATTTGAATAGTGCCATAAAGTCACATTATTGATCATACAATATCAATAATAAGGGTTTGCGTGAAATTTCAAACACTAATAAATCTAAAGAAAGTTACTTTTAGCGGGAATCGTGTTCGATTAATCTCTCGATATTAAAACCGTTAATGTTGGAATTACAGTATATAATAACAATTAAAATTTCATACCTAATGTAGACAATTTTATACGCCCAAGAAATGACCAGTACCAGCGGAGCAGAGTGGCGCAGTGGAAGCGTGCTGGGCTCATAACCCAGAGGTCCGTAGATCGAAACTACGCTCTGCTAGATGATGTTTTCCTGTAGGAAATTTTTTTTTTTTTGCTTAAATTATATGTAATGAAATTGCATCTCATCTGAAATGCATCATATTTGACATACATAGTTTTATAAATTTTATCTTAATTTTTCATTTCAAATTAAGTTGAAATAATTTTTCCCCGCTTCTCAGTAATCTCAGTTAAGTTCTTGAATATAACACGCATATTCTATATTTAGTTGAATTTTTGGTATGTGCAATAAATTAATTTCACAGATCTCGTACATTTTCGGAGCTTATGGGCAAGGATGGAAACATTAAATATTCCGTTAATATTTCAATGGGAAACTTGTTAGCATTACTAATTCGAAAGATGTTTAATATAGGCATGGCTACGTAAGTCCGATGTTAAATTGTTCAATCTAATGTCGGATGAAGAAATATACTTTGCTACCGAATATTAAAAATTATTTAAAATCACTTGAAAACTAATCACTTCTAAATTAGTTTAGAACAAATATTAGCTAAATCGTCTTTAGTATAGCGGCAGACAAATTTAATAGAATGTTTCATGTGTAGACAATTGGGACTATATATTTTGTTTGAAAACGCTTTCATTTATGTGTATGGGATCAAGATAACTTTTTAATTTTATTAGGCTCTCTTTGAAAATAGTGTAGTATAATCTACAAGGAAGAGCAATATTGCGTCAGTTTAGCTTCCATTAATTCCGGTAACAGGTAATGATTTTGTTGATGATTTCCAATGCTTTTTCGTTTACAACAAATATTAGCTAAATCGTCTTTAGTAGAGCGCCAGACAAAGTTAATAGAATGTTTCATGTGTAGACAATTGGGACTATATATTTTGTTTGAAAACGCTTTCATTTATGTGTATGGGATCAAGATAACTTTTTAATTTTATTAGGCTCTCTTTGAAAATAGTGTAGTATAATCTACAAGCAAGAGCAATATTGCGTCAGTTTAGCTTCCATTAATTCCGGTAACAGGTAATGACTTTCTTGCTGATTTCCAATGATTTTCTCGTACAAATGATATTTGAATTCTTTTACATAGTGAAAATCATTGAAGTTCATAATTCATTATATAATCATAGGCTAATTTAGAATAAATATCCATGAATTTGAATAGTGCCATAAAGTCACATTATTGATCATACAATATCAATAATAAGGGTTTGCGTGAAATTTCAAACACTAATAAATCTAAAGAAAGTTACTTTTAGCGGGAATCGTGTTCGATTAATCTCTCGATATTAAAACCGTTAATGTTGGAATTACAGTATACAATAACAATTAAAATTTCATACCTAATGTAGACAATTTTATACGCCCAAGAAATGACCAGTACCAGCGGAGCAGAGTGGCGCAGTGGAAGCGTGCTGGTCTCATAACCCAGAGGTCCGTAGATCGAAACTACGCTCTGCTAGATGATGTTTTCCTGTAGGAAAATTTTTTCTTTTTTGCTTAAATTATATGTAATGAAATTGCATCTCATCTGAAATGCATCATATTTGACATACATAGTTTTATAAATTTTATCATAATTTTTCATTTCAAATTAAGTTGAAATAATTTTTCCCCGCTTCTCAGTAATCTCAGTTAAGTTCTTGAATATAACACGCATATTCTATATTTAGTTGAATTTTTGGTATGTGCAATAAATTAATTTCACAGATCTCGTACATTTTCGGAGCTTATGGGCAAGGATGGAAACATTAAATATTCCGTTAATATTTCAATGGGAAACTTGTTAGCATTACTAATTCGAAAGATGTTTAATAGAGGCATGGCTACGTAAGTCCGATGTTAAATTGTTCAATCTAATGTCGGATAAAGAAATATACTTTGCTACCGAATATTAAAAATTATTTAAAATCACTTGAAAACTAATGACTTCTAAATTAGTTTAGAACAAATATTAGCTAAATCGTCTTTAGTATAGCGCCAGACAAATTTAATAGAATGTTTCATGTGTAGACAATTGGGACTATATATTTTTTTTGAAAACGCTTTAATTTATGTGTATGGGATCAAGATAACTTTTTAATTTTATTAGGCTCTCTTTGAAAATAGTGTAGTATAATCTACAAGCAAGAGCAATATTACGTCAGTTTAGCTTCCATTAATTCCGGTAACAGGTAATGATTTTGTTGATGATTTCCAATGCTTTTTCGTTTAGAACAAATATTAGCTAAATCGTCTTTAGTAGAGCGCCAGACAAATTTAATAGAATGTTTCATGTGTAGACAATTGGGACTATATATTTTGTTTGAAAACGCTTTCATTTATGTGTATGGGATCAAGATAACTTTTTAATTTTATTAGGCTCTCTTTGAAAATAGTGTAGTATAATCTACAAGCAAGAGCAATATTGCGTCAGTTTAGCTTCCATTAATTCCGGTAACAGGTAATGACTTTCTTGCTGATTTCCAATGATTTTCTCGTACAAATGTTATTTGAATTCTTTTACATAGTGAAAATCATTGAAGTTCATAATTTATTATATAATCATAGGCTAATTTAGAATAAATATCCATGAATTTGAATAGTGCCATAAAGTCACATTATTGACCATACAATATCAATAATAAGGGTTTGCGTGAAATTTCAAACACTAATAAATCTAAAGAAAGTTACTTTTAGCGGTAATCGTGTTCGATTAATCTCTCGATATTAAAACCGTTAATGTTGGAATTACAGTATATAATAACAATTAAAATTTCATACCTAATGTAGACAATTTTATACGCCCAAGAAATGACCAGTACCAGCGGAGCAGAGTGGCGCAGTGGAAGCGTGCTGGGCTCATAACCCAGAGGTCCGTAGATCGAAACTACGCTCTGCTAGATGATGTTTTCCTGTAGGAAAATTTTTTCTTTTTTGCTTAAATTATATGTAATGAAATTGCATCTCATCTGAAATGCATCATATTTGACATACATAGTTTTATAAATTTTATCATAATTTTTCATTTCAAATTAAGTTGAAATAATTTTTCCCCGCTTCTCAGTAATCTCAGTTAAGTTCTTGAATATAACACGCATATTCTATATTTAGTTGAATTTTTGGTATGTGCAATAAATTAATTTCACAGATCTCGTACATTTTCGGAGCTTATGGGCAAGGATGGAAACATTAAATATTCCGTTAATATTTCAATGGGAAACTTGTTAGCATTACTAATTCGAAAGATGTTTAATAGAGGCATGGCTACGTAAGTCCGATGTTAAATTGTTCAATCTAATGTCGGATAAAGAAATATACTTTGCTACCGAATATTAAAAATTATTTAAAATCACTTGAAAACTAATGACTTCTAAATTAGTTTAGAACAAATATTAGCTAAATCGTCTTTAGTATAGCGCCAGACAAATTTAATAGAATGTTTCATGTGTAGACAATTGGGACTATATATTTTTTTGAAAACGCTTTCATTTATGTGTATGGGATCAAGATAACTTTTTAATTTTATTAGGCTCTCTTTGAAAATAGTGTAGTATAATCTACAAGCAAGAGCAATATTGCGTCAGTTTAGCTTCCATTAATTCCGGTAACAGGTAATGATTTTGTTGATGATTTCCAATGCTTTTTCGTTTACAACAAATATTAGCTAAATCGTCTTTAGTAGAGCGCCAGACAAAGTTAATAGAATGTTTCATGTGTAGACAATTGGGACTATATATTTTGTTTGAAAACGCTTTCATTTATGTGTATGGGATCAAGATAACTTTTTAATTTTATTAGGCTCTCTTTGAAAATAGTGTAGTATAATCTACAAGCAAGAGCAATATTGCGTCAGTTTAGCTTCCATTAATTCCGGTAACAGGTAATGACTTTCTTGCTGATTTCCAATGATTTTCTCGTACAAATGATATTTGAATTCTTTTACATAGTGAAAATCATTGAAGTTCATAATTCATTATATAATCATAGGCTAATTTAGAATAAATATCCATGAATTTGAATAGTGCCATAAAGTCACATTATTGATCATACAATATCAATAATAAGGGTTTGCGTGAAATTTCAAACACTAATAAATCTAAAGAAAGTTACTTTTAGCGGGAATCGTGTTCGATTAATCTCTCGATATTAAAACCGTTAATGTTGGAATTACAGTATACAATAACAATTAAAATTTCATACCTAATGTAGACAATTTTATACGCCCAAGAAATGACCAGTACCAGCGGAGCAGAGTGGCGCAGTGGAAGCGTGCTGGGCTCATAACCCAGAGGTCCGTAGATCGAAACTACGCTCTGCTAGATGATGTTTTCCTGTAGGAAAATTTTTTCTTTTTTGCTTAAATTATATGTAATGAAATTGCATCTCATCTGAAATGCATCATATTTGACATACATAGTTTTATAAATTTTATCATAATTTTTCATTTCAAATTAAGTTGAAATAATTTTTCCCCGCTTCTCAGTAATCTCAGTTAAGTTCTTGAATATAACACGCATATTCTATATTTAGTTGAATTTTTGGTATGTGCAATAAATTAATTTCACAGATCTCGTACATTTTCGGAGCTTATGGGCAAGGATGGAAACATTAAATATTCCGTTAATATTTCAATGGGAAACTTGTTAGCATTACTAATTCGAAAGATGTTTAATAGAGGCATGGCTACGTAAGTCCGATGTTAAATTGTTCAATCTAATGTCGGATAAAGAAATATACTTTGCTACCGAATATTAAAAATTATTTAAAATCACTTGAAAACTAATGACTTCTAAATTAGTTTAGAACAAATATTAGCTAAATCGTCTTTAGTATAGCGCCAGACAAATTTAATAGAATGTTTCATGTGTAGACAATTGGGACTATATATTTTTTTTGAAAACGGTTTCGTTTATGTGTATGGGATCAAGATAACTTTTTAATTTTATTAGGCTCTCTTTGAAAATAGTGTAGTATAATCTACAAGCAAGAGCAATATTGCGTCAGTTTAGCTTCCATTAATTCCGGTAACAGGTAATGATTTTGTTGATGATTTCCAATGCTTTTTCGTTTAGAACAAATATTAGCTAAATCGTCTTTAGTAGAGCGCCAGACAAATTTAATAGAATGTTTCATGTGTAGACAATTGGGACTATATATTTTGTTTGAAAACGCTTTCATTTATGTGTATGGGATCAAGATAACTTTTTAATTTTATTAGGCTCTCTTTGAAAATAGTGTAGTATAATCTACAAGCAAGAGCAATATTGCGTCAGTTTAGCTTCCATTAATTCCGGTAACAGGTAATGACTTTCTTGCTGATTTCCAATGATTTTCTCGTACAAATGTTATTTGAATTCTTTTACATAGTGAAAATCATTGAAGTTCATAATTTATTATATAATCATAGGCTAATTTAGAATAAATATCCATGAATTTGAATAGTGCCATAAAGTCACATTATTGACCATACAATATCAATAATAAGGGTTTGCGTGAAATTTCAAACACTAATAAATCTAAAGAAAGTTACTTTTAGCGGTAATCGTGTTCGATTAATCTCTCGATATTAAAACCGTTAATGTTGGAATTACAGTATATAATAACAATTAAAATTTCATACCTAATGTAGACAATTTTATACGCCCAAGAAATGACCAGTACCAGCGGAGCAGAGTGGCGCAGTGGAAGCGTGCTGGTCTCATAACCCAGAGGTCCGTAGATCGAAACTACGCTCTGCTAGATGATGTTTTCCTGTAGGAAATTTTTTTTTTTTTGCTTAAATTATATGTAATGAAATTGCATCTCATCTGAAATGCATCATATTTGACATACATAGTTTTATAAATTTTATCTTAATTTTTCATTTCAAATTAAGTTGAAATAATTTTTCCCCGCTTCTCAGTAATCTCAGTTAAGTTCTTGAATATAACACGCATATTCTATATTTAGTTGAATTTTTGGTATGTGCAATAAATTAATTTCACAGATCTCGTACATTTTCGGAGCTTATGGGCAAGGATGGAAACATTAAATATTCCGTTAATATTTCAATGGGAAACTTGTTAGCATTACTAATTCGAAAGATGTTTAATATAGGCATGGCTACGTAAGTCCGATGTTAAATTGTTCAATCTAATGTCGGATGAAGAAATATACTTTGCTACCGAATATTAAAAATTATTTAAAATCACTTGAAAACTAATCACTTCTAAATTAGTTTAGAACAAATATTAGCTAAATCGTCTTTAGTATAGCGGCAGACAAATTTAATAGAATGTTTCATGTGTAGACAATTGGGACTATATATTTTGTTTGAAAACGCTTTCATTTATGTGTATGGGATCAAGATAACTTTTTAATTTTATTAGGCTCTCTTTGAAAATAGTGTAGTATAATCTACAAGGAAGAGCAATATTGCGTCAGTTTAGCTTCCATTAATTCCGGTAACAGGTAATGATTTTGTTGATGATTTCCAATGCTTTTTCGTTTAGAACAAATATTAGCTAAATCGTCTTTAGTAGAGCGCCAGACAAAGTTAATAGAATGTTTCATGTGTAGACAATTGGGACTATATATTTTGTTTGAAAACCCTTTCATTTATGTGTATGGGATCAAGATAACTTTTTAATTTTATTAGGCTCTCTTTGAAAATAGTGTAGTATAATCTACAAGCAAGAGCAATATTGCGTCAGTTTAGCTTCCATTAATTCCGGTAACAGGTAATGACTTTCTTGCTGATTTCCAATGATTTTCTCGTACAAATGATATTTGAATTCTTTTACATAGTGAAAATCATTGAAGTTCATAATTCATTATATAATCATAGGCTAATTTAGAATAAATATCCATGAATTTGAATAGTGCCATAAAGTCACATTATTGATCATACAATATCAATAATAAGGGTTTGCGTGAAATTTCAAACACTAATAAATCTAAAGAAAGTTACTTTTAGCGGGAATCGTGTTCGATTAATCTCTCGATATTAAAACCGTTAATGTTGGAATTACAGTATACAATAACAATTAAAATTTCATACCTAATGTAGACAATTTTATACGCCCAAGAAATGACCAGTACCAGCGGAGCAGAGTGGCGCAGTGGAAGCGTGCTGGGCTCATAACCCAGAGGTCCGTAGATCGAAACTACGCTCTGCTAGATGATGTTTTCCTGTAGGAAAATTTTTTCTTTTTTGCTTAAATTATATGTAATGAAATTGCATCTCATCTGAAATGCATCATATTTGACATACATAGTTTTATAAATTTTATCATAATTTTTCATTTCAAATTAAGTTGAAATAATTTTTCCCCGCTTCTCAGTAATCTCAGTTAAGTTCTTGAATATAACACGCATATTCTATATTTAGTTGAATTTTTGGTATGTGCAATAAATTAATTTCACAGATCTCGTACATTTTCGGAGCTTATGGGCAAGGATGGAAACATTAAATATTCCGTTAATATTTCAATGGGAAACTTGTTAGCATTACTAATTCGAAAGATGTTTAATAGAGGCATGGCTACGTAAGTCCGATGTTAAATTGTTCAATCTAATGTCGGATAAAGAAATATACTTTGCTACCGAATATTAAAAATTATTTAAAATCACTTGAAAACTAATGACTTCTAAATTAGTTTAGAACAAATATTAGCTAAATCGTCTTTAGTATAGCGCCAGACAAATTTAATAGAATGTTTCATGTGTAGACAATTGGGACTATATATTTTTTTTGAAAACGGTTTCATTTATGTGTATGGGATCAAGATAACTTTTTAATTTTATTAGGCTCTCTTTGAAAATAGTGTAGTATAATCTACAAGCAAGAGCAATATTGCGTCAGTTTAGCTTCCATTAATTCCGGTAACAGGTAATGATTTTGTTGATGATTTCCAATGCTTTTTCGTTTAGAACAAATATTAGCTAAATCGTCTTTAGTAGAGCGCCAGACAAATTTAATAGAATGTTTCATGTGTAGACAATTGGGACTATATATTTTGTTTGAAAACGCTTTCATTTATGTGTATGGGATCAAGATAACTTTTTAATTTTATTAGGCTCTCTTTGAAAATAGTGTAGTATAATCTACAAGCAAGAGCAATATTGCGTCAGTTTAGCTTCCATTAATTCCGGTAACAGGTAATGACTTTCTTGCTGATTTCCAATGATTTTCTCGTACAAATGTTATTTGAATTCTTTTACATAGTGAAAATCATTGAAGTTCATAATTTATTATATAATCATAGGCTAATTTAGAATAAATATCCATGAATTTGAATAGTGCCATAAAGTCACATTATTGACCATACAATATCAATAATAAGGGTTTGCGTGAAATTTCAAACACTAATAAATCTAAAGAAAGTTACTTTTAGCGGTAATCGTGTTCGATTAATCTCTCGATATTAAAACCGTTAATGTTGGAATTACAGTATATAATAACAATTAAAATTTCATACCTAATGTAGACAATTTTATACGCCCAAGAAATGACCAGTACCAGCGGAGCAGAGTGGCGCAGTGGAAGCGTGCTGGTCTCATAACCCAGAGGTCCGTAGATCGAAACTACGCTCTGCTAGATGATGTTTTCCTGTAGGAAATTTTTTTTTTTTTGCTTAAATTATATGTAATGAAATTGCATCTCATCTGAAATGCATCATATTTGACATACATAGTTTTATAAATTTTATCTTAATTTTTCATTTCAAATTAAGTTGAAATAATTTTTCCCCGCTTCTCAGTAATCTCAGTTAAGTTCTTGAATATAACACGCATATTCTATATTTAGTTGAATTTTTGGTATGTGCAATAAATTAATTTCACAGATCTCGTACATTTTCGGAGCTTATGGGCAAGGATGGAAACATTAAATATTCCGTTAATATTTCAATGGGAAACTTGTTAGCATTACTAATTCGAAAGATGTTTAATATAGGCATGGCTACGTAAGTCCGATGTTAAATTGTTCAATCTAATGTCGGATGAAGAAATATACTTTGCTACCGAATATTAAAAATTATTTAAAATCACTTGAAAACTAATCACTTCTAAATTAGTTTAGAACAAATATTAGCTAAATCGTCTTTAGTATAGCGGCAGACAAATTTAATAGAATGTTTCATGTGTAGACAATTGGGACTATATATTTTGTTTGAAAACGCTTTCATTTATGTGTATGGGATCAAGATAACTTTTTAATTTTATTAGGCTCTCTTTGAAAATAGTGTAGTATAATCTACAAGGAAGAGCAATATTGCGTCAGTTTAGCTTCCATTAATTCCGGTAACAGGTAATGATTTTGTTGATGATTTCCAATGCTTTTTCGTTTAGAACAAATATTAGCTAAATCGTCTTTAGTAGAGCGCCAGACAAAGTTAATAGAATGTTTCATGTGTAGACAATTGGGACTATATATTTTGTTTGAAAACGCTTTCATTTATGTGTATGGGATCAAGATAACTTTTTAATTTTATTAGGCTCTCTTTGAAAATAGTGTAGTATAATCTACAAGCAAGAGCAATATTGCGTCAGTTTAGCTTCCATTAATTCCGGTAACAGGTAATGACTTTCTTGCTGATTTCCAATGATTTTCTCGTACAAATGATATTTGAATTCTTTTACATAGTGAAAATCATTGAAGTTCATAATTCATTATATAATCATAGGCTAATTTAGAATAAATATCCATGAATTTGAATAGTGCCATAAAGTCACATTATTGATCATACAATATCAATAATAAGGGTTTGCGTGAAATTTCAAACACTAATAAATCTAAAGAAAGTTACTTTTAGCGGGAATCGTGTTCGATTAATCTCTCGATATTAAAACCGTTAATGTTGGAATTACAGTATACAATAACAATTAAAATTTCATACCTAATGTAGACAATTTTATACGCCCAAGAAATGACCAGTACCAGCGGAGCAGAGTGGCGCAGTGGAAGCGTGCTGGGCTCATAACCCAGAGGTCCGTAGATCGAAACTACGCTCTGCTAGATGATGTTTTCCTGTAGGAAAATTTTTTCTTTTTTGCTTAAATTATATGTAATGAAATTGCATCTCATCTGAAATGCATCATATTTGACATACATAGTTTTATAAATTTTATCATAATTTTTCATTTCAAATTAAGTTGAAATAATTTTTCCCCGCTTCTCAGTAATCTCAGTTAAGTTCTTGAATATAACACGCATATTCTATATTTAGTTGAATTTTTGGTATGTGCAATAAATTAATTTCACAGATCTCGTACATTTTCGGAGCTTATGGGCAAGGATGGAAACATTAAATATTCCGTTAATATTTCAATGAGAAACTTGTTAGCATTACTAATTCGAAAGATGTTTAATAGAGGCATGGCTACGTAAGTCCGATGTTAAATTGTTCAATCTAATGTCGGATAAAGAAATATACTTTGCTACCGAATATTAAAAATTATTTAAAATCACTTGAAAACTAATGACTTCTAAATTAGTTTAGAACAAATATTAGCTAAATCGTCTTTAGTATAGCGCCAGACAAATTTAATAGAATGTTTCATGTGTAGACAATTGGGACTATATATTTTGTTTGAAAACGCTTTCATTTATGTGTATGGGATCAAGATAACTTTTTAATTTTATTAGGCTCTCTTTGAAAATAGTGTAGTATAATCTACAAGCAAGAGCAATATTGCGTCAGTTTAGCTTCCATTAATTCCGGTAACAGGTAATGATTTTGTTGATGATTTCCAATGCTTTTTCGTTTAGAACAAATATTAGCTAAATCGTCTTTAGTAGAGCGCCAGACAAATTTAATAGAATGTTTCATGTGTAGACAATTGGGACTATATATTTTGTTTGAAAACGCTTTCATTTATGTGTATGGGATCAAGATAACTTTTTAATTTTATTAGGCTCTCTTTGAAAATAGTGTAGTATAATCTACAAGCAAGAGCAATATTGCGTCAGTTTAGCTTCCATTAATTCCGGTAACAGGTAATGACTTTCTTGCTGATTTCCAATGATTTTCTCGTACAAATGTTATTTGAATTCTTTTACATAGTGAAAATCATTGAAGTTCATAATTTATTATATAATCATAGGCTAATTTAGAATAAATATCCATGAATTTGAATAGTGCCATAAAGTCACATTATTGACCATACAATATCAATAATAAGGGTTTGCGTGAAATTTCAAACACTAATAAATCTAAAGAAAGTTACTTTTAGCGGTAATCGTGTTCGATTAATCTCTCGATATTAAAACCGTTAATGTTGGAATTACAGTATATAATAACAATTAAAATTTCATACCTAATGTAGACAATTTTATACGCCCAAGAAATGACCAGTACCAGCGGAGCAGAGTGGCGCAGTGGAAGCGTGCTGGGCTCATAACCCAGAGGTCCGTAGATCGAAACTACGCTCTGCTAGATGATGTTTTCCTGTAGGAAAATTTTTTCTTTTTTGCTTAAATTATATGTAATGAAATTGCATCTCATCTGAAATGCATCATATTTGACATACATAGTTTTATAAATTTTATCATAATTTTTCATTTCAAATTAAGTTGAAATAATTTTTCCCCGCTTCTCAGTAATCTCAGTTAAGTTCTTGAATATAACACGCATATTCTATATTTAGTTGAATTTTTGGTATGTGCAATAAATTAATTTCACAGATCTCGTACATTTTCGGAGCTTATGGGCAAGGATGGAAACATTAAATATTCCGTTAATATTTCAATGGGAAACTTGTTAGCATTACTAATTCGAAAGATGTTTAATAGAGGCATGGCTACGTAAGTCCGATGTTAAATTGTTCAATCTAATGTCGGATAAAGAAATATACTTTGCTACCGAATATTAAAAATTATTTAAAATCACTTGAAAACTAATGACTTCTAAATTAGTTTAGAACAAATATTAGCTAAATCGTCTTTAGTATAGCGCCAGACAAATTTAATAGAATGTTTCATGTGTAGACAATTGGGACTATATATTTTTTTTGAAAACGCTTTCATTTATGTGTATGGGATCAAGATAACTTTTTAATTTTATTAGGCTCTCTTTGAAAATAGTGTAGTATAATCTACAAGCAAGAGCAATATTGCGTCAGTTTAGCTTCCATTAATTCCGGTAACAGGTAATGATTTTGTTGATGATTTCCAATGCTTTTTCGTTTACAACAAATATTAGCTAAATCGTCTTTAGTAGAGCGCCAGACAAAGTTAATAGAATGTTTCATGTGTAGACAATTGGGACTATATATTTTGTTTGAAAACGCTTTCATTTATGTGTATGGGATCAAGATAACTTTTTAATTTTATTAGGCTCTCTTTGAAAATAGTGTAGTATAATCTACAAGCAAGAGCAATATTGCGTCAGTTTAGCTTCCATTAATTCCGGTAACAGTTAATGACTTTCTTGCTGATTTCCAATGATTTTCTCGTACAAATGATATTTGAATTCTTTTACATAGTGAAAATCATTGAAGTTCATAATTCATTATATAATCATAGGCTAATTTAGAATAAATATCCATGAATTTGAATAGTGCCATAAAGTCACATTATTGATCATACAATATCAATAATAAGGGTTTGCGTGAAATTTCAAACACTAATAAATCTAAAGAAAGTTACTTTTAGCGGGAATCGTGTTCGATTAATCTCTCGATATTAAAACCGTTAATGTTGGAATTACAGTATACAATAACAATTAAAATTTCATACCTAATGTAGACAATTTTATACGCCCAAGAAATGACCAGTACCAGCGGAGCAGAGTGGCGCAGTGGAAGCGTGCTGGGCTCATAACCCAGAGGTCCGTAGATCGAAACTACGCTCTGCTAGATGATGTTTTCCTGTAGGAAAATTTTTTCTTTTTTGCTTAAATTATATGTAATGAAATTGCATCTCATCTGAAATGCATCATATTTGACATACATAGTTTTATAAATTTTATCATAATTTTTCATTTCAAATTAAGTTGAAATAATTTTTCCCCGCTTCTCAGTAATCTCAGTTAAGTTCTTGAATATAACACGCATATTCTATATTTAGTTGAATTTTTGGTATGTGCAATAAATTAATTTCACAGATCTCGTACATTTTCGGAGCTTATGGGCAAGGATGGAAACATTAAATATTCCGTTAATATTTCAATGGGAAACTTGTTAGCATTACTAATTCGAAAGATGTTTAATAGAGGCATGGCTACGTAAGTCCGATGTTAAATTGTTCAATCTAATGTCGGATAAAGAAATATACTTTGCTACCGAATATTAAAAATTATTTAAAATCACTTGAAAACTAATGACTTCTAAATTAGTTTAGAACAAATATTAGCTAAATCGTCTTTAGTATAGCGCCAGACAAATTTAATAGAATGTTTCATGTGTAGACAATTGGGACTATATATTTTTTTTGAAAACGGTTTCATTTATGTGTATGGGATCAAGATAACTTTTTAATTTTATTAGGCTCTCTTTGAAAATAGTGTAGTATAATCTACAAGCAAGAGCAATATTGCGTCAGTTTAGCTTCCATTAATTCCGGTAACAGGTAATGATTTTGTTGATGATTTCCAATGCTTTTTCGTTTAGAACAAATATTAGCTAAATCGTCTTTAGTAGAGCGCCAGACAAATTTAATAGAATGTTTCATGTGTAGACAATTGGGACTATATATTTTGTTTGAAAACGCTTTCATTTATGTGTATGGGATCAAGATAACTTTTTAATTTTATTAGGCTCTCTTTGAAAATAGTGTAGTATAATCTACAAGCAAGAGCAATATTGCGTCAGTTTAGCTTCCATTAATTCCGGTAACAGGTAATGACTTTCTTGCTGATTTCCAATGATTTTCTCGTACAAATGTTATTTGAATTCTTTTACATAGTGAAAATCATTGAAGTTCATAATTTATTATATAATCATAGGCTAATTTAGAATAAATATCCATGAATTTGAATAGTGCCATAAAGTCACATTATTGACCATACAATATCAATAATAAGGGTTTGCGTGAAATTTCAAACACTAATAAATCTAAAGAAAGTTACTTTTAGCGGTAATCGTGTTCGATTAATCTCTCGATATTAAAACCGTTAATGTTGGAATTACAGTATATAATAACAATTAAAATTTCATACCTAATGTAGACAATTTTATACGCCCAAGAAATGACCAGTACCAGCGGAGCAGAGTGGCGCAGTGGAAGCGTGCTGGTCTCATAACCCAGAGGTCCGTAGATCGAAACTACGCTCTGCTAGATGATGTTTTCCTGTAGGAAATTTTTTTTTTTTTGCTTAAATTATATGTAATGAAATTGCATCTCATCTGAAATGCATCATATTTGACATACATAGTTTTATAAATTTTATCTTAATTTTTCATTTCAAATTAAGTTGAAATAATTTTTCCCCGCTTCTCAGTAATCTCAGTTAAGTTCTTGAATATAACACGCATATTCTATATTTAGTTGAATTTTTGGTATGTGCAATAAATTAATTTCACAGATCTCGTACATTTTCGGAGCTTATGGGCAAGGATGGAAACATTAAATATTCCGTTAATATTTCAATGGGAAACTTGTTAGCATTACTAATTCGAAAGATGTTTAATATAGGCATGGCTACGTAAGTCCGATGTTAAATTGTTCAATCTAATGTCGGATGAAGAAATATACTTTGCTACCGAATATTAAAAATTATTTAAAATCACTTGAAAACTAATCACTTCTAAATTAGTTTAGAACAAATATTAGCTAAATCGTCTTTAGTATAGCGGCAGACAAATTTAATAGAATGTTTCATGTGTAGACAATTGGGACTATAAATTTTGTTTGAAAACGCTTTCATTTATGTGTATGGGATCAAGATAACTTTTTAATTTTATTAGGCTCTCTTTGAAAATAGTGTAGTATAATCTACAAGGAAGAGCAATATTGCGTCAGTTTAGCTTCCATTAATTCCGGTAACAGGTAATGATTTTGTTGATGATTTCCAATGCTTTTTCGTTTAGAACAAATATTAGCTAAATCGTCTTTAGTAGAGCGCCAGACAAAGTTAATAGAATGTTTCATGTGTAGACAATTGGGACTATATATTTTGTTTGAAAACCCTTTCATTTATGTGTATGGGATCAAGATAACTTTTTAATTTTATTAGGCTCTCTTTGAAAATAGTGTAGTATAATCTACAAGCAAGAGCAATATTGCGTCAGTTTAGCTTCCATTAATTCCGGTAACAGGTAATGACTTTCTTGCTGATTTCCAATGATTTTCTCGTACAAATGATATTTGAATTCTTTTACATAGTGAAAATCATTGAAGTTCATAATTCATTATATAATCATAGGCTAATTTAGAATAAATATCCATGAATTTGAATAGTGCCATAAAGTCACATTATTGATCATACAATATCAATAATAAGGGTTTGCGTGAAATTTCAAACACTAATAAATCTAAAGAAAGTTACTTTTAGCGGGAATCGTGTTCGATTAATCTCTCGATATTAAAACCGTTAATGTTGGAATTACAGTATACAATAACAATTAAAATTTCATACCTAATGTAGACAATTTTATACGCCCAAGAAATGACCAGTACCAGCGGAGCAGAGTGGCGCAGTGGAAGCGTGCTGGGCTCATAACCCAGAGGTCCGTAGATCGAAACTACGCTCTGCTAGATGATGTTTTCCTGTAGGAAAATTTTTTCTTTTTTGCTTAAATTATATGTAATGAAATTGCATCTCATCTGAAATGCATCATATTTGACATACATAGTTTTATAAATTTTATCATAATTTTTCATTTCAAATTAAGTTGAAATAATTTTTCCCCGCTTCTCAGTAATCTCAGTTAAGTTCTTGAATATAACACGCATATTCTATATTTAGTTGAATTTTTGGTATGTGCAATAAATTAATTTCACAGATCTCGTACATTTTCGGAGCTTATGGGCAAGGATGGAAACATTAAATATTCCGTTAATATTTCAATGGGAAACTTGTTAGCATTACTAATTCGAAAGATGTTTAATAGAGGCATGGCTACGTAAGTCCGATGTTAAATTGTTCAATCTAATGTCGGATAAAGAAATATACTTTGCTACCGAATATTAAAAATTATTTAAAATCACTTGAAAACTAATGACTTCTAAATTAGTTTAGAACAAATATTAGCTAAATCGTCTTTAGTATAGCGCCAGACAAATTTAATAGAATGTTTCATGTGTAGACAATTGGGACTATATATTTTTTTTGAAAACGGTTTCATTTATGTGTATGGGATCAAGATAACTTTTTAATTTTATTAGGCTCTCTTTGAAAATAGTGTAGTATAATCTACAAGCAAGAGCAATATTGCGTCAGTTTAGCTTCCATTAATTCCGGTAACAGGTAATGATTTTGTTGATGATTTCCAATGCTTTTTCGTTTAGAACAAATATTAGCTAAATCGTCTTTAGTAGAGCGCCAGACAAATTTAATAGAATGTTTCATGTGTAGACAATTGGGACTATATATTTTGTTTGAAAACGCTTTCATTTATGTGTATGGGATCAAGATAACTTTTTAATTTTATTAGGCTCTCTTTGAAAATAGTGTAGTATAATCTACAAGCAAGAGCAATATTGCGTCAGTTTAGCTTCCATTAATTCCGGTAACAGGTAATGACTTTCTTGCTGATTTCCAATGATTTTCTCGTACAAATGTTATTTGAATTCTTTTACATAGTGAAAATCATTGAAGTTCATAATTTATTATATAATCATAGGCTAATTTAGAATAAATATCCATGAATTTGAATAGTGCCATAAAGTCACATTATTGACCATACAATATCAATAATAAGGGTTTGCGTGAAATTTCAAACACTAATAAATCTAAAGAAAGTTACTTTTAGCGGTAATCGTGTTCGATTAATCTCTCGATATTAAAACCGTTAATGTTGGAATTACAGTATATAATAACAATTAAAATTTCATACCTAATGTAGACAATTTTATACGCCCAAGAAATGACCAGTACCAGCGGAGCAGAGTGGCGCAGTGGAAGCGTGCTGGTCTCATAACCCAGAGGTCCGTAGATCGAAACTACGCTCTGCTAGATGATGTTTTCCTGTAGGAAATTTTTTTTTTTTTGCTTAAATTATATGTAATGAAATTGCATCTCATCTGAAATGCATCATATTTGACATACATAGTTTTATAAATTTTATCTTAATTTTTCATTTCAAATTAAGTTGAAATAATTTTTCCCCGCTTCTCAGTAATCTCAGTTAAGTTCTTGAATATAACACGCATATTCTATATTTAGTTGAATTTTTGGTATGTGCAATAAATTAATTTCACAGATCTCGTACATTTTCGGAGCTTATGGGCAAGGATGGAAACATTAAATATTCCGTTAATATTTCAATGGGAAACTTGTTAGCATTACTAATTCGAAAGATGTTTAATATAGGCATGGCTACGTAAGTCCGATGTTAAATTGTTCAATCTAATGTCGGATGAAGAAATATACTTTGCTACCGAATATTAAAAATTATTTAAAATCACTTGAAAACTAATCACTTCTAAATTAGTTTAGAACAAATATTAGCTAAATCGTCTTTAGTATAGCGGCAGACAAATTTAATAGAATGTTTCATGTGTAGACAATTGGGACTATATATTTTGTTTGAAAACGCTTTCATTTATGTGTATGGGATCAAGATAACTTTTTAATTTTATTAGGCTCTCTTTGAAAATAGTGTAGTATAATCTACAAGGAAGAGCAATATTGCGTCAGTTTAGCTTCCATTAATTCCGGTAACAGGTAATGATTTTGTTGATGATTTCCAATGCTTTTTCGTTTAGAACAAATATTAGCTAAATCGTCTTTAGTAGAGCGCCAGACAAAGTTAATAGAATGTTTCATGTGTAGACAATTGGGACTATATATTTTGTTTGAAAACCCTTTCATTTATGTGTATGGGATCAAGATAACTTTTTAATTTTATTAGGCTCTCTTTGAAAATAGTGTAGTATAATCTACAAGCAAGAGCAATATTGCGTCAGTTTAGCTTCCATTAATTCCGGTAACAGGTAATGACTTTCTTGCTGATTTCCAATGATTTTCTCGTACAAATGATATTTGAATTCTTTTACATAGTGAAAATCATTGAAGTTCATAATTCATTATATAATCATAGGCTAATTTAGAATAAATATCCATGAATTTGAATAGTGCCATAAAGTCACATTATTGATCATACAATATCAATAATAAGGGTTTGCGTGAAATTTCAAACACTAATAAATCTAAAGAAAGTTACTTTTAGCGGGAATCGTGTTCGATTAATCTCTCGATATTAAAACCGTTAATGTTGGAATTACAGTATACAATAACAATTAAAATTTCATACCTAATGTAGACAATTTTATACGCCCAAGAAATGACCAGTACCAGCGGAGCAGAGTGGCGCAGTGGAAGCGTGCTGGGCTCATAACCCAGAGGTCCGTAGATCGAAACTACGCTCTGCTAGATGATGTTTACCTGTAGGAAAATTTTTTCTTTTTTGCTTAAATTATATGTAATGAAATTGCATCTCATCTGAAATGCATCATATTTGACATACATAGTTTTATAAATTTTATCATAATTTTTCATTTCAAATTAAGTTGAAATAATTTTTCCCCGCTTCTCAGTAATCTCAGTTAAGTTCTTGAATATAACACGCATATTCTATATTTAGTTGAATTTTTGGTATGTGCAATAAATTAATTTCACAGATCTCGTACATTTTCGGAGCTTATGGGCAAGGATGGAAACATTAAATATTCCGTTAATATTTCAATGGGAAACTTGTTAGCATTACTAATTCGAAAGATGTTTAATAGAGGCATGGCTACGTAAGTCCGATGTTAAATTGTTCAATCTAATGTCGGATAAAGAAATATACTTTGCTACCGAATATTAAAAATTATTTAAAATCACTTGAAAACTAATGACTTCTAAATTAGTTTAGAACAAATATTAGCTAAATCGTCTTTAGTATAGCGGCAGACAAATTTAATAGAATGTTTCATGTGTAGACAATTGGGACTATATATTTTGTTTGAAAACGCTTTCATTTATGTGTATGGGATCAAGATAACTTTTTAATTTTATTAGGCTCTCTTTGAAAATAGTGTAGTATAATCTACAAGCAAGAGCAATATTGCGTCAGTTTAGCTTCCATTAATTCCGGTAACAGGTAATGATTTTGTTGATGATTTCCAATGCTTTTTCGTTTACAACAAATATTAGCTAAATCGTCTTTAGTAGAGCGCCAGACAAAGTTAATAGAATGTTTCATGTGTAGACAATTGGGACTATATATTTTGTTTGAAAACGCTTTCATTTATGTGTATGGGATCAAGATAACTTTTTAATTTTATTAGGCTCTCTTTGAAAATAGTGTAGTATAATCTACAAGCAAGAGCAATATTGCGTCAGTTTAGCTTCCATTAATTCCGGTAACAGGTAATGACTTTCTTGCTGATTTCCAATGATTTTCTCGTACAAATGATATTTGAATTCTTTTACATAGTGAAAATCATTGAAGTTCATAATTCATTATATAATCATAGGCTAATTTAGAATAAATATCCATGAATTTGAATAGTGCCATAAAGTCACATTATTGATCATACAATATCAATAATAAGGGTTTGCGTGAAATTTCAAACACTAATAAATCTAAAGAAAGTTACTTTTAGCGGGAATCGTGTTCGATTAATCTCTCGATATTAAAACCGTTAATGTTGGAATTACAGTATATAATAACAATTAAAATTTCATACCTAATGTAGACAATTTTATACGCCCAAGAAATGACCAGTACCAGCGGAGCAGAGTGGCGCAGTGGAAGCGTGCTGGGCTCATAACCCAGAGGTCCGTAGATCGAAACTACGCTCTGCTAGATGATGTTTTCCTGTAGGAAAATTTTTTCTTTTTTGCTTAAATTATATGTAATGAAATTGCATCTCATCTGAAATGCATCATATTTGACATACATAGTTTTATAAATTTTATCATAATTTTTCATTTCAAATTAAGTTGAAATAATTTTTCCCCGCTTCTCAGTAATCTCAGTTAAGTTCTTGAATATAACACGCATATTCTATATTTAGTTGAATTTTTGGTATGTGCAATAAATTAATTTCACAGATCTCGTACATTTTCGGAGCTTATGGGCAAGGATGGAAACATTAAATATTCCGTTAATATTTCAATGGGAAACTTGTTAGCATTACTAATTCGAAAGATGTTTAATAGAGGCATGGCTACGTAAGTCCGATGTTAAATTGTTCAATCTAATGTCGGATAAAGAAATATACTTTGCTACCGAATATTAAAAATTATTTAAAATCACTTGAAAACTAATGACTTCTAAATTAGTTTAGAACAAATATTAGCTAAATCGTCTTTAGTATAGCGGCAGACAAATTTAATAGAATGTTTCATGTGTAGACAATTGGGACTATATATTTTGTTTGAAAACGCTTTCATTTATGTGTATGGGATCAAGATAACTTTTTAATTTTATTAGGCTCTCTTTGAAAATAGTGTAGTATAATCTACAAGGAAGAGCAATATTGCGTCAGTTTAGCTTCCATTAATTCCGGTAACAGGTAATGATTTTGTTGATGATTTCCAATGCTTTTTCGTTTACAACAAATATTAGCTAAATCGTCTTTAGTAGAGAGCCAGACAAAGTTAATAGAATGTTTCATGTGTAGACAATTGGGACTATATATTTTGTTTGAAAACGCTTTCATTTATGTGTATGGGATCAAGATAACTTTTTAATTTTATTAGGCTCTCTTTGAAAATAGTGTAGTATAATCTACAAGCAAGAGCAATATTGCGTCAGTTTAGCTTCCATTAATTCCGGTAACAGGTAATGACTTTCTTGCTGATTTCCAATGATTTTCTCGTACAAATGATATTTGAATTCTTTTACATAGTGAAAATCATTGAAGTTCATAATTCATTATATAATCATAGGCTAATTTAGAATAAATATCCATGAATTTGAATAGTGCCATAAAGTCACATTATTGATCATACAATATCAATAATAAGGGTTTGCGTGAAATTTCAAACACTAATAAATCTAAAGAAAGTTACTTTTAGCGGGAATCGTGTTCGATTAATCTCTCGATATTAAAACCGTTAATGTTGGAATTACAGTATACAATAACAATTAAAATTTCATACCTAATGTAGACAATTTTATACGCCCAAGAAATGACCAGTACCAGCGGAGCAGAGTGGCGCAATGGAAGCGTGCTGGGCTCATAACCCAGAGGTCCGTAGATCGAAACTACGCTCTGCTAGATGATGTTTTCCTGTAGGAAAATTTTTTCTTTTTTGCTTAAATTATATGTAATGAAATTGCATCTCATCTGAAATGCATCATATTTGACATACATAGTTTTATAAATTTTATCATAATTTTTCATTTCAAATTAAGTTGAAATAATTTTTCCCCGCTTCTCAGTAATCTCAGTTAAGTTCTTGAATATAACACGCATATTCTATATTTAGTTGAATTTTTGGTATGTGCAATAAATTAATTTCACAGATCTCGTACATTTTCGGAGCTTATGGGCAAGGATGGAAACATTAAATATTCCGTTAATATTTCAATGGGAAACTTGTTAGCATTACTAATTCGAAAGATGTTTAATAGAGGCATGGCTACGTAAGTCCGATGTTAAATTGTTCAATCTAATGTCGGATAAAGAAATATACTTTGCTACCGAATATTAAAAATTATTTAAAATCACTTGAAAACTAATGACTTCTAAATTAGTTTAGAACAAATATTAGCTAAATCGTCTTTAGTATAGCGCCAGACAAATTTAATAGAATGTTTCATGTGTAGACAATTGGGACTATATATTTTTTTTGAAAACGCTTTCATTTATGTGTATGGGATCAAGATAACTTTTTAATTTTATTAGGCTCTCTTTGAAAATAGTGTAGTATAATCTACAAGCAAGAGCAATATTGCGTCAGTTTAGCTTCCATTAATTCCGGTAACAGGTAATGACTTTCTTGCTGATTTCCAATGATTTTCTCGTACAAATGATATTTGAATTCTTTTACATAGTGAAAATCATTGAAGTTCATAATTCATTATATAATCATAGGCTAATTTAGAATAAATATCCATGAATTTGAATAGTGCCATAAAGTCACATTATTGATCATACAATATCAATAATAAGGGTTTGCGTGAAATTTCAAACACTAATAAATCTAAAGAAAGTTACTTTTATCGGGAATCGTGTTCGATTAATCTCTCGATATTAAAACCGTTAATGTTGGAATTACAGTATATAATAACAATTAAAATTTCATACCTAATGTAGACAATTTTATACGCCCAAGAAATGACCAGTACCAGCGGAGCAGAGTGGCGCAGTGGAAGCGTGCTGGGCTCATAACCCAGAGGTCCGTAGATCGAAACTACGCTCTGCTAGATGATGTTTTCCTGTAGGAAAATTTTTTTTTTTTGCTTAAATTATATGTAATGAAATTGCATCTCATCTGAAATGCATCATATTTGACATACATAGTTTTATAAATTTTATCATAATTTTTCATTTCAAATTATGTTGAAATAATTTTTCCCCGCTTCTCAGTAATCTCAATTCAGTTCTTGAATATAGCACGCATATTCTATATTTAGTTGAATTTTTGGTATGTGCAATAAATTAATTTCACAGATCTCGTACATTTTCGGAACTTATGGGCAAGGATGGAAACATTAAATATTCCGTTAATATTTCAATGGGAAACTTGTTAGCATTACTAATTCGAAAGATGTTTAATATAGGCATGGCTACGTAAGTCCGATGTTAAATTGTTCAATCTAATGTCGGATGAAGAAATATACTTTGCTACCGAATATTAAAAATTATTTAAAATCACTTGAAAACTAATGACTTCTAAATTAGTTTAGAACAAATATTAGCTAAATCGTCTTTAGTATAGCGCCAGACAAATTTAATAGAATGTTTCATGTGTAGACAATTGGGACTATATATTTTGTTTGAAAACGCTTTCATTTATGTGTATGGGATCAAGATAACTTTTTAATTTTATTAGGCTCTCTTTGAAAATAGTGTAGTATAATCTACAAGCAAGAGCAATATTGCGTCAGTTTAGCTTCCATTAATTCCGGTAACAGGTAATGACTTTCTTGCTGATTTCCAATGATTTTCTCGTACAAATGATATTTGAATTCTTTTACATAGTGAAAATCATTGAAGTTCATAATTCATTATATAATCATAGGCTAATTTAGAATAAATATCCATGAATTTGAATAGTGCCATAAAGTCACATTATTGATCATACAATATCAATAATAAGGGTTTGCGTGAAATTTCAAACACTAATAAATCTAAAGAAAGTTACTTTTAGCGGGAATCGTGTTCGATTAATCTCTCGATATTAAAACCGTTAATGTTGGAATTACAGTATATAATAACAATTAAAATTTCATACCTAATGTAGACAATTTTATACGCCCAAGAAATGACCAGTACCAGCGGAGCAGAGTGGCGCAGTGGAAGCGTGCTGGACTCATAACCCAGAGGTCCGTAGATCGAAACTACGCTCTGCTAGATGATGTTTTCCTGTAGGAAAATTTTTTCTTTTTTGCTTAAATTATATGTAATGAAATTGCATCTCATCTGAAATGCATCATATTTGACATACATAGTTTTATAAATTTTATCATAATTTTTCATTTCAAATTAAGTTGAAATAATTTTTCCCCGCTTCTCAGTAATCTCAGTTAAGTTCTTGAATATAACACGCATATTCTATATTTAGTTGAATTTTTGGTATGTGCAATAAATTAATTTCACAGATCTCGTACATTTTCGGAGCTTATGGGCAAGGATGGAAACATTAAATATTCCGTTAATATTTCAATGGGAAACTTGTTAGCATTACTAATTCGAAAGATGTTTAATAGAGGCATGGCTACGTAAGTCCGATGTTAAATTGTTCAATCTAATGTCGGATAAAGAAATATACTTTGCTACCGAATATTAAAAATTATTTAAAATCACTTGAAAACTAATGACTTCTAAATTAGTTTAGAACAAATATTAGCTAAATCGTCTTTAGTATAGCGCCAGACAAATTTAATAGAATGTTTCATGTGTAGACAATTGGGACTATATATTTTGTTTGAAAACGCTTTCATTTATGTGTATGGGATCAAGATAACTTTTTAATTTTATTAGGCTCTCTTTGAAAATAGTGTAGTATAATCTACAAGCAAGAGCAATATTGCGTCAGTTTAGCTTCCATTAATTCCGGTAACAGGTAATGACTTTCTTGCTGATTTCCAATGATTTTCTCGTACAAATGATATTTGAATTCTTTTACATAGTGAAAATCATTGAAGTTCATAATTCATTATATAATCATAGGCTAATTTAGAATAAATATCCATGAATTTGAATAGTGCCATAAAGTCACATTATTGATCATACAATATCAATAATAAGGGTTTGCGTGAAATTTCAAACACTAATAAATCTAAAGAAAGTTACTTTTAGCGGGAATCGTGTTCGATTAATCTCTCGATATTAAAACCGTTAATGTTTGAGTTACAGTATATAATAACAATTAAAATTTCATACCTAATGTAGACAATTTTATACGCCCAAGAAATGACCAGTACCAGCGGAGCAGAGTGGCGCAGTGGAAGCGTGCTGGGCTCATAACCCAGAGGTCCGTAGATCGAAACTACGCTCTGCTAGATGATGTTTTCCTGTAGGAAAATTTTTTTTTTTTGCTTAAATTATATGTAATGAAATTGCATCTCATCTGAAATGCATCATATTTGACATACATAGTTTTATAAATTTTATCATAATTTTTCATTTCAAATTATGTTGAAATAATTTTTCCCCGCTTCTCAGTAATCTCAATTCAGTTCTTGAATATAGCACGCATATTCTATATTTAGTTGAATTTTTGGTATGTGCAATAAATTAATTTCACAGATCTCGTACATTTTCGGAACTTATGGGCAAGGATGGAAACATTAAATATTCCGTTAATATTTCAATGGGAAACTTGTTAGCATTACTAATTCGAAAGATGTTTAATATAGGCATGGCTACGTAAGTCCGATGTTAAATTGTTCAATCTAATGTCGGATGAAGAAATATACTTTGCTACCGAATATTAAAAATTATTTAAAATCACTTGAAAACTAATGACTTCTAAATTAGTTTAGAACAAATATTAGCTAAATCGTCTTTAGTATAGCGCCAGACAAATTTAATAGAATGTTTCATGTGTAGACAATTGGGACTATATATTTTGTTTGAAAACGCTTTCATTTATGTGTATGGGATCAAGATAACTTTTTAATTTTATTAGGCTCTCTTTGAAAATAGTGTAGTATAATCTACAAGCAAGAGCAATATTGCGTCAGTTTAGCTTCCATTAATTCCGGTAACAGGTAATGACTTTCTTGCTGATTTCCAATGATTTTCTCGTACAAATGATATTTGAATTCTTTTACATAGTGAAAATCATTGAAGTTCATAATTCATTATATAATCATAGGCTAATTTAGAATAAATATCCATGAATTTGAATAGTGCCATAAAGTCACATTATTGATCATACAATATCAATAATAAGGGTTTGCGTGAAATTTCAAACACTAATAAATCTAAAGAAAGTTACTTTTAGCGGGAATCGTGTTCGATTAATCTCTCGATATTAAAACCGTTAATGTTGGAATTACAGTATATAATAACAATTAAAATTTCATACCTAATGTAGACAATTTTATACGCCCAAGAAATGACCAGTACCAGCGGAGCAGAGTGGCGCAGTGGAAGCGTGCTGGACTCATAACCCAGAGGTCCGTAGATCGAAACTACGCTCTGCTAGATGATGTTTTCCTGTAGGAAAATTTTTTCTTTTTTGCTTAAATTATATGTAATGAAATTGCATCTCATCTGAAATGCATCATATTTGACATACATAGTTTTATAAATTTTATCATAATTTTTCATTTCAAATTAAGTTGAAATAATTTTTCCCCGCTTCTCAGTAATCTCAGTTAAGTTCTTGAATATAACACGCATATTCTATATTTAGTTGAATTTTTGGTATGTGCAATAAATTAATTTCACAGATCTCGTACATTTTCGGAGCTTATGGGCAAGGATGGAAACATTAAATATTCCGTTAATATTTCAATGGGAAACTTGTTAGCATTACTAATTCGAAAGATGTTTAATAGAGGCATGGCTACGTAAGTCCGATGTTAAATTGTTCAATCTAATGTCGGATAAAGAAATATACTTTGCTACCGAATATTAAAAATTATTTAAAATCACTTGAAAACTAATGACTTCTAAATTAGTTTAGAACAAATATTAGCTAAATCGTCTTTAGTATAGCGCCAGACAAATTTAATAGAATGTTTCATGTGTAGACAATTGGGACTATATATTTTGTTTGAAAACGCTTTCATTTATGTGTATGGGATCAAGATAACTTTTTAATTTTATTAGGCTCTCTTTGAAAATAGTGTAGTATAATCTACAAGCAAGAGCAATATTGCGTCAGTTTAGCTTCCATTAATTCCGGTAACAGGTAATGACTTTCTTGCTGATTTCCAATGATTTTCTCGTACAAATGATATTTGAATTCTTTTACATAGTGAAAATCATTGAAGTTCATAATTCATTATATAATCATAGGCTAATTTAGAATAAATATCCATGAATTTGAATAGTGCCATAAAGTCACATTATTGATCATACAATATCAATAATAAGGGTTTGCGTGAAATTTCAAACACTAATAAATCTAAAGAAAGTTACTTTTAGCGGGAATCGTGTTCGATTAATCTCTCGATATTAAAACCGTTAATGTTGGAATTACAGTATATAATAACAATTAAAATTTCATACCTAATGTAGACAATTTTATACGCCCAAGAAATGACCAGTACCAGCGGAGCAGAGTGGCGCAGTGGAAGCGTGCTGGGCTCATAACCCAGAGGTCCGTAGATCGAAACTACGCTCTGCTAGATGATGTTTTCCTGTAGGAAAATTTTTTCTTTTTTGCTTAAATTATATGTAATGAAATTGCATCTCATCTGAAATGCATCATATTTGACATACATAGTTTTATAAATTTTATCATAATTTTTCATTTCAAATTAAGTTGAAATAATTTTTCCCCGCTTCTCAGTAATCTCAGTTAAGTTCTTGAATATAACACGCATATTCTATATTTAGTTGAATTTTTGGTATGTGCAATAAATTAATTTCACAGATCTCGTACATTTTCGGAGCTTATGGGCAAGGATGGAAACATTAAATATTCCGTTAATATTTCAATGGGAAACTTGTTAGCATTACTAATTCGAAAGATGTTTAATAGAGGCATGGCTACGTAAGTCCGATGTTAAATTGTTCAATCTAATGTCGGATAAAGAAATATACTTTGCTACCGAATATTAAAAATTATTTAAAATCACTTGAAAACTAATGACTTCTAAATTAGTTTAGAACAAATATTAGCTAAATCGTCTTTAGTATAGCGCCAGACAAATTTAATAGAATGTTTCATGTGTAGACAATTGGGACTATATATTTTGTTTGAAAACGCTTTCATTTATGTGTATGGGATCAAGATAACTTTTTAATTTTATTAGGCTCTCTTTGAAAATAGTGTAGTATAATCTACAAGCAAGAGCAATATTGCGTCAGTTTAGCTTCCATTAATTCCGGTAACAGGTAATGACTTTCTTGCTGATTTCCAATGATTTTCTCGTACAAATGATATTTGAATTCTTTTACATAGTGAAAATCATTGAAGTTCATAATTCATTATATAATCATAGGCTAATTTAGAATAAATATCCATGAATTTGAATAGTGCCATAAAGTCACATTATTGATCATACAATATCAATAATAAGGGTTTGCGTGAAATTTCAAACACTAATAAATCTAAAGAAAGTTACTTTTAGCGGGAATCGTGTTCGATTAATCTCTCGATATTAAAACCGTTAATGTTGGAATTACAGTATATAATAACAATTAAAATTTCATACCTAATGTAGACAATTTTATACGCCCAAGAAATGACCAGTACCAGCGGAGCAGAGTGGCGCAGTGGAAGCGTGCTGGGCTCATAACCCAGAGGTCCGTAGATCGAAACTACGCTCTGCTAGATGATGTTTTCCTGTAGGAAAATTTTTTCTTTTTTGCTTAAATTATATGTAATGAAATTGCATCTCATCTGAAATGCATCATATTTGACATACATAGTTTTATAAATTTTATCATAATTTTTCATTTCAAATTAAGTTGAAATAATTTTTCCCCGCTTCTCAGTAATCTCAGTTAAGTTCTTGAATATAACACGCATATTCTATATTTAGTTGAATTTTTGGTATGTGCAATAAATTAATTTCACAGATCTCGTACATTTTCGGAGCTTATGGGCAAGGATGGAAACATTAAATATTCCGTTAATATTTCAATGGGAAACTTGTTAGCATTACTAATTCGAAAGATGTTTAATAGAGGCATGGCTACGTAAGTCCGATGTTAAATTGTTCAATCTAATGTCGGATAAAGAAATATACTTTGCTACCGAACATTAAAAATTATTTAAAATCAATTGAAAACTAATGACTTCTAAATTAGTTTAGAACAAATATTAGCTAAATCGTCTTTAGTATAGCGCCAGACAAATTTAATAGAATGTTTCATGTGTAGACAATTGGGACTATATATTTTGTTTGAAAACGCTTTCATTTATGTGTATGGGATCAAGATAACTTTTTAATTTTATTAGGCTCTCTTTGAAAATAGTGTAGTATAATCTACAAGCAAGAGCAATATTGCGTCAGTTTAGCTTCCATTAATTCCGGTAACAGGTAATGATTTTGTTGATGATTTCCAATGCTTTTTCGTTTAGAAGAAATATTAGCTAAATCGTCTTTAGTAGAGCGCCTGACAAAGTTAATAGAATGTTTCATGTGTAGACAATTGGGACTATATATTTTGTTTGAAAACGCTTTCATTTATGTGTATGGGATCAAGATAACTTTTTAATTTTATTAGGCTCTCTTTGAAAATAGTGTAGTATAATCTACAAGCAAGAGCAATATTGCGTCAGTTTAGCTTCCATTAATTCCGGTAACAGGTAATGACTTTCTTGCTGATTTCCAATGATTTTCTCGTACAAATGATATTTGAATTCTTTTACATAGTGAAAATCATTGAAGTTCATAATTTATTATATAATCATAGGCTAATTTAGAATAAATATCCATGAATTTGAATAGTGCCATAAAGTCACATTATTGATCATACAATATCAATAATAAGGGTTTGCGTGAAATTTCAAACACTAATAAATCTAAAGAAAGTTACTTTTAGCGGGAATCGTGTTCGATTAATCTCTCGATATTAAAACCGTTAATGTTGGAATTACAGTATATAATAACAATTAAAATTTCATACCTAATGTAGACAATTTTATACGCCCAAGAAATGACCAGTACCAGCGGAGCAGAGTGGCGCAGTGGAAGCGTGCTGGGCTCATAACCCAGAGGTCCGTAGATCGAAACTACGCTCTGCTAGATGATGTTTTCCTGTAGGAAAATTTTTTCTTTTTTGCTTAAATTATATGTAATGAAATTGCATCTCATCTGAAATGCATCATATTTGACATACATAGTTTTATAAATTTTATCATAATTTTTCATTTCAAATTAAGTTGAAATAATTTTTCCCCGCTTCTCAGTAATCTCAGTTAAGTTCTTGAATATAACACGCATATTCTATATTTAGTTGAATTTTTGGTATGTGCAATAAATTAATTTCACAGATCTCGTACATTTTCGGAGCTTATGGGCAAGGATGGAAACATTAAATATTCCGTTAATATTTCAATGGGAAACTTGTTAGCATTACTAATTCGAAAGATGTTTAATAGAGGCATGGCTACGTAAGTCCGATGTTAAATTGTTCAATCTAATGTCGGATAAAGAAATATACTTTGCTACCGAATATTAAAAATTATTTAAAATCACTTGAAAACTAATGACTTCTAAATTAGTTTAGAACAAATATTAGCTAAATCGTCTTTAGTATAGCGCCAGACAAATTTAATAGAATGTTTCATGTGTAGACAATTGGGACTATATATTTTGTTTGAAAACGCTTTCATTTATGTGTATGGGATCAAGATAACTTTTTAATTTTATTAGGCTCTCTTTGAAAATAGTGTAGTATAATCTACAAGCAAGAGCAATATTGCGTCAGTTTAGCTTCCATTAATTCCGGTAACAGGTAATGACTTTCTTGCTGATTTCCAATGATTTTCTCGTACAAATGATATTTGAATTCTTTTACATAGTGAAAATCATTGAAGTTCATAATTTATTATATAATCATAGGCTAATTTAGAATAAATATCCATGAATTTGAATAGTGCCATAAAGTCACATTATTGATCATACAATATCAATAATAAGGGTTTGCGTGAAATTTCAAACACTAATAAATCTAAAGAAAGTTACTTTTAGCGGGAATCGTGTTCGATTAATCTCTCGATATTAAAACCGTTAATGTTGGAATTACAGTATATAATAACAATTAAAATTTCATACCTAATGTAGACAATTTTATACGCCCAAGAAATGACCAGTACCAGCGGAGCAGAGTGGCGCAGTGGAAGCGTGCTGGGCTCATAACCCAGAGGTCCGTAGATCGAAACTACGCTCTGCTAGATGATGTTTTCCTGTAGGAAAATTTTTTCTTTTTTGCTTAAATTATATGTAATGAAATTGCATCTCATCTGAAATGCATCATATTTGACATACATAGTTTTATAAATTTTATCATAATTTTTCATTTCAAATTATGTTGAAATAATTTTTCCCCGCTTCTCAGTAATCTCAATTCAGTTCTTGAATATAGCACGCATATTCTATATTTAGTTGAATTTTTGGTATGTGCAATAAATTAATTTCACAGATCTCGTACATTTTCGGAACTTATGGGCAAGGATGGAAACATTAAATATTCCGTTAATATTTCAATGGGAAACTTGTTAGCATTACTAATTCGAAAGATGTTTAATATAGGCATGGCTACGTAAGTCCGATGTTAAATTGTTCAATCTAATGTCGGATGAAGAAATATACTTTGCTACCGAATATTAAAAATTATTTAAAATCACTTGAAAACTAATCACTTCTAAATTAGTTTAGAACAAATATTAGCTAAATCGTCTTTAGTATAGCGGCAGACAAATTTAATAGAATGTTTCATGTGTAGACAATTGGGACTATATATTTTGTTTGAAAACGCTTTCATTTATGTGTATGGGATCAAGATAACTTTTTAATTTTATTAGGCTCTCTTTGAAAATAGTGTAGTATAATCTACAAGGAAGAGCAATATTGCGTCAGTTTAGCTTCCATTAATTCCGGTAACAGGTAATGATTTTGTTGATGATTTCCAATGCTTTTTCGTTTACAACAAATATTAGCTAAATCGTCTTTAGTAGAGAGCCAGACAAAGTTAATAGAATGTTTCATGTGTAGACAATTGGGACTATATATTTTGTTTGAAAACGCTTTCATTTATGTGTATGGGATCAAGATAACTTTTTAATTTTATTAGGCTCTCTTTGAAAATAGTGTAGTATAATCTACAAGCAAGAGCAATATTGCGTCAGTTTAGCTTCCATTAATTCCGGTAACAGGTAATGACTTTCTTGCTGATTTCCAATGATTTTCTCGTACAAATGATATTTGAATTCTTTTACATAGTGAAAATCATTGAAGTTCATAATTCATTATATAATCATAGGCTAATTTAGAATAAATATCCATGAATTTGAATAGTGCCATAAAGTCACATTATTGATCATACAATATCAATAATAAGGGTTTGCGTGAAATTTCAAACACTAATAAATCTAAAGAAAGTTACTTTTAGCGGGAATCGTGTTCGATTAATCTCTCGATATTAAAACCGTTAATGTTGGAATTACAGTATACAATAACAATTAAAATTTCATACCTAATGTAGACAATTTTATACGCCCAAGAAATGACCAGTACCAGCGGAGCAGAGTGGCGCAGTGGAAGCGTGCTGGGCTCATAACCCAGAGGTCCGTAGATCGAAACTACGCTCTGCTAGATGATGTTTTCCTGTAGGAAAATTTTTTCTTTTTTGCTTAAATTATATGTAATGAAATTGCATCTCATCTGAAATGCATCATATTTGACATACATAGTTTTATAAATTTTATCATAATTTTTCATTTCAAATTAAGTTGAAATAATTTTTCCCCGCTTCTCAGTAATCTCAGTTAAGTTCTTGAATATAACACGCATATTCTATATTTAGTTGAATTTTTGGTATGTGCAATAAATTAATTTCACAGATCTCGTACATTTTCGGAGCTTATGGGCAAGGATGGAAACATTAAATATTCCGTTAATATTTCAATGGGAAACTTGTTAGCATTACTAATTCGAAAGATGTTTAATAGAGGCATGGCTACGTAAGTCCGATGTTAAATTGTTCAATCTAATGTCGGATAAAGAAATATACTTTGCTACCGAATATTAAAAATTATTTAAAATCACTTGAAAACTAATGACTTCTAAATTAGTTTAGAACAAATATTAGCTAAATCGTCTTTAGTATAGCGCCAGACAAATTTAATAGAATGTTTCATGTGTAGACAATTGGGACTATATATTTTGTTTGAAAACGCTTTCATTTATGTGTATGGGATCAAGATAACTTTTTAATTTTATTAGGCTCTCTTTGAAAATAGTGTAGTATAATCTACAAGCAAGAGCAATATTGCGTCAGTTTAGCTTCCATTAATTCCGGTAACAGGTAATGACTTTCTTGCTGATTTCCAATGATTTTCTCGTACAAATGATATTTGAATTCTTTTACATAGTGAAAATCATTGAAGTTCATAATTTATTATATAATCATAGGCTAATTTAGAATAAATATCCATGAATTTGAATAGTGCCATAAAGTCACATTATTGATCATACAATATCAATAATAAGGGTTTGCGTGAAATTTCAAACACTAATAAATCTAAAGAAAGTTACTTTTAGCGGGAATCGTGTTCGATTAATCTCTCGATATTAAAACCGTTAATGTTGGAATTACAGTATATAATAACAATTAAAATTTCATACCTAATGTAGACAATTTTATACGCCCAAGAAATGACCAGTACCAGCGGAGCAGAGTGGCGCAGTGGAAGCGTGCTGGGCTCATAACCCAGAGGTCCGTAGATCGAAACTACGCTCTGCTAGATGATGTTTTCCTGTAGGAAAATTTTTTCTTTTTTGCTTAAATTATATGTAATGAAATTGCATCTCATCTGAAATGCATCATATTTGACATACATAGTTTTATAAATTTTATCATAATTTTTCATTTCAAATTAAGTTGAAATAATTTTTCCCCGCTTCTCAGTAATCTCAGTTAAGTTCTTGAATATAACACGCATATTCTATATTTAGTTGAATTTTTGGTATGTGCAATAAATTAATTTCACAGATCTCGTACATTTTCGGAGCTTATGGGCAAGGATGGAAACATTAAATATTCCGTTAATATTTCAATGGGAAACTTGTTAGCATTACTAATTCGAAAGATGTTTAATAGAGGCATGGCTACGTAAGTCCGATGTTAAATTGTTCAATCTAATGTCGGATAAAGAAATATACTTTGCTACCGAATATTAAAAATTATTTAAAATCACTTGAAAACTAATGACTTCTAAATTAGTTTAGAACAAATATTAGCTAAATCGTCTTTAGTATAGCGCCAGACAAATTTAATAGAATGTTTCATGTGTAGACAATTGGGACTATATATTTTGTTTGAAAACGCTTTCATTTATGTGTATGGGATCAAGATAACTTTTTAATTTTATTAGGCTCTCTTTGAAAATAGTGTAGTATAATCTACAAGCAAGAGCAATATTGCGTCAGTTTAGCTTCCATTAATTCCGGTAACAGGTAATGACTTTCTTGCTGATTTCCAATGATTTTCTCGTACAAATGATATTTGAATTCTTTTACATAGTGAAAATCATTGAAGTTCATAATTCATTATATAATCATAGGCTAATTTAGAATAAATATCCATGAATTTGAATAGTGCCATAAAGTCACATTATTGATCATACAATATCAATAATAAGGGTTTGCGTGAAATTTCAAACACTAATAAATCTAAAGAAAGTTACTTTTAGCGGGAATCGTGTTCGATTAATCTCTCGATATTAAAACCGTTAATGTTGGAATTACAGTATATAATAACAATTAAAATTTCATACCTAATGTAGACAATTTTATACGCCCAAGAAATGACCAGTACCAGCGGAGCAGAGTGGCGCAGTGGAAGCGTGCTGGGCTCATAACCCAGAGGTCCGTAGATCGAAACTACGCTCTGCTAGATGATGTTTTCCTGTAGGAAAATTTTTTCTTTTTTGCTTAAATTATATGTAATGAAATTGCATCTCATCTGAAATGCATCATATTTGACATACATAGTTTTATAAATTTTATCATAATTTTTCATTTCAAATTAAGTTGAAATAATTTTTCCCCGCTTCTCAGTAATCTCAGTTAAGTTCTTGAATATAACACGCATATTCTATATTTAGTTGAATTTTTGGTATGTGCAATAAATTAATTTCACAGATCTCGTACATTTTCGGAGCTTATGGGCAAGGATGGAAACATTAAATATTCCGTTAATATTTCAATGGGAAACTTGTTAGCATTACTAATTCGAAAGATGTTTAATAGAGGCATGGCTACGTAAGTCCGATGTTAAATTGTTCAATCTAATGTCGGATAAAGAAATATACTTTGCTACCGAACATTAAAAATTATTTAAAATCAATTGAAAACTAATGACTTCTAAATTAGTTTAGAACAAATATTAGCTAAATCGTCTTTAGTATAGCGCCAGACAAATTTAATAGAATGTTTCATGTGTAGACAATTGGGACTATATATTTTGTTTGAAAACGCTTTCATTTATGTGTATGGGATCAAGATAACTTTTTAATTTTATTAGGCTCTCTTTGAAAATAGTGTAGTATAATCTACAAGCAAGAGCAATATTGCGTCAGTTTAGCTTCCATTAATTCCGGTAACAGGTAATGATTTTGTTGATGATTTCCAATGCTTTTTCGTTTAGAAGAAATATTAGCTAAATCGTCTTTAGTAGAGCGCCTGACAAAGTTAATAGAATGTTTCATGTGTAGACAATTGGGACTATATATTTTGTTTGAAAACGCTTTCATTTATGTGTATGGGATCAAGATAACTTTTTAATTTTATTAGGCTCTCTTTGAAAATAGTGTAGTATAATCTACAAGCAAGAGCAATATTGCGTCAGTTTAGCTTCCATTAATTCCGGTAACAGGTAATGACTTTCTTGCTGATTTCCAATGATTTTCTCGTACAAATGATATTTGAATTCTTTTACATAGTGAAAATCATTGAAGTTCATAATTTATTATATAATCATAGGCTAATTTAGAATAAATATCCATGAATTTGAATAGTGCCATAAAGTCACATTATTGATCATACAATATCAATAATAAGGGTTTGCGTGAAATTTCAAACACTAATAAATCTAAAGAAAGTTACTTTTAGCGGGAATCGTGTTCGATTAATCTCTCGATATTAAAACCGTTAATGTTGGAATTACAGTATATAATAACAATTAAAATTTCATACCTAATGTAGACAATTTTATACGCCCAAGAAATGACCAGTACCAGCGAAGCAGAGTGGCGCAGTGGAAGCGTGCTGGGCTCATAACCCAGAGGTCCGTAGATCGAAACTACGCTCTGCTAGATGATGTTTTCCTGTAGGAAAATTTTTTCTTTTTTGCTTAAATTATATGTAATGAAATTGCATCTCATCTGAAATGCATCATATTTGACATACATAGTTTTATAAATTTTATCATAATTTTTCATTTCAAATTAAGTTGAAATAATTTTTCCCCGCTTCTCAGTAATCTCAATTCAGTTCTTGAATATAGCACGCATATTCTATATTTAGTTGAATTTTTGGTATGTGCAATAAATTAATTTCACAGATCTCGTACATTTTCGGAACTTATGGGCAAGGATGGAAACATTAAATATTCCGTTAATATTTCAATGGGAAACTTGTTAGCATTACTAATTCGAAAGATGTTTAATATAGGCATGGCTACGTAAGTCCGATGTTAAATTGTTCAATCTAATGTCGGATGAAGAAATATACTTTGCTACCGAATATTAAAAATTATTTAAAATCACTTGAAAACTAATGACTTCTAAATTAGTTTAGAACAAATATTAGCTAAATCGTCTTTAGTATAGCGCCAGACAAATTTAATAGAATGTTTCATGTGTAGACAATTGGGACTATATATTTTGTTTGAAAACGCTTTCATTTATGTGTATGGGATCAAGATAACTTTTTAATTTTATTAGGCTCTCTTTGAAAATAGTGTAGTATAATCTACAAGCAAGAGCAATATTGCGTCAGTTTAGCTTCCATTAATTCCGGTAACAGGTAATGACTTTCTTGCTGATTTCCAATGATTTTCTCGTACAAATGATATTTGAATTCTTTTACATAGTGAAAATCATTGAAGTTCATAATTCATTATATAATCATAGGCTAATTTAGAATAAATATCCATGAATTTGAATAGTGCCATAAAGTCACATTATTGATCATACAATATCAATAATAAGGGTTTGCGTGAAATTTCAAACACTAATAAATCTAAAGAAAGTTACTTTTAGCGGGAATCGTGTTCGATTAATCTCTCGATATTAAAACCGTTAATGTTGGAATTACAGTATACAATAACAATTAAAATTTCATACCTAATGTAGACAATTTTATACGCCCAAGAAATGACCAGTACCAGCGGAGCAGAGTGGCGCAGTGGAAGCGTGCTGGGCTCATAACCCAGAGGTCCGTAGATCGAAACTACGCTCTGCTAGATGATGTTTTCCTGTAGGAAAATTTTTTCTTTTTTGCTTAAATTATATGTAATGAAATTGCATCTCATCTGAAATGCATCATATTTGACATACATAGTTTTATAAATTTTATCATAATTTTTCATTTCAAATTAAGTTGAAATAATTTTTCCCCGCTTCTCAGTAATCTCAGTTAAGTTCTTGAATATAACACGCATATTATATATTTAGTTGAATTTTTGGTATGTGCAATAAATTAATTTCACAGATCTCGTACATTTTCGGAGCTTATGGGCAAGGATGGAAACATTAAATATTCCGTTAATATTTCAATGGGAAACTTGTTAGCATTACTAATTCGAAAGATGTTTAATAGAGGCATGGCTACGTAAGTCCGATGTTAAATTGTTCAATCTAATGTCGGATAAAGAAATATACTTTGCTACCGAATATTAAAAATTATTTAAAATCAATTGAAAACTAATGACTTCTAAATTAGTTTAGAACAAATATTAGCTAAATCGTCTTTAGTATAGCGCCAGACAAATTTAATAGAATGTTTCATGTGTAGACAATTGGGACTATATATTTTGTTTGAAAACGCTTTCATTTATGTGTATGGGATCAAGATAACTTTTTAATTTTATTAGGCTCTCTTTGAAAATAGTGTAGTATAATCTACAAGCAAGAGCAATATTGCGTCAGTTTAGCTTCCATTAATTCCGGTAACAGGTAATGATTTTGTTGATGATTTCCAATGCTTTTTCGTTGAGAAGAAATATTAGCTAAATCGTCTTTAGTAGAGCGCCTGACAAAGTTAATAGAATGTTTCATGTGTAGACAATTGGGACTATATATTTTGTTTGAAAACGCTTTCATTTATGTGTATGGGATCAAGATAACTTTTTAATTTTATTAGGCTCTCTTTGAAAATAGTGTAGTATAATCTACAAGCAAGAGCAATATTGCGTCAGTTTAGCTTCCATTAATTCCGGTAACAGGTAATGACTTTCTTGCTGATTTCCAATGATTTTCTCGTACAAATGATATTTGAATTCTTTTACATAGTGAAAATCATTGAAGTTCATAATTTATTATATAATCATAGGCTAATTTAGAATAAATATCCATGAATTTGAATAGTGCCATAAAGTCACATTATTGATCATACAATATCAATAATAAGGGTTTGCGTGAAATTTCAAACACTAATAAATCTAAAGAAAGTTACTTTTAGCGGGAATCGTGTTCGATTAATCTCTCGATATTAAAACCGTTAATGTTGGAATTACAGTATATAATAACAATTAAAATTTCATACCTAATGTAGACAATTTTATACGCCCAAGAAATGACCAGTACCAGCGAAGCAGAGTGGCGCAGTGGAAGCGTGCTGGGCTCATAACCCAGAGGTCCGTAGATCGAAACTACGCTCTGCTAGATGATGTTTTCCTGTAGGAAAATTTTTTCTTTTTTGCTTAAATTATATGTAATGAAATTGCATCTCATCTGAAATGCATCATATTTGACATACATAGTTTTATAAATTTTATCATAATTTTTCATTTCAAATTAAGTTGAAATAATTTTTCCCCGCTTCTCAGTAATCTCAATTCAGTTCTTGAATATAGCACGCATATTCTATATTTAGTTGAATTTTTGGTATGTGCAATAAATTAATTTCACAGATCTCGTACATTTTCGGAACTTATGGGCAAGGATGGAAACATTAAATATTCCGTTAATATTTCAATGGGAAACTTGTTAGCATTACTAATTCGAAAGATGTTTAATATAGGCATGGCTACGTAAGTCCGATGTTAAATTGTTCAATCTAATGTCGGATGAAGAAATATACTTTGCTACCGAATATTAAAAATTATTTAAAATCACTTGAAAACTAATGACTTCTAAATTAGTTTAGAACAAATATTAGCTAAATCGTCTTTAGTATAGCGCCAGACAAATTTAATAGAATGTTTCATGTGTAGACAATTGGGACTATATATTTTGTTTGAAAACGCTTTCATTTATGTGTATGGGATCAAGATAACTTTTTAATTTTATTAGGCTCTCTTTGAAAATAGTGTAGTATAATCTACAAGCAAGAGCAATATTGCGTCAGTTTAGCTTCCATTAATTCCGGTAACAGGTAATGACTTTCTTGCTGATTTCCAATGATTTTCTCGTACAAATGATATTTGAATTCTTTTACATAGTGAAAATCATTGAAGTTCATAATTCATTATATAATCATAGGCTAATTTAGAATAAATATCCATGAATTTGAATAGTGCCATAAAGTCACATTATTGATCATACAATATCAATAATAAGGGTTTGCGTGAAATTTCAAACACTAATAAATCTAAAGAAAGTTACTTTTAGCGGGAATCGTGTTCGATTAATCTCTCGATATTAAAACCGTTAATGTTGGAATTACAGTATACAATAACAATTAAAATTTCATACCTAATGTAGACAATTTTATACGCCCAAGAAATGACCAGTACCAGCGGAGCAGAGTGGCGCAGTGGAAGCGTGCTGGGCTCATAACCCAGAGGTCCGTAGATCGAAACTACGCTCTGCTAGATGATGTTTTCCTGTAGGAAAATTTTTTCTTTTTTGCTTAAATTATATGTAATGAAATTGCATCTCATCTGAAATGCATCATATTTGACATACATAGTTTTATAAATTTTATCATAATTTTTCATTTCAAATTAAGTTGAAATAATTTTTCCCCGCTTCTCAGTAATCTCAATTCAGTTCTTGAATATAGCACGCATATTCTATATTTAGTTGAATTTTTGGTATGTGCAATAAATTAATTTCACAGATCTCGTACATTTTCGGAACTTATGGGCAAGGATGGAAACATTAAATATTCCGTTAATATTTCAATGGGAAACTTGTTAGCATTACTAATTCGAAAGATGTTTAATATAGGCATGGCTACGTAAGTCCGATGTTAAATTGTTCAATCTAATGTCGGATGAAGAAATATACTTTGCTACCGAATATTAAAAATTATTTAAAATCACTTGAAAACTAATGACTTCTAAATTAGTTTAGAACAAATATTAGCTAAATCGTCTTTAGTATAGCGCCAGACAAATTTAATAGAATGTTTCATGTGTAGACAATTGGGACTATATATTTTGTTTGAAAACGCTTTCATTTATGTGTATGGGATCAAGATAACTTTTTAATTTTATTAGGCTCTCTTTGAAAATAGTGTAGTATAATCTACAAGCAAGAGCAATATTGCGTCAGTTTAGCTTCCATTAATTCCGGTAACAGGTAATGACTTTCTTGCTGATTTCCAATGATTTTCTCGTACAAATGATATTTGAATTCTTTTACATAGTGAAAATCATTGAAGTTCATAATTCATTATATAATCATAGGCTAATTTAGAATAAATATCCATGAATTTGAATAGTGCCATAAAGTCACATTATTGATCATACAATATCAATAATAAGGGTTTGCGTGAAATTTCAAACACTAATAAATCTAAAGAAAGTTACTTTTAGCGGGAATCGTGTTCGATTAATCTCTCGATATTAAAACCGTTAATGTTGGAATTACAGTATATAATAACAATTAAAATTTCATACCTAATGTAGACAATTTTATACGCCCAAGAAATGACCAATACCAGCGGAGCAGCGTGGCGCAGTGGAAGCGTGCTGGGCTCATAACCCAGAGGTCCGTAGATCGAAACTACGCTCTGCTAGATGATGTTTTCCTGTAGGAAAATTTTTTCTTTTTTGCTTAAATTATATGTAATGAAATTGCATCTCATCTGAAATGCATCATATTTGACATACATAGTTTTATAAATTTTATCATAATTTTTCATTTCAAATTAAGTTGAAATAATTTTTCCCCGCTTCTCAGTAATCTCAGTTAAGTTCTTGAATATAACACGCATATTCTATATTTAGTTGAATTTTTGGTATGTGCAATAAATTAATTTCACAGATCTCGTACATTTTCGGAGCTTATGGGCAAGGATGGAAACATTAAATATTCCGTTAATATTTCAATGGGAAACTTGTTAGCATTACTAATTCGAAAGATGTTTAATAGAGGCATGGCTACGTAAGTCCGATGTTAAATTGTTCAATCTAATGTCGGATAAAGAAATATACTTTGCTACCGAATATTAAAAATTATTTAAAATCACTTGAAAACTAATGACTTCTAAATTAGTTTAGAACAAATATTAGCTAAATCGTCTTTAGTATAGCGCCAGACAAATTTAATAGAATGTTTCATGTGTAGACAATTGGGACTATATATTTTGTTTGAAAACGCTTTCATTTATGTGTATGGGATCAAGATAACTTTTTAATTTTATTAGGCTCTCTTTGAAAATAGTGTAGTATAATCTACAAGCAAGAGCAATATTGCGTCAGTTTAGCTTCCATTAATTCCGGTAACAGGTAATGATTTTGTTGATGATTTCCAATGCTTTTTCGTTTAGAAGAAATATTAGCTAAATCGTCTTTAGTAGAGCGCCTGACAAAGTTAATAGAATGTTTCATGTGTAGACAATTGGGACTATATATTTTGTTTGAAAACGCTTTTATTTATGTGTATGGGATCAAGATAACTTTTTAATTTTATTAGGCTCTCTTTGAAAATAGTGTAGTATAATCTACAAGCAAGAGCATTATTGCGTCAGTTTAGCTTCCATTAATTCCGGTAACAGGTAATGACTTTCTTGCTGATTTCCAATGATTTTCTCGTACAAATGATATTTGAATTCTTTTACATAGTGAAAATCATTGAAGTTCATAATTTATTATATAATCATAGGCTAATTTAGAATAAATATCCATGAATTTGAATAGTGCCATAAAGTCACATTATTGATCATACAATATCAATAATAAGGGTTTGCGTGAAATTTCAAACACTAATAAATCTAAAGAAAGTTACTTTTAGCGGGAATCGTGTTCGATTAATCTCTCGATATTAAAACCGTTAATGTTGGAATTACAGTATATAATAACAATTAAAATTTCATACCTAATGTAGACAATTTTATACGCCCAAGAAATGACCAGTACCAGCGGAGCAGAGTGGCGCAGTGGAAGCGTGCTGGGCTCATAACCCAGAGGTCCGTAGATCGAAACTACGCTCTGCTAGATGATGTTTTCCTGTAGGAAATTTTTTTTTTTTTGCTTAAATTATATGTAATGAAATTGCATCTCATCTGAAATGCATCATATTTGACATACATAGTTTTATAAATTTTATCTTAATTTTTCATTTCAAATTAAGTTGAAATAATTTTTCCCCGCTTCTCAGTAAACTCAGTTAAGTTCTTGAATATAACACGCATATTCTATATTTAGTTGAATTTTTGGTATGTGCAATAAATTAATTTCACAGATCTCGTACATTTTCGGAGCTTATGGGCAAGGATGGAAACATTAAATATTCCGTTAATATTTCAATGGGAAACTTGTTAGCATTACTAATTCGAAAGATGTTTAATATAGGCATGGCTACGTAAGTCCGATGTTAAATTGTTCAATCTAATGTCGGATGAAGAAATATACTTTGCTACCGAATATTAAAAATTATTTAAAATCACTTGAAAACTAATCACTTCTAAATTAGTTTAGAACAAATATTAGCTAAATCGTCTTTAGTATAGCGGCAGACAAATTTAATAGAATGTTTCATGTGTAGACAATTGGGACTATATATTTTGTTTGAAAACGCTTTCATTTATGTGTATGGGATCAAGATAACTTTTTAATTTTATTAAGCTCTCTTTGAAAATAGTGTAGTATAATCTACAAGGAAGAGCAATATTGCGTCAGTTTAGCTTCCATTAATTCCGGTAACAGGTAATGATTTTGTTGATGATTTCCAATGCTTTTTCGTTTACAACAAATATTAGCTAAATCGTCTTTAGTAGAGCGCCAGACAAAGTTAATAGAATGTTTCATGTGTAGACAATTGGGACTATATATTTTGTTTGAAAACGCTTTCATTTATGTGTATGGGATCAAGATAACTTTTTAATTTTATTAGGCTCTCTTTGAAAATAGTGTAGTATAATCTACAAGCAAGAGCAATATTGCGTCAGTTTAGCTTCCATTAATTCCGGTAACAGGTAATGACTTTCTTGCTGATTTCCAATGATTTTCTCGTACAAATGATATTTGAATTCTTTTACATAGTGAAAATCATTGAAGTTCATAATTCATTATATAATCATAGGCTAATTTAGAATAAATATCCATGAATTTGAATAGTGCCATAAAGTCACATTATTGATCATACAATATCAATAATAAGGGTTTGCGTGAAATTTCAAACACTAATAAATCTAAAGAAAGTTACTTTTAGCGGGAATCGTGTTCGATTAATCTCTCGATATTAAAACCGTTAATGTTGGAATTACAGTATATAATAACAATTAAAATTTCATACCTAATGTAGACAATTTTATACGCCCAAGAAATGACCAGTACCAGCGGAGCAGAGTGGCGCAGTGGAAGCGTGCTGGGCTCATAACCCAGAGGTCCGTAGATCGAAACTACGCTCTGCTAGATGATGTTTTCCTGTAGGAAAATTTTTTCTTTTTTGCTTAAATTATATGTAATGAAATTGCATCTCATCTGAAATGCATCATATTTGACATACATAGTTTTATAAATTTTATCATAATTTTTCATTTCAAATTAAGTTGAAATAATTTTTCCCCGCTTCTCAGTAATCTCAGTTAAGTTCTTGAATATAACACGCATATTCTATATTTAGTTGAATTTTTGGTATGTGCAATAAATTAATTTCACAGATCTCGTACATTTTCGGAGCTTATGGGCAAGGATGGAAACATTAAATATTCCGTTAATATTTCAATGGGAAACTTGTTAGCATTACTAATTCGAAAGATGTTTAATAGAGGCATGGCTACGTAAGTCCGATGTTAAATTGTTCAATCTAATGTCGGATAAAGAAATATACTTTGCTACCGAATATTAAAAATTATTTAAAATCACTTGAAAACTAATGACTTCTAAATTAGTTTAGAACAAATATTAGCTAAATCGTCTTTAGTATAGCGCCAGACAAATTTAATAGAATGTTTCATGTGTAGACAATTGGGACTATATATTTTGTTTGAAAACGCTTTCATTTATGTGTATGGGATCAAGATAACTTTTTAATTTTATTAGGCTCTCTTTGAAAATAGTGTAGTATAATCTACAAGCAAGAGCAATATTGCGTCAGTTTAGCTTCCATTAATTCCGGTAACAGGTAATGACTTTCTTGCTGATTTCCAATGATTTTCTCGTACAAATGATATTTGAATTCTTTTACATAGTGAAAATCATTGAAGTTCATAATTTATTATATAATCATAGGCTAATTTAGAATAAATATCCATGAATTTGAATAGAGCCATAAAGTCACATTATTGATCATACAATATCAATAAGGGTTTGCGTGAAATTTCAAACACTAATAAATCTAAAGAAAGTTACTTTTAGCGGGAATCGTGTTCGATTAATCTCTCGATATTAAAACCGTTAATGTTGGAATTACAGTATATAATAACAATTAAAATTTCATACCTAATGTAGACAATTTTATACGCCCAAGAAATGACCAGTACCAGCGGAGCAGAGTGGCGCAGTGGAAGCGTGCTGGGCTCATAACCCAGAGGTCCGTAGATCGAAACTACGCTCTGCTAGATGATGTTTTCCTGTAGGAAAATTTTTTTTTTTTGCTTAAATTATATGTAATGAAATTGCATCTCATCTGAAATGCATCATATTTGACATACATAGTTTTATAAATTTTATCATAATTTTTCATTTCAAATTAAGTTGAAATAATTTTTCCCCGCTTCTCAGTAATCTCAGTTAAGTTCTTGAATATAACACGCATATTCTATATTTAGTTGAATTTTTGGTATGTGCAATAAATTAATTTCACAGATCTCGTACATTTTCGGAGCTTATGGGCAAGGATGGAAACATTAAATATTCCGTTAATATTTCAATGGGAAACTTGTTAGCATTACTAATTCGAAAGATGTTTAATATAGGCATGGCTACGCAAGTCCGATGTTAAATTGTTCAATCTAATGTCGGATGAAGAAATATACTTTGCTACCGAATATTAAAAATTATTTAAAATCACTTGAAAACTAATCACTTCTAAATTAGTTTGGAACAAATATTAGCTAAATCGTCTTTAGTATAGCGCCAGACAAATTTAATAGAATGTTTCATGTGTAGACAATTGGGACTATATATTTTGTTTGAAAACGCTTTCATTTATGTGTATGGGATCAAGATAACTTTTTAATATTATTAGGCTCTCTTTGAAAATAGTGTAGTATAATCTACAAGCAAGAGCAATATTGCGTCAGTTTAGCTTCCATTAATTCCGGTAACAGGTAATGACTTTCTTGCTGATTTCCAATGATTTTCTCGTACAAATGATATTTGAATTCTTTTACATAGTGAAAATCATTGAAGTTCATAATTTATTATATAATCATAGGCTAATTTAGAATAAATATCCATGAATTTGAATAGAGCCATAAAGTCACATTATTGATCATACAATATCAATAATAAGGGTTTGCGTGAAATTTCAAACACTAATAAATCTAAAGAAAGTTACTTTTAGCGGGAATCGTGTTCGATTAATCTCTCGATATTAAAACCGTTAATGTTGGAATTACAGTATATAATAACAATTAAAATTTCATACCTAATGTAGACAATTTTATACGCCCAAGAAATGACCAGTACCAGCGGAGCAGAGTGGCGCAGTGGAAGCGTGCTGGGCTCATAACCCAGAGGTCCGTAGATCGAAACTACGCTCTGCTAGATGATGTTTTCCTGTAGGAAAATTTTTTTTTTTTGCTTAAATTATATGTAATGAAATTGCATCTCATCTGAAATGCATCATATTTGACATACATAGTTTTATAAATTTTATCATAATTTTTCATTTCAAATTAAGTTGAAATAATTTTTCCCCGCTTCTCAGTAATCTCAGTTAAGTTCTTGAATATAACACGCATATTCTATATTTAGTTGAATTTTTGGTATGTGCAATAAATTAATTTCACAGATCTCGTACATTTTCGGAGCTTATGGGCAAGGATGGAAACATTAAATATTCCGTTAATATTTCAATGGGAAACTCGTTAGCATTACTAATTCGAAAGATGTTTAATATAGGCATGGCTACGCAAGTCCGATGTTAAATTGTTCAATCTAATGTCGGATGAAGAAATATACTTTGCTACCGAATATTAAAAATTATTTAAAATCACTTGAAAACTAATCACTTCTAAATTAGTTTGGAACAAATATTAGCTAAATCGTCTTTAGTATAGCGGCAGACAAATTTAATAGAATGTTTCATGTGTAGACAATTGGGACTATATATTTTGTTTGAAAACGCTTTCATTTATGTGTATGGGATCAAAATTACTTTTTAATTTTATTAGGCTCTCTTTGAAAATAGTGTAGTATAATCTACTAGCAAGAGCAATATTGCGTCAGTTTAGCTTCCATTAATTCCGGTAACAGGTAATGACTTTCTTGCTGATTTCCAATGATTTTCTCGTACAAATGATATTTGAATTCTTTTACATAGTGAAAATCATTGAAGTTCATAATTTATTATATAATCATAGGCTAATTTAGAATAAATATCCATGAATTTGAATAGAGCCATAAAGTCACATTATTGATCATACAATATCAATAAGGGTTTGCGTGAAATTTCAAACACTAATAAATCTAAAGAAAGTTACTTTTAGCGGGAATCGTGTTCGATTAATCTCTCGATATTAAAACCGTTAATGTTGGAATTACAGTATATAATAACAATTAAAATTTCATACCTAATGTAGACAATTTTATACGCCCAAGAAATGACCAGTACCAGCGGAGCAGAGTGGCGCAGTGGAAGCGTGCTGGGCTCATAACCCAGAGGTCCGTAGATCGAAACTACGCTCTGCTAGATGATGTTTTCCTGTAGGAAAATTTTTTTTTTTTGCTTAAATTATATGTAATGAAATTGCATCTCATCTGAAATGCATCATATTTGACATACATAGTTTTATAAATTTTATCATAATTTTTCATTTCAAATTAAGTTGAAATAATTTTTCCCCGCTTCTCAGTAATCTCAGTTAAGTTCTTGAATATAACACGCATATTCTATATTTAGTTGAATTTTTGGTATGTGCAATAAATTAATTTCACAGATCTCGTACATTTTCGGAGCTTATGGGCAAGGATGGAAACATTAAATATTCCGTTAATATTTCAATGGGAAACTTGTTAGCATTACTAATTCGAAAGATGTTTAATATAGGCATGGCTACGCAAGTCCGATGTTAAATTGTTCAATCTAATGTCGGATGAAGAAATATACTTTGCTACCGAATATTAAAAATTATTTAAAATCACTTGAAAACTAATCACTTCTAAATTAGTTTGGAACAAATATTAGCTAAATCGTCTTTAGTATAGCGCCAGACAAATTTAATAGAATGTTTCATGTGTATACAATTGGGACTATATATTTTGTTTGAAAACGATTTCATTTATGTGTATGGGATCAAGATAACTTTTTATTATTATTAGGCTCTCTTTGAAAATAGTGTAGTATAATCTACAAGCAAGAGCAATATTGCGCCAGTTTAGCTTCCATTAATTCCGGTAACAGGTAATGACTTTCTTGCTGATTTCCAATGATTTTCTCGTACAAATGATATTTGAATTCTTTTACATAGTGAAAATCATTGAAGTTCATAATTTATTATATAATCATAGGCTAATTTAGAATAAATATCCATGAATTTGAATAGAGCCATAAAGTCACATTATTGATCATACAATATCAATAATAAGGGTTTGCGTGAAATTTCAAACACTAATAAATCTAAAGAAAGTTACTTTTAGCGGGAATCGTGTTCGATTAATCTCTCGATATTAAAACCGTTAATGTTGGAATTACAGTATATAATAACAATTAAAATTTCATACCTAATGTAGACAATTTTATACGCCCAAGAAATGACCAGTACCAGCGGAGCAGAGTGGCGCAGTGGAAGCGTGCTGGGCTCATAACCCAGAGGTCCGTAGATCGAAACTACGCACTGCTAGATGATGTTTTCCTGTAGGAAATTTTTTTTTTTTGCTTAAATTATATGTAATGAAATTGCATCTCATCTGAAATGCATCATATTTGACATACATAGTTTTATAAATTTTATCATAATTTTTCATTTCAAATTAAGTTGAAATAATTTTTCCCCGCTTCTCAGTAATCTCAGTTAAGTTCTTGAATATAACACGCATATTCTATATTTAGTTGAATTTTTGGTATGTGCAATAAATTAATTTCACAGATCTCGTATATTTTCGGAGCTTATGGGCAAGGATGGAAACATTAAATATTCCGTTAATATTTCAATGGGAAACTTGTTAGCATTACTAATTCGAAAGATGTTTAATATAGGCATGGCTACGCAAGTCCGATGTTAAATTGTTCAATCTAATGTCGGATGAAGAAATATACTTTGCTACCGAATATTAAAATTATTTAAAATCACTTGAAAACTAATCACTTCTAAATTAGTTTGGAACAAATATTAGCTAAATCGTCTTTAGTATAGCGCCAGACAAATTTAATAGAATGTTTCATGTGTAGACAATTGGGACTATATATTTTGTTTGAAAAAGCTTTCATTTATGTGTATGGGATCAAAATTACTTTTTAATTTTATTAGGCTCTCTTTGAAAATAGTGTAGTATAATCTACTAGCAAGAGCAATATTGCGTCAGTTTAGCTTCCATTAATTCCGGTAACAGGTAATGACTTTGTTGATGATTTCCAATGCTTTTTCGTTTAGAACAAATATTAGCTAAATCGTCTTTAGTATAGCGCCAGACAAATTTAATAGAATGTTTCATGTGTAGACAATTGGGACTATATATTTTGTTTGAAAACGCTTTGATTTATGTGTATGGGATCAAGATAACTTTTTAATATTATTAGGCCCTCTTTGAAAATAGTGTAGTATAATCTACAAGCAAGAGCAATATTGCGCCAGTTTAGCTTCCATTAATTCCGGTAACAGGTAATGACTTTCTTGCTGATTTCCAATGATTTTCTCGTACAAATGATATTTGAATTCTTTTACATAGTGAAAATCATTGAAGTTCATAATTTATTATATAATCATAGGCTAATTTAGAATAAATATCCATGAATTTGAATAGAGCCATAAAGTCACATTATTGATCATACAATATCAATAATAAGGGTTTGCGTGAAATTTCAAACACTAATAAATCTAAAGAAAGTTACTTTTAGCGGGAATCGTGTTCGATTAATCTCTCGATATTAAAACCGTTAATGTTGGAATTACAGTATATAATAACAATTAAAATTTCATACCTAATGTAGACAATTTTATACGCCCAAGAAATGACCAGTACCAGCGGAGCAGAGTGGCGCAGTGGAAGCGTGCTGGGCTCATAACCCAGAGGTCCGTAGATCGAAACTACGCTCTGCTAGATGATGTTTTCCTGTAGGAAAATTTTTTTTTTTTGCTTAAATTATATGTAATGAAATTGCATCTCATCTGAAATGCATCATATTTGACATACATAGTTTTATAAATTTTATCATAATTTTTCATTTCAGATTAAGTTGAAATAATTTTTCCCCGCTTCTCAGTAATCTCAGTTAAGTTCTTGAATATAACACGCATATTCTATATTTAGTTGAATTTTTGGTATGTGCAATAAATTAATTTCACAGATCTCGTACATTTTCGGAGCTTATGGGCAAGGATGGAAACATTAAATATTCCGTTAATATTTCAATGGGAAACTCGTTAGCATTACTAATTCGAAAGATGTTTAATATAGGCATGGCTACGCAAGTCCGATGTTAAATTGTTCAATCTAATGTCGGATGAAGAAATATACTTTGCTACCGAATATTAAAATTATTTAAAATCACTTGAAAACTAATCACTTCTAAATTAGTTTGGAACAAATATTAGCTAAATCGTCTTTAGTATAGCGCCAGACAAATTTAATAGAATGTTTCATGTGTAGACAATTGGGACTATATATTTTGTTTGAAAACGCTTTCATTTATGTGTATGGGATCAAGATAACTTTTTAATATTATTAGGCCCTCTTTGAAAATAGTGTAGTATAATCTACAAGCAAGAGCAATATTGCGCCAGTTTAGCTTCCATTAATTCCGGTAACAGGTAATGACTTTCTTGCTGATTTCCAATGATTTTCTCGTACAAATGATATTTGAATTCTTTTACATAGTGAAAATCATTGAAGTTCATAATTTATTATATAATCATAGGCTAATTTAGAATAAATATCCATGAATTTGAATAGAGCCATAAAGTCACATTATTGATCATACAATATCAATAATAAGGGTTTGCGTGAAATTTCAAACACTAATAAATCTAAAGAAAGTTACTTTTAGCGGGAATCGTGTTCGATTAATCTCTCGATATTAAAACCGTTAATGTTGGAATTACAGTATATAATAACAATTAAAATTTCATACCTAATGTAGACAATTTTATACGCCCAAGAAATGACCAGTACCAGCGGAGCAGAGTGGCGCAGTGGAAGCGTGCTGGGCTCATAACCCAGAGGTCCGTAGATCGAAACTACGCTCTGCTAGATGATGTTTTCCTGTAGGAAAATTTTTTTTTTTTGCTTAAATTATATGTAATGAAATTGCATCTCATCTGAAATGCATCATATTTGACATACATAGTTTTATAAATTTTATCATAATTTTTCATTTCAGATTAAGTTGAAATAATTTTTCCCCGCTTCTCAGTAATCTCAGTTAAGTTCTTGAATATAACACGCATATTCTATATTTAGTTGAATTTTTGGTATGTGCAATAAATTAATTTCACAGATCTCGTACATTTTCGGAGCTTATGGGCAAGGATGGAAACATTAAATATTCCGTTAATATTTCAATGGGAAACTCGTTAGCATTACTAATTCGAAAGATGTTTAATATAGGCATGGCTACGCAAGTCCGATGTTAAATTGTTCAATCTAATGTCGGATGAAGAAATATACTTTGCTACCGAATATTAAAATTATTTAAAATCACTTGAAAACTAATCACTTCTAAATTAGTTTGGAACAAATATTAGCTAAATCGTCTTTAGTATAGCGCCAGACAAATTTAATAGAATGTTTCATGTGTAGACAATTGGGACTATATATTTTGTTTGAAAAAGCTTTCATTTATGTGTATGGGATCAAAATTACTTTTTAATTTTATTAGGCTCTCTTTGAAAATAGTGTAGTATAATCTACTAGCAAGAGCAATATTGCGTCAGTTTAGCTTCCATTAATTCCGGTAACAGGTAATGACTTTGTTGATGATTTCCAATGCTTTTTCGTTTAGAACAAATATTAGCTAAATCGTCTTTAGTATAGCGCCAGACAAATTTAATAGAATGTTTCATGTGTAGACAATTGGGACTATATATTTTGTTTGAAAACGCTTTCATTTATGTGTATGGGATCAAGATAACTTTTTAATATTATTAGGCCCTCTTTGAAAATAGTGTAGTATAATCTACAAGCAAGAGCAATATTGCGCCAGTTTAGCTTCCATTAATTCCGGTAACAGGTAATGACTTTCTTGCTGATTTCCAATGATTTTCTCGTACAAATGATATTTGAATTCTTTTACATAGTGAAAATCATTGAAGTTCATAATTTATTATATAATCATAGGCTAATTTAGAATAAATATCCATGAATTTGAATAGAGCCATAAAGTCACATTATTGATCATACAATATCAATAATAAGGGTTTGCGTGAAATTTCAAACACTAATAAATCTAAAGAAAGTTACTTTTAGCGGGAATCGTGTTCGATTAATCTCTCGATATTAAAACCGTTAATGTTGGAATTACAGTATATAATAACAATTAAAATTTCATACCTAATGTAGACAATTTTATACGCCCAAGAAATGACCAGTACCAGCGGAGCAGAGTGGCGCAGTGGAAGCGTGCTGGGCTCATAACCCAGAGGTCCGTAGATCGAAACTACGCTCTGCTAGATGATGTTTTCCTGTAGGAAAATTTTTTTTTTTTGCTTAAATTATATGTAATGAAATTGCATCTCATCTGAAATGCATCATATTTGACATACATAGTTTTATAAATTTTATCATAATTTTTCATTTCAGATTAAGTTGAAATAATTTTTCCCCGCTTCTCAGTAATCTCAGTTAAGTTCTTGAATATAACACGCATATTCTATATTTAGTTGAATTTTTGGTATGTGCAATAAATTAATTTCACAGATCTCGTACATTTTCGGAGCTTATGGGCAAGGATGGAAACATTAAATATTCCGTTAATATTTCAATGGGAAACTCGTTAGCATTACTAATTCGAAAGATGTTTAATATAGGCATGGCTACGCAAGTCCGATGTTAAATTGTTCAATCTAATGTCGGATGAAGAAATATACTTTGCTACCGAATATTAAAATTATTTAAAATCACTTGAAAACTAATCACTTCTAAATTAGTTTGGAACAAATATTAGCTAAATCGTCTTTAGTATAGCGCCAGACAAATTTAATAGAATGTTTCATGTGTAGACAATTGGGACTATATATTTTGTTTGAAAAAGCTTTCATTTATGTGTATGGGATCAAAATTACTTTTTAATTTTATTAGGCTCTCTTTGAAAATAGTGTAGTATAATCTACTAGCAAGAGCAATATTGCGTCAGTTTAGCTTCCATTAATTCCGGTAACAGGTAATGACTTTGTTGATGATTTCCAATGCTTTTTCGTTTAGAACAAATATTAGCTAAATCGTCTTTAGTATAGCGCCAGACAAATTTAATAGAATGTTTCATGTGTAGACAATTGGGACTATATATTTTGTTTGAAAACGCTTTCATTTATGTGTATGGGATCAAGATAACTTTTTAATATTATTAGGCCCTCTTTGAAAATAGTGTAGTATAATCTACAAGCAAGAGCAATATTGCGCCAGTTTAGCTTCCATTAATTCCGGTAACAGGTAATGACTTTCTTGCTGATTTCCAATGATTTTCTCGTACAAATGATATTTGAATTCTTTTACATAGTGAAAATCATTGAAGTTCATAATTTATTATATAATCATAGGCTAATTTAGAATAAATATCCATGAATTTGAATAGAGCCATAAAGTCACATTATTGATCATACAATATCAATAATAAGGGTTTGCGTGAAATTTCAAACACTAATAAATCTAAAGAAAGTTACTTTTAGCGGGAATCGTGTTCGATTAATCTCTCGATATTAAAACCGTTAATGTTGGAATTACAGTATATAATAACAATTAAAATTTCATACCTAATGTAGACAATTTTATACGCCCAAGAAATGACCAGTACCAGCGGAGCAGAGTGGCGCAGTGGAAGCGTGCTGGGCTCATAACCCAGAGGTCCGTAGATCGAAACTACGCTCTGCTAGATGATGTTTTCCTGTAGGAAAATTTTTTTTTTTTGCTTAAATTATATGTAATGAAATTGCATCTCATCTGAAATGCATCATATTTGACATACATAGTTTTATAAATTTTATCATAATTTTTCATTTCAAATTAAGTTGAAATAATTTTTCCCCGCTTCTCAGTAATCTCAGTTAAGTTCTTGAATATAACACGCATATTCTATATTTAGTTGAATTTGTGGTATGTGCAATAAATTAATTTCACAGATCTCGTACATTTTCGGAGCTTATGGGCAAGGATGGAAACATTAAATATTCCGTTAATATTTCAATGGGAAACTCGTTAGCATTACTAATTCGAAAGATGTTTAATATAGGCATGGCTACGCAAGTCCGATGTTAAATTGTTCAATCTAATGTCGGATGAAGAAATATACTTTGCTACCGAATATTAAAATTATTTAAAATCACTTGAAAACTAATCACTTCTAAATTAGTTTGGAACAAATATTAGCTAAATCGTCTTTAGTATAGCGCCAGACAAATTTAATAGAATGTTTCATGTGTAGACAATTGGGACTATATATTTTGTTTGAAAAAGCTTTCATTTATGTGTATGGGATCAAAATTACTTTTTAATTTTATTAGGCTCTCTTTGAAAATAGTGTAGTATAATCTACTAGCAAGAGCAATATTGCGTCAGTTTAGCTTCCATTAATTCCGGTAACAGGTAATGACTTTGTTGATGATTTCCAATGCTTTTTCGTTTAGAACAAATATTAGCTAAATCGTCTTTAGTATAGCGCCAGACAAATTTAATAGAATGTTTCATGTGTAGACAATTGGGACTATATATTTTGTTTGAAAACGCTTTCATTTATGTGTATGGGATCAAGATAACTTTTTAATATTATTAGGCCCTCTTTGAAAATAGTGTAGTATAATCTACAAGCAAGAGCAATATTGCGCCAGTTTAGCTTCCATTAATTCCGGTAACAGGTAATGACTTTCTTGCTGATTTCCAATGATTTTCTCGTACAAATGATATTTGAATTCTTTTACATAGTGAAAATCATTGAAGTTCATAATTTATTATATAATCATAGGCTAATTTAGAATAAATATCCATGAATTTGAATAGAGCCATAAAGTCACATTATTGATCATACAATATCAATAATAAGGGTTTGCGTGAAATTTCAAACACTAATAAATCTAAAGAAAGTTACTTTTAGCGGGAATCGTGTTCGATTAATCTCTCGATATTAAAACCGTTAATGTTGGAATTACAGTATATAATAACAATTAAAATTTCATACCTAATGTAGACAATTTTATACGCCCAAGAAATGACCAGTACCAGCGGAGCAGAGTGGCGCAGTGGAAGCGTGCTGGGCTCATAACCCAGAGGTCCGTAGATCGAAACTACGCACTGCTAGATGATGTTTTCCTGTAGGAAATTTTTTTTTTTTGCTTAAATTATATGTAATGAAATTGCATCTCATCTGAAATGCATCATATTTGACATACATAGTTTTATAAATTTTATCATAATTTTTCATTTCAAATTAAGTTGAAATAATTTTTCCCCGCTTCTCAGTAATCTCAGGTAAGTTCTTGAATATAACACGCATATTCTATATTTAGTTGAATTTTTGGTATGTGCAATAAATTAATTTCACAGATCTCGTACATTTTCGGAACTTATGGGCAAGGATGGAAACATTAAATATTCCGTTAATATTTCAATGGGAAACTTGTTAGCATTACTAATTCGAAAGATGTTTAATATAGGCATGGCTACGCAAGTCCGATGTTAAATTGTTCAATCTAATGTCGGATGAAGAAATATACTTTGCTACCGAATATTAAAATTATTTAAAATCACTTGAAAACTAATCACTTCTAAATTAGTTTGGAACAAATATTAGCTAAATCGTCTTTAGTATAGCGCCAGACAAATTTAATAGAATGTTTCATGTGTAGACAATTGGGACTATATATTTTGTTTGAAAAAGCTTTCATTTATGTGTATGGGATCAAAATTACTTTTTAATTTTATTAGGCTCTCTTTGAAAATAGTGTAGTATAATCTACTAGCAAGAGCAATATTGCGTCAGTTTAGCTTCCATTAATTCCGGTAACAGGTAATGACTTTGTTGATGATTTCCAATGCTTTTTCGTTTAGAACAAATATTAGCTAAATCGTCTTTAGTATAGCGCCAGACAAATTTAATAGAATGTTTCATGTGTAGACAATTGGGACTATATATTTTGTTTGAAAACGCTTTCATTTATGTGTATGGGATCAAGATAACTTTTTAATATTATTAGGCCCTCTTTGAAAATAGTGTAGTATAATCTACAAGCAAGAGCAATATTGCGCCAGTTTAGCTTCCATTAATTCCGGTAACAGGTAATGACTTTCTTGCTGATTTCCAATGATTTTCTCGTACAAATGATATTTGAATTCTTTTACATAGTGAAAATCATTGAAGTTCATAATTTATTATATAATCATAGGCTAATTTAGAATAAATATCCATGAATTTGAATAGAGCCATAAAGTCACATTATTGATCATACAATATCAATAATAAGGGTTTGCGTGAAATTTCAAACACTAATAAATCTAAAGAAAGTTACTTTTAGCGGGAATCGTGTTCGATTAATCTCTCGATATTAAAACCGTTAATGTTGGAATTACAGTATATAATAACAATTAAAATTTCATACCTAATGTAGACAATTTTATACGCCCAAGAAATGACCAGTACCAGCGGAGCAGAGTGGCGCAGTGGAAGCGTGCTGGGCTCATAACCCAGAGGTCCGTAGATCGAAACTACGCTCTGCTAGATGATGTTTTCCTGTAGGAAAATTTTTTTTTTTTTTGCTTAAATTATATGTAATGAAATTGCATCTCATCTGAAATGCATCATATTTGACATACATAGTTTTATAAATTTTATCATAATTTTTCATTTCAAATTAAGTTGAAATAATTTTTCCCCGCTTCTCAGTAATCTCAGTTAAGTTCTTGAATATAACACGCATATTCTATATTTAGTTGAATTTTTGGTATGTGCAATAAATTAATTTCACAGATCTCGTACATTTTCGGAGCTTATGGGCAAGGATGGAAACATTAAATATTCCGTTAATATTTCAATGGGAAACTCGTTAGCATTACTAATTCGAAAGATGTTTAATATAGGCATGGCTACGCAAGTCCGATGTTAAATTGTTCAATCTAATGTCGGATGAAGAAATATACTTTGCTACCGAATATTAAAAATTATTTAAAATCACTTGAAAACTAATCACTTCTAAATTAGTTTGGAACAAATATTAGCTAAATCGTCTTTAGTATAGCGCCAGACAAATTTAATAGAATGTTTCATGTGTAGACAATTGGGACTATATATTTTGTTTGAAAAAGCTTTCATTTATGTGTATGGGATCAAAATTACTTTTTAATTTTATTAGGCTCTCTTTGAAAATAGTGTAGTATAATCTACTAGCAAGAGCAATATTGCGTCAGTTTAGCTTCCATTAATTCCGGTAACAGGTAATGACTTTGTTGATGATTTCCAATGCTTTTTCGTTTAGAACAAATATTAGCTAAATCGTCTTTAGTATAGCGCCAGACAAATTTAATAGAATGTTTCATGTGTAGACAATTGGGACTATATATTTTGTTTGAAAACGCTTTCATTTATGTGTATGGGATCAAGATAACTTTTTAATATTATTAGGCCCTCTTTGAAAATAGTGTAGTATAATCTACAAGCAAGAGCAATATTGCGCCAGTTTAGCTTCCATTAATTCCGGTAACAGGTAATGACTTTCTTGCTGATTTCCAATGATTTTCTCGTACAAATGATATTTGAATTCTTTTACATAGTGAAAATCATTGAAGTTCATAATTTATTATATAATCATAGGCTAATTTAGAATAAATATCCATGAATTTGAATAGAGCCATAAAGTCACATTATTGATCATACAATATCAATAATAAGGGTTTGCGTGAAATTTCAAACACTAATAAATCTAAAGAAAGTTACTTTTAGCGGGAATCGTGTTCGATTAATCTCTCGATATTAAAACCGTTAATGTTGGAATTACAGTATATAATAACAATTAAAATTTCATACCTAATGTAGACAATTTTATACGCCCAAGAAATGACCAGTACCAGCGGAGCAGAGTGGCGCAGTGGAAGCGTGCTGGGCTCATAACCCAGAGGTCCGTAGATCGAAACTACGCTCTGCTAGATGATGTTTTCCTGTAGGAAAATTTTTTTTTTTTTTGCTTAAATTATATGTAATGAAATTGCATCTCATCTGAAATGCATCATATTTGACATACATAGTTTTATAAATTTTATCATAATTTTTCATTTCAAATTAAGTTGAAATAATTTTTCCCCGCTTCTCAGTAATCTCAGTTAAGTTCTTGAATATAACACGCATATTCTATATTTAGTTGAATTTTTGGTATGTGCAATAAATTAATTTCACAGATCTCGTACATTTTCGGAGCTTATGGGCAAGGATGGAAACATTAAATATTCCGTTAATATTTCAATGGGAAACTCGTTAGCATTACTAATTCGAAAGATGTTTAATATAGGCATGGCTACGCAAGTCCGATGTTAAATTGTTCAATCTAATGTCGGATGAAGAAATATACTTTGCTACCGAATATTAAAAATTATTTAAAATCACTTGAAAACTAATCACTTCTAAATTAGTTTGGAACAAATATTAGCTAAATCGTCTTTAGTATAGCGCCAGACAAATTTAATAGAATGTTTCATGTGTAGACAATTGGGACTATATATTTTGTTTGAAAACGCTTTCATTTATGTGTATGGGATCAAAATTACTTTTTAATTTTATTAGGCTCTCTTTGAAAATAGTGTAGTATAATCTACTAGCAAGAGCAATATTGCGTCAGTTTAGCTTCCATTAATTCCGGTAACAGGTAATGACTTTGTTGATGATTTCCAATGCTTTTTCGTTTAGAACAAATATTAGCTAAATCGTCTTTAGTATAGCGCCAGACAAATTTAATAGAATGTTTCATGTGTAGACAATTGGGACTATATATTTTGTTTGAAAACGCTTTCATTTATGTGTATGGGATCAAGATAACTTTTTAATATTATTAGGCCCTCTTTGAAAATAGTGTAGTATAATCTACAAGCAAGAGCAATATTGCGCCAGTTTAGCTTCCATTAATTCCGGTAACAGGTAATGACTTTCTTGCTGATTTCCAATGATTTTCTCGTACAAATGATATTTGAATTCTTTTACATAGTGAAAATCATTGAAGTTCATAATTTATTATATAATCATAGGCTAATTTAGAATAAATATCCATGAATTTGAATAGAGCCATAAAGTCACATTATTGATCATACAATATCAATAATAAGGGTTTGCGTGAAATTTCAAACACTAATAAATCTAAAGAAAGTTACTTTTAGCGGGAATCGTGTTCGATTAATCTCTCGATATTAAAACCGTTAATGTTGGAATTACAGTATATAATAACAATTAAAATTTCATACCTAATGTAGACAATTTTATACGCCCAAGAAATGACCAGTACCAGCGGAGCAGAGTGGCGCAGTGGAAGCGTGCTGGGCTCATAACCCAGAGGTCCGTAGATCGAAACTACGCTCTGCTAGATGATGTTTTCCTGTAGGAAAATTTTTTTTTTTTGCTTAAATTATATGTAATGAAATTGCATCTCATCTGAAATGCATCATATTTGACATACATAGTTTTATAAATTTTATCATAATTTTTCATTTCAAATTAAGTTGAAATAATTTTTCCCCGCTTCTCAGTAATCTCAGGTAAGTTCTTGAATATAACACGCATATTCTATATTTAGTTGAATTTTTGGTATGTGCAATAAATTAATTTCACAGATCTCGTACATTTTCGGAACTTATGGGCAAGGATGGAAACATTAAATATTCCGTTAATATTTCAATGGGAAACTTGTTAGCATTACTAATTCGAAAGATGTTTAATATAGGCATGGCTACGCAAGTCCGATGTTAAATTGTTCAATCTAATGTCGGATGAAGAAATATACTTTGCTACCGAATATTAAAATTATTTAAAATCACTTGAAAACTAATCACTTCTAAATTAGTTTGGAACAAATATTAGCTAAATCGTCTTTAGTATAGCGCCAGACAAATTTAATAGAATGTTTCATGTGTAGACAATTGGGACTATATATTTTGTTTGAAAAAGCTTTCATTTATGTGTATGGGATCAAAATTACTTTTTAATTTTATTAGGCTCTCTTTGAAAATAGTGTAGTATAATCTACTAGCAAGAGCAATATTGCGTCAGTTTAGCTTCCATTAATTCCGGTAACAGGTAATGACTTTGTTGATGATTTCCAATGCTTTTTCGTTTAGAACAAATATTAGCTAAATCGTCTTTAGTATAGCGCCAGACAAATTTAATAGAATGTTTCATGTGTAGACAATTGGGACTATATATTTTGTTTGAAAACGCTTTCATTTATGTGTATGGGATCAAGATAACTTTTTAATATTATTAGGCCCTCTTTGAAAATAGTGTAGTATAATCTACAAGCAAGAGCAATATTGCGCCAGTTTAGCTTCCATTAATTCCGGTAACAGGTAATGACTTTCTTGCTGATTTCCAATGATTTTCTCGTACAAATGATATTTGAATTCTTTTACATAGTGAAAATCATTGAAGTTCATAATTTATTATATAATCATAGGCTAATTTAGAATAAATATCCATGAATTTGAATAGAGCCATAAAGTCACATTATTGATCATACAATATCAATAATAAGGGTTTGCGTGAAATTTCAAACACTAATAAATCTAAAGAAAGTTACTTTTAGCGGGAATCGTGTTCGATTAATCTCTCGATATTAAAACCGTTAATGTTGGAATTACAGTATATAATAACAATTAAAATTTCATACCTAATGTAGACAATTTTATACGCCCAAGAAATGACAAGTACCAGCGGAGCAGAGTGGCGCAGTGGAAGCGTGCTGGGCTCATAACCCAGAGGTCCGTAGATCGAAACTACGCTCTGCTAGATGATGTTTTCCTGTAGGAAAATTTTTTTTTTTTGCTTAAATTATATGTAATGAAATTGCATCTCATCTGAAATGCATCATATTTGACATACATAGTTTTATAAATTTTATCATAATTTTTCATTTCAAATTAAGTTGAAATAATTTTTCCCCGCTTCTCAGTAATCTCAGGTAAGTTCTTGAATATAACACGCATATTCTATATTTAGTTGAATTTTTGGTATGTGCAATAAATTAATTTCACAGATCTCGTACATTTTCGGAACTTATGGGCAAGGATGGAAACATTAAATATTCCGTTAATATTTCAATGGGAAACTTGTTAGCATTACTAATTCGAAAGATGTTTAATATAGGCATGGCTACGCAAGTCCGATGTTAAATTGTTCAATCTAATGTCGGATGAAGAAATATACTTTGCTACCGAATATTAAAATTATTTAAAATCACTTGAAAACTAATCACTTCTAAATTAGTTTGGAACAAATATTAGCTAAATCGTCTTTAGTATAGCGCCAGACAAATTTAATAGAATGTTTCATGTGTAGACAATTGGGACTATATATTTTGTTTGAAAAAGCTTTCATTTATGTGTATGGGATCAAAATTACTTTTTAATTTTATTAGGCTCTCTTTGAAAATAGTGTAGTATAATCTACTAGCAAGAGCAATATTGCGTCAGTTTAGCTTCCATTAATTCCGGTAACAGGTAATGACTTTGTTGATGATTTCCAATGCTTTTTCGTTTAGAACAAATATTAGCTAAATCGTCTTTAGTATAGCGCCAGACAAATTTAATAGAATGTTTCATGTGTAGACAATTGGGACTATATATTTTGTTTGAAAACGCTTTCATTTATGTGTATGGGATCAAGATAACTTTTTAATATTATTAGGCCCTCTTTGAAAATAGTGTAGTATAATCTACAAGCAAGAGCAATATTGCGCCAGTTTAGCTTCCATTAATTCCGGTAACAGGTAATGACTTTCTTGCTGATTTCCAATGATTTTCTCGTACAAATGATATTTGAATTCTTTTACATAGTGAAAATCATTGAAGTTCATAATTTATTATATAATCATAGGCTAATTTAGAATAAATATCCATGAATTTGAATAGAGCCATAAAGTCACATTATTGATCATACAATATCAATAATAAGGGTTTGCGTGAAATTTCAAACACTAATAAATCTAAAGAAAGTTACTTTTAGCGGGAATCGTGTTCGATTAATCTCTCGATATTAAAACCGTTAATGTTGGAATTACAGTATATAATAACAATTAAAATTTCATACCTAATGTAGACAATTTTATACGCCCAAGAAATGACCAGTACCAGCGGAGCAGAGTGGCGCAGTGGAAGCGTGCTGGGCTCATAACCCAGAGGTCCGTAGATCGAAACTACGCACTGCTAGATGATGTTTTCCTGTAGGAAATTTTTTTTTTTTGCTTAAATTATATGTAATGAAATTGCATCTCATCTGAAATGCATCATATTTGACATACATAGTTTTATAAATTTTATCATAATTTTTCATTTCAAATTAAGTTGAAATAATTTTTCCCCGCTTCTCAGTAATCTCAGGTAAGTTCTTGAATATAACACGCATATTCTATATTTAGTTGAATTTTTGGTATGTGCAATAAATTAATTTCACAGATCTCGTACATTTTCGGAACTTATGGGCAAGGATGGAAACATTAAATATTCCGTTAATATTTCAATGGGAAACTTGTTAGCATTACTAATTCGAAAGATGTTTAATATAGGCATGGCTACGCAAGTCCGATGTTAAATTGTTCAATCTAATGTCGGATGAAGAAATATACTTTGCTACCGAATATTAAAATTATTTAAAATCACTTGAAAACTAATCACTTCTAAATTAGTTTGGAACAAATATTAGCTAAATCGTCTTTAGTATAGCGCCAGACAAATTTAATAGAATGTTTCATGTGTAGACAATTGGGACTATATATTTTGTTTGAAAAAGCTTTCATTTATGTGTATGGGATCAAAATTACTTTTTAATTTTATTAGGCTCTCTTTGAAAATAGTGTAGTATAATCTACTAGCAAGAGCAATATTGCGTCAGTTTAGCTTCCATTAATTCCGGTAACAGGTAATGACTTTGTTGATGATTTCCAATGCTTTTTCGTTTAGAACAAATATTAGCTAAATCGTCTTTAGTATAGCGCCAGACAAATTTAATAGAATGTTTCATGTGTAGACAATTGGGACTATATATTTTGTTTGAAAACGCTTTCATTTATGTGTATGGGATCAAGATAACTTTTTAATATTATTAGGCCCTCTTTGAAAATAGTGTAGTATAATCTACAAGCAAGAGCAATATTGCGCCAGTTTAGCTTCCATTAATTCCGGTAACAGGTAATGACTTTCTTGCTGATTTCCAATGATTTTCTCGTACAAATGATATTTGAATTCTTTTACATAGTGAAAATCATTGAAGTTCATAATTTATTATATAATCATAGGCTAATTTAGAATAAATATCCATGAATTTGAATAGAGCCATAAAGTCACATTATTGATCATACAATATCAATAATAAGGGTTTGCGTGAAATTTCAAACACTAATAAATCTAAAGAAAGTTACTTTTAGCGGGAATCGTGTTCGATTAATCTCTCGATATTAAAACCGTTAATGTTGGAATTACAGTATATAATAACAATTAAAATTTCATACCTAATGTAGACAATTTTATACGCCCAAGAAATGACCAGTACCAGCGGAGCAGAGTGGCGCAGTGGAAGCGTGCTGGGCTCATAACCCAGAGGTCCGTAGATCGAAACTACGCTCTGCTAGATGATGTTTTCCTGTAGGAAAATTTTTTTTTTTTTTGCTTAAATTATATGTAATGAAATTGCATCTCATCTGAAATGCATCATATTTGACATACATAGTTTTATAAATTTTATCATAATTTTTCATTTCAAATTAAGTTGAAATAATTTTTCCCCGCTTCTCAGTAATCTCAGTTAAGTTCTTGAATATAACACGCATATTCTATATTTAGTTGAATTTTTGGTATGTGCAATAAATTAATTTCACAGATCTCGTACATTTTCGGAGCTTATGGGCAAGGATGGAAACATTAAATATTCCGTTAATATTTCAATGGGAAACTCGTTAGCATTACTAATTCGAAAGATGTTTAATATAGGCATGGCTACGCAAGTCCGATGTTAAATTGTTCAATCTAATGTCGGATGAAGAAATATACTTTGCTACCGAATATTAAAAATTATTTAAAATCACTTGAAAACTAATCACTTCTAAATTAGTTTGGAACAAATATTAGCTAAATCGTCTTTAGTATAGCGCCAGACAAATTTAATAGAATGTTTCATGTGTAGACAATTGGGACTATATATTTTGTTTGAAAACGCTTTCATTTATGTGTATGGGATCAAAATTACTTTTTAATTTTATTAGGCTCTCTTTGAAAATAGTGTAGTATAATCTACTAGCAAGAGCAATATTGCGTCAGTTTAGCTTCCATTAATTCCGGTAACAGGTAATGACTTTGTTGATGATTTCCAATGCTTTTTCGTTTAGAACAAATATTAGCTAAATCGTCTTTAGTATAGCGCCAGACAAATTTAATAGAATGTTTCATGTGTAGACAATTGGGACTATATATTTTGTTTGAAAACGCTTTCATTTATGTGTATGGGATCAAGATAACTTTTTAATATTATTAGGCCCTCTTTGAAAATAGTGTAGTATAATCTACAAGCAAGAGCAATATTGCGCCAGTTTAGCTTCCATTAATTCCGGTAACAGGTAATGACTTTCTTGCTGATTTCCAATGATTTTCTCGTACAAATGATATTTGAATTCTTTTACATAGTGAAAATCATTGAAGTTCATAATTTATTATATAATCATAGGCTAATTTAGAATAAATATCCATGAATTTGAATAGAGCCATAAAGTCACATTATTGATCATACAATATCAATAATAAGGGTTTGCGTGAAATTTCAAACACTAATAAATCTAAAGAAAGTTACTTTTAGCGGGAATCGTGTTCGATTAATCTCTCGATATTAAAACCGTTAATGTTGGAATTACAGTATATAATAACAATTAAAATTTCATACCTAATGTAGACAATTTTATACGCCCAAGAAATGACCAGTACCAGCGGAGCAGAGTGGCGCAGTGGAAGCGTGCTGGGCTCATAACCCAGAGGTCCGTAGATCGAAACTACGCTCTGCTAGATGATGTTTTCCTGTAGGAAAATTTTTTTTTTTTGCTTAAATTATATGTAATGAAATTGCATCTCATCTGAAATGCATCATATTTGACATACATAGTTTTATAAATTTTATCATAATTTTTCATTTCAAATTAAGTTGAAATAATTTTTCCCCGCTTCTCAGTAATCTCAGGTAAGTTCTTGAATATAACACGCATATTCTATATTTAGTTGAATTTTTGGTATGTGCAATAAATTAATTTCACAGATCTCGTACATTTTCGGAACTTATGGGCAAGGATGGAAACATTAAATATTCCGTTAATATTTCAATGGGAAACTTGTTAGCATTACTAATTCGAAAGATGTTTAATATAGGCATGGCTACGCAAGTCCGATGTTAAATTGTTCAATCTAATGTCGGATGAAGAAATATACTTTGCTACCGAATATTAAAATTATTTAAAATCACTTGAAAACTAATCACTTCTAAATTAGTTTGGAACAAATATTAGCTAAATCGTCTTTAGTATAGCGCCAGACAAATTTAATAGAATGTTTCATGTGTAGACAATTGGGACTATATATTTTGTTTGAAAAAGCTTTCATTTATGTGTATGGGATCAAAATTACTTTTTAATTTTATTAGGCTCTCTTTGAAAATAGTGTAGTATAATCTACTAGCAAGAGCAATATTGCGTCAGTTTAGCTTCCATTAATTCCGGTAACAGGTAATGACTTTGTTGATGATTTCCAATGCTTTTTCGTTTAGAACAAATATTAGCTAAATCGTCTTTAGTATAGCGCCAGACAAATTTAATAGAATGTTTCATGTGTAGACAATTGGGACTATATATTTTGTTTGAAAACGCTTTCATTTATGTGTATGGGATCAAGATAACTTTTTAATATTATTAGGCCCTCTTTGAAAATAGTGTAGTATAATCTACAAGCAAGAGCAATATTGCGCCAGTTTAGCTTCCATTAATTCCGGTAACAGGTAATGACTTTCTTGCTGATTTCCAATGATTTTCTCGTACAAATGATATTTGAATTCTTTTACATAGTGAAAATCATTGAAGTTCATAATTTATTATATAATCATAGGCTAATTTAGAATAAATATCCATGAATTTGAATAGAGCCATAAAGTCACATTATTGATCATACAATATCAATAATAAGGGTTTGCGTGAAATTTCAAACACTAATAAATCTAAAGAAAGTTACTTTTAGCGGGAATCGTGTTCGATTAATCTCTCGATATTAAAACCGTTAATGTTGGAATTACAGTATATAATAACAATTAAAATTTCATACCTAATGTAGACAATTTTATACGCCCAAGAAATGACCAGTACCAGCGGAGCAGAGTGGCGCAGTGGAAGCGTGCTGGGCTCATAACCCAGAGGTCCGTAGATCGAAACTACGCTCTGCTAGATGATGTTTTCCTGTAGGAAAATTTTTTTTTTTTGCTTAAATTATATGTAATGAAATTGCATCTCATCTGAAATGCATCATATTTGACATACATAGTTTTATAAATTTTATCATAATTTTTCATTTCAAATTAAGTTGAAATAATTTTTCCCCGCTTCTCAGTAATCTCAGGTAAGTTCTTGAATATAACACGCATATTCTATATTTAGTTGAATTTTTGGTATGTGCAATAAATTAATTTCACAGATCTCGTACATTTTCGGAACTTATGGGCAAGGATGGAAACATTAAATATTCCGTTAATATTTCAATGGGAAACTTGTTAGCATTACTAATTCGAAAGATGTTTAATATAGGCATGGCTACGCAAGTCCGATGTTAAATTGTTCAATCTAATGTCGGATGAAGAAATATACTTTGCTACCGAATATTAAAATTATTTAAAATCACTTGAAAACTAATCACTTCTAAATTAGTTTGGAACAAATATTAGCTAAATCGTCTTTAGTATAGCGCCAGACAAATTTAATAGAATGTTTCATGTGTAGACAATTGGGACTATATATTTTGTTTGAAAAAGCTTTCATTTATGTGTATGGGATCAAAATTACTTTTTAATTTTATTAGGCTCTCTTTGAAAATAGTGTAGTATAATCTACTAGCAAGAGCAATATTGCGTCAGTTTAGCTTCCATTAATTCCGGTAACAGGTAATGACTTTGTTGATGATTTCCAATGCTTTTTCGTTTAGAACAAATATTAGCTAAATCGTCTTTAGTATAGCGCCAGACAAATTTAATAGAATGTTTCATGTGTAGACAATTGGGACTATATATTTTGTTTGAAAACGCTTTCATTTATGTGTATGGGATCAAGATAACTTTTTAATATTATTAGGCCCTCTTTGAAAATAGTGTAGTATAATCTACAAGCAAGAGCAATATTGCGCCAGTTTAGCTTCCATTAATTCCGGTAACAGGTAATGACTTTCTTGCTGATTTCCAATGATTTTCTCGTACAAATGATATTTGAATTCTTTTACATAGTGAAAATCATTGAAGTTCATAATTTATTATATAATCATAGGCTAATTTAGAATAAATATCCATGAATTTGAATAGAGCCATAAAGTCACATTATTGATCATACAATATCAATAATAAGGGTTTGCGTGAAATTTCAAACACTAATAAATCTAAAGAAAGTTACTTTTAGCGGGAATCGTGTTCGATTAATCTCTCGATATTAAAACCGTTAATGTTGGAATTACAGTATATAATAACAATTAAAATTTCATACCTAATGTAGACAATTTTATACGCCCAAGAAATGACCAGTACCAGCGGAGCAGAGTGGCGCAGTGGAAGCGTGCTGGGCTCATAACCCAGAGGTCCGTAGATCGAAACTACGCTCTGCTAGATGATGTTTTCCTGTAGGAAAATTTTTTTTTTTTTGCTTAAATTATATGTAATGAAATTGCATCTCATCTGAAATGCATCATATTTGACATACATAGTTTTATAAATTTTATCATAATTTTTCATTTCAAATTAAGTTGAAATAATTTTTCCCCGCTTCTCAGTAATCTCAGTTAAGTTCTTGAATATAACACGCATATTCTATATTTAGTTGAATTTTTGGTATGTGCAATAAATTAATTTCACAGATCTCGTACATTTTCGGAGCTTATGGGCAAGGATGGAAACATTAAATATTCCGTTAATATTTCAATGGGAAACTCGTTAGCATTACTAATTCGAAAGATGTTTAATATAGGCATGGCTACGCAAGTCCGATGTTAAATTGTTCAATCTAATGTCGGATGAAGAAATATACTTTGCTACCGAATATTAAAAATTATTTACAATCACTTGAAAACTAATCACTTCTAAATTAGTTTGGAACAAATATTAGCTAAATCGTCTTTAGTATAGCGCCAGACAAATTTAATAGAATGTTTCATGTGTAGACAATTGGGACTATATATTTTGTTTGAAAACGCTTTCATTTATGTGTATGGGATCAAAATTACTTTTTAATTTTATTAGGCTCTCTTTGAAAATAGTGTAGTATAATCTACTAGCAAGAGCAATATTGCGTCAGTTTAGCTTCCATTAATTCCGGTAACAGGTAATGACTTTGTTGATGATTTCCAATGCTTTTTCGTTTAGAACAAATATTAGCTAAATCGTCTTTAGTATAGCGCCAGACAAATTTAATAGAATGTTTCATGTGTAGACAATTGGGACTATATATTTTGTTTGAAAACGCTTTCATTTATGTGTATGGGATCAAGATAACTTTTTAATATTATTAGGCCCTCTTTGAAAATAGTGTAGTATAATCTACAAGCAAGAGCAATATTGCGCCAGTTTAGCTTCCATTAATTCCGGTAACAGGTAATGACTTTCTTGCTGATTTCCAATGATTTTCTCGTACAAATGATATTTGAATTCTTTTACATAGTGAAAATCATTGAAGTTCATAATTTATTATATAATCATAGGCTAATTTAGAATAAATATCCATGAATTTGAATAGAGCCATAAAGTCACATTATTGATCATACAATATCAATAATAAGGGTTTGCGTGAAATTTCAAACACTAATAAATCTAAAGAAAGTTACTTTTAGCGGGAATCGTGTTCGATTAATCTCTCGATATTAAAACCGTTAATGTTGGAATTACAGTATATAATAACAATTAAAATTTCATACCTAATGTAGACAATTTTATACGCCCAAGAAATGACCAGTACCAGCGGAGCAGAGTGGCGCAGTGGAAGCGTGCTGGTCTCATAACCCAGAGGTCCGTAGATCGAAACTACGCTCTGCTAGATGATGTTTTCCTGTAGGAAAATTTATTTTTTTTTGCTTAAATTATATGTAATGAAATTGCATCTCATCTGAAATGCATCATATTTGACATACATAGTTTTATAAATTTTATCATAATTTTTCATTTCAAATTAAGTAGAAATAATTTTTCCCCGCTTCTCAGTAATCTCAGTTAAGTTCTTGAATATAACACGCATATTCTATATTTAGTTGAATTTTTGGTATGTGCAATAAATTAATTTCACAGATCTCGTACATTTTCGGAGCTTATGGGCAAGGATGGAAACATTAAATATTCCGTTAATATTTCAATGGGAAACTCGTTAGCATTACTAATTCGAAAGATGTTTAATATAGGCATGGCTACGCAAGTCCGATGTTAAATTGTTCAATCTAATGTCGGATGAAGAAATATACTTTGCTACCGAATATTAAAAATTATTTAAAATCACTTGAAAACTAATCACTTCTAAATTAGTTTGGAACAAATATTAGCTAAATCGTCTTTAGTATAGCGCCAGACAAATTTAATAGAATGTTTCATGTGTAGACAATTGGGACTATATATTTTGTTTGAAAACGCTTTCATTTATGTGTATGGGATCAAGATAACTTTTTAATATTATTAGGCCCTCTTTGAAAATAGTGTAGTATAATCTACAAGCAAGAGCAATATTGCGCCAGTTTAGCTTCCATTAATTCCGGTAACAGGTAATGACTTTCTTGCTGATTTCCAATGATTTTCTCGTACAAATGATATTTGAATTCTTTTACATAGTGAAAATCATTGAAGTTCATAATTTATTATATAATCATAGGCTAATTTAGAATAAATATCCATGAATTTGAATAGAGCCATAAAGTCACATTATTGATCATACAATATCAATAATAAGGGTTTGCGTGAAATTTCAAACACTAATAAATCTAAAGAAAGTTACTTTTAGCGGGAATCGTGTTCGATTAAACTCTCGATATTAAAACCGTTAATGTTGGAATTACAGTATATAATAACAATTAAAATTTCATACCTAATGTAGACAATTTTATACGCCCAAGAAATGACCAGTACCAGCGGAGCAGAGTGGCGCAGTGGAAGCGTGCTGGGCTCATAACCCAGAGGTCCGTAGATCGAAACTACGCTCTGCTAGATGATGTTTTCCTGTAGGAAAATTTTTTTTTTTTGCTTAAATTATATGTAATGAAATTGCATCTCATCTGAAATGCATCATATTTGACATACATAGTTTTATAAATTTTATCATAATTTTTCATTTCAAATAAAGTTGAAATAATTTTTCCCCGCTTCTCAGTAATCTCAGTTAAGTTCTTGAATATAACACGCATATTCTATATTTAGTTGAATTTTTGGTATGTGCAATAAATTAATTTCACAGATCTCGTACATTTTCGGAGCTTATGGGCAAGGATGGAAACATTAAATATTCCGTTAATATTTCAATGGGAAACTTGTTAGCATTACTAATTCGAAAGATGTTTAATATAGGCATGGCTACGCAAGTCCGATGTTAAATTGTTCAATCTAATGTCGGATGAAGAAATATACTTTGCTACCGAATATTAAAAATTATTTAAAATCACTTGAAAACTAATCACTTCTAAATTAGTTTGGAACAAATATTAGCTAAATCGTCTTTAGTATAGCGCCAGACAAATTTAATAGAATGTTTCATGTGTAGACAATTGGGACTATATATTTTGTTTGAAAAAGCTTTCATTTATGTGTATGGGATCAAAATTACTTTTTAATTTTATTAGGCTCTCTTTGAAAATAGTGTAGTATAATCTACTAGCAAGAGCAATATTGCGTCAGTTTAGCTTCCATTAATTCCGGTAACAGGTAATGACTTTCTTGCTGATTTCCAATGATTTTCTCGTACAAATGATATTTGAATTCTTTTACATAGTGAAAATCATTGAAGTTCATAATTTATTATATAATCATAGGCTAATTTAGAATAAATATCCATGAATTTGAATAGAGCCATAAAGTCACATTATTGATCATACAATATCAATAATAAGGGTTTGCGTGAAATTTCAAACACTAATAAATCTAAAGAAAGTTACTTTTAGCGGGAATCGTGTTCGATTAATCTCTCGATATTAAAACCGTTAATGTTGGAATTACAGTATATAATAACAATTAAAATTTCATACCTAATGTAGACAATTTTATACGCGCAAGAAATGACCAGTACCAGCGGAGCAGAGTGGCGCAGTGGAAGCGTGCTGGGCTCATAACCCAGAGGTCCGTAGATCGAAACTACGCTCTGCTAGATGATGTTTTCCTGTAGGAAAATTTTTTTTTTTTGCTTAAATTATATGTAATGAAATTGCATCTCATCTGAAATGCATCATATTTGACATACATAGTTTTATAAATTTTATCATAATTTTTCATTTCAAATAAAGTTGAAATAATTTTTCCCCGCTTCTCAGTAATCTCAGTTAAGTTCTTGAATATAACACGCATATTCTATATTTAGTTGAATTTTTGGTATGTGCAATAAATTAATTTCACAGATCTCGTACATTTTCGGAGCTTATGGGCAAGGATGGAAACATTAAATATTCCGTTAATATTTCAATGGGAAACTTGTTAGCATTACTAATTCGAAAGATGTTTAATATAGGCATGGCTACGCAAGTCCGATGTTAAATTGTTCAATCTAATGTCGGATGAAGAAATATACTTTGCTACCGAATATTAAAAATTATTTAAAATCACTTGAAAACTAATCACTTCTAAATTAGTTTGGAACAAATATTAGCTAAATCGTCTTTAGTATAGCGCCAGACAAATTTAATAGAATGTTTCATGTGTAGACAATTGGGACTATATATTTTGTTTGAAAAAGCTTTCATTTATGTGTATGGGATCAAAATTACTTTTTAATTTTATTAGGCTCTCTTTGAAAATAGTGTAGTATAATCTACTAGCAAGAGCAATATTGCGTCAGTTTAGCTTCCATTAATTCCGGTAACAGGTAATGACTTTCTTGCTGATTTCCAATGATTTTCTCGTACAAATGATATTTGAATTCTTTTACATAGTGAAAATCATTGAAGTTCATAATTTATTATATAATCATAGGCTAATTTAGAATAAATATCCATGAATTTGAATAGAGCCATAAAGTCACATTATTGATCATACAATATCAATAATAAGGGTTTGCGTGAAATTTCAAACACTAATAAATCTAAAGAAAGTTACTTTTAGCGGGAATCGTGTTCGATTAATCTCTCGATATTAAAACCGTTAATGTTGGAATTACAGTATATAATAACAATTAAAATTTCATACCTAATGTAGACAATTTTATACGCCCAAGAAATGACCAGTACCAGCGGAGCAGAGTGGCGCAGTGGAAGCGTGCTGGGCTCATAACCCAGAGGTCCGTAGATCGAAACTACGCTCTGCTAGATGATGTTTTCCTGTAGGAAAATTTTTTTTTTTGCTTAAATTATATGTAATGAAATTGCATCTCATCTGAAATGCATCATATTTGACATACATAGTTTTATAAATTTTATCATAATTTTTCATTTCAAATAAAGTTGAAATAATTTTTCCCCGCTTCTCAGTAATCTCAGTTAAGTTCTTGAATATAACACGCATATTCTATATTTAGTTGAATTTTTGGTATGTGCAATAAATTAATTTCACAGATCTCGTACATTTTCGGAGCTTATGGGCAAGGATGGAAACATTAAATATTCCGTTAATATTTCAATGGGAAACTCGTTAGCATTACTAATTCGAAAGATGTTTAATATAGGCATGGCTACGCAAGTCCGATGTTAAATTGTTCAATCTAATGTCGGATGAAGAAATATACTTTGCTACCGAATATTAAAAATTATTTAAAATCACTTGAAAACTAATCACTTCTAAATTAGTTTGGAACAAATATTAGCTAAATCGTCTTTAGTATAGCGCCAGACAAATTTAATAGAATGTTTCATGTGTAGACAATTGGGACTATATATTTTGTTTGAAAAAGCTTTCATTTATGTGTATGGGATCAAAATTACTTTTTAATTTTATTAGGCTCTCTTTGAAAATAGTGTAGTATAATCTACTAGCAAGAGCAATATTGCGTCAGTTTAGCTTCCATTAATTCCGGTAACAGGTAATGACTTTGTTGATGATTTCCAATGCTTTTTCGTTTAGAACAAATATTAGCTAAATCGTCTTTAGTATAGCGCCAGACAAATTTAATAGAATGTTTCATGTGTAGACAATTGGGACTATATATTTTGTTTGAAAACGCTTTCATTTATGTGTATGGGATCAAGATAACTTTTTAATATTATTAGGCCCTCTTTGAAAATAGTGTAGTATAATCTACAAGCAAGAGCAATATTGCGCCAGTTTAGCTTCCATTAATTCCGGTAACAGGTAATGACTTTCTTGCTGATTTCCAATGATTTTCTCGTACAAATGATATTTGAATTCTTTTACATAGTGAAAATCATTGAAGTTCATAATTTATTATATAATCATAGGCTAATTTAGAATAAATATCCATGAATTTGAATAGAGCCATAAAGTCACATTATTGATCATACAATATCAATAATAAGGGTTTGCGTGAAATTTCAAACACTAATAAATCTAAAGAAAGTTACTTTTAGCGGGAATCGTGTTCGATTAAACTCTCGATATTAAAACCGTTAATGTTGGAATTACAGTATATAATAACAATTAAAATTTCATACCTAATGTAGACAATTTTATACGCCCAAGAAATGACCAGTACCAGCGGAGCAGAGTGGCGCAGTGGAAGCGTGCTGGGCTCATAACCCAGAGGTCCGTAGATCGAAACTACGCTCTGCTAGATGATGTTTTCCTGTAGGAAAATTTTTTTTTTTTGCTTAAATTATATGTAATGAAATTGCATCTCATCTGAAATGCATCATATTTGACATACATAGTTTTATAAATTTTATCATAATTTTTCATTTCAAATAAAGTTGAAATAATTTTTCCCCGCTTCTCAGTAATCTCAGTTAAGTTCTTGAATATAACACGCATATTCTATATTTAGTTGAATTTTTGGTATGTGCAATAAATTAATTTCACAGATCTCGTACATTTTCGGAGCTTATGGGCAAGGATGGAAACATTAAATATTCCGTTAATATTTCAATGGGAAACTTGTTAGCATTACTAATTCGAAAGATGTTTAATATAGGCATGGCTACGCAAGTCCGATGTTAAATTGTTCAATCTAATGTCGGATGAAGAAATATACTTTGCTACCGAATATTAAAAATTATTTAAAATCACTTGAAAACTAATCACTTCTAAATTAGTTTGGAACAAATATTAGCTAAATCGTCTTTAGTATAGCGCCAGACAAATTTAATAGAATGTTTCATGTGTAGACAATTGGGACTATATATTTTGTTTGAAAAAGCTTTCATTTATGTGTATGGGATCAAAATTACTTTTTAATTTTATTAGGCTCTCTTTGAAAATAGTGCAGTATAATCTACTAGCAAGAGCAATATTGCGTCAGTTTAGCTTCCATTAATTCCGGTAACAGGTAATGACTTTCTTGCTGATTTCCAATGATTTTCTCGTACAAATGATATTTGAATTCTTTTACATAGTGAAAATCATTGAAGTTCATAATTTATTATATAATCATAGGCTAATTTAGAATAAATATCCATGAATTTGAATAGAGCCATAAAGTCACATTATTGATCATACAATATCAATAATAAGGGTTTGCGTGAAATTTCAAACACTAATAAATCTAAAGAAAGTTACTTTTAGCGGGAATCGTGTTCGATTAATCTCACGATATTAAAACCGTTAATGTTGGAATTACAGTATATAATAACAATTAAAATTTCATACCTAATGTAGACAATTTTATACGCCCAAGAAATGACCAGTACCAGCGGAGCAGAGTGGCGCAGTGGAAGCGTGCTGGGCTCATAACCCAGAGGTCCGTAGATCGAAACTACGCTCTGCTAGATGATGTTTTCCTGTAGGAAAATTTTTTTTTTTGCTTAAATTATATGTAATGAAATTGCATCTCATCTGAAATGCATCATATTTGACATACATAGTTTTATAAATTTTATCATAATTTTTCATTTCAAATTAAGTCGAAATAATTTTTCCCCGCTTCTCAGTAATCTCAGTTAAGTTCTTGAATATAACACGCATATTCTATATTTAGTTCAATTTTTGGTATGTGCAATAAATTAATTTCACAGATCTCGTACATTTTCGGAGCTTATGGGCAAGGATGGAAACATTAAATATTCCGTTAATATTTCAATGGGAAACTCGTTAGCATTACTAATTCGAAAGATGTTTAATATAGGCATGGCTACGCAAGTCCGATGTTAAATTGTTCAATCTAATGTCGGATGAAGAAATATACTTTGCTACCGAATATTAAAAATTATTTAAAATCACTTGAAAACTAATCACTTCTAAATTAGTTTGGAACAAATATTAGCTAAATCGTCTTTAGTATAGCGCCAGACAAATTTAATAGAATGTTTCATGTGTAGACAATTGGGACTATATATTTTGTTTGAAAACGCTTTCATTTATGTGTATGGGATCAAAATTACTTTTTAATTTTATTAGGCTCTCTTTGAAAATAGTGTAGTATAATCTACTAGCAAGAGCAATATTGCGTCAGTTTAGCTTCCATTAATTCCGGTAACAGGTAATGACTTTGTTGATGATTTCCAATGCTTTTTCGTTTAGAACAAATATTAGCTAAATCGTCTTTAGTATAGCGCCAGACAAATTTAATAGAATGTTTCATGTGTAGACAATTGGGACTATATATTTTGTTTGAAAACGCTTTCATTTATGTGTATGGGATCAAGATAACTTTTTAATATTATTAGGCTCTCTTTGAAAATAGTGTAGTATAATCTACAAGCAAGAGCAATATTGCGCCAGTTTAGCTTCCATTAATTCCGGTAACAGGTAATGACTTTCTTGCTGATTTCCAATGATTTTCTCGTACAAATGATATTTGAATTCTTTTACATAGTGAAAATCATTGAAGTTCATAATTTATTATATAATCATAGGCTAATTTAGAATAAATATCCATGAATTTGAATACAGCCATAAAGTCACATTATTGATCATACAATATCAATAATAAGGGTTTGCGTGAAATTTCAAACACTAATAAATCTAAAGAAAGTTACATTTAGCGGGAATCGTGTTCGATTAATCTCTCGATATTAAAACCGTTAATGTTGGAATTACAGTATATAATAACAATTAAAATTTCATACCTAATGTAGACAATTTTATACGCCCAAGAAATGACCAGTACCAGCGGAGCAGTGTGGCGCAGTGGAAGCGTGCTGGGCTCATAACCCAGAGTTCCGTAGATCGAAACTACGCTCTGCTAGATGATGTTTTCCTGTAGGAAAATTTTTTTTTTTGCTTAAATTATATGTAATGAAATTGCATCTCATCTGAAATGCATCATATTTGACATACATAGTTTTATAAATTTTATCATAATTTTTCATTTCAAATTAAGTTGAAATAATTTTTCCCCGCTTCTCAGTAATCTCAGTTAAGTTCTTGAATATAACACGCATATTCTATATTTAGTTGAATTTTTGGTATGTGCAATAAATTAATTTCACAGATCTCGTACATTTTCGGAGCTTATGGGCAAGGATGGAAACATTAAATATTCCGTTAATATTTCAATGGGAAACTTGTTAGCATTACTAATTCGAAAGATGTTTAATATAGGCATGGCTACGCAAGTCCGATGTTAAATTGTTCAATCTAATGTCGGATGAAGAAATATACTTTGCTACCGAATATTAAAAATTATTTAAAATCACTTGAAAACTAATCACTTCTAAATTAGTTTGGAACAAATATTAGGTAAATCGTCTTTAGTATAGCGCCAGACAAATTTAATAGAATGTTTCATGTGTAGACAATTGGGACTATATATTTTGTTTGAAAAAGCTTTCATTTATGTGTATGGGATCAAAATTACTTTTTAATTTTATTAGGCTCTCTTTGAAAATAGTGTAGTATAATCTACTAGCAAGATCAATATTGCGTCAGTTTAGCTTCCATTAATTCCGGTAACAGGTAATGACTTTGTTCATGATTTCCAATGCTTTTTCGTTTAGAACAAATATTAGCTAAATCGTCTTTAGTATAGCGCCAGACAAATTTAATAGAATGTTTCATGTGTAGACAATTGGGACTATATATTTTGTTTGAAAACGCTTTCATTTATGTGTATGGGATCAAGATAACTTTTTAATATTATTAGGCCCTCTTTGAAAATAGTGTAGTATAATCTACAAGCAAGAGCAATATTGCGCCAGTTTAGCTTCCATTAATTCCGGTAACAGGTAATGACTTTCTTGCTGATTTCCAATGATTTTCTCGTACAAATGATATTTGAATTCTTTTACATAGTGAAAATCATTGAAGTTCATAATTTATTATATAATCATAGGCTAATTTAGAATAAATATCCATGAATTTGAATAGAGCCATAAAGTCACATTATTGATCATACAATATCAATAATAAGGGTTTGCGTGAAATTTCAAACACTAATAAATCTAAAGAAAGTTACTTTTAGCGGGAATCGTGTTCGATTAAACTCTCGATATTAAAACCGTTAATGTTGGAATTACAGTATATAATAACAATTAAAATTTCATACCTAATGTAGACAATTTTATACGCCCAAGAAATGACCAGTACCAGCGGAGCAGAGTGGCGCAGTGGAAGCGTGCTGGGCTCATAACCCAGAGGTCCGTAAATCGAAACTACGCTCTGCTAGATGATGTTTTCCTGTAGGAAAATTTTTTTTTTTGCTTAAATTATATGTAATGAAATTGCATCTCATCTGAAATGCATCATATTTGACATACATAGTTTTATAAATTTTATCATAATTTTTCATTTCAAATTAAGTTGAAATAATTTTTCCCCGCTTCTCAGTAATCTCAGTTAAGTTCTTGAATATAACACGCATATTCTATATTTAGTTCAATTTTTGTTATGTGCAATAACTTAATTTCACTGATCTCGTACATTTTCGGAGCTTATGGGCAAGGATGGAAACATTAAATATTCCGTTAATATTTCAATGGGAAACTCGTTAGCATTACTAATTCGAAAGATGTTTAATATAGGCATGGCTACGCAAGTCCGATGTTAAATTGTTCAATCTAATGTCGGATGAAGAAATATACTTTGCTACCGAATATTAAAAATTATTTAAAATCACTTGAAAACTAATCACTTCTAAATTAGTTTGGAACAAATATTAGCTAAATCGTCTTTAGTATAGCGCCAGACAAATTTAATAGAATGTTTCATGTGTAGACAATTGGGACTATATATTTTGTTTGAAAACGCTTTCATTTATGTGTATGGGATCAAGATAACTTTTTAATATTATTAGGCTCTCTTTGAAAATAGTGTAGTATAATCTACAAGCAAGAGCAATATTGCGCCAGTTTAGCTTCCATTAATTCCGGTAACAGGTAATGACTTTCTTGCTGATTTCCAATGATTTTCTCGTACAAATGATATTTGAATTCTTTTACATAGTGAAAATCATTGAAGTTCATAATTTATTATATAATCATAGGCTAATTTAGAATAAATATCCATGAATTTGAATAGAGCCATAAAGTCACATTATTGATCATACAATATCAATAATAAGGGTTTGCGTGAAATTTCAAACACTAATAAATCTAAAGAAAGTTACTTTTAGCGGGAATCGTGTTCGATTAATCTCTCGATATTAAAACCGTTAATGTTGGAATTACAGTATATAATAACAATTAAAATTTCATACCTAATGTAGACAATTTTATACGCCCAAGAAATGACCAGTACCAGCGGAGCAGAGTGGCGCAGTGGAAGCGTGCTGGGCTCATAACCCAGAGGTCCGTAGATCGAAACTACGCTCTGCTAGATGATGTTTTCCTGTAGGAAAATTTTTTTTTTTGCTTAAATTATATGTAATGAAATTGCATCTCATCTGAAATGCATCATATTTGACATACATAGTTTTATAAATTTTATCATAATTTTTCATTTCAAATAAAGTTGAAATAATTTTTCCCCGCTTCTCAGTAATCTCAGTTAAGTTCTTGAATATAACACGCATATTCTATATTTAGTTGAATTTTTGGTATGTGCAATAAATTAATTTCACAGATCTCGTACATTTTCGGAGCTTATGGGCAAGGATGGAAACATTAAATATTCCGTTAATATTTCAATGGGAAACTCGTTAGCATTACTAATTCGAAAGATGTTTAATATAGGCATGGCTACGCAAGTCCGATGTTAAATTGTTCAATCTAATGTCGGATGAAGAAATATACTTTGCTACCGAATATTAAAAATTATTTAAAATCACTTGAAAACTAATCACTTCTAAATTAGTTTGGAACAAATATTAGCTAAATCGTCTTTAGTATAGCGCCAGACAAATTTAATAGAATGTTTCATGTGTAGACAATTGGGACTATATATTTTGTTTGAAAAAGCTTTCATTTATGTGTATGGGATCAAAATTACTTTTTAATTTTATTAGGCTCTCTTTGAAAATAGTGTAGTATAATCTACTAGCAAGAGCAATATTGCGTCAGTTTAGCTTCCATTAATTCCGGTAACAGGTAATGACTTTGTTGATGATTTCCAATGCTTTTTCGTTTAGAACAAATATTAGCTAAATCGTCTTTAGTATAGCGCCAGACAAATTTAATAGAATGTTTCATGTGTAGACAATTGGGACTATATATTTTGTTTGAAAACGCTTTCATTTATGTGTATGGGATCAAGATAACTTTTTAATATTATTAGGCCCTCTTTGAAAATAGTGTAGTATAATCTACAAGCAAGAGCAATATTGCGCCAGTTTAGCTTCCATTAATTCCGGTAACAGGTAATGACTTTCTTGCTGATTTCCAATGATTTTCTCGTACAAATGATATTTGAATTCTTTTACATAGTGAAAATCATTGAAGTTCATAATTTATTATATAATCATAGGCTAATTTAGAATAAATATCCATGAATTTGAATAGAGCCATAAAGTCACATTATTGATCATACAATATCAATAATAAGGGTTTGCGTGAAATTTCAAACACTAATAAATCTAAAGAAAGTTACTTTTAGCGGGAATCGTGTTCGATTAAACTCTCGATATTAAAACCGTTAATGTTGGAATTACAGTATATAATAACAATTAAAATTTCATACCTAATGTAGACAATTTTATACGCCCAAGAAATGACCAGTACCAGCGGAGCAGAGTGGCGCAGTGGAAGCGTGCTGGGCTCATAACCCAGAGGTCCGTAGATCGAAACTACGCTCTGCTAGATGATGTTTTCCTGTAGGAAAATTTTTTTTTTTTGCTTAAATTATATGTAATGAAATTGCATCTCATCTGAAATGCATCATATTTGACATACATAGTTTTATAAATTTTATCATAATTTTTCATTTCAAATAAAGTTGAAATAATTTTTCCCCGCTTCTCAGTAATCTCAGTTAAGTTCTTGAATATAACACGCATATTCTATATTTAGTTGAATTTTTGGTATGTGCAATAAATTAATTTCACAGATCTCGTACATTTTCGGAGCTTATGGGCAAGGATGGAAACATTAAATATTCCGTTAATATTTCAATGGGAAACTTGTTAGCATTACTAATTCGAAAGATGTTTAATATAGGCATGGCTACGCAAGTCCGATGTTAAATTGTTCAATCTAATGTCGGATGAAGAAATATACTTTGCTACCGAATATTAAAAATTATTTAAAATCACTTGAAAACTAATCACTTCTAAATTAGTTTGGAACAAATATTAGCTAAATCGTCTTTAGTATAGCGCCAGACAAATTTAATAGAATGTTTCATGTGTAGACAATTGGGACTATATATTTTGTTTGAAAAAGCTTTCATTTATGTGTATGGGATCAAAATTACTTTTTAATTTTATTAGGCTCTCTTTGAAAATAGTGCAGTATAATCTACTAGCAAGAGCAATATTGCGTCAGTTTAGCTTCCATTAATTCCGGTAACAGGTAATGACTTTCTTGCTGATTTCCAATGATTTTCTCGTACAAATGATATTTGAATTCTTTTACATAGTGAAAATCATTGAAGTTCATAATTTATTATATAATCATAGGCTAATTTAGAATAAATATCCATGAATTTGAATAGAGCCATAAAGTCACATTATTGATCATACAATATCAATAATAAGGGTTTGCGTGAAATTTCAAACACTAATAAATCTAAAGAAAGTTACTTTTAGCGGGAATCGTGTTCGATTAATCTCACGATATTAAAACCGTTAATGTTGGAATTACAGTATATAATAACAATTAAAATTTCATACCTAATGTAGACAATTTTATACGCCCAAGAAATGACCAGTACCAGCGGAGCAGAGTGGCGCAGTGGAAGCGTGCTGGGCTCATAACCCAGAGGTCCGTAGATCGAAACTACGCTCTGCTAGATGATGTTTTCCTGTAGGAAAATTTTTTTTTTTGCTTAAATTATATGTAATGAAATTGCATCTCATCTGAAATGCATCATATTTGACATACATAGTTTTATAAATTTTATCATAATTTTTCATTTCAAATTAAGTCGAAATAATTTTTCCCCGCTTCTCAGTAATCTCAGTTAAGTTCTTGAATATAACACGCATATTCTATATTTAGTTCAATTTTTGGTATGTGCAATAAATTAATTTCACAGATCTCGTACATTTTCGGAGCTTATGGGCAAGGATGGAAACATTAAATATTCCGTTAATATTTCAATGGGAAACTCGTTAGCATTACTAATTCGAAAGATGTTTAATATAGGCATGGCTACGCAAGTCCGATGTTAAATTGTTCAATCTAATGTCGGATGAAGAAATATACTTTGCTACCGAATATTAAAAATTATTTAAAATCACTTGAAAACTAATCACTTCTAAATTAGTTTGGAACAAATATTAGCTAAATCGTCTTTAGTATAGCGCCAGACAAATTTAATAGAATGTTTCATGTGTAGACAATTGGGACTATATATTTTGTTTGAAAACGCTTTCATTTATGTGTATGGGATCAAAATTACTTTTTAATTTTATTAGGCTCTCTTTGAAAATAGTGTAGTATAATCTACTAGCAAGAGCAATATTGCGTCAGTTTAGCTTCCATTAATTCCGGTAACAGGTAATGACTTTGTTGATGATTTCCAATGATTTTCTCGTACAAATGATATTTGAATTCTTTTACATAGTGAAAATCATTGAAGTTCATAATTTATTATATAATCATAGGCTAATTTAGAATAAATATCCATGAATTTGAATAGAGCCATAAAGTCACATTATTGATCATACAATATCAATAATAAGGGTTTGCGTGAAATTTCAAACACTAATAAATCTAAAGAAAGTTACTTTTAGCGGGAATCGTGTTCGATTAATCTCACGATATTAAAACCGTTAATGTTGGAATTACAGTATATAATAACAATTAAAATTTCATACCTAATGTAGACAATTTTATACGCCCAAGAAATGACCAGTACCAGCGGAGCAGAGTGGCGCAGTGGAAGCGTGCTGGGCTCATAACCCAGAGGTCCGTAGATCGAAACTACGCTCTGCTAGATGATGTTTTCCTGTAGGAAAATTTTTTTTTTTGCTTAAATTATATGTAATGAAATTGCATCTCATCTGAAATGCATCATATTTGACATACATAGTTTTATAAATTTTATCATAATTTTTCATTTCAAATTAAGTCGAAATAATTTTTCCCCGCTTCTCAGTAATCTCAGTTAAGTTCTTGAATATAACACGCATATTCTATATTTAGTTCAATTTTTGGTATGTGCAATAAATTAATTTCACAGATCTCGTACATTTTCGGAGCTTATGGGCAAGGATGGAAACATTAAATATTCCGTTAATATTTCAATGGGAAACTCGTTAGCATTACTAATTCGAAAGATGTTTAATATAGGCATGGCTACGCAAGTCCGATGTTAAATTGTTCAATCTAATGTCGGATGAAGAAATATACTTTGCTACCGAATATTAAAAATTATTTAAAATCACTTGAAAACTAATCACTTCTAAATTAGTTTGGAACAAATATTAGCTAAATCGTCTTTAGTATAGCGCCAGACAAATTTAATAGAATGTTTCATGTGTAGACAATTGGGACTATATATTTTGTTTGAAAACGCTTTCATTTATGTGTATGGGATCAAAATTACTTTTTAATTTTATTAGGCTCTCTTTGAAAATAGTGTAGTATAATCTACTAGCAAGAGCAATATTGCGTCAGTTTAGCTTCCATTAATTCCGGTAACAGGTAATGACTTTGTTGATGATTTCCAATGCTTTTTCGTTTAGAACAAATATTAGCTAAATCGTCTTTAGTATAGCGCCAGACAAATTTAATAGAATGTTTCATGTGTAGACAATTGGGACTATATATTTTGTTTGAAAACGCTTTCATTTATGTGTATGGGATCAAGATAACTTTTTAATATTATTAGGCTCTCTTTGAAAATAGTGTAGTATAATCTACAAGCAAGAGCAATATTGCGCCAGTTTAGCTTCCATTAATTCCGGTAACAGGTAATGACTTTCTTGCTGATTTCCAATGATTTTCTCGTACAAATGATATTTGAATTCTTTTACATAGTGAAAATCATTGAAGTTCATAATTTATTATATAATCATAGGCTAATTTAGAATAAATATCCATGAATTTGAATACAGCCATAAAGTCACATTATTGATCATACAATATCAATAATAAGGGTTTGCGTGAAATTTCAAACACTAATAAATCTAAAGAAAGTTACATTTAGCGGGAATCGTGTTCGATTAATCTCTCGATATTAAAACCGTTAATGTTGGAATTACAGTATATAATAACAATTAAAATTTCATACCTAATGTAGACAATTTTATACGCCCAAGAAATGACCAGTACCAGCGGAGCAGAGTGGCGCAGTGGAAGCGTGCTGGGCTCATAACCCAGAGGTCCGTAGATCGAAACTACGCTCTGCTAGATGATGTTTTCCTGTAGGAAAATTTTTTTTTTTTGCTTAAATTATATGTAATGAAATTGCATCTCATCTGAAATGCATCATATTTGACATACATAGTTTTATAAATTTTATCATAATTTTTCATTTCAAATTAAGTTGAAATAATTTTTCCCCGCTTCTCAGTAATCTCAGTTAAGTTCTTGAATATAACACGCATATTCTATATTTAGTTCAATTTTTGGTATGTGCAATAAATTAATTTCACAGATCTCGTACATTTTCGGAGCTTATGGGCAAGGATGGAAACATTAAATATTCCGTTAATATTTCAATGGGAAACTTGTTAGCATTACTAATTCGAAAGATGTTTAATATAGGCATGGCTACGCAAGTCCGATGTTAAATTGTTCAATCTAATGTCGGATGAAGAAATATACTTTGCTACCGAATATTAAAAATTATTTAAAATCACTTGAAAACTAATCACTTCTAAATTAGTTTGGAACAAATATTAGGTAAATCGTCTTTAGTATAGCGCCAGACAAATTTAATAGAATGTTTCATGTGTAGACAATTGGGACTATATATTTTGTTTGAAAAAGCTTTCATTTATGTGTATGGGATCAAAATTACTTTTTAATTTTATTAGGCTCTCTTTGAAAATAGTGTAGTATAATCTACTAGCAAGATCAATATTGCGTCAGTTTAGCTTCCATTAATTCCGGTAACAGGTAATGACTTTGTTGATGATTTCCAATGCTTTTTCGTTTAGAACAAATATTAGCTAAATCGTCTTTAGTATAGCGCCAGACAAATTTAATAGAATGTTTCATGTGTAGACAATTGGGACTATATATTTTGTTTGAAAACGCTTTCATTTATGTGTATGGGATCAAGATAACTTTTTAATATTATTAGGCTCTCTTTGAAAATAGTGTAGTATAATCTACAAGCAAGAGCAATATTGCGCCAGTTTAGCTTCCATTAATTCCGGTAACAGGTAATGACTTTCTTGCTGATTTCCAATGATTTTCTCGTACAAATGATATTTGAATTCTTTTACATAGTGAAAATCATTGAAGTTCATAATTTATTATATAATCATAGGCTAATTTAGAATAAATATCCATGAATTTGAATACAGCCATAAAGTCACATTATTGATCATACAATATCAATAATAAGGGTTTGCGTGAAATTTCAAACACTAATAAATCTAAAGAAAGTTACATTTAGCGGGAATCGTGTTCGATTAATCTCTCGATATTAAAACCGTTAATGTTGGAATTACAGTATATAATAACAATTAAAATTTCATACCTAATGTAGACAATTTTATACGCCCAAGAAATGACCAATACCAGCGGAGCAGTGTGGCGCAGTGGAAGCGTGCTGGGCTCATAACCCAGAGTTCCGTAGATCGAAACTACGCTCTGCTAGATGATGTTTTCCTGTAGGAAAATTTTTTTTTTTGCTTAAATTATATGTAATGAAATTGCATCTCATCTGAAATGCATCATATTTGACATACATAGTTTTATAAATTTTATCATAATTTTTCATTTCAAATTAAGTTGAAATAATTTTTCCCCGCTTCTCAGTAATCTCAGTTAAGTTCTTGAATATAACACGCATATTCTATATTTAGTTGAATTTTTGGTATGTGCAATAAATTAATTTCACAGATCTCGTACATTTTCGGAGCTTATGGGCAAGGATGGAAACATTAAATATTCCGTTAATATTTCAATGGGAAACTTGTTAGCATTACTAATTCGAAAGATGTTTAATATAGGCATGGCTACGCAAGTCCGATGTTAAATTGTTCAATCTAATGTCGGATGAAGAAATATACTTTGCTACCGAATATTAAAAATTATTTAAAATCACTTGAAAACTAATCACTTCTAAATTAGTTTGGAACAAATATTAGGTAAATCGTCTTTAGTATAGCGCCAGACAAATTTAATAGAATGTTTCATGTGTAGACAATTGGGACTATATATTTTGTTTGAAAAAGCTTTCATTTATGTGTATGGGATCAAAATTACTTTTTAATTTTATTAGGCTCTCTTTGAAAATAGTGTAGTATAATCTACTAGCAAGATCAATATTGCGTCAGTTTAGCTTCCATTAATTCCGGTAACAGGTAATGACTTTGTTCATGATTTCCAATGCTTTTTCGTTTAGAACAAATATTAGCTAAATCGTCTTTAGTATAGCGCCAGACAAATTTAATAGAATGTTTCATGTGTAGACAATTGGGACTATATATTTTGTTTGAAAACGCTTTCATTTATGTGTATGGGATCAAGATAACTTTTTAATATTATTAGGCCCTCTTTGAAAATAGTGTAGTATAATCTACAAGCAAGAGCAATATTGCGCCAGTTTAGCTTCCATTAATTCCGGTAACAGGTAATGACTTTCTTGCTGATTTCCAATGATTTTCTCGTACAAATGATATTTGAATTCTTTTACATAGTGAAAATCATTGAAGTTCATAATTTATTATATAATCATAGGCTAATTTAGAATAAATATCCATGAATTTGAATAGAGCCATAAAGTCACATTATTGATCATACAATATCAATAATAAGGGTTTGCGTGAAATTTCAAACACTAATAAATCTAAAGAAAGTTACTTTTAGCGGGAATCGTGTTCGATTAAACTCTCGATATTAAAACCGTTAATGTTGGAATTACAGTATATAATAACAATTAAAATTTCATACCTAATGTAGACAATTTTATACGCCCAAGAAATGACCAGTACCAGCGGAGCAGAGTGGCGCAGTGGAAGCGTGCTGGGCTCATAACCCAGAGGTCCGTAAATCGAAACTACGCTCTGCTAGATGATGTTTTCCTGTAGGAAAATTTTTTTTTTTGCTTAAATTATATGTAATGAAATTGCATCTCATCTGAAATGCATCATATTTGACATACATAGTTTTATAAATTTTATCATAATTTTTCATTTCAAATTAAGTTGAAATAATTTTTCCCCGCTTCTCAGTAATCTCAGTTAAGTTCTTGAATATAACACGCATATTCTATATTTAGTTCAATTTTTGTTATGTGCAATAACTTAATTTCACTGATCTCGTACATTTTCGGAGCTTATGGGCAAGGATGGAAACATTAAATATTCCGTTAATATTTCAATGGGAAACTCGTTAGCATTACTAATTCGAAAGATGTTTAATATAGGCATGGCTACGCAAGTCCGATGTTAAATTGTTCAATCTAATGTCGGATGAAGAAATATACTTTGCTACCGAATATTAAAAATTATTTAAAATCACTTGAAAACTAATCACTTCTAAATTAGTTTGGAACAAATATTAGCTAAATCGTCTTTAGTATAGCGCCAGACAAATTTAATAGAATGTTTCATGTGTAGACAATTGGGACTATATATTTTGTTTGAAAACGCTTTCATTTATGTGTATGGGATCAAGATAACTTTTTAATATTATTAGGCTCTCTTTGAAAATAGTGTAGTATAATCTACAAGCAAGAGCAATATTGCGCCAGTTTAGCTTCCATTAATTCCGGTAACAGGTAATGACTTTCTTGCTGATTTCCAATGATTTTCTCGTACAAATGATATTTGAATTCTTTTACATAGTGAAAATCATTGAAGTTCATAATTTATTATATAATCATAGGCTAATTTAGAATAAATATCCATGAATTTGAATAGAGCCATAAAGTCACATTATTGATCAAACAATATCAATAATAAGGGTTTGCGTGAAATTTCAAACACTAATAAATCTAAAGAAAGTTACTTTTAGCGGGAATCGTGTTCGATTAATCTCTCGATATTAAAACCGTTAATGTTGGAATTACAGTATATAATAACAATTAAAATTTCATACCTAATGTAGACAATTTTATACGCCCAAGAAATGACCAGTACCAGCGGAGCAGAGTGGCGCAGTGGAAGCGTGCTGGGCTCATAACCCAGAGGTCCGTAGATCGAAACTACGCTCTGCTAGATGATGTTTTCCTGTAGGAAAATTTTTTTTTTTTTGCTTAAATTATATGTAATGAAATTGCATCTCATCTGAAATGCATCATATTTGACATACATAGTTTTATAAATTTTATCATAATTTTTCATTTCAAATTAAGTTGAAATAATTTTTCCCCGCTTCTCAGTAATCTCAGTTAAGTTCTTGAATATAACACGCATATTCTATATTTAGTTGAATTTTTGGTATGTGCAATAAATTAATTTCACAGATCTCGTACATTTTCGGAGCTTATGGGCAAGGATGGAAACATTAAATATTCCGTTAATATTTCAATGGGAAACTTGTTAGCATTACTAATTCGAAAGATGTTTAATATAGGCATGGCTACGCAAGTCCGATGTTAAATTGTTCAATCTAATGTCGGATGAAGAAATATACTTTGCTACCGAATATTAAAAATTATTTAAAATCACTTGAAAACTAATCACTTCTAAATTAGTTTGGAACAAATATTAGCTAAATCGTCTTTAGTATAGCGGCAGACAAATTTAATAGAATGTTTCATGTGTAGACAATTGGGACTATATATTTTGTTTGAAAAAGCTTTCATTTATGTGTATGGGATCAAAATTACTTTTTAATTTTATTAGGCTCTCTTTGAAAATAGTGTAGTATAATCTACTAGCAAGAGCAATATTGCGTCAGTTTAGCTTCCATTAATTCCGGTAACAGGTAATGACTTTGTTGATGATTTCCAATGCTTTTTCGTTTAGAACAAATATTAGCTAAATCGTCTTTAGTATAGCGCCAGACAAATTTAATAGAATGTTTCATGTGTAGACAATTGGGACTATATATTTTGTTTGAAAACGCTTTCATTTATGTGTATGGGATCAAGATAACTTTTTAATATTATTAGGCCCTCTTTGAAAATAGTGTAGTATAATCTACAAGCAAGAGCAATATTGCGCCAGTTTAGCTTCCATTAATTCCGGTAACAGGTAATGACTTTCTTGCTGATTTCCAATGATTTTCTCGTACAAATGATATTTGAATTCTTTTACATAGTGAAAATCATTGAAGTTCATAATTTATTATATAATCATAGGCTAATTTAGAATAAATATCCATGAATTTGAATAGAGCCATAAAGTCACATTATTGATCATACAATATCAATAATAAGGGTTTGCGTGAAATTTCAAACACTAATAAATCTAAAGAAAGTTACTTTTAGCGGGAATCGTGTTCGATTAAACTCTCGATATTAAAACCGTTAATGTTGGAATTACAGTATATAATAACAATTAAAATTTCATACCTAATGTAGACAATTTTATACGCCCAAGAAATGACCAGTACCAGCGGAGCAGAGTGGCGCAGTGGAAGCGTGCTGGGCTCATAACCCAGAGGTCCGTAAATCGAAACTACGCTCTGCTAGATGATGTTTTCCTGTAGGAAAATTTTTTTTTTTTTGCTTAAATTATATGTAATGAAATTGCATCTCATCTGAAATGCATCATATTTGACATACATAGTTTTATAAATTTTATCATAATTTTTCATTTCAAATTAAGTTGAAATAATTTTTCCCCGCTTCTCAGTAATCTCAGTTAAGTTCTTGAATATAACACGCATATTCTATATTTAGTTGAATTTTTGGTATGTGCAATAAATTAATTTCACAGATCTCGTACATTTTCGGAGCTTATGGGCAAGGATGGAAACATTAAATATTCCGTTAATATTTCAATGGGAAACTTGTTAGCATTACTAATTCGAAAGATGTTTAATATAGGCATGGCTACGCAAGTCCGATGTTAAATTGTTCAATCTAATGTCGGATGAAGAAATATACTTTGCTACCGAATATTAAAAATTATTTAAAATCACTTGAAAACTAATCACTTCTAAATTAGTTTGGAACAAATATTAGCTAAATCGTCTTTAGTATAGCGCCAGACAAATTTAATAGAATGTTTCATGTGTAGACAATTGGGACTATATATTTTGTTTGAAAAAGCTTTCATTTATGTGTATGGGATCAAAATTACTTTTTAATTTTATTAGGCTCTCTTTGAAAATAGTGTAGTATAATCTACTAGCAAGAGCAATATTGCGTCAGTTTAGCTTCCATTAATTCCGGTAACAGGTAATGACTTTGTTGATGATTTCCAATGCTTTTTCGTTTAGAACAAATATTAGCTAAATCGTCTTTAGTATAGCGCCAGACAAATTTAATAGAATGTTTCATGTGTAGACAATTGGGACTATATATTTTGTTTGAAAACGCTTTCATTTATGTGTATGGGATCAAGATAACTTTTTAATATAATTAGGCCCTCTTTGAAAATAGTGTAGTATAATCTACAAGCAAGAGCAATATTGCGCCAGTTTAGCTTCCATTAATTCCGGTAACAGGTAATGACTTTCTTGCTGATTTCCAATGATTTTCTCGTACAAATGATATTTGAATTCTTTTACATAGTGAAAATCATTGAAGTTCATAATTTATTATATAATCATAGGCTAATTTAGAATAAATATCCATGAATTTGAATAGAGCCATAAAGTCACATTATTGATCATACAATATCAATAATAAGGGTTTGCGTGAAATTTCAAACACTAATAAATCTAAAGAAAGTTACTTTTAGCGGGAATCGTGTTCGATTAAACTCTCGATATTAAAACCGTTAATGTTGGAATTACAGTATATAATAACAATTAAAATTTCATACCTAATGTAGACAATTTTATACGCCCAAGAAATGACAGTACCAGCGGAGCAGAGTGGCGCAGTGGAAGCGTGCTGGGCTCATAACCCAGAGGTCCGTAGATCGAAACTACGCTCTGCTAGATGATGTTTTCCTGTAGGAAAATTTTTTTTTTTGCTTAAATTATATGTAATGAAATTGCATCTCATCTGAAATGCATCATATTTGACATACATAGTTTTATAAATTTTATCATAATTTTTCATTTCAAATTAAGTTGAAATTATTTTTCCCCGCTTCTCAGTAATCTCAGTTAAGTTCTTGAATATAACACGCATATTCTATATTTAGTTGAATTTTTGGTATGTGCAATAAATTAATTTCACAGATCTCGTACATTTTCGGAGCTTATGGGCAAGGATGGAAACATTAAATATTCCGTTAATATTTCAATGGGAACCTCGTTAGCATTACTAATTCGAAAGATGTTTAATATAGGCATGGCTACGCAAGTCCGATGTTAAATTGTTCAATCTAATGTCGGATGAAGAAATATACTTTGCTACCGAATATTAAAAATTATTTAAAATCACTTGAAAACTAATCACTTCTAAATTAGTTTGGAACAAATATTAGCTAAATCGTCTTTAGTATAGCGCCAGACAAATTTAATAGAATGTTTCATGTGTAGACAATTGGGACTATATATTTTGTTTGAAAACGCTTTCATTTATGTGTATGGGATCAAGATAACTTTTTAATATTATTAGGCCCTCTTTGAAAATAGTGTAGTATAATCTACAAGCAAGAGCAATATTGCGCCAGTTTAGCTTCCATTAATTCCGGTAACAGGTAATGACTTTGTTGATGATTTCCAATGCTTTTTCGTTTAGAACAAATATTAGCTAAATCGTCTTTAGTATAGCGCCAGACAAATTTAATAGAATGTTTCATGTGTAGACAATTGGGACTATATATTTTGTTTGAAAACGCTTTCATTTATGTGTATGGGATCAAGATAACTTTTTAATATTATTAGGCTCTCTTTGAAAATAGTGTAGTATAATCTACAAGCAAGAGCAATATTGCGCCAGTTTAGCTTCCATTAATTCCGGTAACAGGTAATGACTTTCTTGCTGATTTCCAATGATTTTCTCGTACAAATGATATTTGAATTCTTTTACATAGTGAAAATCATTGAAGTTCATAATTTATTATATAATCATAGGCTAATTTAGAATAAATATCCATGAATTTGAATAGAGCCATAAAGTCACATTATTGATCATACAATATCAATAATAAGGGTTTGCGTGAAATTTCAAACACTAATAAATCTAAAGAAAGTTACTTTTAGCGGGAATCGTGTTCGATTAATCTCTCGATATTAAAACCGTTAATGTTGGAATTACAGTATATAATAACAATTAAAATTTCATACCTAATGTAGACAATTTTATACGCCCAAGAAATGACCAGTACCAGCGGAGCAGAGTGGCGCAGTGGAAGCGTGCTGGGCTCATAACCCAGAGGTCCGTAGATCGAAACTACGCTCTGCTAGATGATTTTTTCCTGTAGGAAAATTTTTTTTTTTGCTTAAATTATATGTAATGAAATTGCATCTCATCTGAAATGCATCATATTTGACATACATAGTTTTATAAATTTTATCATAATTTTTCATTTCAAATTAAGTTGAAATTATTTTTCCCCGCTTCTCAGTAATCTCAGTTAAGTTCTTGAATATAACACGCATATTCTATATTTAGTTGAATTTTTGGTATGTGCAATAAATTAATTTCACAGATCTCGTACATTTTCGGAGCTTATGGGCAAGGATGGAAACATTAAATATTCCGTTAATATTTCAATGGGAAACTCGTTAGCATTACTAATTCGAAAGATGTTTAATATAGGCATGGCTACGCAAGTCCGATGTTAAATTGTTCAATCTAATGTCGGATGAAGAAATATACTTTGCTACCGAATATTAAAAATTATTTAAAATCACTTGAAAACTAATCACTTCTAAATTAGTTTGGAACAAATATTAGCTAAATCGTCTTTAGTATAGCGCCAGACAAATTTAATAGAATGTTTCATGTGTAGACAATTGGGACTATATATTTTGTTTGAAAACGCTTTCATTTATGTGTATGGGATCAAGATAACTTTTTAATTTTATTAGGCTCTCTTTGAAAATAGTGTAGTATAATCTACTAGCAAGAGCAATATTGCGTCAGTTAAGCTTCCATTAATTCCGGTAACAGGTAATGACTTTGATGATGATTTCCAATGCTTTTTCGTTTAGAACAAATATTAGCTAAATCGTCTTTAGTATAGCGCCAGACAAATTTAATAGAATGTTTCATGTGTAGACAATTGGGACAATATATTTTGTTTGAAAACGCTTTCATTTATGTGTATGGGATCAATATAACTTTTTAATTTTATTAGGCTCTCTTTGAGAATAGTGTAGTATAATCTACAAGCAAGAGCAATATTGCGTCAGTTTAGCTTCCATTAATTCCGGTAACAGGTAATGACTTTCTTGCTGATTTCCAATGATTTTCTCGTACAAATGATATTTGAATTCTTTTTCATAGTGAAAATCATTGAAATTCATAATTTATTATATAATCATAGGCTAATTTAGAATAAATATCCATGAATTTGAATAGAGCCATAAAGTCACATTATTGATCATACAATATCGATAATAAGGGTTTGCGTGAAATTTCAAACACTAATAAATCTAAAGAAAGTTACTTTTAGCGGGAATCGTGTTCGATTAATCTCTCGATATTAAAACCGTTAATGTTGGAATTACAGTATATAATAACAATTAAAATTTCATACCTAATGTAGACAATTTTATACGCCCCAGAAATGACCAGTACCAGCGGAGCAGAGTGGCGCAGTGGAAGCGTGCTGGGCTCATAACCCAGAGGTCCGTAGATCGAAACTACGCTCTGCTAGATGATGTTTTCCTGTAGGAAAATTTTTTTTTTTTTGCTTAAATTATATGTAATGAAATTGCATCTCATCTGAAATGCATCATATTTGACATACATAGTTTTATAAATTTTATCATAATTTTTCATTTCAAATTAAGTTGAAATAATTTTTCCCCGCTTCTCAGTAATCTCAGTTAAGTTCTTGAATATAACACGCATATTCTATATTTAGTTGAATTTTTGGTATGTGCAATAAATTAATTTCACAGATCTCGTACATTTTCGGAGCTTATGGGCAAGGATGGAAACATTAAATATTCCGTTAATATTTCAATGGGAAACTCGTTAGCATTACTAATTCGAAAGATGTTTAATATAGGCATGGCTACGCAAGTCCGATGTTAAATTGTTCAATCTAATGTCGGATGAAGAAATATACTTTGCTACCGAATATTAAAAATTATTTAAAATCACTTGAAAACTAATCACTTCTAAATTAGTTTGGAACAAATATTAGCTAAATCGTCTTTAGTATAGCGCCAGACAAATTTAATAGAATGTTTCATGTGTAGACAATTGGGACTATATATTTTGTTTGAAAACGCTTTCATTTATGTGTATGGGATCAAAATTACTTTTTAATTTTATTAGGCTCTCTTTGAAAATAGTGTAGTATAATCTACTAGCAAGAGCAATATTGCGTCAGTTTAGCTTCCATTAATTCCGGTAACAGGTAATGTCTTTCTTGCTGATTTCCAATGATTTTCTCGTACAAATGATATTTGAATTCTTTTACATAGTGAAAATCATTGAAGTTCATAATTTATTATATAATCATAGGCTAATTTAGAATAAATATCCATGAATTTGAATAGAGCCATAAAGTCACATTATTGATCATACAATATCAATAATAAGGGTTTGCGTGAAATTTCAAACACTAATAAATCTAAAGAAAGTTACTTTTAGCGGGAATCGTGTTCGATTAATCTCTCGATATTAAAACCGTTAATGTTGGAATTACAGTATATAATAACAATTAAAATTTCATACCTAATGTAGACAATTTTATACGCCCAAGAAATGACCAGTACCAGCGGAGCAGAGTGGCGCAGTGGAAGCGTGCTGGGCTCATAACCCAGAGGTCCGTAGATCGAAACTACGCTCTGCTAGATGATGTTTTCCTGTAGGAAAATTTTTTTTTTTTTTGCTTAAATTATATGTAATGAAATTGCATCTCATCTGAAATGCATCATATTTGACATACATAGTTTTATAAATTTTATCATAATTTTTCATTTCAAATTAAGTTGAAATAATTTTTCCCCGCTTCTCAGTAATCTCAGTTAAGTTCTTGAATATAACACGCATATTCTATATTTAGTTGAATTTTTGGTATGTGCAATAAATTAATTTCACAGATCTCGTACATTTTCGGAGCTTATGGGCAAGGATGGAAACATTAAATATTCCGTTAATATTTCAATGGGAAACTCGTTAGCATTACTAATTCGAAAGATGTTTAATATAGGCATGGCTACGCAAGTCCGATGTTAAATTGTTCAATCTAATGTCGGATGAAGAAATATACTTTGCTACCGAATATTAAAAATTATTTAAAATCACTTGAAAACTAATCACTTCTAAATTAGTTTGGAACAAATATTAGCTAAATCGTCTTTAGTATAGCGCCAGACAAATTTAATAGAATGTTTCATGTGTAGACAATTGGGACTATATATTTTGTTTGAAAACGCTTTCATTTATGTGTATGGGATCAAAATTACTTTTTAATTTTATTAGGCTCTCTTTGAAAATAGTGTAGTATAATCTACTAGCAAGAGCAATATTGCGTCAGTTTAGCTTCCATTAATTCCGGTAACAGGTAATGACTTTGTTGATGATTTCCAATGCTTTTTCGTTTAGAACAAATATTAGCTAAATCGTCTTTAGTATAGCGCCAGACAAATTTAATAGAATGTTTCATGTGTAGACAATTGGGACTATATATTTTCTTTGAAAACGCTTTCATTTATGTGTATGGGATCAAGATAACTTTTTAATATTATTAGGCTCTCTTTGAAAATAGTGTAGTATAATCTACAAGCAAGAGCAATATTGCGTCAGTTTAGCTTCCATTAATTCCGGTAACAGGTAATGACTTTCTTGCTGATTTCCAATGATTTTCTCGTACAAATGATATTTGAATTCTTTTACATAGTGAAAATCATTGAAGTTCATAATTTATTATATAATCATAGGCTAATTTAGAATAAATATCCATGAATTTGAATAGAGCCATAAAGTCACATTATTGATCATACAATATCAATAATAAGGGTTTGCGTGAAATTTCAAACACTAATAAATCTAAAGAAAGTTACTTTTAGCGGGAATCGTGTTCGATTAAACTCTCGATATTAAAACCGTTAATGTTGGAATTACAGTATATAATAACAATTAAAATTTCATACCTAATGTAGACAATTTTATACGCCCAAGAAATGACCAGTACCAGCGGAGCAGAGTGGCGCAGTGGGAGCGTGCTGGGCTCATAACCCAGAGGTCCGTAGATCGAAACTACTCTCTGCTAGATGATGTTTTCCTGTAGGAAAATTTTTTTTTTTTTTGCTTAAATTATATGTAATGAAATTGCATCTCATCTGAAATGCATCATATTTGACATACATAGTTTTATAAATTTTATCATAATTTTTCATTTCAAATTAAGTTGAAATAATTTTTCCCCGCTTCTCAGTAATCTCAGTTAAGTTCTTGAATATAACACGCATATTCTATATTTAGTTGAATTTTTGGTATGTGCAATAAATTAATTTCACAGATCTCGTACATTTTCGGAGCTTATGGGCAAGGATGGAAACATTAAATATTCCGTTAATATTTCAATGGGAAACTCGTTAGCATTACTAATTCGAAAGATGTTTAATATAGGCATGGCTACGCAAGTCCGATGTTAAATTGTTCAATCTAATGTCGGATGAAGAAATATACTTTGCTACCGAATATTAAAAATTATTTAAAATCACTTGAAAACTAATCACTTCTAAATTAGTTTGGAACAAATATTAGCTAAATCGTCTTTAGTATAGCGCCAGACAAATTTAATAGAATGTTTCATGTGTAGACAATTGGGACTATATATTTTGTTTGAAAACGCTTTCATTTATGTGTATGGGATCAAAATTACTTTTTAATTTTATTAGGCTCTCTTTGAAAATAGTGTAGTATAATCTACTAGCAAGAGCAATATTGCGTCAGTTTAGCTTCCATTAATTCCGGTAACAGGTAATGACTTTGTTGATGATTTCCAATGCTTTTTCGTTTAGAACAAATATTAGCTAAATCGTCTTTAGTATAGCGCCAGACAAATTTAATAGAATGTTTCATGTGTAGACAATTGGGACTATATATTTTCTTTGAAAACGCTTTCATTTATGTGTATGGGATCAAGATAACTTTTTAATATTATTAGGCTCTCTTTGAAAATAGTGTAGTATAATCTACAAGCAAGAGCAATATTGCGTCAGTTTAGCTTCCATTAATTCCGGTAACAGGTAATGACTTTCTTGCTGATTTCCAATGATTTTCTCGTACAAATGATATTTGAATTCTTTTACATAGTGAAAATCATTGAAGTTCATAATTTATTATATAATCATAGGCTAATTTAGAATAAATATCCATGAATTTGAATAGAGCCATAAAGTCACATTATTGATCATACAATATCAATAATAAGGGTTTGCGTGAAATTTCAAACACTAATAAATCTAAAGAAAGTTACTTTTAGCGGGAATCGTGTTCGATTAAACTCTCGATATTAAAACCGTTAATGTTGGAATTACAGTATATAATAACAATTAAAATTTCATACCTAATGTAGACAATTTTATACGCCCAAGAAATGACCAGTACCAGCGGAGCAGAGTGGCGCAGTGGGAGCGTGCTGGGCTCATAACCCAGAGGTCCGTAGATCGAAACTACGCTCTGCTAGATGATGTTTTCCTGTAGGAAAATTTTTTTTTTTTGCTTAAATTATATGTAATGAAATTGCATCTCATCTGAAATGCATCATATTTGACATACATAGTTTTATAAATTTTATCATAATTTTTCATTTCAAATAAAGTTGAAATAATTTTTCCCCGCTTCTCAGTAATCTCAGTTAAGTTCTTGAATATAACACGCATATTCTATATTTAGTTGAATTTTTGGTATGTGCAATAAATTAATTTCACAGATCTCGTACATTTTCGGAGCTTATGGGCAAGGATGGAAACATTAAATATTCCGTTAATATTTCAATGGGAAACTTGTTAGCATTACTAATTCGAAAGATGTTTAATATAGGCATGGCTACGCAAGTCCGATGTTAAATTGTTCAATCTAATGTCGGATGAAGAAATATACTTTGCTACCGAATATTAAAAATTATTTAAAATCACTTGAAAACTAATCACTTCTAAATTAGTTTGGAACAAATATTAGCTAAATCGTCTTTAGTATAGCGCCAGACAAATTTAATAGAATGTTTCATGTGTAGACAATTGGGACTATATATTTTGTTTGAAAACGCTTTCATTTATGTGTATGGGATCAAAATTACTTTTTAATTTTATTAGGCTCTCTTTGAAAATAGTGTAGTATAATCTACTAGCAAGAGCAATATTGCGTCAGTTTAGCTTCCATTAATTCCGGTAACAGGTAATGACTTTGTTGATGATTTCCAATGCTTTTTCGTTTAGAACAAATATTAGCTAAATCGTCTTTAGTATAGCGCCAGACAAATTTAATAGAATGTTTCATGTGTAGACAATTGGGACTATATATTTTGTTTGAAAACGCTTTCATTTATGTGTATGGGATCAAGATAACTTTTTAATATTATTAGGCTCTCTTTGAAAATAGTGTAGTATAATCTACAAGCAAGAGCAATATTGCGCCAGTTTAGCTTCCATTAATTCCGGTAACAGGTAATGACTTTCTTGCTGATTTCCAATGATTTTCTCGTACAAATGATATTTGAATTCTTTTACATAGTGAAAATCATTGAAGTTCATAATTTATTATATAATCATAGGCTAATTTAGAATAAATATCCATGAATTTGAATACAGCCATAAAGTCACATTATTGATCATACAATATCAATAATAAGGGTTTGCGTGAAATTTCAAACACTAATAAATCTAAAGAAAGTTACTTTTAGCGGGAATCGTGTTCGATTAATCTCTCGATATTAAAACCGTTAATGTTGGAATTACAGTATATAATAACAATTAAAATTTCATACCTAATGTAGACAATTTTATACGCCCAAGAAATGACCAGTACCAGCGGAGCAGAGTGGCGCAGTGGAAGCGTGCTGGGCTCATAACCCAGAGGTCCGTAGATCGAAACTACGCTCTGCTAGATGATGTTTTCCTGTAGGAAAATTATTTTTTTTTTGCTTAAATTATATGTAATGAAATTGCATCTCATCTGAAATGCATCATATTTGACATACATAGTTTTATAAATTTTATCATAATTTTTCATTTCAAATTAAGTTGAAATAATTTTTCCCCGCTTCTCAGTAATCTCAGTTAAGTTCTTGAATATAACACGCATATTCTATATTTAGTTGAATTTTTGGTATGTGCAATAAATTAATTTCACAGATCTCGTACATTTTCGGAGCTTATGGGCAAGGATGGAAACATTAAATATTCCGTTAATATTTCAATGGGAAACTCGTTAGCATTACTAATTCGAAAGATGTTTAATATAGGCATGGCTACGCAAGTCCGATGTTAAATTGTTCAATCTAATGTCCGATGAAGAAATATACTTTGCTACCGAATATTAAAAATTATTTAAAATCACTTGAAAACTAATCACTTCTAAATTAGTTTGGAACAAATATTAGCTAAATCGTCTTTAGTATAGCGCCAGACAAATTTAATAGAATGTTTCATGTGTAGACAATTGGGACTATATATTTTGTTTGAAAACGCTTTCATTTATGTGTATGGGATCAAAATTACTTTTTAATTTTATTAGGCTCTCTTTGAAAATAGTGTAGTATAATCTACTAGCAAGAGCAATATTGCGTCAGTTTAGCTTCCATTAATTCCGGTAACAGGTAATGACTTTGTTGATGATTTCCAATGCTTTTTCGTTTAGAACAAATATTAGCTAAATCGTCTTTAGTATAGCGCCAGACAAATTTAATAGAATGTTTCATGTGTAGACAATTGGGACTATATATTTTCTTTGAAAACGCTTTCATTTATGTGTATGGGATCAAGATAACTTTTTAATATTATTAGGCTCTCTTTGAAAATAGTGTAGTATAATCTACAAGCAAGAGCAATATTGCGCCAGTTTAGCTTCCATTAATTCCGGTAACAGGTAATGACTTTCTTGCTGATTTCCAATGATTTTCTCGTACAAATGATATTTGAATTCTTTTACATAGTGAAAATCATTGAAGTTCATAATTTATTATATAATCATAGGCTAATTTAGAATAAATATCCATGAATTTGAATAGAGCCATAAAGTCACATTATTGATCATACAATATCAATAATAAGGGTTTGCGTGAAATTTCAAACACTAATAAATCTAAAGAAAGTTACTTTTAGCGGGAATCGTGTTCGATTAAACTCTCGATATTAAAACCGTTAATGTTGGAATTACAGTATATAATAACAATTAAAATTTCATACCTAATGTAGACAATTTTATACGCCCAAGAAATGACCAGTACCAGCGGAGCAGAGTGGCGCAGTGGGAGCGTGCTGGGCTCATAACCCAGAGGTCCGTAGATCGAAACTACGCTCTGCTAGATGATGTTTTCCTGTAGGAAAATTTTTTTTTTTTGCTTAAATTATATGTAATGAAATTGCATCTCATCTGAAATGCATCATATTTGACATACATAGTTTTATAAATTTTATCATAATTTTTCATTTCAAATAAAGTTGAAATAATTTTTCCCCGCTTCTCAGTAATCTCAGTTAAGTTCTTGAATATAACACGCATATTCTATATTTAGTTGAATTTTTGGTATGTGCAATAAATTAATTTCACAGATCTCGTACATTTTCGGAGCTTATGGGCAAGGATGGAAACATTAAATATTCCGTTAATATTTCAATGGGAAACTTGTTAGCATTACTAATTCGAAAGATGTTTAATATAGGCATGGCTACGCAAGTCCGATGTTAAATTGTTCAATCTAATGTCGGATGAAGAAATATACTTTGCTACCGAATATTAAAAATTATTTAAAATCACTTGAAAACTAATCACTTCTAAATTAGTTTGGAACAAATATTAGCTAAATCGTCTTTAGTATAGCGCCAGACAAATTTAATAGAATGTTTCATGTGTAGACAATTGGGACTATATATTTTGTTTGAAAACGCTTTCATTTATGTGTATGGGATCAAAATTACTTTTTAATTTTATTAGGCTCTCTTTGAAAATAGTGTAGTATAATCTACTAGCAAGAGCAATATTGCGTCAGTTTAGCTTCCATTAATTCCGGTAACAGGTAATGACTTTGTTGATGATTTCCAATGCTTTTTCGTTTAGAACAAATATTAGCTAAATCGTCTTTAGTATAGCGCCAGACAAATTTAATAGAATGTTTCATGTGTAGACAATTGGGACTATATATTTTGTTTGAAAACGCTTTCATTTATGTGTATGGGATCAAGATAACTTTTTAATATTATTAGGCTCTCTTTGAAAATAGTGTAGTATAATCTACAAGCAAGAGCAATATTGCGCCAGTTTAGCTTCCATTAATTCCGGTAACAGGTAATGACTTTCTTGCTGATTTCCAATGATTTTCTCGTACAAATGATATTTGAATTCTTTTACATAGTGAAAATCATTGAAGTTCATAATTTATTATATAATCATAGGCTAATTTAGAATAAATATCCATGAATTTGAATACAGCCATAAAGTCACATTATTGATCATACAATATCAATAATAAGGGTTTGCGTGAAATTTCAAACACTAATAAATCTAAAGAAAGTTACTTTTAGCGGGAATCGTGTTCGATTAATCTCTCGATATTAAAACCGTTAATGTTGGAATTACAGTATATAATAACAATTAAAATTTCATACCTAATGTAGACAATTTTATACGCCCAAGAAATGACCAGTACCAGCGGAGCAGAGTGGCGCAGTGGAAGCGTGCTGGGCTCATAACCCAGAGGTCCGTAGATCGAAACTACGCTCTGCTAGATGATGTTTTCCTGTAGGAAAATTATTTTTTTTTTGCTTAAATTATATGTAATGAAATTGCATCTCATCTGAAATGCATCATATTTGACATACATAGTTTTATAAATTTTATCATAATTTTTCATTTCAAATTAAGTTGAAATAATTTTTCCCCGCTTCTCAGTAATCTCAGTTAAGTTCTTGAATATAACACGCATATTCTATATTTAGTTGAATTTTTGGTATGTGCAATAAATTAATTTCACAGATCTCGTACATTTTCGGAGCTTATGGGCAAGGATGGAAACATTAAATATTCCGTTAATATTTCAATGGGAAACTCGTTAGCATTACTAATTCGAAAGATGTTTAATATAGGCATGGCTACGCAAGTCCGATGTTAAATTGTTCAATCTAATGTCCGATGAAGAAATATACTTTGCTACCGAATATTAAAAATTATTTAAAATCACTTGAAAACTAATCACTTCTAAATTAGTTTGGAACAAATATTAGCTAAATCGTCTTTAGTATAGCGCCAGACAAATTTAATAGAATGTTTCATGTGTAGACAATTGGGACTATATATTTTGTTTGAAAACGCTTTCATTTATGTGTATGGGATCAAAATTACTTTTTAATTTTATTAGGCTCTCTTTGAAAATAGTGTAGTATAATCTACTAGCAAGAGCAATATTGCGTCAGTTTAGCTTCCATTAATTCCGGTAACAGGTAATGACTTTGTTGATGATTTCCAATGCTTTTTCGTTTAGAACAAATATTAGCTAAATCGTCTTTAGTATAGCGCCAGACAAATTTAATAGAATGTTTCATGTGTAGACAATTGGGACTATATATTTTCTTTGAAAACGCTTTCATTTATGTGTATGGGATCAAGATAACTTTTTAATATTATTAGGCTCTCTTTGAAAATAGTGTAGTATAATCTACAAGCAAGAGCAATATTGCGCCAGTTTAGCTTCCATTAATTCCGGTAACAGGTAATGACTTTCTTGCTGATTTCCAATGATTTTCTCGTACAAATGATATTTGAATTCTTTTACATAGTGAAAATCATTGAAGTTCATAATTTATTATATAATCATAGGCTAATTTAGAATAAATATCCATGAATTTGAATACAGCCATAAAGTCACATTATTGATCATACAATATCAATAATAAGGGTTTGCGTGAAATTTCAAACACTAATAAATCTAAAGAAAGTTACTTTTAGCGGGAATCGTGTTCGATTAATCTCTCGATATTAAAACCGTTAATGTTGGAATTACAGTATATAATAACAATTAAAATTTCATACCTAATGTAGACAATTTTATACGCCCAAGAAATGACCAGTACCAGCTGAGCAGAGTGGCGCAGTGGAAGCGTGCTGGGCTCATAACCCAGAGGTCCGTAGATCGAAACTACGCTCTGCTAAAGGATGTTTTCCTGTAGGAAAATTTTTTTTTTTTTGCTTAAATTATATGTAATGAAATTGCATCTCATCTGAAATGCATCATATTTGACATACATAGTTTTATAAATTTTATCATAATTTTTCATTTCAAATTAAGTTGAAATAATTTTTCCCCGCTTCTCAGTAATCTCAGTTAAGTTCTTGAATATAACACGCATATTCTATATTTAGTTGAATTTTTGGTATGTGCAATAAATTAATTTCACAGATCTCGTACATTTTCGGAGCTTATGGGCAAGGATGGAAACATTAAATATTCCGTTAATATTTCAATGGGAAACTTGTTAGCATTACTAATTCGAAAGATGTTTAATATAGGCATGGCTACGCAAGTCCGATGTTAAATTGTTCAATCTAATGTCGGATGAAGAAATATACTTTGCTACCGAATATTAAAAATTATTTAAAATCACTTGAAAACTAATCACTTCTAAATTAGTTTGGAACAAATATTAGCTAAATCGTCTTTAGTATAGCGGCAGACAAATTTAATAGAATGTTTCATGTGTAGACAATTGGGACTATATATTTTGTTTGAAAACGCTTTCATTTATGTGTATGGGATCAAAATTACTTTTTAATTTTATTAGGCTCTCTTTGAAAATAGTGTAGTATAATCTACTAGCAAGAGCAATATTGCGTCAGTTTAGCTTCCATTAATTCCGGTAACAGGTAATGACTTTGTTGATGATTTCCAATGCTTTTTCGTTTAGAACAAATATTAGCTAAATCGTCTTTAGTATAGCGCCAGACAAATTTAATAGAATGTTTCATGTGTAGACAATTGGGACTATATATTTTGTTTGAAAACGCTTTCATTTATGTGTATGGGATCAAGATAACTTTTTAATATTATTAGGCCCTCTTTGAAAATAGTGTAGTATAATCTACAAGCAAGAGCAATATTGCGCCAGTTTAGCTTCCATTAATTCCGGTAACAGGTAATGACTTTCTTGCTGATTTCCAATGATTTTCTCGTACAAATGATATTTGAATTCTTTTACATAGTGAAAATCATTGAAGTTCATAATTTATTATATAATCATAGGCTAATTTAGAATAAATATCCATGAATTTGAATAGAGACATAAAGTCACATTATTGATCATACAATATCAATAATAAGGGTTTGCGTGAAATTTCAAACACTAATAAATCTAAAGAAAGTTACTTTTAGCGGGAATCGTGTTCGATTAATCTCTCGATATTAAAACCGTTAATGTTGGAATTACAGTATATAATAACAATTAAAATTTCATACCTAATGTAGGCAATTTTATACGCCCAAGAAATGACCAGTACCAGCTGAGCAGAGTGGCGCAGTGGAAGCGTGCTGGGCTCATAACCCAGAGGTCCGTAGATCGAAACTACGCTCTGCTAGATGATGTTTTCCTGTAGGAAAATTTTTTCTTTTGGCTTAAATTATATGTAATGAAATTGCATCTCATCTGAAATGCATCATATTTGACATACATAGTTTTATAAATTTTATCATAATTTTTCATTTCAAATTAAGTTGAAATAATTTTTCCCCGCTTCTCAGTAATCTCAGTTAAGTTCTTGAATATAACACGCATATTCTATATTTAGTTGAATTTTTGGTATGTGCAATAAATTAATTTCACAGATCTCGTACATTTTCGGAGCTTATGGGCAAGGATGGAAACATTAAATATTCCGTTAATATTTCACTGGGAAACTTGTTAGCATTACTAATTCGAAAGATGTTTAATATAGGCATGGCTACGCAAGTCCGATGTTAAATTGTTCAATCTAATGTCGGATGAAGAAATATACTTTGCTACCGAATATTAAAAATTATTTAAAATCACTTGAAAACTAATCACTTCTAAATTAGTTTGGAACAAATATTAGCTAAATCGTCTTTAGTATAGCGGCAGACAAATTTAATAGAATGTTTCATGTGTAGACAATTGGGACTATATATTTTGTTTGAAAACGCTTTCATTTATGTGTATGGGATCAAAATTACTTTTTAATTTTATTAGGCTCTCTTTGAAAATAGTGTAGTATAATCTACTAGCAAGAGCAATATTGCGTCAGTTTAGCTTCCATTAATTCCGGTAACAGGTAATGACTTTGTTGATGATTTCCAATGCTTTTTCGTTTAGAACAAATATTAGCTAAATCGTCTTTAGTATAGCGCCAGACAAATTTAATAGAATGTTTCATGTGTAGACAATTGGGACTATATATTTTGTTTGAAAACGCTTTCATTTATGTGTATGGGATCAAGATAACTTTTTAATATTATTAGGCCCTCTTTGAAAATAGTGTAGTATAATCTACAAGCAAGAGCAATATTGCGCCAGTTTAGCTTCCATTAATTCCGGTAACAGGTCATGACTTTCTTGCTGATTTCCAATGATTTTCTCGTACAAATGATATTTGAATTCTTTTACATAGTGAAAATCATTGAAGTTCATAATTTATTATATAATCATAGGCTAATTTAGAATAAATATCCATGAATTTGAATAGAGACATAAAGTCACATTATTGATCATACAATATCAATAATAAGGGTTTGCGTGAAATTTCAAACACTAATAAATCTAAAGAAAGTTACTTTTAGCGGGAATCGTGTTCGATTAATCTCTCGATATTAAAACCGTTAATGTTGGAATTACAGTATATAATAACAATTAAAATTTCATACCTAATGTAGACAATTTTATACGCCCAAGAAATGACCAGTACCAGCTGAGCAGAGTGGCGCAGTGGAAGCGTGCTGGGCTCATAACCCAGAGGTCCGTAGATCGAAACTACGCTCTGCTAGATGATGTTTTCCTGTAGGAAAATTTTTTTTTTTTTGCTTAAATTATATGTAATGAAATTGCATCTCATCTGAAATGCATCATATTTGACATACATAGTTTTATAAATTTTATCATAATTTTTCATTTCAAATTAAGTTGAAATAATTTTTCCCCGCTTCTCAGTAATCTCAGTTAAGTTCTTGAATATAACACGCATATTCTATATTTAGTTGAATTTTTGGTATGTGCAATAAATTAATTTCACAGATCTCGTACATTTTCGGAGCTTATGGGCAAGGATGGAAACATTAAATATTCCGTTAATATTTCACTGGGAAACTTGTTAGCATTACTAATTCGAAAGATGTTTAATATAGGCATGGCTACGCAAGTCCGATGTTAAATTGTTCAATCTAATGTCGGATGAAGAAATATACTTTGCTACCGAATATTAAAAATTATTTAAAATCACTTGAAAACTAATCACTTCTAAATTAGTTTGGAACAAATATTAGCTAAATCGTCTTTAGTATAGCGGCAGACAAATTTAATAGAATGTTTCATGTGTAGACAATTGGGACTATATATTTTGTTTGAAAACGCTTTCATTTATGTGTATGGGATCAAAATTACTTTTTAATTTTATTAGGCTCTCTTTGAAAATAGTGTAGTATAATCTACTAGCAAGAGCAATATTGCGTCAGTTTAGCTTCCATTAATTCCGGTAACAGGTAATGACTTTGTTGATGATTTCCAATGCTTTTTCGTTTAGAACAAATATTAGCTAAATCGTCTTTAGTATAGCGCCAGACAAATTTAATAGAATGTTTCATGTGTAGACAATTGGGACTATATATTTTGTTTGAAAACGCTTTCATTTATGTGTATGGGATCAAGATAACTTTTTAATATTATTAGGCCCTCTTTGAAAATAGTGTAGTATAATCTACAAGCAAGAGCAATATTGCGCCAGTTTAGCTTCCATTAATTCCGGTAACAGGTCATGACTTTCTTGCTGATTTCCAATGATTTTCTCGTACAAATGATATTTGAATTCTTTTACATAGTGAAAATCATTGAAGTTCATAATTTATTATATAATCATAGGCTAATTTAGAATAAATATCCATGAATTTGAATAGAGACATAAAGTCACATTATTGATCATACAATATCAATAATAAGGGTTTGCGTGAAATTTCAAACACTAATAAATCTAAAGAAAGTTACTTTTAGCGGGAATCGTGTTCGATTAATCTCTCGATATTAAAACCGTTAATGTTGGAATTACAGTATATAATAACAATTAAAATTTCATACCTAATGTAGACAATTTTATACGCCCAAGAAATGACCAGTACCAGCTGAGCAGAGTGGCGCAGTGGAAGCGTGCTGGGCTCATAACCCAGAGGTCCGTAGATCGAAACTACGCTCTGCTAGATGATGTTTTCCTGTAGGAAAATTTTTTTTTTTTTGCTTAAATTATATGTAATGAAATTGCATCTCATCTGAAATGCATCATATTTGACATACATAGTTTTATAAATTTTATCATAATTTTTCATTTCAAATTAAGTTGAAATAATTTTTCCCCGCTTCTCAGTAATCTCAGTTAAGTTCTTGAATATAACACGCATATTCTATATTTAGTTGAATTTTTGGTATGTGCAATAAATTAATTTCACAGATCTCGTACATTTTCGGAGCTTATGGGCAAGGATGGAAACATTAAATATTCCGTTAATATTTCAATGGGAAACTTGTTAGCATTACTAATTCGAAAGATGTTTAATATAGGCATGGCTACGCAAGTCCGATGTTAAATTGTTCAATCTAATGTCGGATGAAGAAATATACTTTGCTACCGAATATTAAAAATTATTTAAAATCACTTGAAAACTAATCACTTCTAAATTAGTTTGGAACAAATATTAGCTAAATCGTCTTTAGTATAGCGGCAGACAAATTTAATAGAATGTTTCATGTGTAGACAATTGGGACTATATATTTTGTTTGAAAACGCTTTCATTTATGTGTATGGGATCAAAATTACTTTTTAATTTTATTAGGCTCTCTTTGAAAATAGTGTAGTATAATCTACTAGCAAGAGCAATATTGCGTCAGTTTAGCTTCCATTAATTCCGGTAACAGGTAATGACTTTGTTGATGATTTCCAATGCTTTTTCGTTTAGAACAAATATTAGCTAAATCGTCTTTAGTATAGCGCCAGACAAATTTAATAGAATGTTTCATGTGTAGACAATTGGGACTATATATTTTGTTTGAAAACGCTTTCATTTATGTGTATGGGATCAAGATAACTTTTTAATATTATTAGGCCCTCTTTGAAAATAGTGTAGTATAATCTACAAGCAAGAGCAATATTGCGCCAGTTTAGCTTCCATTAATTCCGGTAACAGGTAATGACTTTCTTGCTGATTTCCAATGATTTTCTCGTACAAATGATATTTGAATTCTTTTACATAGTGAAAATCATTGAAGTTCATAATTTATTATATAATCATAGGCTAATTTAGAATAAATATCCATGAATTTGAATAGAGCCATAAAGTCACATTATTGATCATACAATATCAATAATAAGGGTTTGCGTGAAATTTCAAACACTAATAAATCTAAAGAAAGTTACTTTTAGCGGGAATCGTGTTCGATTAATCTCTCGATATTAAAACCGTTAATGTTGGAATTACAGTATATAATAACAATTAAAATTTCATACCTAATGTAGACAATTTTATACGCCCAAGAAATGACCAGTACCAGCTGAGCAGAGTGGCGCAGTGGAAGCGTGCTGGGCTCATAACCCAGAGGTCCGTAGATCGAAACTACGCTCTGCTAGATGATGTTTTCCTGTAGGAAAATTTTTTTTTTTTTGCTTAAATTATATGTAATGAAATTGCATCTCATCTGAAATGCATCATATTTGACATACATAGTTTTATAAATTTTATCATAATTTTTCATTTCAAATTAAGTTGAAATAATTTTTCCCCGCTTCTCAGTAATCTCAGTTAAGTTCTTGAATATAACACGCATATTCTATATTTAGTTGAATTTTTGGTATGTGCAATAAATTAATTTCACAGATCTCGTACATTTTCGGAGCTTATGGGCAAGGATGGAAACATTAAATATTCCGTTAATATTTCAATGGGAAACTTGTTAGCATTACTAATTCGAAAGATGTTTAATATAGGCATGGCTACGCAAGTCCGATGTTAAATTGTTCAATCTAATGTCGGATGAAGAAATATACTTTGCTACCGAATATTAAAAATTATTTAAAATCACTTGAAAACTAATCACTTCTAAATTAGTTTGGAACAAATATTAGCTAAATCGTCTTTAGTATAGCGGCAGACAAATTTAATAGAATGTTTCATGTGTAGACAATTGGGACTATATATTTTGTTTGAAAACGCTTTCATTTATGTGTATGGGATCAAAATTACTTTTTAATTTTATTAGGCTCTCTTTGAAAATAGTGTAGTATAATCTACTAGCAAGAGCAATATTGCGTCAGTTTAGCTTCCATTAATTCCGGTAACAGGTAATGACTTTGTTGATGATTTCCAATGTTTTTTCGTTTAGAACAAATATTAGCTAAATCGTCTTTAGTATAGCGCCAGACAAATTTAATAGAATGTTTCATGTGTAGACAATTGGGACTATATATTTTGTTTGAAAACGCTTTCATTTATGTGTATGGGATCAAGATAACTTTTTAATATTATTAGGCCCTCTTTGAAAATAGTGTAGTATAATCTACAAGCAAGAGCAATATTGCGCCAGTTTAGCTTCCATTAATTCCGGTAACAGGTAATGACTTTCTTGCTGATTTCCAATGATTTTCTCGTACAAATGATATTTGAATTCTTTTACATAGTGAAAATCATTGAAGTTCATAATTTATTATATAATCATAGGCTAATTTAGAATAAATATCCATGAATTTGAATAGAGACATAAAGTCACATTATTGATCATACAATATCAATAATAAGGGTTTGCGTGAAATTTCAAACACTAATAAATCTAAAGAAAGTTACTTTTAGCGGGAATCGTGTTCGATTAATCTCTCGATATTAAAACCGTTAATGTTGGAATTACAGTATATAATAACAATTAAAATTTCATACCTAATGTAGACAATTTTATACGCCCACGAAATGACCTGTACCAGCGGAGCAGAGTGGCGCAGTGGAAGCGTGCTGGGCTCATAACCCAGAGGTCCGTAGATCGAAACTACGCTCTGCTAGATGATGTTTTCCTGTAGGAAAATTTTTTTTTTTTTGCTTAAATTATATGTAATGAAATTGCATCTCATCTGAAATGCATCATATTTGACATACATAGTTTTATAAATTTTATCATAATTTTTCATTTCAAATTAAGTTGAAATAATTTTTCCCCGCTTCTCAGTAATCTCAGTTAAGTTCTTGAATATAACACGCATATTCTATATTTAGTTGAATTTTTGGTATGTGCAATAAATTAATTTCACAGATCTCGTACATTTTCGGAGCTTATGGGCAAGGATGGAAACATTAAATATTCCGTTAATATTTCAATGGGAAACTTGTTAGCATTACTAATTCGAAAGATGTTTAATATAGGCATGGCTACGCAAGTCCGATGTTAAATTGTTCAATCTAATGTCGGATGAAGAAATATACTTTGCTACCGAATATTAAAAATTATTTAAAATCACTTGAAAACTAATCACTTCTAAATTAGTTTGGAACAAATATTAGCTAAATCGTCTTTAGTATAGCGGCAGACAAATTTAATAGAATGTTTCATGTGTAGACAATTGGGACTATATATTTTGTTTGAAAACGCTTTCATTTATGTGTATGGGATCAAAATTACTTTTTAATTTTATTAGGCTCTCTTTGAAAATAGTGTAGTATAATCTACTAGCAAGAGCAATATTGCGTCAGTTTAGCTTCCATTAATTCCGGTAACAGGTAATGACTTTGTTGATGATTTCCAATGCTTTTTCGTTTAGAACAAATATTAGCTAAATCGTCTTTAGTATAGCGCCAGACAAATTTAATAGAATGTTTCATGTGTAGACAATTGGGACTATATATTTTGTTTGAAAACGCTTTCATTTATGTGTATGGGATCAAGATAACTTTTTAATATTATTAGGCCCTCTTTGAAAATAGTGTAGTATAATCTACAAGCAAGAGCAATATTGCGCCAGTTTAGCTTCCATTAATTCCGGTAACAGGTAATGACTTTCTTGCTGATTTCCAATGATTTTCTCGTACAAATGATATTTGAATTCTTTTACATAGTGAAAATCATTGAAGTTCATAATTTATTATATAATCATAGGCTAATTTAGAATAAATATCCATGAATTTGAATAGAGACATAATGTCACATTATTGATCATACAATATCAATAATAAGGGTTTGCGTGAAATTTCAAACACTAATAAATCTAAAGAAAGTTACTTTTAGCGGGAATCGTGTTCGATTAATCTCTCGATATTAAAACCGTTAATGTTGGAATTACAGTATATAATAACAATTAAAATTTCATACCTAATGTAGACAATTTTATACGCCCAAGAAATGACCAGTACCAGCGGAGCAGAGTGGCGCAGTGGAAGCGTGCTGGGCTCATAACCCAGAGGTCCGTAGATCGAAACTACGCTCTGCTAGATGATGTTTTCCTGTAGGAAAATTTTTTTTTTTGCTTAAATTATATGTAATGAAATTGCATCTCATCTGAAATGCATCATATTTGACATACATAGTTTTATAAATTTTATCATAATTTTTCATTTCAAATTAAGTTGAAATAATTTTTCCCTGCTTCTCAGTAATCTCAGCTAAGTTCTTGAATATAACACGCATATTCTATATTTAGTTGAATTTTTGGTATGTGCAATATATTAATTTCACAGATGGCGTACATTTTCGGAGCTTATGGGCAAGGATGGAAACATTAAATATTCCGTTAATATTTCAATGGGAAACTTGTTAGCATTACTAATTCGAAAGATGTTTAATATAGGCATGGCTACGTAAGTCCGATGGTAAATTGTTCAATCTAATGTCGGATGAAGAAATATACTTTGCTACCGAATATTAAAAATTATTTAAAATCACTTGAAAACTAATCACTTCTAAATTAGTTTAGAACAAATATTAGCTAAATCGTCTTTAGTATAGCGGCAGACAAATTTAATAGAATGTTTCATGTGTAGACAATTGGGACTATATATTTTGTTTGAAAACGCTTTCATTTATGTGTATGGGATCAAGATAACTTTTTAATTTTATTAGGCTCTCTTTGAAAATAGTGTAGTATAATCTACAAGCTAGAGCAATATTGTGAAAGTTTAGCTTCCATTAATTCCGGTAACAGGTAATGACTTTGTTGATGATTTCCACTGCTTTTTCGTTTAGAACAAATATTAGCTAAATCGTCTTTAGTATAGCGCCAGACAAATTTAATAGAATGTTTCATGTGTAGACAATTGGGACTATATATTTTGTTTGAAAACGCTTTCATTTATGTGTATGGGATCAAGATAACTTTTTAATATTATTAGGCCCTCTTTGAAAATAGTGTAGTATAATCTACAAGCAAGAGCAATATTGCGCCAGTTTAGCTTCCATTAATTCCGGTAACAGGTAATGACTTTCTTGCTGATTTCCAATGATTTTCTCGTACAAATGATATTTGAATTCTTTTACATAGTGAAAATCATTGAAGTTCATAATTTATTATATAATCATAGGCTAATTTAGAATAAATATCCATGAATTTGAATAGAGACATAAAGTCACATTATTGATCATACAATATCAATAATAAGGGTTTGCGTGAAATTTCAAACACTAATAAATCTAAAGAAAGTTACTTTTAGCGGGAATCGTGTTCGATTAATCTCTCGATATTAAAACCGTTAATGTTGGAATTACAGTATATAATAACAATTAAAATTTCATACCTAATGTAGACAATTTTATACGCCCAAGAAATGACCAGTACCAGCGGAGCAGAGTGGCGCAGTGGAAGCGTGCTGGGCTCATAACCCAGATGTCCGTAGATCGAAACTACGCTCTGCTAGATGATGTTTTCCTGTAGGAAAATTTTTTTTTTTGCTTAAATTATATGTAATGAAATTGCATCTCATCTGAAATGCATCATATTTGACATACATAGTTTTATAAATTTTATCATAATTTTTCATTTCAAATTAAGTTGAAATAATTTTTCCCCGCTTCTCAGTAATCTCAGTTAAGTTCTTGAATATAACACGCATATTCTATATTTAGTTGAATTTTTGGTATGTGCAATAAATTAATTTCACAGATCTCGTACATTTTCGGAGCTTATGGGCAAGGATGGAAACATTAAATATTCCGTTAATATTTCACTGGGAAACTTGTTAGCATTACTAATTCGAAAGATGTTTAATATAGGCATGGCTACGCAAGTCCGATGTTAAATTGTTCAATCTAATGTCGGATGAAGAAATATACTTTGCTACCGAATATTAAAAATTATTTAAAATCACTTGAAAACTAATCACTTCTAAATTAGTTTGGAACAAATATTAGCTAAATCGTCTTTAGTATAGCGGCAGACAAATTTAATAGAATGTTTCATGTGTAGACAATTGGGACTATATATTTTGTTTGAAAACGCTTTCATTTATGTGTATGGGATCAAAATTACTTTTTAATTTTATTAGGCTCTCTTTGAAAATAGTGTAGTATAATCTACTAGCAAGAGCAATATTGCGTCAGTTTAGCTTCCATTAATTCCGGTAACAGGTAATGACTTTGTTGATGATTTCCAATGCTTTTTCGTTTAGAACAAATATTAGCTAAATCGTCTTTAGTATAGCGCCAGACAAATTTAATAGAATGTTTCATGTGTAGACAATTGGGACTATATATTTTGTTTGAAAACGCTTTCATTTATGTGTATGGGATCAAGATAACTTTTTAATATTATTAGGCCCTCTTTGAAAATAGTGTAGTATAATCTACAAGCAAGAGCAATATTGCGCCAGTTTAGCTTCCATTAATTCCGGTAACAGGTAATGACTTTCTTGCTGATTTCCAATGATTTTCTCGTACAAATGATATTTGAATTCTTTTACATAGTGAAAATCATTGAAGTTCATAATTTATTATATAATCATAGGCTAATTTAGAATAAATATCCATGAATTTGAATAGAGACATAAAGTCACATTATTGATCATACAATATCAATAATAAGGGTTTGCGTGAAATTTCAAACACTAATAAATCTAAAGAAAGTTACTTTTAGCGGGAATCGTGTTCGATTAATCTCTCGATATTAAAACCGTTAATGTTGGAATTACAGTATATAATAACAATTAAAATTTCATACCTAATGTAGACAATTTTATACGCCCAAGAAATGACCAGTACCAGCTGAGCAGAGTGGCGCAGTGGAAGCGTGCTGGGCTCATAACCCAGAGGTCCGTAGATCGAAACTACGCTCTGCTAGATGATGTTTTCCTGTAGGAAAATTTTTTTTTTTTTGCTTAAATTATATGTAATGAAATTGCATCTCATCTGAAATGCATCATATTTGACATACATAGTTTTATAAATTTTATCATAATTTTTCATTTCAAATTAAGTTGAAATAATTTTTCCCCGCTTCTCAGTAATCTCAGTTAAGTTCTTGAATATAACACGCATATTCTATATTTAGTTGAATTTTTGGTATGTGCAATAAATTAATTTCACAGATCTCGTACATTTTCGGAGCTTATGGGCAAGGATGGAAACATTAAATATTCCGTTAATATTTCAATGGGAAACTTGTTAGCATTACTAATTCGAAAGATGTTTAATATAGGCATGGCTACGCAAGTCCGATGTTAAATTGTTCAATCTAATGTCGGATGAAGAAATATACTTTGCTACCGAATATTAAAAATTATTTAAAATCACTTGAAAACTAATCACTTCTAAATTAGTTTGGAACAAATATTAGCTAAATCGTCTTTAGTATAGCGCCAGACAAATTTAATAGAATGTTTCATGTGTAGACAATTGGGACTATATATTTTGTTTGAAAACGCTTTCATTTATGTGTATGGGATCAAAATTACTTTTTAATTTTATTAGGCTCTCTTTGAAAATAGTGTAGTATAATCTACTAGCAAGAGCAATATTGCGTCAGTTTAGCTTCCATTAATTCCGGTAACAGGTAATGACTTTGTTGATGATTTCCAATGCTTTTTCGTTTAGAACAAATATTAGCTAAATCGTCTTTAGTATAGCGCCAGACAAATTTAATAGAATGTTTCATGTGTAGACAATTGGGACTATATATTTTGTTTGAAAACGCTTTCATTTATGTGTATGGGATCAAGATAACTTTTTAATATTATTAGGCCCTCTTTGAAAATAGTGTAGTATAATCTACAAGCAAGAGCAATATTGCGCCAGTTTAGCTTCCATTAATTCCGGTAACAGGTAATGACTTTCTTGCTGATTTCCAATGATTTTCTCGTACAAATGATATTTGAATTCTTTTACATAGTGAAAATCATTGAAGTTCATAATTTATTATATAATCATAGGCTAATTTAGAATAAATATCCATGAATTTGAATAGAGACATAAAGTCACATTATTGATCATACAATATCAATAATAAGGGTTTGCGTGAAATTTCAAACACTAATAAATCTAAAGAAAGTTACTTTTAGCGGGAATCGTGTTCGATTAATCTCTCGATATTAAAACCGTTAATGTTGGAATTACAGTATATAATAACAATTAAAATTTCATACCTAATGTAGACAATTTTATACGCCCAAGAAATGACCAGTACCAGCGGAGCAGAGTGGCGCAGTGGAAGCGTGCTGGGCTCATAACCCAGAGGTCCGTAGATCGAAACTACGCTCTGCTAGATGATGTTTTCCTGTAGGAAAATTTTTTTTTTTGCTTAAATTATATGTAATGAAATTGCATCTCATCTGAAATGCATCATATTTGACATACATAGTTTTATAAATTTTATCATAATTTTTCATTTCAAATTAAGTTGAAATAATTTTTCCCTGCTTCTCAGTAATCTCAGCTAAGTTCTTGAATATAACACGCATATTCTATATTTAGTTGAATTTTTGGTATGTGCAATATATTAATTTCACAGATGGCGTACATTTTCGGAGCTTATGGGCAAGGATGGAAACATTAAATATTCCGTTAATATTTCAATGGGAAACTTGTTAGCATTACTAATTCGAAAGATGTTTAATATAGGCATGGCTACGTAAGTCCGATGGTAAATTGTTCAATCTAATGTCGGATGAAGAAATATACTTTGCTACCGAATATTAAAAATTATTTAAAATCACTTGAAAACTAATCACTTCTAAATTAGTTTAGAACAAATATTAGCTAAATCGTCTTTAGTATAGCGGCAGACAAATTTAATAGAATGTTTCATGTGTAGACAATTGGGACTATATATTTTGTTTGAAAACGCTTTCATTTATGTGTATGGGATCAAGATAACTTTTTAATTTTATTAGGCTCTCTTTGAAAATAGTGTAGTATAATCTACAAGCTAGAGCAATATTGTGTCAGTTTAGCTTCCATTAATTCCGGTAACAGGTAATGACTTTGTTGATGATTTCCACTGCTTTTTCGTTTAGAACAAATATTAGCTAAATCGTCTTTAGTATAGCGCCAGACAAATTTAATAGAATGTTTCATGTGTAGACAATTGGGACTATATATTTTGTTTGAAAACGCTTTCATTTATGTGTATGGGATCAAGATAACTTTTTAATATTATTAGGCCCTCTTTGAAAATAGTGTAGTATAATCTACAAGCAAGAGCAATATTGCGCCAGTTTAGCTTCCATTAATTCCGGTAACAGGTAATGACTTTCTTGCTGATTTCCAATGATTTTCTCGTACAAATGATATTTGAATTCTTTTACATAGTGAAAATCATTGAAGTTCATAATTTATTATATAATCATAGGCTAATTTAGAATAAATATCCATGAATTTGAATAGAGACATAAAGTCACATTATTGATCATACAATATCAATAATAAGGGTTTGCGTGAAATTTCAAACACTAATAAATCTAAAGAAAGTTACTTTTAGCGGGAATCGTGTTCGATTAATCTCTCGATATTAAAACCGTTAATGTTGGAATTACAGTATATAATAACAATTAAAATTTCATACCTAATGTAGACAATTTTATACGCCCAAGAAATGACCAGTACCAGCGGAGCAGAGTGGCGCAGTGGAAGCGTGCTGGGCTCATAACCCAGAGGTCCGTAGATCGAAACTACGCTCTGCTAGATGATGTTTTCCTGTAGGAAAATTTTTTTTTTTGCTTAAATTATATGTAATGAAATTGCATCTCATCTGAAATGCATCATATTTGACATACATAGTTTTATAAATTTTATCATAATTTTTCATTTCAAATTAAGTTGAAATAATTTTTCCCTGCTTCTCAGTAATCTCAGCTAAGTTCTTGAATATAACACGCATATTCTATATTTAGTTGAATTTTTGGTATGTGCAATATATTAATTTCACAGATGGCGTACATTTTCGGAGCTTATGGGCAAGGATGGAAACATTAAATATTCCGTTAATATTTCAATGGGAAACTTGTTAGCATTACTAATTCGAAAGATGTTTAATATAGGCATGGCTACGTAAGTCCGATGGTAAATTGTTCAATCTAATGTCGGATTAAGAAATATACTTTGCTACCGAATATTAAAAATTATTTAAAATCACTTGAAAACTAATCACTTCTAAATTAGTTTAGAACAAATATTAGCTAAATCGTCTTTAGTATAGCGGCAGACAAATTTAATAGAATGTTTCATGTGTAGACAATTGGGACTATATATTTTGTTTGAAAACGCTTTCATTTATGTGTATGGGATCAAGATAACTTTTTAATTTTATTAGGCTCTCTTTGAAAATAGTGTAGTATAATCTACAAGCTAGAGCAATATTGTGTCAGTTTAGCTTCCATTAATTCCGGTAACAGGTAATGACTTTGTTGATGATTTCCACTGCTTTTTCGTTTAGAACAAATATTAGCTAAATCGTCTTTAGTATAGCGCCAGACAAATTTAATAGAATGTTTCATGTGTAGACAATTGGGACTATATATTTTGTTTGAAAACGCTTTCATTTATGTGTATGGGATCAAGATAACTTTTTAATATTATTAGGCCCTCTTTGAAAATAGTGTAGTATAATCTACAAGCAAGAGCAATATTGCGCCAGTTTAGCTTCCATTAATTCCGGTAACAGGTAATGACTTTCTTGCTGATTTCCAATGATTTTCTCGTACAAATGATATTTGAATTCTTTTACATAGTGAAAATCATTGAAGTTCATAATTTATTATATAATCATAGGCTAATTTAGAATAAATATCCATGAATTTGAATAGAGACATAAAGTCACATTATTGATCATACAATATCAATAATAAGGGTTTGCGTGAAATTTCAAACACTAATAAATCTAAAGAAAGTTACTTTTAGCGGGAATCGTGTTCGATTAATCTCTCGATATTAAAACCGTTAATGTTGGAATTACAGTATATAATAACAATTAAAATTTCATACCTAATGTAGACAATTTTATACGCCCAAGAAATGACCAGTACCAGCGGAGCAGAGTGGCGCAGTGGAAGCGTGCTGGGCTCATAACCCAGAGGTCCGTAGATCGAAACTACGCTCTGCTAGATGATGTTTTCCTGTAGGAAAATTTTTTTTTTTGCTTAAATTATATGTAATGAAATTGCATCTCATCTGAAATGCATCATATTTGACATACATAGTTTTATAAATTTTATCATAATTTTTCATTTCAAATTAAGTTGAAATAATTTTTCCCCGCTTCTCAGTAATCTCAGTTAAGTTCTTGAATATAACACGCATATTCTATATTTAGTTGAATTTTTGGTATGTGCAATAAATTAATTTCACAGATCTCGTACATTTTCGGAGCTTATGGGCAAGGATGGAAACATTAAATATTCCGTTAATATTTCAATGGGAAACTTGTTAGCATTACTAATTCGAAAGATGTTTAATATAGGCATGGCTACGCAAGTCCGATGTTAAATTGTTCAATCAAATGTCGGATGAAGAAATATACTTTGCTACCGAATATTAAAAATTATTTAAAATCACTTGAAAACTAATCACTTCTAAATTAGTTTGGAACAAATATTAGCTAAATCGTCTTTAGTATAGCGGCAGACAAATTTAATAGAATGTTTCATGTGTAGACAATTGGGACTATATATTTTGTTTGAAAACGCTTTCATTTATGTGTATGGGATCAAAATTACTTTTTAATTTTATTAGGCTCTCTTTGAAAATAGTGTAGTATAATCTACTAGCAAGAGCAATATTGCGTCAGTTTAGCTTCCATTAATTCCGGTAACAGGTAATGACTTTGTTGATGATTTCCAATGCTTTTTCGTTTAGAACAAATATTAGCTAAATCGTCTTTAGTATAGCGCCAGACAAATTTAATAGAATGTTTCATGTGTAGACAATTGGGACTATATATTTTGTTTGAAAACGCTTTCATTTATGTGTATGGGATCAAGATAACTTTTTAATATTATTAGGCCCTCTTTGAAAATAGTGTAGTATAATCTACAAGCAAGAGCAATATTGCGCCAGTTTAGCTTCCATTAATTCCGGTAACAGGTAATGACTTTCTTGCTGATTTCCAATGATTTTCTCGTACAAATGATATTTGAATTCTTTTACATAGTGAAAATCATTGAAGTTCATAATTTATTATATAATCATAGGCTAATTTAGAATAAATATCCATGAATTTGAATAGAGCCATAAAGTCACATTATTGATCATACAATATCAATAATAAGGGTTTGCGTGAAATTTCAAACACTTATAAATCTAAAGAAAGTTACTTTTAGCGGGAATCGTGTTCGATTAATCTCTCGATATTAAAACCGTTAATGTTGGAAATACAGTATATAATAACAATTAAAATTTCATACCTAATGTAGACAATTTTATACGCCCAAGAAATGACCAGTACCAGCGGAGCAGAGTGGCGCAGTGGAAGCGTGCTGGGCTCATAACCCAGAGGTCCGTAGATCGAAACTATGCTCTGCTAGATGATGTTTTCCTGTAGGAAAATTTTTTTTTTTTTGCTTAAATTATATGTAATGAAATTGCATCTCATCTGAAATGCATCATATTTGACATACATAGTTTTATAAATTTTATCATAATTTTTCATTTCAAATTAAGTTGAAATAATTTTTCCCCGCTACTCAGTAATCTCAGTTAAGTTCTTGAATATAACACGCATATTCTATATTTAGTTGAATTTTTGGTATGTGCAATAAATTAATTTCACAGATCTCGTACATTTTCGGAGCTTATGGGCAAGGATGGAAACATTAAATATTCCGTTAATATTTCAATGGGAAACTTGTTAGCATTACTAATTCGAAAGATGTTTAATATAGGCATGGCTACGCAAGTCCGATGTTAAATTGTTCAATCTAATGTCGGATGAAGAAATATACTTTGCTACCGAATATTAAAAATTATTTAAAATCACTTGAAAACTAATCACTTCTAAATTAGTTTGGAACAAATATTAGCTAAATCGTCTTTAGTATAGCGCCAGACAAATTTAATAGAATGTTTCATGTGTAGACAATTGGGACTATATATTTTGTTTGAAAACGCTTTCATTTATGTGTATAGGATCAAAATTACTTTTTAATTTTATTAGGCTCTCTTTGAAAATAGTGTAGTATAATCTACTAGCAAGAGCAATATTGCGTCAGTTTAGCTTCCATTAATTCCGGTAACAGGTAATGACTTTCTTGCTGATTTCCAATGATTTTCTCGTACAAATGATATTTGAATTCTTTTACATAGTGAAAATCATTGAAGTTCATAATTTATTATATAATCATAGGCTAATTTAGAATAAATATCCATGAATTTGAATAGAGCCATAAAGTCACATTATTGATCATACAATATCAATAATAAGGGTTTGCGTGAAATTTCAAACACTAATAAATCTAAAGAAAGTTACTTTTAGCGGGAATCGTGTTCGATTAATCTCTCGATATTAAAACCGTTAATGTTGGAATTACAGTATATAATAACAATTAAAATTTCATACCTAATGTAGACAATTTTATACGCCCAAGAAATGACCAGTACCAGCGGAGCAGAGTGGCGCAGTGGAAGCATGCTGGGCTCATAACCCAGAGGTCCGTAGATCGAAACTACGCTCTGCTAGATGATGTTTTCCTGTAGGAAAATTTTTTTTTTTTTGCTTAAATTATATGTAATGAAATTGCATCTCATCTGAAATGCATCATATTTGACATACATAGTTTTATAAATTTTATCATAATTTTTCATTTCAAATTAAGTTGAAATAATTTTTCCCCGCTTCTCAGTAATCTCAGTTAAGTTCTTGAATATAACACGCATATTCTATATTTAGTTGAATTTTTGGTATGTGCAATAAATTAATTTCACAGATCTCGTACATTTTCGGAGCTTATGGGCAAGGATGGAAACATTAAATATTCCGTTAATATTTCAATGGGAAACTTGTTAGCATTACTAATTCGAAAGATGTTTAATATAGGCATGGCTACGCAAGTCCGATGTTAAATTGTTCAATCTAATGTCGGATGAAGAAATATACTTTGCTACCGAATATTAAAAATTATTTAAAATCACTTGAAAACTAATCACTTCTAAATTAGTTTGGAACAAATATTAGATAAATCGTCTTTAGTATAGCGCCAGACAAATTTAATAGAATGTTTCATGTGTAGACAATTGGGACTATATATTTTGTTTGAAAACGCTTTCATTTATGTGTATGGGATCAAGATAACTTTTTAATATTATTAGGCTCTCTTTGAAAATAGTGTAGTATAATCTACAAGCAAGAGCAATATTGCGCCAGTTTAGCTTCCATTAATTCCGGTAACAGGTAATGACTTTCTTGCTGATTTCCAATGATTTTCTCGTACAAATGATATTTGAATTCTTTTACATAGTGAAAATCATTGAAGTTCATAATTTATTATATAATCATAGGCTAATTTAGAATAAATATCCATGAATTTGAATACAGCCATAAAGTCACATTATTGATCATACAATATCAATAATAAGGGTTTGCGTGAAATTTCAAACACTAATAAATCTAAAGAAAGTTACTTTTAGCGGGAATCGTGTTCGATTAATCTCTCGATATTAAAACCCTTAATCTTGGAATTACAGTATATAATAACAATTAAAATTTCATACCTAATGTAGACAATTTTATACGCCCAAGAAACGACCAGTACCAGCGGAGCAGTGTGGCGCAGTGGAAGCGTGCTGGGCTCATAACCCAGAGGTCCGTAGATCGGAACTACGCTCTGCTAGATGATGTTTTCCTGTAGGAAAATTTTTTTTTTGCTTAAATTATATGTAATGAAATTGCATCTCATCTGAAATGCATCATATTTGACATACATAGTTTTATAAATTTTATCATAATTTTTCATTTCAAATTAAGTTGAAATAATTTTTCCCCGCTTTTCAGTAATCTCAGTTAAGTTCTTGAATATAACACGCATATTCTATATTTAGTTGAATTTTTGGTATGTGCAATAAATTAATTTCACAGATCTCGTACATTTTCGGAGCTTATGGGCAAGGATGGAAACATTAAATATTCCGTTAATATTTCAATGGGAAACTTGTTAGCATTACTAATTCGAAAGATGTTTAATATAGGCATGGCTACGCAAGTCCGATGTTAAATTGTTCAATCTAATGTCGGATGAAGAAATATACTTTGCTACCGAATATTAAAAATTATTTAAAATCACTTGAAAACTAATCACTTCTAAATTAGTTTGGAACAAATATTAGATAAATCGTCTTTAGTATAGCGCCAGACAAATTTAATAGAATGTTTCATGTGTAGACAATTGGGACTATATATTTTGTTTGAAAACGCTTTCATTTATGTGTATAGGATCAAAATTACTTTTTAATTTTATTAGGCTCTCTTTGAAAATAGTGTAGTATAATCTACTAGCAAGAGCAATATTGCGTCAGTTTAGCTTCCATTAATTCCGGTAACAGGTAATGACTTTCTTGCTGATTTCCAATGATTTTCTCGTACAAATGATATTTGAATTCTTTTACATAGTGAAAATCATTGAAGTTCATAATTTATTATATAATCATAGGCTAATTTAGAATAAATATCCATGAATTTGAATAGAGCCATAAAGTCACATTATTGATCATACAATATCAATAATAAGGGTTTGCGTGAAATTTCAAACACTAATAAATCTAAAGAAAGTTACTTTTAGCGGGAATCGTGTTCGATTAATCTCTCGATATTAAAACCGTTAATGTTGGAATTACAGTATATAATAACAATTAAAATTTCATACCTAATGTAGACAATTTTATACGCCCAAGAAATGACCAGTACCAGCGGAGCAGAGTGGCGCAGTGGAAGCATGCTGGGCTCATAACCCAGAGGTCCGTAGATCGAAACTACGCTCTGCTAGATGATGTTTTCCTGTAGGAAAATTTTTTTTTTTTTGCTTAAATTATATGTAATGAAATTGCATCTCATCTGAAATGCATCATATTTGACATACATAGTTTTATAAATTTTATCATAATTTTTCATTTCAAATTAAGTTGAAATAATTTTTCCCCGCTTCTCAGTAATCTCAGTTAAGTTCTTGAATATAACACGCATATTCTATATTTAGTTGAATTTTTGGTATGTGCAATAAATTAATTTCACAGATCTCGTACATTTTCGGAGCTTATGGGCAAGGATGGAAACATTAAATATTCCGTTAATATTTCAATGGGAAACTTGTTAGCATTACTAATTCGAAAGATGTTTAATATAGGCATGGCTACGCAAGTCCGATGTTAAATTGTTCAATCTAATGTCGGATGAAGAAATATACTTTGCTACCGAATATTAAAAATTATTTAAAATCACTTGAAAACTAATCACTTCTAAATTAGTTTGGAACAAATATTAGATAAATCGTCTTTAGTATAGCGCCAGACAAATTTAATAGAATGTTTCATGTGTAGACAATTGGGACTATATATTTTGTTTGAAAACGCTTTCATTTATGTGTATGGGATCAAGATAACTTTTTAATATTATTAGGCTCTCTTTGAAAATAGTGTAGTATAATCTACAAGCAAGAGCAATATTGCGCCAGTTTAGCTTCCATTAATTCCGGTAACAGGTAATGACTTTCTTGCTGATTTCCAATGATTTTCTCGTACAAATGATATTTGAATTCTTTTACATAGTGAAAATCATTGAAGTTCATAATTTATTATATAATCATAGGCTAATTTAGAATAAATATCCATGAATTTGAATACAGCCATAAAGTCACATTATTGATCATACAATATCAATAATAAGGGTTTGCGTGAAATTTCAAACACTAATAAATCTAAAGAAAGTTACTTTTAGCGGGAATCGTGTTCGATTAATCTCTCGATATTAAAACCCTTAATCTTGGAATTACAGTATATAATAACAATTAAAATTTCATACCTAATGTAGACAATTTTATACGCCCAAGAAACGACCAGTACCAGCGGAGCAGTGTGGCGCAGTGGAAGCGTGCTGGGCTCATAACCCAGAGGTCCGTAGATCGGAACTACGCTCTGCTAGATGATGTTTTCCTGTAGGAAAATTTTTTTTTTGCTTAAATTATATGTAATGAAATTGCATCTCATCTGAAATGCATCATATTTGACATACATAGTTTTATAAATTTTATCATAATTTTTCATTTCAAATTAAGTTGAAATAATTTTTCCCCGCTTTTCAGTAATCTCAGTTAAGTTCTTGAATATAACACGCATATTCTATATTTAGTTGAATTTTTGGTATGTGCAATAAATTAATTTCACAGATCTCGTACATTTTCGGAGCTTATGGGCAAGGATGGAAACATTAAATATTCCGTTAATATTTCAATGGGAAACTTGTTAGCATTACTAATTCGAAAGATGTTTAATATAGGCATGGCTACGCAAGTCCGATGTTAAATTGTTCAATCTAATGTCGGATGAAGAAATATACTTTGCTACCGAATATTAAAAATTATTTAAAATCACTTGAAAACTAATCACTTCTAAATTAGTTTGGAACAAATATTAGATAAATCGTCTTTAGTATAGCGCCAGACAAATTTAATAGAATGTTTCATGTGTAGACAATTGGGACTATATATTTTGTTTGAAAACGCTTTCATTTATGTGTATGGGATCAAGATAACTTTTTAATATTATTAGGCTCTCTTTGAAAATAGTGTAGTATAATCTACAAGCAAGAGCAATATTGCGCCAGTTTAGCTTCCATTAATTCCGGTAACAGGTAATGACTTTCTTGCTGATTTCCAATGATTTTCTCGTACAAATGATATTTGAATTCTTTTACATAGTGAAAATCATTGAAGTTCATAATTTATTATATAATCATAGGCTAATTTAGAATAAATATCCATGAATTTGAATACAGCCATAAAGTCACATTATTGATCATACAATATCAATAATAAGGGTTTGCGTGAAATTTCAAACACTAATAAATCTAAAGAAAGTTACTTTTAGCGGGAATCGTGTTCGATTAATCTCTCGATATTAAAACCCTTAATCTTGGAATTACAGTATATAATAACAATTAAAATTTCATACCTAATGTAGACAATTTTATACGCCCAAGAAATGACCAGTACCTGCGGAGCAGTGTGGCGCAGTGGAAGCGTGCTGGGCTCATAACCCAGAGGTCCGTAGATCGGAACTACGCTCTGCTAGATGATGTTTTCCTGTAGGAAAATTTTTTTTTTGCTTAAATTATATGTAATGAAATTGCATCTCATCTGAAATGCATCATATTTGACATACATAGTTTTATAAATTTTATCATAATTTTTCATTTCAAATTAAGTTGAAATAATTTTTCCCCGCTTTTCAGTAATCTCAGTTAAGTTCTTGAATATAACACGCATATTCTATATTTAGTTGAATTTTTGGTATGTGCAATAAATTAATTTCACAGATCTCGTACATTTTCGGAGCTTATGGGCAAGGATGGAAACATTAAATATTCCGTTAATATTTCAATGGGAAACTTGTTAGCATTACTAATTCGAAAGATGTTTAATATAGGCATGGCTACGCAAGTCCGATGTTAAATTGTTCAATCTAATGTCGGATGAAGAAATATACTTTGCTACCGAATATTAAAAATTATTTAAAATCACTTGAAAACTAATCACTTCTAAATTAGTTTGGAACAAATATTAGCTAAATCGTCTTTAGTATAGCGCCAGACAAATTTAATAGAATGTTTCATGTGTAGACAATTGGGACTATATATTTTGTTTGAAAACGCTTTCATTTATGTGTATGGGATCAAAATTACTTTTTAATTTTATTAGGCTCTCTTTGAAAATAGTGTAGTATAATCTACTAGCAAGAGCAATATTGCGTCAGTTTAGCTTCCATTAATTCCGGTAACAGGTAATGACTTTCTTGCTGATTTCCAATGATTTTCTCGTACAAATGATATTTGAATTCTTTTACATAGTGAAAATCATTGAAGTTCATAATTTATTATATAATCATAGGCTAATTTAGAATAAATATCCATGAATTTGAATAGAGCCATAAAGTCACATTATTGATCATACAATATCAATAATAATGGTTTGCGTGAAATTTCAAACACTAATAAATCTAAAGAAAGTTACTTTTAGCGGGAATCGTGTTCGATTAATCTCTCGATATTAAAACCGTTAATGTTGGAATTACAGTATATAATAACAATTAAAATTTCATACCTAATGTAGACAATTTTATACGCCCAAGAAATGACCAGTACCAGCGGAGCAGAGTGGCGCTGTGGAAGCGTGCTGGGCTCATAACCCAGAGGTCCGTAGATCGGAACTACGCTCTGCTAGATGATGTTTTCCTGTAGGAAAATTTTTTTTTTGCTTAAATTATATGTAATGAAATTGCATCTCATCTGAAATGCATCATATTTGACATACATAGTTTTATAAATTTTATCATAATTTTTCATTTCAAATTAAGTTGAAATAATTTTTCCCCGCTTCTCAGTAATCTCAGTTAAGTTCTTGAATATAACACGGTTATTCTATATTTAGTTGAATTTTTGGTATGTGCAATAAATTAATTTCACAGATCTCGTACATTTTCGGAGCTTATGGGCAAGGATGGAAACATTAAATATTCCGTTAATATTTCAATGGGAAACTTGTTAGCATTACTAATTCGAAAGATGTTTAATATAGGCATGGCTACGCAAGTCCGATGTTAAATTGTTCAATCTAATGTCGGATGAAGAAATATACTTTGCTACCGAATATTAAAAATTATTTAAAATCACTTGAAAACTAATCACTTCTAAATTAGTTTGGAACAAATATTAGCTAAATCGTCTTTAGTATAGCGGCAGACAAATTTAATAGAATGTTTCATGTGTAGACAATTGGGACTATATATTTTGTTTGAAAACGCTTTCATTTATGTGTATGGGATCAAAATTACTTTTTAATTTTATTAGGCTCTCTTTGAAAATAGTGTAGTATAATCTACTAGCAAGAGCAATATTGCGTCAGTTTAGCTTCCATTAATTCCGGTAACAGGTAATGACTTTGTTGATGATTTCCAATGCTTTTTCGTTTAGAACAAATATTAGCTAAATCGTCTTTAGTATAGCGCCAGACAAATTTAATAGAATGTTTCATGTGTAGACAATTGGGACTATATATTTTGTTTGAAAACGCTTTCATTTATGTGTATGGGATCAAAATTACTTTTTAATTTTATTAGGCTCTCTTTGAAAATAGTGTAGTATAATCTACTAGCAAGAGCAATATTGCGTCAGTTTAGCTTCCATTAATTCCGGTAACAGGTAATGACTTTCTTGCTGATTTCCAATGATTTTCTCGTACAAATGATATTTGAATTCTTTTACATAGTGAAAATCATTGAAGTTCATAATTTATTATATAATCATAGGCTAATTTAGAATAAATATCCATGAATTTGAATAGAGCCATAAAGTCACATTATTGATCATACAATATCAATAATAAGGGTTTGCGTGAAATTTCAAACACTAATAAATCTAAAGAAAGTTACTTTTAGCGGGAATCGTGTTCGATTAATCTCTCGATATTAAAACCGTTAATGTTGGAATTACAGTATATAATAACAATTAAAATTTCATACCTAATGTAGACAATTTTATACGCCCAAGAAATGACCAGTACCAGCGGAGCAGAGTGGCGCAGTGGAAGCGTGCTGGGCTCATAACCCAGAGGTCCGTAGATCGGAACTACGCTCTGCTAGATGATGTTTTCCTGTAGGAAAATTTTTTTTTTGCTTAAATTATATGTAATGAAATTGCATCCCATCTGAAATGCATCATATTTGACATACATAGTTTTATAAATTTTATCATAATTTTTCATTTCAAATTAAGTTGAAATAATTTTTCCCCGCTTCTCAGTAATCTCAGTTAAGTTCTTGAATATAACACGCATATTCTATATTTAGTTGAATTTTTGGTATGTGCAATAAATTAGTTTCACAGATCTCGTACATTTTCGGAGCTTATGGGCAAGGATGGAAACATTAAATATTCCGTTAATATTTCAATGGGAAACTTGTTAGCATTACTAATTCGAAAGATGTTTAATATAGGCATGGCTACGCAAGTCCGATGTTAAATTGTTCAATCTAATGTCGGATGAAGAAATATACTTTGCTACCGAATATTAAAAATTATTTAAAATCACTTGAAAACTAATCACTTCTAAATTAGTTTGGAACAAATATTAGCTGAATCGTCTTTAGTATAGCGCCAGACAAATTTAATAGAATGTTTCATGTGTAGACAATTGGGACTATATATTTTGTTTGAAAACGCTTTCATTTATGTGTATGGGATCAAGATAACTTTTTAATATTATTAGGCTCTCTTTGAAAATAGTGTAGTATAATCTACAAGCAAGAGCAATATTGCGTCAGTTTAGCTTCCATTAATTCCGGTAACAGGTAATGACTTTCTTGCTGATTTCCAATGATTTTCTCGTACAAATGATATTTGAATTCTTTTACATAGTGAAAATCATTGAAGTTCATAATTTATTATATAATCATAGGCTAATTTAGAATAAATATCCATGAATTTGAATAGAGCCATAAAGTCACATTATTGATCATACAATATCAATAATAAGGGTTTGCGTGAAATTTCAAACACTAATAAATCTAAAGAAAGTTACTTTTAGCGGGAATCGTGTTCGATTAATCTCTCGATATTAAAACCGTTAATGTTGGAATTACAGTATATAATAACAATTAAAATTTCATACCTAATGTAGACAATTTTATACGCCCAAGAAATGACCAGTACCAGCGGAGCAGAGTGGCGCAGTGGAAGCGTGCTGGGCTCATAACCCAGAGGTCCGTAGATCGGAACTACGCTCTGCTAGTTGATGTTTTCCTGTAGGAAAATTTTTTTTTTTTTGCTTAAATTATATGTAATGAAATTGCATCTCATCTGAAATGCATCATATTGACATACATAGTTTTATAAATTTTATCATAATTTTTCATTTCAAATTAAGTTGAAATAATTTTTCCCCGCTTCTCAGTAATCTCAGTTAAGTTCTTGAATATAACACGCATATTCTATATTTAGTTGAATTTTTGGTATGTGCAATAAATTAATTTCACAGATCTCGTACATTTTCGGAGCTTATGGGCAAGGATGGAAACATTAAATATTCCGTTAATATTTCAATGGGAAACTTGTTAGCATTACTAATTCGAAAGATGTTTAATATAGGCATGGCTACGCAAGTCCGATGTTAAATTGTTCAATCTAATGTCGGATGAAGAAATATACTTTGCTACCGAATATTAAAAATTATTTAAAATCACTTGAAAACTAATCACTTCTAAATTAGTTTGGAACAAATATTAGCTAAATCGTCTTTAGTATAGCGGCAGACAAATTTAATAGAATGTTTCATGTGTAGACAATTGGGACTATATATTTTGTTTGAAAACGCTTTCATTTATGTGTATGGGATCAAAATTACTTTTTAATTTTATTAGGCTCTCTTTGAAAATAGTGTAGTATAATCTACTAGCAAGAGCAATATTGCGTCAGTTTAGCTTCCATTAATTCCGGTAACAGGTAATGACTTTCTTGCTGATTTCCAATGATTTTCTCGTACAAATGATATTTGAATTCTTTTACATAGTGAAAATCATTGAAGTTCATAATTTATTATATAATCATAGGCTAATTTAGAATAAATATCCATGAATTTGAATAGAGCCATAAAGTCACATTATTGATCATACAATATCAATAATAAGGGTTTGCGTGAAATTTCAAACACTAATAAATCTAAAGAAAGTTACTTTTAGCGGGAATCGTGTTCGATTAATCTCTCGATATTAAAACCGTTAATGTTGGAATTACAGTATATAATAACAATTAAAATTTCATACCTAATGTAGACAATTTTATACGCCCAAGAAATGACCAGTACCAGCGGAGCAGAGTGGCGCAGTGGAAGCGTGCTGGGCTCATAACCCAGAGGTCCGTAGATCGGAACTACGCTCTGCTAGATGATGTTTTCCTGTAGGAAAATTTTTTTTTTGCTTAAATTATATGTAATGAAATTGCATCTCATCTGAAATGCATCATATTTGACATACATAGTTTTATAAATTTTATCATAATTTTTCATTTCAAATTAAGTTGAAATAATTTTTCCCCGCTTCTCAGTAATCTCAGTTAAGTTCTTGAATATAACACGGTTATTCTATATTTAGTTGAATTTTTGGTATGTGCAATAAATTAATTTCACAGATCTCGTACATTTTCGGAGCTTATGGGCAAGGATGGAAACATTAAATATTCCGTTAATATTTCAATGGGAAACTTGTTAGCATTACTAATTCGAAAGATGTTTAATATAGGCATGGCTACGCAAGTCCGATGTTAAATTGTTCAATCTAATGTCGGATGAAGAAATATACTTTGCTACCGAATATTAAAAATTATTTAAAATCACTTGAAAACTAATCACTTCTAAATTAGTTTGGAACAAATATTAGCTAAATCGTCTTTAGTATAGCGGCAGACAAATTTAATAGAATGTTTCATGTGTAGACAATTGGGACTATATATTTTGTTTGAAAACGCTTTCATTTATGTGTATGGGATCAAAATTACTTTTTAATTTTATTAGGCTCTCTTTGAAAATAGTGTAGTATAATCTACTAGCAAGAGCTATATTGCGTCAGTTTAGCTTCCATTAATTCCGGTAACAGGTAATGACTTTGTTGATGATTTCCAATGCTTTTTCGTTTAGAACAAATATTAGCTAAATCGTCTTTAGTATAGCGCCAGACAAATTTAATAGAATGTTTCATGTGTAGACAATTGGGACTATATATTTTGTTTGAAAACGCTTTCATTTATGTGTATGGGATCAAGATAACTTTTTAATATTATTAGGCTCTCTTTGAAAATAGTGTAGTATAATCTACAAGCAAGAGCAATATTGCGTCAGTTTAGCTTCCATTAATTCCGGTAACAGGTAATGACTTTCTTGCTGATTTCCAATGATTTTCTCGTACAAATGATATTTGAATTCTTTTACATAGTGAAAATCATTGAAGTTCATAATTTATTATATAATCATAGGCTAATTTAGAATAAATATCCATGAATTTGAATACAGCCATAAAGTCACATTATTGATCATACAATATCAATAATAAGGGTTTGCGTGAAATTTCAAACACTAATAAATCTAAAGAAAGTTACTTTTAGCGGGAATCGTGTTCGATTAATCTCTCGATATTAAAACCGTTAATCTTGGAATTACAGTATATAATAACAATTAAAATTTCATACCTAATGTAGACAATTTTATACGCCCAAGAAATGACCAGTACCAGCGGAGCAGTGTGGCGCAGTGGAAGCGTGCTGGGCTCATAACCCAGAGGTCCGTAGATCGAAACTACGCTCTGCTAGATGATGTTTTCCTGTAGGAAAATTTTTTTTTTTTTGCTTAAATTATATGTAATGAAATTGCATCTCATCTGAAATGCATCATATTGACATACATAGTTTTATAAATTTTATCATAATTTTTTATTTCAAATTAAGTTGAAATAATTTTTCCCCGCTTCTCAGTAATCTCAGTTAAGTTCTTGAATATAACACGCATATTCTATATTTAGTTGAATTTTTGGTATGTGCAATAAATTAATTTCACAGATCTCGTACATTTTCGGAGCTTATGGGCAAGGATGGAAACATTAAATATTCCGTTAATATTTCAATGGGAAACTTGTTAGCATTACTAATTCGAAAGATGTTTAATATAGGCATGGCTACGCAAGTCCGATGTTAAATTGTTCAATCTAATGTCGGATGAAGAAATATACTTTGCTACCGAATATTAAAAATTATTTAAAATCACTTGAAAACTAATCACTTCTAAATTAGTTTGGAACAAATATTAGCTAAATCGTCTTTAGTATAGCGGCAGACAAATTTAATAGAATGTTTCATGTGTAGACAATTGGGACTATATATTTTGTTTGAAAACGCTTTCATTTATGTGTATGGGATCAAAATTACTTTTTAATTTTATTAGGCTCTCTTTGAAAATAGTGTAGTATAATCTACTAGCAAGAGCAATATTGCGTCAGTTTAGCTTCCATTAATTCCGGTAACAGGTAATGACTTTCTTGCTGATTTCCAATGATTTTCTCGTACAAATGATATTTGAATTCTTTTACATAGTGAAAATCATTGAAGTTCATAATTTATTATATAATCATAGGCTAATTTAGAATAAATATCCATGAATTTGAATAGAGCCATAAAGTCACATTATTGATCATACAATATCAATAATAAGGGTTTGCGTGAAATTTCAAACACTAATAAATCTAAAGAAAGTTACTTTTAGCGGGAATCGTGTTCGATTAATCTCTCGATATTAAAACCGTTAATGTTGGAATTACAGTATATAATAACAATTAAAATTTCATACCTAATGTAGACAATTTTATACGCCCAAGAAATGACCAGTACCAGCGGAGCAGAGTGGCGCAGTGGAAGCGTGCTGGGCTCATAACCCAGAGGTCCGTAGATCGGAACTACGCTCTGCTAGATGATATTTTCCTGTAGGAAAATTTTTTTTTTGCTTAAATTATATGTAATGAAATTGCATCTCATCTGAAATGCATCATATTTGACATACATAGTTTTATAAATTTTATCATAATTTTTCATTTCAAATTAAGTTGAAATAATTTTTCCCCGCTTCTCAGTAATCTCAGTTAAGTTCTTGAATATAACACGGTTATTCTATATTTAGTTGAATTTTTGGTATGTGCAATAAATTAATTTCACAGATCTCGTACATTTTCGGAGCTTATGGGCAAGGATGGAAACATTAAATATTCCGTTAATATTTCAATGGGAAACTTGTTAGCATTACTAATTCGAAAGATGTTTAATATAGGCATGGCTACGCAAGTCCGATGTTAAATTGTTCAATCTAATGTCGGATGAAGAAATATACTTTGCTACCGAATATTAAAAATTATTTAAAATCACTTGAAAACTAATCACTTCTAAATTAGTTTGGAACAAATATTAGCTAAATCGTCTTTAGTATAGCGGCAGACAAATTTAATAGAATGTTTCATGTGTAGACAATTGGGACTATATATTTTGTTTGAAAACGCTTTCATTTATGTGTATGGGATCAAAATTACTTTTTAATTTTATTAGGCTCTCTTTGAAAATAGTGTAGTATAATCTACTAGCAAGAGCAATATTGCGTCAGTTTAGCTTCCATTAATTCCGGTAACAGGTAATGACTTTGTTGATGATTTCCAATGCTTTTTCGTTTAGAACAAATATTAGCTAAATCGTCTTTAGTATAGCGCCAGACAAATTTAATAGAATGTTTCATGTGTAGACAATTGGGACTATATATTTTGTTTGAAAACGCTTTCATTTATGTGTATGGGATCAAGATAACTTTTTAATATTATTAGGCTCTCTTTGAAAATAGTGTAGTATAATCTACAAGCAAGAGCAATATTGCGCCAGTTTAGCTTCCATTAATTCCGGTAACAGGTAATGACTTTCTTGCTGATTTCCAATGATTTTCTCGTACAAATGATATTTGAATTCTTTTACATAGTGAAAATCATTGAAGTTCATAATTTATTATATAATCATAGGCTAATTTAGAATAAATATCCATGAATTTGAATACAGCCATAAAGTCACATTATTGATCATACAATATCAATAATAAGGGTTTGCGTGAAATTTCAAACACTAATAAATCTAAAGAAAGTTACTTTTAGCGGGAATCGTGTTCGATTAATCTCTCGATATTAAAACCGTTAATCTTGGAATTACAGTATATAATAACAATTAAAATTTCATACCTAATGTAGACAATTTTATACGCCCAAGAAATGACCAGTACCAGCGGAGCAGTGTGGCGCAGTGGAAGCGTGCTGGGCTCATAACCCAGAGGTCCGTAGATCGAAACTACGCTCTGCTAGATGATGTTTTCCTGTAGGAAAATTTTTTTTTTTTGCTTAAATTATATGTAATGAAATTGCATCTCATCTGAAATGCATCATATTTGACATACATAGTTTTATAAATTTTATCATAATTTTTCATTTCAAATTAAGTTGAAATAATTTTTCCCCGCTTCTCAGTAATCTCAGTTAAGTTCTTGAATATAACACGCATATTCTATATTTAGTTGAATTTTTGGTATGTGCAATAAATTAATTTCACAGATCTCGTACATTTTCGGAGCTTATGGGCAAGGATGGAAACATTAAATATTCCGTTAATATTTCAATGGGAAACTTGTTAGCATTGCTAATTCGAAAGATGTTTAATATAGGCATGGCTACGCAAGTCCGATGTTAAATTGTTCAATCTAATGTCGGATGAAGAAATATACTTTGCTACCGAATATTAAAAATTATTTAAAATCACTTGAAAACTAATCACTTCTAAATTAGTTTAGAACAAATATTAGCTAAATCGTCTTTAGTATAGCGGCAGACAAATTTAATAGAAAGTTCCATGTGTAGACAATTGGGACTATATATTTTGTTTGAAAACGCTTTCATTTATGTGTATGGGATCAAGATAACTTTTTAATTTCATTCGGCTCTCTTTGAAAATAGTATAGTATAATCTACTAGCAAGAGCAATATTGCGTCAGTTTAGCTTCCATTAATTCCGGTAACAGGTAATGACTTTGTTGATGATTTCCAATGCTTTTTCGTTTAGAACAAATATTAGCTAAATCGTCTTTAGTATAGCGCCAGACAAATTTAATAGAATGTTTCATGTGTAGACAATTGGGACTATATATTTTGTTTGAAAACGCTTTCATTTATGTGTATGGGATCAAGATAACTTTTTAATTTTATTAGGCACTCTTTGAAAATAGTGTAGTATAATCTACAAGCAAGAGCAATATTGCGTCAGTTTAGCTTCCATTAATTCCGGTAACAGGTAATGACTTTCTTGCTGATTTCCAATGATTTTCTCGTACAAATGATATTTGAATTCTTTTACATAGTGAAAATCATTGAAGTTCATAATTTATTATATATTCATAGGCTAATTTAGAATAAATATCCATGAATTTGAATAGAGCCATAAAGTCACATTATTGATCATACAATATCAATAATAAGGGTTTGCGTGAAATTTCAAACACTAATAAATCTAAAGAAAGTTACTTTTAGCGGGAATCGTGTTCGATTAATCTCTCGATATTAAAACCGTTAATGTTGGAATTACAGTATATAATAACAATTAAAATTTCATACCTAATGTAGACAATTTTATACGCCCAAGAAATGACCAGTACCAGCGGAGCAGAGTGGCGCAGTGGAAGCGTGCTGGGCTCATAACCCAGAGGTCCGTAGATCGAAGCTATGCTCTGCTAGATGATGTTATCCTGTAGGAAAATTTTTTTTTTTTTCTTAAATTATATGTAATGAAATTGCATCTCATCTGAAATGCATCATATTTGACATACATAGTTTTATAAATTTTATCATAATTTTTCATTTCAAATTAAGTTGAAATAATTTTTCCCCGCTTCTCAGTAATCTCAGTTAAGTTCTTGAATATAACACGCATATTCTATATTTAGTTGAATTTTTGGTATGTGCAATAAATTAATTTCACAGATCTCGTACATTTTCGGAGCTTATGGGCAAGGATGGAAACATTAAATATTCCGTTAATATATCAATGGAAAACTTGTTAGCATTACTAATTCGAAAGATGTTTAATATAGGCATGGATACGTAAGTCCGATGTTAAATTGTTCAATCTAATGTCGGATGAAGAAATATACTTTGCTACCGAATATTAAAAATTATTTAAAATCACTTGAAAACTAATCACTTCTAAATTAGTTTAGAACAAATATTAGCTAAATCGTCTTTAGTATAGCGGCAGACAAATTTAATAGAATGTTCCATGTGTAGACAATTGGGACTATATATTTTGTTTGAAAACGCTTTCATTTATGTGTATGGGATCAAGATACCTTTTTAAATTCATTAGGCTCTCTTTGAAAATAGTGTAGTATAATCTACTAGCAAGAGCAATATTGCGTCAGTTTAGCTTCCATTAATTCCGGTAACAGGTAATGACTTTGTTGATGATTTCCAATGCTTTTTCGTTTAGAACAAATATTAGCTAAATCGTCTTTAGTATAGCGCCAGACAAATTTAATAGAATGTTTCATGTGTAGACAATTGGGACTATATATTTTGTTTGAAAACGCTTTCATTTATGTGTATGGGATCAAGATAACTTTTTAATTTTATTAGGCTCTCTTTGAAAATAGTGTAGTATAATCTACAAGCAAGAGCAATATTGCGTCAGTTTAGCTTCCATTAATTCCGGTAACAGGTAATGACTTTCTTGCTGATTTCCAATGATTTTCTCGTACAAATGATATTTGAATTCTTTTACATAGTGAAAATCATTGAAGTTCATAATTTATTATATATTCATAGGCTAATTTAGAATAAATATCCATGAATTTGAATAGAGCCATAAAGTCACATTATTGATCATACAATATCAATAATAAGGGTTTGCGTGAAATTTCAAACACTAATAAATCTAAAGAAAGTTACTTTTAGCGGGAATCGTGTTCGATTAATCTCTCGATATTAAAACCGTTAATGTTGGAATTACAGTATATAATAACAATTAAAATTTCATACCTAATGTAGACAATTTTATACGCCCAAGAAATAACCAGTACCAGCGGAGCAGAGTGGCGCAGTGGAAGCGTGCTGGGCTCATAACCCAGAGGTCCGTAGATCGAAACTACGCTCTGCTAGATGATGTTTTCCTGTAGGAAAATTATTTTTTTTTTGCTTAAATTATATGTAATGAAATTGCATCTCATCTGAAATGCATCATATTTGACATACATAGTTTTATAAATTTTATCATAATATTTCATTTCAAATTAAGTTGAAATAATTTTTCCCCGCTTCTCAGTAATCTCAGTTAAGTTCTTGAATATAACACGCATATTCTATATTTAGTTGAATTTTTGGTATGTGCAATAAATTAATTTCACAGATCTCGTACATTTTCGGAGCTTATGGGCAAGGATGGAAACATTAAATATTCCGTTAATATATCAATGGAAAACTTGTTAGCATTACTAATTCGAAAGATGTTTAATATAGGCATGGATACGTAAGTCCGATGTTAAATTGTTCAATCTAATGTCGGATGAAGAAATATACTTTGCTACCGAATATTAAAAATTATTTAAAATCACTTGAAAACTAATCACTTCTAAATTAGTTTAGAACAAATATTAGCTAAATCGTCTTTAGTATAGCGGCAGACAAATTTAATAGAATGTTCCATGTGTAGACAATTGGGACTATATATTTTGTTTGAAAACGCTTTCATTTATGTGTATGGGATCAAGATAACATTTAATTTTATTAGGCTCTCTTTGAAAATAGTGTAGTATAATCTACTAGCAAGAGCAATATTGCGTCAGTTTAGCTTCCATTAATTCCGGTAACAGGTAATGACATTGTTGATGATTTCCAATGCTTTTTCGTTTAGAACAAATATTAGCTAAATCGTCTTTAGTATAGCGCCAGACAAATTTAATAGAATGTTTCATGTGTAGACAATTGGGACAATATATTTTGTTTGAAAACGCTTTCATTTATGTGTATGGGATCAAGATAACTTTTTAATTTTATTAGGCTCTCTTTGAAAATAGTGTAGTATAATCTACAAGCAAGAGCAATATTGCGTCAGTTTAGCTTCCATTAATTCCGGTAACAGTTAATGACTTTCTTGCTGATTTCCAATGATTTTCTCGTACAAATGATATTTGAATTCTTTTACATAGTGAAAATCATTGAAGTTCATAATTTATTATATATTCATAGGCTAATTTAGAATAAATATCCATGAATTTGAATAGAACCATAAAGTCACATTATTGATCATACAATATCAATAATAAGGGTTTGCGTGAAATTTCAAACACTAATAAATCTAAAGAAAGTTACTTTTAGCGGGAATCGTGTTCGATTAATCTCTCGATATTAAAACCGTTAATGTTGGAATTACAGTATATAATAACAATTAAAATTTCATACCTAATGTAGACAATTTTATACGCCCAAGAAATGACCAGTACCAGCGGAGCAGAGTGGCGCAGTGGAAGCGTGCTGGGCTCATAACCCAGAGGTCCGTAGATCGAAACTACGCTCTGCTAGAAGATGTTTTCCTGTAGGAAAAATTTTTTTTTTTGCTTAAATTATATGTAATGAAATTGCATCTCATCTGAAATGCATCATATTTGACATACATAGTTTTATAAATTATATCATAATTTTTCATTTCAAATTAAGTTGAAATAATTTTTCCCCGCTTCTCAGTAATCTCAGTTAAGTTCTTGAATATAACACGCATATTCTATATTTAGTTGAATTTTTGGTATGTGCAATAAATTAATTTCACAGATCTCGTACATTTTCGGAGCTTATGGGCAAGGATGGAAACATTAAATATTGCGTTAATATTTCAATGGGAAACTTGTTAGCATTACTAATTCGAAAGATGTTTAATATAGGCATGGCTACGTAAGTCCGATGTTAAATTGTTCAATCTAATGTCGGATGAAGAAATATGCTTTGCTACCGAATATTAAAAATTATTTAAAATCACTTGAAAACTAATCACTTCTAAATTAGTTTAGAACAAATATTAGCTAAATCGTCCTTAGTATAGCGACAGACAAATTTAATAGAATGTTTCATGTGTAGACAATTGGGACTATATAATTTGTTTGAAAACGCTTTCATTTATGTGTATGGGATCAAGATAACTTTTTAATTTTATTAGGCTCTCTTTGAAAATAGTGTAGTATAATCTACTAGCAAGAGCAATATTGCGTCAGTTAAGCTTCCATTAATTCCGGTAACAGGTAATGACTTTGATGATGATTTCCAATGCTTTTTCGTTTAGAACAAATATTAGCTAAATCGTCTTTAGTATATCGGCAGACAAATTTAATAGAATCTTTCATGTGTAGACAATTGGGACTATATATTTTGTTTGAAAACGCTTTCATTTATGTGTATGGGATCAAGATAACTTTTTAATTTTATTAGGCTCTCTTTGAAAATAGTGTAGTATAATCTACAAGCAAGAGCAATATTGCGTCAGTTTAGCTTCCATTAATTCCGGTAACAGGTAATGACTTTCTTGCTGATTTCCAATGATTTTCTCGTACAAATGATATTTGAATTCTTTTACATAGTGAAAACCATTGAAATTCATAATTTATTATATATTCATAGGCTAATTTAGAATAAATATCCATGAATTTGAATAGAGCCATAAAGTCACATTATTGATCATACAATATCAATAATAAGGGTTTGCGTGAAATTTCAAACACTAATAAATCTAAAGAAAGTTACTTTTAGCGGGAATCGTGTTCGATTAATCTCTCGATATTAAAACCGTTAATGTTGGAATTACAGTATATAATAACAATTAAAATTTCATACCTAATGTAGACAATTTTATACGCCCAAGAAATAACCAGTACCAGCGGAGCAGAGTGGCGCAGTGGAAGCGTGCTGGGCTCATAACCCAGAGGTCCGTAGATCGAAACTACGCTCTGCTAGATGATGTTTTCCTGTAGGAAAATTATTTTTTTTTTGCTTAAATTATATGTAATGAAATTGCATCTCATCTGAAATGCATCATATTTGACATACATAGTTTTATAAATTTTATCATAATATTTCATTTCAAATTAAGTTGAAATAATTTTTCCCCGCTTCTCAGTAATCTCAGTTAAGTTCTTGAATATAACACGCATATTCTATATTTAGTTGAATTTTTGGTATGTGCAATAAATTAATTTCACAGATCTCGTACATTTTCGGAGCTTATGGGCAAGGATGGAAACATTAAATATTCCGTTAATATATCAATGGAAAACTTGTTAGCATTACTAATTCGAAAGATGTTTAATATAGGCATGGATACGTAAGTCCGATGTTAAATAGTTCAATCTAATGTCGGATGAAGAAATATACTTTGCTACCGAATATTAAAAATTATTTAAAATCACTTGAAAACTAATCACTTCTAAATTCGTTTAGAACAAATATTAGCTAAATCGTCTTTAGTATAGCGGCAGACAAATTTAATAGAATGTTTCATGTGTAGACAATTGGGACTATATATTTTGTTTGAAAACGCTTTCATTTATGTGTATGGGATCAAGATACCTTTTTAATTTCATTAGGCTCTCTTTGAAAATAGTGTAGTATAATCTACTAGCAAGAGCAATATTGCGTCAGTTTAGCTTCCATTAATTCCGGTAACAGGTAATGACTTTGTTGATGATTTCCAATGCTTTTTCGTTTAGAACAAATATTAGCTAAATCGTCTTTAGTATAGCGCCAGACAAATTTAATAGAATGTTTCATGTGTAGACAATTGGGACTATATATTTTGTTTGAAAACGCTTTCATTTATGTGTATGGGATCAAGATAACTTTTTAATTTTATTAGGCTCTCTTTGAAAATAGTGTAGTATAATCTACAAGCAAGAGCAATATTGCGTCAGTTTAGCTTCCATTAATTCCGGTAACAGGTAATGACTTTCTTGCTGATTTCCAATGATTTTCTCGTACAAATGATATTTGAATTCTTTTACATAGTGAAAATCATTGAAGTTCATAATTTATTATATATTCATAGGCTAATTTAGAATAAATATCCATGAATTTGAATAGAGCCATAAAGTCACATTATTGATCATACAATATCAATAATAAGGGTTTGCGTGAAATTTCAAACACTAATAAATCTAAAGAAAGTTACTTTTAGCGGGAATCGTGTTCGATTAATCTCTCGATATTAAAACCGTTAATGTTGGAATTACAGTATATAATAACAATTAAAATTTCATACCTACTGTAGACAATTTTATACGCCCAAGAAATGACCAGTACCAGCGGAGCAGAGTGGCGCAGTGGAAGCGTGCTGGGCTCATAACGCAGAGGTCCGTAGATCGAAACTATGCTCTGCTAGATGATGTTTTCCTGTAGGAAAATTTTTTTTTTTTGCTTAAATTATATATAGTGAAATTGCATCTCATCTGAAATGCATCATATTTGACATACATAGTTTTATAAATTTTATCATAATTTTTCATTTCAAATTAAGTTGAAATAATTTTTCCCCGCTTCTCAGTAATCTCAGTTAAGTTCTTGAATATAACACGCATATTCTATATTTAGTTGAATTTTTGGTATGTGCAATAAATTAATTTCACAGATCTCGTACATTTTCGGAGCTTATGGGCAAGGATGGAAACATTAAATATTCCGTTAATATATCAATGGGAAACTTGTTAGCATTACTAATTCGAAAGATGTTTAATATAGGCATGTATACGTAAGTCCGATGTTAAATTGTTCAATCTAATGTCGGATGAAGAAATATACTTTGCTACCGAATATTAAAAATTATTTAAAATCACTTGAAAGCTAATCACTTCTAAATTAGTTTAGAACAAATATTAGCTAAATCGTCTTTAGTATAGCGGCAGACAAATTTAATAGAAAGTTCCATGTGTAGACAATTGGGACTATATATTTTGTTTGAAAACGCTTTCATTTATGTGTATGGGATCAAGATAACATTTAATTTTATTAGGCTCTCTTTGAAAATAGTGTAGTATAATCTACTAGCAAGAGCAATATTGCGTCAGTTTAGCTTCCATTAATTCCGGTAACAGGTAATGACATTGTTGATGATTTCCAATGCTTTTTCGTTTAGAACAAATATTAGCTAAATCGTCTTTAGTATAGCGCCAGACAAATTTAATAGAATGTTTCATGTGTAGACAATTGGGACAATATATTTTGTTTGAAAACGCTTTCATTTATGTGTATGGGATCAAGATAACTTTTTAATTTTATTAGGCTCTCTTTGAAAATAGTGTAGTATAATCTACAAGCAAGAGCAATATTGCGTCAGTTTAGCTTCCATTAATTCCGGTAACAGTTAATGACTTTCTTGCTGATTTCCAATGATTTTCTCGTACAAATGATATTTGAATTCTTTTACATAGTGAAAATCATTGAAGTTCATAATTTATTATATATTCATAGGCTAATTTAGAATAAATATCCATGAATTTGAATAGAACCATAAAGTCACATTATTGATCATACAATATCAATAATAAGGGTTTGCGTGAAATTTCAAACACTAATAAATCTAAAGAAAGTTACTTTTAGCGGGAATCGTGTTCGATTAATCTCTCGATATTAAAACCGTTAATGTTGGAATTACAGTATATAATAACAATTAAAATTTCATACCTAATGTAGACAATTTTATACGCCCAAGAAATGACCAGTACCAGCGGAGCAGAGTGGCGCAGTGGAAGCGTGCTGGGCTCATAACCCAGAGGTCCGTAGATCGAAACTACGCTCTGCTAGAAGATGTTTTCCTGTAGGAAAAATTTTTTTTTTTGCTTAAATTATATGTAATGAAATTGCATCTCATCTGAAATGCATCATATTTGACATACATAGTTTTATAAATTATATCATAATTTTTCATTTCAAATTAAGTTGAAATAATTTTTCCCCGCTTCTCAGTAATCTCAGTTAAGTTCTTGAATATAACACGCATATTCTATATTTAGTTGAATTTTTGGTATGTGCAATAAATTAATTTCACAGATCTCGTACATTTTCGGAGCTTATGGGCAAGGATGGAAACATTAAATATTGCGTTAATATTTCAATGGGAAACTTGTTAGCATTACTAATTCGAAAGATGTTTAATATAGGCATGGCTACGTAAGTCCGATGTTAAATTGTTCAATCTAATGTCGGATGAAGAAATATGCTTTGCTACCGAATATTAAAAATTATTTAAAATCACTTGAAAACTAATCACTTCTAAATTAGTTTAGAACAAATATTAGCTAAATCGTCCTTAGTATAGCGACAGACAAATTTAATAGAATGTTTCATGTGTAGACAATTGGGACTATATAATTTGTTTGAAAACGCTTTCATTTATGTGTATGGGATCAAGATAACTTTTTAATTTTATTAGGCTCTCTTTGAAAATAGTGTAGTATAATCTACTAGCAAGAGCAATATTGCGTCAGTTAAGCTTCCATTAATTCCGGTAACAGGTAATGACTTTGATGATGATTTCCAATGCTTTTTCGTTTAGAACAAATATTAGCTAAATCGTCTTTAGTATATCGGCAGACAAATTTAATAGAATCTTTCATGTGTAGACAATTGGGACTATATATTTTGTTTGAAAACGCTTTCATTTATGTGTATGGGATCAAGATAACTTTTTAATTTTATTAGGCTCTCTTTGAAAATAGTGTAGTATAATCTACAAGCAAGAGCAATATTGCGTCAGTTTAGCTTCCATTAATTCCGGTAACAGGTAATGACTTTCTTGCTGATTTCCAATGATTTTCTCGTACAAATGATATTTGAATTCTTTTACATAGTGAAAACCATTGAAATTCATAATTTATTATATATTCATAGGCTAATTTAGAATAAATATCCATGAATTTGAATAGAGCCATAAAGTCACATTATTGATCATACAATATCAATAATAAGGGTTTGCGTGAAATTTCAAACATTAATAAATCTAAAGAAAGTTACTTTTAGCGGGAATCGTGTTCGATTAATCTCTCGATATTAAAACCGTTAATGTTGGAATTACAGTATATAATAACAATTAAAATTTCATACCTAATGTAGACAATTTTATACGCCCAAGAAATAACCAGTACCAGCGGAGCAGAGTGGCGCAGTGGAAGCGTGCTGGGCTCATAACCCAGAGGTCCGTAGATCGAAACTACGCTCTGCTAGATGATGTTTTCCTGTAGGAAAATTATTTTTTTTTTGCTTAAATTATATGTAATGAAATTGCATCTCATCTGAAATGCATCATATTTGACATACATAGTTTTATAAATTTTATCATAATATTTCATTTCAAATTAAGTTGAAATAATTTTTCCCCGCTTCTCAGTAATCTCAGTTAAGTTCTTGAATATAACACGCATATTCTATATTTAGTTGAATTTTTGGTATGTGCAATAAATTAATTTCACAGATCTCGTACATTTTCGGAGCTTATGGGCAAGGATGGAAACATTAAATATTCCGTTAATATATCAATGGAAAACTTGTTAGCATTACTAATTCGAAAGATGTTTAATATAGGCATGGATACGTAAGTCCGATGTTAAATAGTTCAATCTAATGTCGGATGAAGAAATATACTTTGCTACCGAATATTAAAAATTATTTAAAATCACTTGAAAACTAATCACTTCTAAATTAGTTTAGAACAAATATTAGCTAAATCGTCTTTAGTATAGCGGCAGACAAATTTAATAGAATGTTCCATGTGTAGACAATTGGGACTATATATTTTGTTTGAAAACGCTTTCATTTATGTGTATGGGATCAAGATACCTTTTTAATTTCATTAGGCTCTCTTTGAAAATAGTGTAGTATAATCTACTAGCAAGAGCAATATTGCGTCAGTTTAGCTTCCATTAATTCCGGTAACAGGTAATGACTTTGTTGATGATTTCCAATGCTTTTTCGTTTAGAACAAATATTAGCTAAATCGTCTTTAGTATAGCGCCAGACAAATTTAATAGAATGTTTCATGTGTAGACAATTGGGACTATATATTTTGTTTGAAAACGCTTTCATTTATGTGTATGGGATCAAGATAACTTTTTAATTTTATTAGGCTCTCTTTGAAAATAGTGTAGTATAATCTACAAGCAAGAGCAATATTGCGTCAGTTTAGCTTCCATTAATTCCGGTAACAGGTAATGACTTTCTTGCTGATTTCCAATGATTTTCTCGTACAAATGATATTTGAATTCTTTTACATAGTGAAAATCATTGAAGTTCATAATTTATTATATATTCATAGGCTAATTTAGAATAAATATCCATGAATTTGAATAGAGCCATAAAGTCACATTATTGATCATACAATATCAATAATAAGGGTTTGCGTGAAATTTCAAACACTAATAAATCTAAAGAAAGTTACTTTTAGCGGGAATCGTGTTCGATTAATCTCTCGATATTAAAACCGTTAATGTTGGAATTACAGTATATAATAACAATTAAAATTTCATACCTACTGTAGACAATTTTATACGCCCAAGAAATGACCAGTACCAGCGGAGCAGAGTGGCGCAGTGGAAGCGTGCTGGGCTCATAACGCAGAGGTCCGTAGATCGAAACTATGCTCTGCTAGATGATGTTTTCCTGTAGGAAAATTTTTTTTTTTTGCTTAAATTATATATAGTGAAATTGCATCTCATCTGAAATGCATCATATTTGACATACATAGTTTTATAAATTTTATCATAATTTTTCATTTCAAATTAAGTTGAAATAATTTTTCCCCGCTTCTCAGTAATCTCAGTTAAGTTCTTGAATATAACACGCATATTCTATATTTAGTTGAATTTTTGGTATGTGCAATAAATTAATTTCACAGATCTCGTACATTTTCGGAGCTTATGGGCAAGGATGGAAACATTAAATATTCCGTTAATATATCAATGGGAAACTTGTTAGCATTACTAATTCGAAAGATGTTTAATATAGGCATGTATACGTAAGTCCGATGTTAAATTGTTCAATCTAATGTCGGATGAAGAAATATACTTTGCTACCGAATATTAAAAATTATTTAAAATCACTTGAAAGCTAATCACTTCTAAATTAGTTTAGAACAAATATTAGCTAAATCGTCTTTAGTATAGCGGCAGACAAATTTAATAGAAAGTTCCATGTGTAGACAATTGGGACTATATATTTTGTTTGAAAACGCTTTCATTTATGTGTATGGGATCAAGATAACATTTAATTTTATTAGGCTCTCTTTGAAAATAGTGTAGTATAATCTACTAGCAAGAGCAATATTGCGTCAGTTTAGCTTCCATTAATTCCGGTAACAGGTAATGACATTGTTGATGATTTCCAATGCTTTTTCGTTTAGAACAAATATTAGCTAAATCGTCTTTAGTATAGCGCCAGACAAATTTAATAGAATGTTTCATGTGTAGACAATTGGGACAATATATTTTGTTTGAAAACGCTTTCATTTATGTGTATGGGATCAAGATAACTTTTTAATTTTATTAGGCTCTCTTTGAAAATAGTGTAGTATAATCTACAAGCAAGAGCAATATTGCGTCAGTTTAGCTTCCATTAATTCCGGTAACAGTTAATGACTTTCTTGCTGATTTCCAATGATTTTCTCGTACAAATGATATTTGAATTCTTTTACATAGTGAAAATCATTGAAGTTCATAATTTATTATATATTCATAGGCTAATTTAGAATAAATATCCATGAATTTGAATAGAACCATAAAGTCACATTATTGATCATACAATATCAATAATAAGGGTTTGCGTGAAATTTCAAACACTAATAAATCTAAAGAAAGTTACTTTTAGCGGGAATCGTGTTCGATTAATCTCTCGATATTAAAACCGTTAATGTTGGAATTACAGTATATAATAACAATTAAAATTTCATACCTAATGTAGACAATTTTATACGCCCAAGAAATGACCAGTACCAGCGGAGCAGAGTGGCGCAGTGGAAGCGTGCTGGGCTCATAACCCAGAGGTCCGTAGATCGAAACTACGCTCTGCTAGAAGATGTTTTCCGGTAGGAAAAATTTTTTTTTTTTGCTTAAATTATATGTAATGAAATTGCATCTCATCTGAAATGCATCATATTTGACATACATAGTTTTATAAATTATATCATAATTTTTCATTTCAAATTAAGTTGAAATAATTTTTCCCCGCTTCTCAGTAATCTCAGTTAAGTTCTTGAATATAACACGCATATTCTATATTTAGTTGAATTTTTGGTATGTGCAATAAATTAATTTCACAGATCTCGTACATTTTCGGAGCTTATGGGCAAGGATGGAAACATTAAATATTGCGTTAATATTTCAATGGGAAACTTGTTAGCATTACTAATTCGAAAGATGTTTAATATAGGCATGGCTACGTAAGTCCGATGTTAAATTGTTCAATCTAATGTCGGATGAAGAAATATGCTTTCCTACCGAATATTAAAAATTATTTAAAATCACTTGAAAACTAATCACTTCTAAATTAGTTTAGAACAAATATTAGCTAAATCGTCTTTAGTATAGCGGCAGACAAATTTAATAGAATGTTCCATGTGTAGACAATTGGGACTATATATTTTGTTTGAAAACGCTTTCATTTATGTGTATGGGATCAAGATAACATTTAATTTTATTAGGCTCTCTTTGAAAATAGTGTAGTATAATCTACTAGCAAGAGCAATATTGCGTCAGTTTAGCTTCCATTAATTCCGGTAACAGGTAATGACTTTGATGATGATTTCCAATGCTTTTTCGTTTAGAACAAATATTAGCTAAATCGTCTTTAGTATAGCGCCAGACAAATTTAATAGAATGTTTCATGTGTAGACAATTGGGACAATATATTTTGTTTGAAAACGCTTTCATTTATGTGTATGGGATCAAGATAACTTTTTAATTTTATTAGGCTCTCTTTGAAAATAGTGTAGTATAATCTACAAGCAAGAGCAATATTGCGTCAGTTTAGCTTCCATTAATTCCGGTAACAGTTAATGACTTTCTTGCTGATTTCCAATGATTTTCTCGTACAAATGATATTTGAATTCTTTTACATAGTGAAAATCATTGAAGTTCATAATTTATTATATATTCATAGGCTAATTTAGAATAAATATCCATGAATTTGAATAGAACCATAAAGTCACATTATTGATCATACAATATCAATAATAAGGGTTTGCGTGAAATTTCAAACACTAATAAATCTAAAGAAAGTTACTTTTAGCGGGAATCGTGTTCGATTAATCTCTCGATATTAAAACCGTTAATGTTGGAATTACAGTATATAATAACAATTAAAATTTCATACCTAATGTAGACAATTTTATACGCCCAAGAAATGACCAGTACCAGCGGAGCAGAGTGGCGCAGTGGAAGCGTGCTGGGCTCATAACCCAGAGGTCCGTAGATCGAAACTACGCTCTGCTAGAAGATGTTTTCCGGTAGGAAAAATTTTTTTTTTTTGCTTAAATTATATGTAATGAAATTGCATCTCATCTGAAATGCATCATATTTGACATACATAGTTTTATAAATTATATCATAATTTTTCATTTCAAATTAAGTTGAAATAATTTTTCCCCGCTTCTCAGTAATCTCAGTTAAGTTCTTGAATATAACACGCATATTCTATATTTAGTTGAATTTTTGGTATGTGCAATAAATTAATTTCACAGATCTCGTACATTTTCGGAGCTTATGGGCAAGGATGGAAACATTAAATATTGCGTTAATATTTCAATGGGAAACTTGTTAGCATTACTAATTCGAAAGATGTTTAATATAGGCATGGCTACGTAAGTCCGATGTTAAATTGTTCAATCTAATGTCGGATGAAGAAATATGCTTTCCTACCGAATATTAAAAATTATTTAAAATCACTTGAAAACTAATCACTTCTAAATTAGTTTAGAACAAATATTAGCTAAATCGTCTTTAGTATAGCGGCAGACAAATTTAATAGAATGTTCCATGTGTAGACAATTGGGACTATATATTTTGTTTGAAAACGCTTTCATTTATGTGTATGGGATCAAGATAACATTTAATTTTATTAGGCTCTCTTTGAAAATAGTGTAGTATAATCTACTAGCAAGAGCAATATTGCGTCAGTTTAGCTTCCATTAATTCCGGTAACAGGTAATGACTTTGATGATGATTTCCAATGCTTTTTCGTTTAGAACAAATATTAGCTAAATCGTCTTTAGTATAGCGCCAGACAAATTTAATAGAATGTTTCATGTGTAGACAATTGGGACAATATATTTTGTTTGAAAACGCTTTCATTTATGTGTATGGGATCAATATAACTTTTTAATTTTATTAGGCTCTCTTTGAAATAGTGTAGTATAATCTACAAGCAAGAGCAATATTGCGTCAATTTAGCTTCCATTAATTCCGGTAACAGGTAATGACTTTCTTGCTGATTTCCAATGATTTTCTCGTACAAATGATATTTGAATTCTTTTACATAGTGAAAATCATTGAAATTCATAATTTATTATATAATCATAGGCTAATTTAGAATAAATATCCATGAATTTGAATAGAGCCATAAAGTCACATTATTGATCATACAATATCAATAATAAGGGTTTGCGTGAAATTTCAAACACTAATAAATCTAAAGAAAGTTACTTTTAGCGGGAATCGTGTTCGATTAATCTCTCGATATTAAAACCGTTAATGTTGGAATTACAGTATATAATAACAATTAAAATTTCATACCTAATGTAGACAATTTTATACGCCCAAGAAATGACCAGTACCAGCGGAGCAGAGTGGCGCAGTGGAAGCGTGCTGGGCTCATAACCCAGAGGTCCGTAGATCGAAACTACGCTCTGCTAGATGATGTTTTCCTGTAGGAAAATTATTTTTTTTTTGCTTAAATTATATGTAATGAAATTGCATCTCATCTGAAATGCATCATATTTGACATACATAGTTTTATAAATTTTATCATAATATTTCATTTCAAATTAAGTTGAAATAATTTTTCCCCGCTTCTCAGTAATCTCAGTTAAGTTCTTGAATATAACACGCATATTCTATATTTAGTTGAATTTTTGGTATGTGCAATAAATTAATTTCACAGATCTCGTACATTTTCGGAGCTTATGGGCAAGGATGGAAACATTAAATATTCCGTTAATATATCAATGGGAAACTTGTTAGCATTACTAATTCGAAAGATGTTTAATATAGGCATGTATACGTAAGTCCGATGTTAAATTGTTCAATCTAATGTCGGATGAAGAAATATACTTTGCTACCGAATATTAAAAATTATTTAAAATCACTTGAAAACTAATCACTTCTAAATTAGTTTAGAACAAATATTAGCTAAATCGTCTTTAGTATAGCGGCAGACAAATTTAATAGAAAGTTCCATGTGTAGACAATTGGGACTATATATTTTGTTTGAAAACGCTTTCATTTATGTGTATGGGATCAAGATAACATTTAATTTTATTAGGCTCTCTTTGAAAATAGTGTAGTATAATCTACTAGCAAGAGCAATATTGCGTCAGTTTAGCTTCCATTAATTCCGGTAACAGGTAATGACTTTGATGATGATTTCCAATGCTTTTTCGTTTAGAACAAATATTAGCTAAATCGTCTTTAGTATAGCGCCAGACAAATTTAATAGAATGTTTCATGTGTAGACAATTGGGACAATATATTTTGTTTGAAAACGCTTTCATTTATGTGTATGGGATCAATATAACTTTTTAATTTTATTAGGCTCTCTTTGAAATAGTGTAGTATAATCTACAAGCAAGAGCAATATTGCGTCAATTTAGCTTCCATTAATTCCGGTAACAGGTAATGACTTTCTTGCTGATTTCCAATGATTTTCTCGTACAAATGATATTTGAATTCTTTTACATAGTGAAAATCATTGAAATTCATAATTTATTATATAATCATAGGCTAATTTAGAATAAATATCCATGAATTTGAATAGAGCCATAAAGTCACATTATTGATCATACAATATCAATAATAAGGGTTTGCGTGAAATTTCAAACACTAATAAATCTAAAGAAAGTTACTTTTAGCGGGAATCGTGTTCGATTAATCTCTCGATATTAAAACCGTTAATGTTGGAATTACAGTATATAATAACAATTAAAATTTCATACCTAATGTAGACAATTTTATACGCCCAAGAAATGACCAGTACCAGCGGAGCAGAGTGGCGCAGTGGAAGCGTGCTGGGCTCATAACCCAGAGGTCCGTAGATCGAAACTACGCTCTGCTAGATGATGTTTTCCTGTAGGAAAATTATTTTTTTTTTGCTTAAATTATATGTAATGAAATTGCATCTCATCTGAAATGCATCATATTTGACATACATAGTTTTATAAATTTTATCATAATATTTCATTTCAAATTAAGTTGAAATAATTTTTCCCCGCTTCTCAGTAATCTCAGTTAAGTTCTTGAATATAACACGCATATTCTATATTTAGTTGAATTTTTGGTATGTGCAATAAATTAATTTCACAGATCTCGTACATTTTCGGAGCTTATGGGCAAGGATGGAAACATTAAATATTCCGTTAATATATCAATGGGAAACTTGTTAGCATTACTAATTCGAAAGATGTTTAATATAGGCATGTATACGTAAGTCCGATGTTAAATTGTTCAATCTAATGTCGGATGAAGAAATATACTTTGCTACCGAATATTAAAAATTATTTAAAATCACTTGAAAACTAATCACTTCTAAATTAGTTTAGAACAAATATTAGCTAAATCGTCTTTAGTATAGCGGCAGACAAATTTAATAGAAAGTTCCATGTGTAGACAATTGGGACTATATATTTTGTTTGAAAACGCTTTCATTTATGTGTATGGGATCAAGATAACATTTAATTTTATTAGGCTCTCTTTGAAAATAGTGTAGTATAATCTACTAGCAAGAGCAATATTGCGTCAGTTTAGCTTCCATTAATTCCGGTAACAGGTAATGACTTTGATGATGATTTCCAATGCTTTTTCGTTTAGAACAAATATTAGCTAAATCGTCTTTAGTATAGCGCCAGACAAATTTAATAGAATGTTTCATGTGTAGACAATTGGGACAATATATTTTGTTTGAAAACGCTTTCATTTATGTGTATGGGATCAATATAACTTTTTAATTTTATTAGGCTCTCTTTGAAATAGTGTAGTATAATCTACAAGCAAGAGCAATATTGCGTCAATTTAGCTTCCATTAATTCCGGTAACAGGTAATGACTTTCTTGCTGATTTCCAATGATTTTCTCGTACAAATGATATTTGAATTCTTTTACATAGTGAAAATCATTGAAATTCATAATTTATTATATAATCATAGGCTAATTTAGAATAAATATCCATGAATTTGAATAGAGCCATAAAGTCACATTATTGATCATACAATATCAATAATAAGGGTTTGCGTGAAATTTCAAACACTAATAAATCTAAAGAAAGTTACTTTTAGCGGGAATCGTGTTCGATTAATCTCTCGATATTAAAACCGTTAATGTTGGAATTACAGTATATAATAACAATTAAAATTTCATACCTTATGTAGACAATTTTATACGCCCAAGAAATGACCATTACCAGCGGAGCAGAGTGGCGCAGTGGAAGCGTGCTGGGCTCATAACCCAGAGGTCCGTAGATCGAAACTACGCTCTGCTAGAAGATGTTTTCCTGTAGGAAAAATTTTTTTTTTTTGCTTAAATTATATGTAATGAAATTGCATCTCATCTGAAATGCATCATATTTGACATACATAGTTTTATAAATTTTATCATAATTTTTCATTTCAAATTAAGTTGAAATAATTTTTCCCCGCTTCTCAGTAATCTCAGTTAAGTTCTTGAATATAACACGCATATTCTATATTTAGTTGAATTTTTGGTATGTGCAATAAATTAATTTCACAGATCTCGTACATTTTCGGAGCTTATGGGCAAGGATGGAAACATTAAATATTCCGTTAATATATCAATGGGAAACTTGTTAGCATTACTAATTCGAAAGATGTTTAATATAGGCATGTATACGTAAGTCCGATGTTAAATTGTTCAATCTAATGTCGGATGAAGAAATATACTTTGCTACCGAATATTAAAAATTATTTAAAATCACTTGAAAACTAATCACTTCTAAATTAGTTTAGAACAAATATTAGCTAAATCGTCTTTAGTATAGCGGCAGACAAATTTAATAGAAAGTTCCATGTGTAGACAATTGGGACTATATATTTTGTTTGAAAACGCTTTCATTTATGTGTATGGGATCAAGATAACATTTAATTTTATTAGGCTCTCTTTGAAAATAGTGTAGTATAATCTACTAGCAAGAGCAATATTGCGTCAGTTTAGCTTCCATTAATTCCGGTAACAGGTAATGACTTTGATGATGATTTCCAATGCTTTTTCGTTTAGAACAAATATTAGCTAAATCGTCTTTAGTATAGCGCCAGACAAATTTAATAGAATGTTTCATGTGTAGACAATTGGGACAATATATTTTGTTTGAAAACGCTTTCATTTATGTGTATGGGATCAATATAACTTTTTAATTTTATTAGGCTCTCTTTGAAATAGTGTAGTATAATCTACAAGCAAGAGCAATATTGCGTCAATTTAGCTTCCATTAATTCCGGTAACAGGTAATGACTTTCTTGCTGATTTCCAATGATTTTCTCGTACAAATGATATTTGAATTCTTTTACATAGTGAAAATCATTGAAATTCATAATTTATTATATAATCATAGGCTAATTTAGAATAAATATCCATGAATTTGAATAGAGCCATAAAGTCACATTATTGATCATACAATATCAATAATAAGGGTTTGCGTGAAATTTCAAACACTAATAAATCTAAAGAAAGTTACTTTTAGCGGGAATCGTGTTCGATTAATCTCTCGATATTAAAACCGTTAATGTTGGAATTACAGTATATAATAACAATTAAAATTTCATACCTTATGTAGACAATTTTATACGCCCAAGAAATGACCATTACCAGCGGAGCAGAGTGGCGCAGTGGAAGCGTGCTGGGCTCATAACCCAGAGGTCCGTAGATCGAAACTACGCTCTGCTAGAAGATGTTTTCCTGTAGGAAAAATTTTTTTTTTTTGCTTAAATTATATGTAATGAAATTGCATCTCATCTGAAATGCATCATATTTGACATACATAGTTTTATAAATTTTATCATAATTTTTCATTTCAAATTAAGTTGAAATAATTTTTCCCCGCTTCTCAGTAATCTCAGTTAAGTTCTTGAATATAACACGCATATTCTATATTTAGTTGAATTTTTGGTATGTGCAATAAATTAATTTCACAGATCTCGTACATTTTCGGAGCTTATGGGCAAGGATGGAAACATTAAATATTCCGTTAATATATCAATGGGAAACTTGTTAGCATTACTAATTCGAAAGATGTTTAATATAGGCATGTATACGTAAGTCCGATGTTAAATTGTTCAATCTAATGTCGGATGAAGAAATATACTTTGCTACCGAATATTAAAAATTATTTAAAATCACTTGAAAACTAATCACTTCTAAATTAGTTTAGAACAAATATTAGCTAAATCGTCTTTAGTATAGCGGCAGACAAATTTAATAGAAAGTTCCATGTGTAGACAATTGGGACTATATATTTTGTTTGAAAACGCTTTCATTTATGTGTATGGGATCAAGATAACATTTAATTTTATTAGGCTCTCTTTGAAAATAGTGTAGTATAATCTACTAGCAAGAGCAATATTGCGTCAGTTTAGCTTCCATTAATTCCGGTAACAGGTAATGACTTTGATGATGATTTCCAATGCTTTTTCGTTTAGAACAAATATTAGCTAAATCGTCTTTAGTATAGCGGCAGACAAATTTAATAGAAAGTTTCATGTATAGACAATTGGGACAATATATTTTGTTTGAAAACGCTTTCATTTATGTGTATGGGATCAAGATAACTTTTTAATTTTATTAGGCTCTCTTTGAAAATAGTGTAGTATAATCTACTAGCAAGAGCAATATTGCGTCAGTTAAGCTTCCATTAATTCCGGTAACAGGTAATGACTTTGATGATGATTTCCAATGCTTTTTCGTTTAGAACAAATATTAGCTAAATCGTCTTTAGTATAGCGCCAGACAAATTTAATAGAATGTTTCATGTGTAGACAATTGGGACAATATATTTTGTTTGAAAACGCTTTCATTTATGTGTATGGGATCAATATAACTTTTTAATTTTATTAGGCTCTCTTTGAAATAGTGTAGTATAATCTACAAGCAAGAGCAATATTGCGTCAATTTAGCTTCCATTAATTCCGGTAACAGGTAATGAGTTTCTTGCTGATTTCCAATGATTTTCTCGTACAAATGATATTTGAATTCTTTTACATAGTGAAAATCATTGAAATTCATAATTTATTATATAATCATAGGCTAATTTAGAATAAATATCCATGAATTTGAATAGAGCCATAAAGTCACATTATTGATCATACAATATCAATAATAAGGGTTTGCGTGAAATTTCAAACACTAATAAATCTAAAGAAAGTTACTTTTAGCGGGAATCGTGTTCGATTAATCTCTCGATATTAAAACCGTTAATGTTGGAATTACAGTATATAATAACAATTAAAATTTCATACCTTATGTAGACAATTTTATACGCCCAAGAAATGACCAGTACCAGCGGAGCAGAGTGGCGCAGTGGAAGCGTGCTGGGCTCATAACCCAGAGGTCCGTAGATCGAAACTACGCTCTGCTAGAAGATGTTTTCCTGTAGGAAAAATTTTTTTTTTTTGCTTAAATTATATGTAATGAAATTGCATCTCATCTGAAATGCATCATATTTGACATACATAGTTTTATAAATTTTATCATAATATTTCATTTCAAATTAAGTTGAAATAATTTTTCCCCGCTTCTCAGTAATCTCAGTTAAGTTCTTGAATATAACACGCATATTCTATATTTAGTTGAATTTTTGGTATGTGCAATAAATTAATTTCACAGATCTCGTACATTTTCGGAGCTTATGGGCAAGGATGGAAACATTAAATATTCCGTTAATATATCAATGGGAAACTTGTTAGCATTACTAATTCGAAAGATGTTTAATATAGGCATGTATACGTAAGTCCGATGTTAAATTGTTCAATCTAATGTCGGATGAGGAAATATACTTTGCTACCGAATATTAAAAATTATTTAAAATCACTTGAAAGCTAATCACTTCTAAAATGTTTAGAACAAATATTAGCTAAATCGTCTTTAGTATAGCGGCAGACAAATTTAATAGAATGTTCCATGTGTAGACAATTGGGACTATATATTTTGTTTGAAAACGCTTTCATTTATGTGTATGGGATCAAGATAACTTTTTAATTTTATTAGGCTCTCTTTGAAAATAGTGTAGTATAATCTACTAGCAAGAGCAATATTGCGTCAGTTAAGCTTCCATTAATTCCGGTAACAGGTAATGACTTTGATGATGATTTCCAATGCTTTTTCGTTTAGAACAAATATTAGCTAAATCGTCTTTAGTATAGCGCCAGACAAATTTAATAGAATGTTTCATGTGTAGACAATTGGGACAATATATTTTGTTTGAAAACGCTTTCATTTATGTGTATGGGATCAATATAACTTTTTAATTTTATTAGGCTCTCTTTGAAATAGTGTAGTATAATCTACAAGCAAGAGCAATATTGCGTCAATTTAGCTTCCATTAATTCCGGTAACAGGTAATGACTTTCTTGCTGATTTCCAATGATTTTCTCGTACAAATGATATTTGAATTCTTTTACATAGTGAAAATCATTGAAATTCATAATTTATTATATAATCATAGGCTAATTTAGAATAAATATCCATGAATTTGAATAGAGCCATAAAGTCACATTATTGATCATACAATCTCAATAATAAGGGTTTGCCTGAAATTTCAAACACTAATAAATCTAAAGAAAGTTACTTTTAGCGGGAATCGTGTTCGATTAATCTCTCGATATTAAAACCGTTAATGTTGGAATTACAGTATATAATAACAATTAAAATTTCATACCTAATGTAGACAATTTTATACGCCCAAGAAATGACCATTACCAGCGGAGCAGAGTGGCGCAGTGGAAGCGTGCTGGGCTCATAACCCAGAGGTCCGTAGATCGAAACTACGCTCTGCTAGAAGATGTTTTCCTGTAGGAAAAATTTTTTTTTTTTGCTTAAATTATATGTAATGAAATTGCATCTCATCTGAAATGCATCATATTTGACATACATAGTTTTATAAATTTTATCATAATTTTTCATTTCAAATTAAGTTGAAATAATTTTTCCCCGCTTCTCAGTAATCTCAGTTAAGTTCTTGAATATAACACGCATATTCTATATTTAGTTGAATTTTTGGTATGTGCAATAAATTAATTTCACAGATCTCGTACATTTTCGGAGCTTATGGGCAAGGATGGAAACATTAAATATTCCGTTAATATATCAATGGGAAACTTGTTAGCATTACTAATTCGAAAGATGTTTAATATAGGCATGTATACGTAAGTCCGATGTTAAATTGTTCAATCTAATGTCGGATGAAGAAATATACTTTGCTACCGAATATTAAAAATTATTTAAAATCACTTGAAAACTAATCACTTCTAAATTAGTTTAGAACAAATATTAGCTAAATCGTCTTTAGTATAGCGGCAGACAAATTTAATAGAAAGTTCCATGTGTAGACAATTGGGACTATATATTTTGTTTGAAAACGCTTTCATTTATGTGTATGGGATCAAGATAACATTTAATTTTATTAGGCTCTCTTTGAAAATAGTGTAGTATAATCTACTAGCAAGAGCAATATTGCGTCAGTTTAGCTTCCATTAATTCCGGTAACAGGTAATGACTTTGATGATGATTTCCAATGCTTTTTCGTTTAGAACAAATATTAGCTAAATCGTCTTTAGTATAGCGCCAGACAAATTTAATAGAATGTTTCATGTGTAGACAATTGGGACAATATATTTTGTTTGAAAACGCTTTCATTTATGTGTATGGGATCAAGATAACTTTTTAATTTTATTAGGCTCTCTTTGAAAATAGTGTAGTATAATCTACTAGCAAGAGCAATATTGCGTCAGTTAAGCTTCCATTAATTCCGGTAACAGGTAATGACTTTGATGATGATTTCCAATGCTTTTTCGTTTAGAACAAATATTAGCTAAATCGTCTTTAGTATAGCGCCAGACAAATTTAATAGAATGTTTCATGTGTAGACAATTGGGACAATATATTTTGTTTGAAAACGCTTTCATTTATGTGTATGGGATCAATATAACTTTTTAATTTTATTAGGCTCTCTTTGAAATAGTGTAGTATAATCTACAAGCAAGAGCAATATTGCGTCAATTTAGCTTCCATTAATTCCGGTAACAGGTAATGAGTTTCTTGCTGATTTCCAATGATTTTCTCGTACAAATGATATTTGAATTCTTTTACATAGTGAAAATCATTGAAATTCATAATTTATTATATAATCATAGGCTAATTTAGAATAAATATCCATGAATTTGAATAGAGCCATAAAGTCACATTATTGATCATACAATATCAATAATAAGGGTTTGCGTGAAATTTCAAACACTAATAAATCTAAAGAAAGTTACTTTTAGCGGGAATCGTGTTCGATTAATCTCTCGATATTAAAACCGTTAATGTTGGAATTACAGTATATAATAACAATTAAAATTTCATACCTTATGTAGACAATTTTATACGCCCAAGAAATGACCAGTACCAGCGGAGCAGAGTGGCGCAGTGGAAGCGTGCTGGGCTCATAACCCAGAGGTCCGTAGATCGAAACTACGCTCTGCTAGAAGATGTTTTCCTGTAGGAAAAATTTTTTTTTTTTGCTTAAATTATATGTAATGAAATTGCATCTCATCTGAAATGCATCATATTTGACATACATAGTTTTATAAATTTTATCATAATATTTCATTTCAAATTAAGTTGAAATAATTTTTCCCCGCTTCTCAGTAATCTCAGTTAAGTTCTTGAATATAACACGCATATTCTATATTTAGTTGAATTTTTGGTATGTGCAATAAATTAATTTCACAGATCTCGTACATTTTCGGAGCTTATGGGCAAGGATGGAAACATTAAATATTCCGTTAATATATCAATGGGAAACTTGTTAGCATTACTAATTCGAAAGATGTTTAATATAGGCATGTATACGTAAGTCCGATGTTAAATTGTTCAATCTAATGTCGGATGAGGAAATATACTTTGCTACCGAATATTAAAAATTATTTAAAATCACTTGAAAGCTAATCACTTCTAAAATGTTTAGAACAAATATTAGCTAAATCGTCTTTAGTATAGCGGCAGACAAATTTAATAGAATGTTCCATGTGTAGACAATTGGGACTATATATTTTGTTTGAAAACGCTTTCATTTATGTGTATGGGATCAAGATAACTTTTTAATTTTATTAGGCTCTCTTTGAAAATAGTGTAGTATAATCTACTAGCAAGAGCAATATTGCGTCAGTTAAGCTTCCATTAATTCCGGTAACAGGTAATGACTTTGATGATGATTTCCAATGCTTTTTCGTTTAGAACAAATATTAGCTAAATCGTCTTTAGTATAGCGCCAGACAAATTTAATAGAATGTTTCATGTGTAGACAATTGGGACAATATATTTTGTTTGAAAACGCTTTCATTTATGTGTATGGGATCAATATAACTTTTTAATTTTATTAGGCTCTCTTTGAAATAGTGTAGTATAATCTACAAGCAAGAGCAATATTGCGTCAATTTAGCTTCCATTAATTCCGGTAACAGGTAATGACTTTCTTGCTGATTTCCAATGATTTTCTCGTACAAATGATATTTGAATTCTTTTACATAGTGAAAATCATTGAAATTCATAATTTATTATATAATCATAGGCTAATTTAGAATAAATATCCATGAATTTGAATAGAGCCATAAAGTCACATTATTGATCATACAATCTCAATAATAAGGGTTTGCCTGAAATTTCAAACACTAATAAATCTAAAGAAAGTTACTTTTAGCGGGAATCGTGTTCGATTAATCTCTCGATATTAAAACCGTTAATGTTGGAATTACAGTATATAATAACAATTAAAATTTCATACCTAATGTAGACAATTTTATACGCCCAAGAAATGACCAGTACCAGCGGAGCAGAGTGGCGCAGTGGAAGCGTGCTGGGCTCATAACCCAGAGGTCCGTAGATCGAAACTACGCTCTGCTAGATGATGTTTTCCTGTAGGAAAATTATTTTTTTTTTGCTTAAATTATATGTAATGAAATTGCATCTCATCTGAAATGCATCATATTTGACATACATAGTTTTATAAATTTTATCATAATATTTCATTTCAAATTAAGTTGAAATAATTTTTCCCCGCTTCTCAGTAATCTCAGTTAAGTTCTTGAATATAACACGCATATTCTATATTTAGTTGAATTTTTGGTATGTGCAATAAATTAATTTCACAGATCTCGTACATTTTCGGAGCTTATGGGCAAGGATGGAAACATTAAATATTCCGTTAATATATCAATGGGAAACTTGTTAGCATTACTAATTCGAAAGATGTTTAATATAGGCATGTATACGTAAGTCCGATGTTAAATTGTTCAATCTAATGTCGGATGAAGAAATATACTTTGCTACCGAATATTAAAAATTATTTAAAATCACTTGAAAACTAATCACTTCTAAATTAGTTTAGAACAAATATTAGCTAAATCGTCTTTAGTATAGCGGCAGACAAATTTAATAGAAAGTTCCATGTGTAGACAATTGGGACTATATATTTTGTTTGAAAACGCTTTCATTTATGTGTATGGGATCAAGATAACATTTAATTTTATTAGGCTCTCTTTGAAAATAGTGTAGTATAATCTACTAGCAAGAGCAATATTGCGTCAGTTTAGCTTCCATTAATTCCGGTAACAGGTAATGACTTTGTTGATGATTTCCAATGCTTTTTCGTTTAGAACAAATATTAGCTAAATCGTCTTTAGTATAGCGGCAGACAAATTTAATAGAAAGTTCCTTGTGTAGACAATTGGGACTATATATTTTGTTTGAAAACGCTTTCATTTATGTGTATGGGATCAAGATAACTTTTTAATTTCATTAGGCTCTCTTTGAAAATAGTGTAGTATAATCTACTAGCAAGAGCAATATTGCGTCAGTTTAGCTTCCATTAATTCCGGTAACAGGTAATGACTTTGTTGATGATTTACAATGCTTTTTCGTTTAGAACAAATATTAGCTAAATCGTCTTTAGTATAACGCCAGACAAATTTAATAGAATGTTTCATGTGTAGACAATTGGGACTATATATTTTGTTTGAAAACGCTTTCATTTATGTGTATGGGATCAAGATAACTTTTTAATTTTATTAGGCTCTCTTTGAAAATAGTGTAGTATAATCTACAAGCAAGAGCAATATTGCGTCAGTTTAGCTTCCATTAATTCCGGTAACAGGTAATGACTTTCTTGCTGATTTCCAATGATTTTCTCGTACAAATGATATTTGAATTCTTTTACATAGTGAAAATCATTGAAGTTCATAATTTATTATATATTCATAGGCTAATTTAGAATAAATATCCATGAATTTGAATAGAGCCATAAAGTCACATTATTGATCATACAATATCAATAATAAGGGTTTGCGTGAAATTTCAAACACTAATAAATCTAAAGAAAGTTACTTTTAGCGGGAATCGTGTTCGATTAATCACTCGATATTAAAACCGTTAATGTTGGAATTACAGTATATAATAACAATTAAAATTTCATACCTAATGTAGACAATTTTATACGCCCAAGAAATGACCAGTACCAGCGGAGCAGAGTAGCGCAGTGGAAGCGTGCTGGGCTCATAACCCAGAGGTCCGTAGATCGAAACTACGCTCTGCTAGAAGATGTTTTCCTGTAGGAAAAAATTTTTTTTTTTGCTTAAATTATATGTAATGAAATTGCATCTCATCTGAAATGCATCATATTTGACATATATAGTTTTATAAATTTTATCATAATATTTCATTTCAAATTAAGTTGAAATAATTTTTCCCCGCTTCTCAGTAATCTCAGTTAAGTTCTTGAATATAACACGCATATTCTATATTTAGTTGAATTTTTGGTATGTGCAATAAATTAATTTCACAGATCTCGTACATTTTCGGAGCTTATGGGCAAGGATGGAAACATTAAATATTCCGTTAATATATCAATGGGAAACTTGTTAGCATTACTAATTCGAAAGATGTTTAATATAGGCATGGATACGTAAGTCCGATGTTAAATTGTTCAATCTAATGTCGGATGAAGAAATATACTTTGCTACCGAATATTAAAAATTATTTAAAATCACTTGAAAACTAAACACTTCTAAATTAGTTTAGAACAAATATTAGCTAAATCGTCTTTAGTATAGCAGCAGACAAATTTAATAGAAAGTTCCATGTGTAGACAATTGGGACTATATATTTTGTTTGAAAACGCTTTCATTTATGTGTATGGGATCAAGATAACATTTAATTTTATTAGGCTCTCTTTGAAAATAGTGTAGTATAATCTACTAGCAAGAGCAATATTGCGTCAGTTTAGCTTCCATTAATTCCGGTAACAGGTAATGACTTTGTTGATGATTTCCAATGCTTTTTCGTTTAGAACAAATATTAGCTAAATCGTCTTTAGTATAGCGCCAGACAAATTTAATAGAATGTTTCATGTGTAGACAATTGGGACTATATATTTTGTTTGAAAACGCTTTCATTTATGTGTATGGGATCAAGATAACTTTTTAATTTTATTAGGCTCTCTTTGAAAATAGTGTAGTATAATCTACTAGCAAGAGCAATATTGCGTCAGTTTAGCTTCCATTAATTCCGGTAACAGGTAATGACTTTGTTGATGATTTACAATGCTTTTTCGTTTAGAACAAATATTAGCTAAATCGTCTTTAGTATAACGCCAGACAAATTTAATAGAATGTTTCATGTGTAGACAATTGGGACTATATATTTTGTTTGAAAACGCTTTCATTTATGTGTATGGGATCAAGATAACTTTTTAATTTTATTAGGCTCTCTTTGAAAATAGTGTAGTATAATCTACATGCAAGAGCAATATTGCGTCAGTTTAGCTTCCATTAATTCCGGTAACAGGTAATGACTTTCTTGCTGATTTCCAATGATTTTCTCGTACAAATGATATTTGAATTCTTTTACATAGTGAAAATCATTGAAGTTCATAATTTATTATATATTCATAGGCTAATTTAGAATAAATATCCATGAATTTGAATAGAGCCATAAAGTCACATTATTGATCATACAATATCAATAATAAGGGTTTGCGTGAAATTTCAAACACTAATAAATCTAAAGAAAGTTACTTTTAGCGGGAATCGTGTTCGATTAATCACTCGATATTAAAACCGTTAATGTTGGAATTACAGTATATAATAACAATTAAAATTTCATACCTAATGTAGACAATTTTATACGCCCAAGAAATGACCAGTACCAGCGGAGCAGAGTGGCGCAGTGGAAGCGTGCTGGGCTCATAACCCAGAGGTCCGTAGATCGAAACTACGCTCTGCTAGAAGATGTTTTCCTGTAGGAAAAATTTTTTTTTTTTGCTTAAATTATATGTAATGAAATTGCATCTCATCTGAAATGCATCATATTTGACATACATAGTTTTATAAATTTTATCATAATTTTTCATTTCAAATTAAGTTGAAATAATTTTTCCCCGCTTCTCAGTAATCTCAGTTAAGTTCTTGAATATAACACGCATATTCTATATTTAGTTGAATTTTTGGTATGTGCAATAAATTAATTTCACAGATCTCGTACATTTTCGGAGCTTATGGGCAAGGATGGAAACATTAAATATTCCGTTAATATATCAATGGGAAACTTATTAGCATTACTAATTCGAAAGATGTTTAATATAGGCATGGATACGTAAGTCCGATGTTAAATTGTTCAATCTAATGTCGGATGAAGAAATATACTTTGCTACCGAATATTAAAAATAATTTAAAATCACTTGAAAACTAAACACTTCTAAATTAGTTTAGAACAAATATTAGCTAAATCGTCTTTAGTATAGCAGCAGACAAATTTAATAGAAAGTTCCATGTGTAGACAATTGGGACTATATATTTTGTTTGAAAACGCTTTCATTTATGTGTATGGGATCAAGATAACTTTTTAATTTCATTAGGCTCTCTTTGAAAATAGTGTAGTATAATCTACTAGCAAGAGCAATATTGCGTCAGTTTAGCTTCCATTAATTCCGGTAACAGGTAATGACTTTGTTGATGATTTACAATGCTTTTTCGTTTAGAACAAATATTAGCTAAATCGTCTTTAGTATAACGCCAGACAAATTTAATAGAATGTTTCATGTGTAGACAATTGGGACTATATATTTTGTTTGAAAACGCTTTCATTTATGTGTATGGGATCAAGATAACTTTTTAATTTTATTACGCTCTCTTTGAAAATAGTGTAGTATAATCTACAAGCAAGAGCAATATTGCGTCAGTTTAGCTTCCATTAATTCCGGTAAAAGGTAATGACTTTCTTGCTGATTTCCAATGATTTTCTCGTACAAATGATATTTGAATTCTTTTACATAGTGAAAATCATTGAAGTTCATAATTTATTATATATTCATAGGCTAATTTAGAATAAATATCCATGAATTTGAATAGAGCCATAAAGTCACATTATTGATCATACAATATCAATAATAAGGGTTTGCGTGAAATTTCAAACACTAATAAATCTAAAGAAAGTTACTTTTAGCGGGAATCGTGTTCGATTAATCACTCGATATTAAAACCGTTAATGTTGGAATTACAGTATATAATAACAATTAAAATTTCATACCTAATGTAGACAATTTTATACGCCCAAGAAATGAACAGTACCAGCGGAGCAGAGTAGCGCAGTGGAAGCGTGCTGGGCTCATAACCCAGAGGTCCGTAGATCGAAACTACGCTCTGCTAGAAGATGTTTTCCTGTAGGAAAAAATTTTTTTTTTTGCTTAAATTATATGTAATGAAATTGCATCTCATCTGAAATGCATCATATTTGACATACATAGTTTTATAAATTATATCATAATTTTTCATTTCAAATTAAGTTGAAATAATTTTTCCCCGCTTCTCAGTAATCTCAGTTAAGTTCTTGAATATAACACGCATATTCTATATTTAGTTGAATTTTTGGTATGTGCAATAAAATAATTTCACAGATCTCGTACATTTTCGGAGCTTATGGGCAAGGATGGAAACATTAAATATTCCGTTAATATATCAATGGGAAACTTGTTAGCATTACTAATTCGAAAGATGTTTAATATAGGCATGGATACGTAAGTCCGATGTTAAATTGTTCAAACTAATGTCGGATGAAGAAATATACTTTGCTACCGAATATTAAAAATGATTTAAAATCACTTGAAAACTAATCACTTCTAAATTAGTTTAGAACAAATATTAGCTAAATCGTCTTTAGTATAGCGGCAGACAAATTTAATAGAAAGTTCCATGTGTAGACAATTGGGACTATATATTTTGTTTGAAAACGCTTTCATTTATGTGTATGGGATCAAGATAACTTTTTAATTTCATTCGGCTCTCTTTGAAAATAGTGTAGTATAATCTACTAGCAAGAGCAATATTGCGTCAGTTTAGCTTCCATTAATTCCGGTAACAGGTAATGACTTTGTTGATGATTTCCAATGCTTTTTCGTTTAGAACAAATATTAGCTAAATCGTCTTTAGTATAGCGCCAGACAAATTTAATAGAATGTTTCATGTGTAGACAATTGGGACTATATATTTTGTTTGAAAACGCTTTCATTTATGTGTATGGGATCAAGATAACTTTTTAATTTTATTAGGCTCTCTTTGAAAATAGTGTAGTATAATCTACAAGCAAGAGCAATATTGCGTCAGTTTAGCTTCCATTAATTCCGGTAACAGGTAATGACTTTCTTGCTGATTTCCAATGATTTTCTCGTACAAATGATATTTGAATTCTTTTACATAGTGAAAATCATTGAAGTTCATAATTTATTATATATTCATAGGCTAATTTAGAATAAATATCCCTGAATTTGAATAGAGCCATAAAGTCACATTATTGATCATACAATATCAATAATAAGGGTTTGCGTGAAATTTCAAACACTAATAAATCTAAAGAAAGTTACTTTTAGCGGGAATCGTGTTCGATTAATCTCTCGATATTAAAACCGTTAATGTTGGAATTACAGTATATAATAACAATTAAAATTTCATACCTAATGTAGACAATTTTATACGCCCAAGAAATGCCCAGTACCAGCGGAGCAGAGTGGCGCAGTGGAAGCGTGCTGGGCTCATAACCCAGAGGTCCGTAGATCGAAACTATGCTCTGCTAGATGATGTTATCCTGTAGGAAATTTTTTTTTTTTTGCTTAAATTATATGTAATGAAATTGCATCTCATCTGAAATGCATCATATTTGACATACATAGTTTTATAAATTTTATCATAATTTTTCATTTCAAATTAAGTTGAAATAATTTTTCCCCGCTTCTCAGTAATCTCAGTTAAGTTCTTGAATATAACACGCATATTCTATATTTAGTTGAATTTTTGGTATGTGCAATAAATTAATTTCACAGATCTCGTACATTTTCGGAGCTTATGGGCAAGGATGGAAACATTAAATATTCCGTTAATATATCAATGGGAAACTTGTTAGCATTACTAATTCGAAAGATGTTTAATATAGGCATGGATACGTAAGTCCGATGTTAAATTGTTCAATCTAATGTCGGATGAAGAAATATACTTTGCTACCGAATATTAAAAATTATTTAAAATCACTTGAAAACTAATCACTTCTAAATTAGTTTAGAACAAATATTAGCTAAATCGTCTTTAGTATAGCGGCAGACAAATTTAATAGAAAGTTCCATGTGTAGACAATTGGGACTATATATTTTGTTTGAAAACGCTTTCATTTATGTGTATGGGATCAAGATAACATTTAATTTTATTAGGCTCTCTTTGAAAATAGTGTAGTATAATCTACTAGCAAGAGCAATATTGCGTCAGTTTAGCTTCCATTAATTCCGGTAACAGGTAATGACATTGTTGATGATTTCCAATGCTTTTTCGTTTAGAACAAATATTAGCTAAATCGTCTTTAGTATAGCGCCAGACAAATTTAATAGAATGTTTCATGTGTAGACAATTGGGACTATATATTTTGTTTGAAAACGCTTTCATTTATGTGTATGGGATCAAGATAACTTTTTAATTTTATTAGGCTCTCTTTGAAAATAGTGTAGTATAATCTACAAGCAAGAGCAATATTGCGTCAGTTTAGCTTCCATTAATTCCGGTAACAGTTAATGACTTTCTTGCTGATTTCCAATGATTTTCTCGTACAAATGATATTTGAATTCTTTTACATAGTGAAAATCATTGAAGTTCATAATTTATTATATATTCATAGGCTAATTTAGAATAAATATCCATGAATTTGAATAGAACCATAAAGTCACATTATTGATCATACAATATCAATAATAAGGGTTTGCGTGAAATTTCAAACACTAATAAATCTAAAGAAAGTTACTTTTAGCGGGAATCGTGTTCGATTAATCTCTCGATATTAAAACCGTTAATGTTGGAATTACAGTATATAATAACAATTAAAATTTCATACCTAATGTAGACAATTTTATACGCCCAAGAAATGACCAGTACCAGCGGAGCAGAGAGGCGCAGTGGAAGCGTGCTGGGCTCATAACCCAGAGGTCCGTAGATCGAAACTACGCTCTGCTAGAAGATGTTTTCCTGTAGGAAAAATTTTTTTTTTTTTGCTTAAATTATATGTAATGAAATTGCATCTCATCTGAAATGCATCATATTTGACATACATAGTTTTATAAATTTTATCATAATTTTTCATTTCAAATTAAGTTGAAATAATTTTTCCCCGCTTCTCAGTAATCTCAGTTAAGTTCTTGAATATAACACGCATATTCTATATTTAGTTGAATTTTTGGTATGTGCAATAAATTAATTTCACAGATCTCGTACATTTTCGGAGCTTATGGGCAAGGATGGAAACATTAAATATTCCGTTAATATATCAATGGGAAACTTGTTAGCATTACTAATTCGAAAGATGTTTAATATAGGCATGGATACGTAAGTCCGATGTTAAATTGTTCAATCTAATGTCGGATGAAGAAATATACTTTGCTACCGAATATTAAAAATTATTTAAAATCACTTGAAAACTAATCACTTCTAAATTAGTTTAGAACAAATATTAGCTAAATCGTCTTTAGTATAGCGCCAGACAAATTTAATAGAAAGTTCCATGTGTAGACAATTGGGACTATATATTTTGTTTGAAAACGCTTTCATTTATGTGTATGGGATCAAGATAACATTTAATTTTATTAGGCTCTCTTTGAAAATAGTGTAGTATAATCTACTAGCAAGAGCAATATTGCGTCAGTTTAGCTTCCATTAATTCCGGTAACAGGTAATGACATTGTTGATGATTTCCAATGCTTTTTCGTTTAGAACAAATATTAGCTAAATCGTCTTTAGTATAGCGCCAGACAAATTTAATAGAATGTTTCATGTGTAGACAATTGGGACTATATATTTTGTTTGAAAACGCTTTCATTTATGTGTATGGGATCAAGATAACTTTTTAATTTTATTAGGCTCTCTTTGAAAATAGTGTAGTATAATCTACAAGCAAGAGCAATATTGCGTCAGTTTAGCTTCCATTAATTCCGGTAACAGTTAATGACTTTCTTGCTGATTTCCAATGATTTTCTCGTACAAATGATATTTGAATTCTTTTACATAGTGAAAATCAATGAAGTTCATAATTTATTATATATTCATAGGCTAATTTAGAATAAATATCCATGAATTTGAATAGAACCATAAAGTCACATTATTGATCATACAATATCAATAATAAGGGTTTGCGTGAAATTTCAAACACTAATAAATCTAAAGAAAGTTACTTTTAGCGGGAATCGTGTTCGATTAATCTCTCGATATTAAAACCGTTAATGTTGGAATTACAGTATATAATAACAATTAAAATTTCATACCTAATGTAGACAATTTTATACGCCCAAGAAATGACCAGTACCAGCGGAGCAGAGAGGCGCAGTGGAAGCGTGCTGGGCTCATAACCCAGAGGTCCGTAGATCGAAACTACGCTCTGCTAGAAGATGTTTTCCTGTAGGAAAAAATTTTTTTTTTTGCTTAAATTATATGTAATGAAATTGCATCTCATCTGAAATGCATCATATTTGACATACATAGTTTTATAAATTATATCATAATTTTTCATTTCAAATTAAGTTGAAATAATTTTTCCCCGCTTCTCAGTAATCTCAGTTAAGTTCTTGAATATAACACGCATATTCTATATTTAGTTGAATTTTTGGTATGTGCAATAAAATAATTTCACAGATCTCGTACATTTTCGGAGCTTATGGGCAAGGATGGAAACATTAAATATTCCGTTAATATATCAATGGGAAACTTGTTAGCATTACTAATTCGAAAGATGTTTAATATAGGCATGGATACGTAAGTCCGATGTTAAATTGTTCAAACTAATGTCGGATGAAGAAATATACTTTGCTACCGAATATTAAAAATGATTTAAAATCACTTGAAAACTAATCACTTCTAAATTAGTTTAGAACAAATATTAGCTAAATCGTCTTTAGTATAGCGGCAGACAAATTTAATAGAAAGTTCCATGTGTAGACAATTGGGACTATATATTTTGTTTGAAAACGCTTTCATTTATGTGTATGGGATCAAGATAACTTTTTAATTTCATTCGGCTCTCTTTGAAAATAGTGTAGTATAATCTACTAGCAAGAGCAATATTGCGTCAGTTTAGCTTCCATTAATTCCGGTAACAGGTAATGACATTGTTGATGATTTCCAATGCTTTTTCGTTTAGAACAAATATTAGCTAAATCGTCTTTAGTATAGCGCCAGACAAATTTAATAGAATGTTTCATGTGTAGACAATTGGGACTATATATTTTGTTTGAAAACGCTTTCATTTATGTGTATGGGATCAAGATAACTTTTTAATTTTATTAGGCTCTCTTTGAAAATAGTGTAGTATAATCTACAAGCAAGAGCAATATTGCGTCAGTTTAGCTTCCATTAATTCCGGTAACAGTTAATGACTTTCTTGCTGATTTCCAATGATTTTCTCGTACAAATGATATTTGAATTCTTTTACATAGTGAAAATCATTGAAGTTCATAATTTATTATATATTCATAGGCTAATTTAGAATAAATATCCATGAATTTGAATAGAACCATAAAGTCACATTATTGATCATACAATATCAATAATAAGGGTTTGCGTGAAATTTCAAACACTAATAAATCTAAAGAAAGTTACTTTTAGCGGGAATCGTGTTCGATTAATCTCTCGATATTAAAACCGTTAATGTTGGAATTACAGTATATAATAACAATTAAAATTTCATACATAATGTAGACAATTTTATACGCCCAAGAAATGACCAGTACCAGCGGAGCAGAGAGGCGCAGTGGAAGCGTGCTGGGCTCATAACCCAGAGGTCCGTAGATCGAAACTACGCTCTGCTAGAAGATGTTTTCCTGTAGGAAAAATTTTTTTTTTTTGCTTAAATTATATGTAATGAAATTGCATCTCATCTGAAATGCATCATATTTGACATACATAGTTTTATAAATTTTATCATAATTTTTCATTTCAAATTAAGTTGAAATAATTTTTCCCCGCTTCTCAGTAATCTCAGTTAAGTTCTTGAATATAACACGCATATTCTATATTTAGTTGAATTTTTGGTATGTGCAATAAATTAATTTCACAGATCTCGTACATTTTCGGAGCTTATGGGCAAGGATGGAAACATTAAATATTCCGTTAATATATCAATGGGAAACTTGTTAGCATTACTAATTCGAAAGATGTTTAATATAGGCATGGATACGTAAGTCCGATGTTAAATTGTTCAATCTAATGTCGGATGAAGAAATATACTTTGCTACCGAATATTAAAAATTATTTAAAATCACTTGAAAACTAATCACTTCTAAATTAGTTTAGAACAAATATTAGCTAAATCGTCTTTAGTATAGCGGCAGACAAATTTAATAGAAAGTTCCATGTGTAGACAATTGGGACTATATATTTTGTTTGAAAACGCTTTCATTTATGTGTATGGGATCAAGATAACATTTAATTTTATTAGGCTCTCTTTGAAAATAGTGTAGTATAATCTACTAGCAAGAGCAATATTGCGTCAGTTAAGCTTCCATTAATTCCGGTAACAGGTAATGACTTTGATGATGATTTCCAATGCTTTTTCGTTTAGAACAAATATTAGCTAAATCGTCTTTAGTATATCGACAGACAAATTTAATAGAATCGTTCATGTGTAGACAATTGGGACTATATATTTTGTTTGAAAACGCTTTCGTTTATGTGTATGGGATCAAGATAACTTTTTAATTTTATTAGGCTCTCTTTGAAAATAGTGTAGTATAATCTACAAGCAAGAGCAATATTGCGTCAGTTTAGCTTCCATTAATTCCGGTAACAGGTAATGACTTTCTTGCTGATTTCCAATGATTTTCTCGTACAAATGATATTTGAATTCTTTTACATAGTGAAAATCATTGAAGTTCATAATTTATTATATAATCATAGGCTAATTTAGAATAAATATCCATGAATTTGAATAGAGCCATAACGTCACATTATTGATCATACAATATCAATAATAAGGGTTTGCGTGAAATTTCAAACACTAATAAATCTAAAGAAAGTTACTTTTAGCGGGAATCGTGTTCGATTAATCTCTCGATATTAAAACCGTTAATGTTGGAATTACAGTATATAATAACAATTAAAATTTCATACCTAATGTAGACAATTTTATACGCCCAAGAAATGATCAGTACCAGCGGAGCAGAGTAGCGCAGTGGAAGCGTGCTGGGCTCATAACCCAGAGGTCCGTAGATCGAAACTACGCTCTGCTAGATAATGTTTTCCTGTAGGAAAAATTTTTTTTTTTGCTTAAATTATATGTAATGAAATTGCATCTCATCTGAAATGCATCATATTTGACATACATAGTTTTATAAATTTTATCATAATTTTTCATTTCAAATTAAGTTGAAATAATTTTTCCCCGCTTCTCAGTAATCTCAGTTAAGTTCTTGAATATAACACGCATATTCTATATTTAGTTGAATTTTTGGTATGTGCAATAAATTAATTTCACAGATCTCGTACATTTTCGGAGCTTATGGGCAAGGATGGAAACATTAAATATTCCGTTAATATTTCAATGGGAAACTTCTTAGCATTACTAATTCGAAAGATGTTTAATATAGGCATGGCTACGTAAGTCCGATGTTAAATTGTTCAATCTAATGTCGGATGAAGAAATATACTTTGCTACCGAATATTAAAAATTATTTAAAATCACTTGAAAACTAATCACTTCTAAATTAGTTTAGAACAAATATTAGCTAAATCGTCTTTAGTATAGCGGCAGACAAATTTAATAGAATGTTTCATGTGTAGACAATTGGGACTATATATTTTGTTTGAAAACGCTTTCATTTATGTGTATGGGATCAAGATAACTTTTTAATTTTATTAGGCTCTCTTTGAAAATAGTGTAGTATAATCTACAAGCAAGAGCAATATTGCGTCAGTTTAGCTTCCATTAATTCCGGTAACAGGTAATGATTTTGTTGATGATTTCCAATGATTTTTCGTTTAGAATAAATATTAGCTAAATCGTCTTTAGTAGAGCGCCAGACAAATTTAATAGAATGTTTCATGTGTAGACAATTGGGACTATATATTTTGTTTGAAAACGCTTTCATTTATGTGTATGGGATCAAGATAACTTTTTAATTTTATTAGGCTCTCTTTGAAAATAGTGTAGTATAATCTACAAGCAAGAGCAATATTGCGTCAGTTTAGCTTCCATTAATTCCGGTAACAGGTAATGACTTTCTTGCTGATTTCCAATGATTTTCTCGTACAAATGATATTTGAATTCTTTTACATAGTGAAAATCATTGAAGTTCATAATTTATTATATAATCATAGGCTAATTTAGAATAAATATCCATGAATTTGAATAGAGCCATAACGTCACATTATTGATCATACAATATCAATAATAAGGGTTTGCGTGAAATTTCAAACACTAATAAATCTAAAGAAAGTTACTTTTAGCGGGAATCGTGTTCGATTAATCTCTCGATATTAAAACCGTTAATGTTGGAATTACAGTATATAATAACAATTAAAATTTCATACCTAATGTAGACAATTTTATACGCCCAAGAAATGACCAGTGCCAGCGGAGCAGAGTGGCGCAGTGGAAGCGTGCTGGGCTCATAACCCAGAGGTCCGTAGATCGAAACTACGGTCTGCTAGATGATGTTTTCCTGTAGGAAAATATTTTTTTTTTGCTTAAATTATATGTAATGAAATTGCATCTCATCTGAAATGCATCATATTTGACATACATAGTTTTATAAATTTTATCATAATTTTTCATTTCAAATTAAGTTGAAATAATTTTTCCCCGCTTCTCAGTAATCTCAGTTAAGTTCTTGAATATAACACGCATATTCTATATTTAGTTGAATTTTTGGTATGTGCAATAAATTAATTTCACAGATCTCGTACATTTTCGGAGCTTATGGGCAAGGATGGAAACATTAAATATTCCGTTAATATTTCAATGGGAAACTTGTTAGCATTACTAATTCGAAAGATGTTTAATATAGGCATGGCTACGTAAGTCCGATGTTAAATTGTTCAATCTAATGTCGGATGAAGAAATATACTTTGCTACCGAATATTAAAAATTATTTAAAATCACTTGAAAACTAATCACTTCTAAATTAGTTTAGAACAAATATTAGCTAAATCGTCTTTAGTATAGCGGCAGACAAATTTAATAGAATGTTTCATGTGTAGACAATTGGGACTATATATTTTGTTTGAAAACGCTTTCATTTATGTGTATGGGATCAAGATAACTTTTTAATTTTATTAGGCTCTCTTTGAAAATAGTGTAGTATAATCTACAAGCAAGAGCAATATTGCGTCAGTTTAGCTTCCATTAATTCCGGTAACAGGTAATGATTTTGTTGATGATTTCCAATGTTTTTTCGTTTAGAATAAATATTAGCTAAATCGTCTTTAGTAGAGCGCCAGACAAATTTAATAGAATGTTTCATGTGTAGACAATTGGGACTATATATTTTGTTTGAAAACGCTTTCATTTATGTGTATGGGATCAAGATAACTTTTTAATTTTATTAGGCTCTCTTTGAAAATAGTGTAGTATAATCTACAAGCAAGAGCAATATTGCGTCAGTTTAGCTTCCATTAATTCCGGTAACAGGTAATGACTTTCTTGCTGATTTCCAATGATTTTCTCGTACAAATGATATTTGAATTCTTTTACATAGTGAAAATCATTGAAGTTCATAATTTATTATATAATCATCGGCTAATTTAGAATAAATATCCATGAATTTGAATAGAGCCATAACGTCACATTATTGATCATACAATATCAATAATAAGGGTTTGCGTGAAATTTCAAACACTAATAAATCTAAAGAAAGTTACTTTTAGCGGGAATCGTGTTCGATTAATCTCTCGATATTAAAACCGTTAATGTTGGAATTACAGTATATAATAACAATTAAAATTTCATACCTAATGTAGACAATTTTATACGCCCAAGAAATGATCAGTACCAGCGGAGCAGAGTGGCGCAGTGGAAGCGTGCTGGGCTCATAACCCAGAGGTCCGTAGATCGAAACTACGCTCTGCTAGATGATGTTTTCCTGTAGGAAAATTTTTTTTTTTTTGCTTAAATTATATGTAATGAAATTGCATCTCATCTGAAATGCATCATATTTGACATACATAGTTTTATAAATTTTATCATAATTTTTCATTTCAAATTAAGTTGAAATAATTTTTCCCCGCTTCTCAGTAATCTCAGTTAAGTTCTTGAATATAACACGCATATTCTATATTTAGTTGAATTTTTGGTATGTGCAATAAATTAATTTCACAGATCTCGTACATTTTCGGAGCTTATGGGCAAGGATGGAAACATTAAATATTCCGTTAATATTTCAATGGGAAACTTCTTAGCATTACTAATTCGAAAGATGTTTAATATAGGCATGGCTACGTAAGTCCGATGTTAAATTGTTCAATCTAATGTCGGATGAAGAAATATACTTTGCTACCGAATATTAAAAATTATTTAAAATCACTTGAAAACTAATCACTTCTAAATTAGTTTAGAACAAATATTAGCTAAATCGTCTTTAGTATAGCGGCAGACAAATTTAATAGAATGTTTCATGTGTAGACAATTGGGACTATATATTTTGTTTGAAAACGCTTTCATTTATGTGTATGGGATCAAGATAACTTTTTAATTTTATTAGGCTCTCTTTGAAAATAGTGTAGTATAATCTACAAGCAAGAGCAATATTGCGTCAGTTTAGCTTCCATTAATTCCGGTAACAGGTAATGATTTTGTTGATGATTTCCAATGTTTTTTCGTTTAGAATAACTATTAGCTAAATCGTCTTTAGTAGAGCGCCAGACAAATTTAATAGAATGTTTCATGTGTAGACAATTGGGACTATATATTTTGTTTGAAAACGCTTTCATTTATGTGTATGGGATCAAGATAACTTTTTAATTTTATTAGGCTCTCTTTGAAAATAGTGTAGTATAATCTACAAGCAAGAGCAATATTGCGTCAGTTTAGCTTCCATTAATTCCGGTAACAGGTAATGACTTTCTTGCTGATTTCCAATGATTTTCTCGTACAAATGATATTTGAATTCTTTTACATAGTGAAAATCATTGAAGTTCATAATTTATTATATAATCATCGGCTAATTTAGAATAAATATCCATGAATTTGAATAGAGCCATAACGTCACATTATTGATCATACAATATCAATAATAAGGGTTTGCGTGAAATTTCAAACACTAATAAATCTAAAGAAAGTTACTTTTAGCGGGAATCGTGTTCGATTAATCTCTCGATATTAAAACCGTTAATGTTGGAATTACAGTATATAATAACAATTAAAATTTCATACCTAATGTAGACAATTTTATACGCCCAAGAAATGATCAGTACCAGCGGAGCAGAGTGGCGCAGTGGAAGCGTGCTGGGCCCATAACCCAGAGGTCCGTAGATCGAAACTACGCTCTGCTAGATGATGTTTTCCTGTAGGAAAATTTTTTTTTTTTTGCTTAGATTATATGTAATGAAATTGCATCTCATCTGAAATGCATCATATTTGACATACATAGTTTTATAAATTTTATCATAATTTTTCATTTCAAATTAAGTTGAAATAATTTTTCCCCGCTTCTCAGTAATCTCAGTTAAGTTCTTGAATATAACACGCATATTCTATATTTAGTTGAATTTTTGGTATGTGCAATATATTAATTTCACAGATGGCGTACATTTTCGGACCTTATGGGCAAGGATGGAAACATTAAATATTCCGTTAATATTTCAATGGGAAACTTGTTAGCATTACTAATTCGAAAGATGTTTAATATAGGCATGGCTACGTAAGTCCGATGGTAAATTGTTCAATCTAATGTCGGATGAAGAAATATACTTTGCTACCGAATATTAAAAATTATTTAAAATCACTTGAAAACTAATCACTTCTAAATTAGATTAGAACAAATATTAGCTAAATCGTCTTTAGTATAGCGGCAGACGAATTTAATAGAATGTTTCATGTGTAGACAATTGGGACTATATATTTTGTTTGAAAACGCTTTCATTTATGTGTATGGGATCAAGATAACTTTTTAATTTTATTAGGCTCTCTTTGAAAATAGTGTAGTATAATCTACAAGCAAGAGCAATATTGCGTCAGTTTAGCTTCCATTAATTCCGGTAACAGGTAATGACTTTCTTGCTGATTTCCAATGATTTTCTCGTACAAATGATATTTGAATTCTTTTACATAGTGAAAATCATTGAAGTTCATAATTTATTATATAATCATAGGCTAATTTAGAATAAATATCCATGAATTTGAATAGTGCCATAAAGTCACATTATTGATCATACAATAGCAATAATAAGGGTTTGCGTGAAATTTCAAACACTAATAAATCTAAAGAAAGTTACTTTTAGCGGGAATCGTGTTCGATTAATCTCTCGATATTAAAACCGTTAATGTTGGAATTACAGTATATAATAACAATTAAAATTTCATACCTAATGTAGACAATTTTATACGCCCAAGAAATGACCAGTACCAGCGGAGCAGAGTGGCGCAGTGGAAGCGTGCTGGGCTCATAACCCAGAGGTCCGTAGATCGAAACTACGCTCTGCTAGATGATGTTTTCCTGTAGGAAAATTTTTTTTTTTTGCTTAAATTATATGTAATGAAATTGCATCTCATCTGAAATGCATCATATTTGACATACATAGTTTTATAAATTTTATCATAATTTTTCATTTCAAATTAAGTTGAAATAATTTTTCCCCGCTTCTCAGTAATCTCAGTTAAGTTCTTGAATATAACACGCATATTCTATATTTAGTTGAATTTTTGGTATGTGCAATATATTAATTTCACAGATGGCGTACATTTTCGGACCTTATGGGCAAGGATGGAAACATTAAATATTCCGTTAATATTTCAATGGGAAACTTGTTAGCATTACTAATTCGAAAGATGTTTAATATAGGCATGGCTACGTAAGTCCGATGGTAAATTGTTCAATCTAATGTCGGATGAAGAAATATACTTTGCTACCGAATATTAAAAATTATTTAAAATCACTTGAAAACTAATCACTTCTAAATTAGATTAGAACAAATATTAGCTAAATCGTCTTTAGTATAGCGGCAGACGAATTTAATAGAATGTTTCATGTGTAGACAATTGGGACTATATATTTTGTTTGAAAACGCTTTCATTTATGTGTATGGGATCAAGATAACTTTTTAATTTTATTAGGCTCTCTTTGAAAATAGTGTAGTATAATCTACAAGCAAGAGCAATATTGCGTCAGTTTAGCTTCCATTAATTCCGGTAACAGGTAATGACTTTCTTGCTGATTTCCAATGATTTTCTCGTACAAATGATATTTGAATTCTTTTACATAGTGAAAATCATTGAAGTTCATAATTTATTATATAATCATAGGCTAATTTAGAATAAATATCCATGAATTTGAATAGTGCCATAAAGTCACATTATTGATCATACAATAGCAATAATAAGGGTTTGCGTGAAATTTCAAACACTAATAAATCTAAAGAAAGTTACTTTTAGCGGGAATCGTGTTCGATTAATCTCTCGATATTAAAACCGTTAATGTTGGAATTACAGTATATAATAACAATTAAAATTTCATACCTAATGTAGACAATTTTATACGCCCAAGAAATGACCAGTACCAGCGGAGCAGAGTGGCGCAGTGGAAGCGTGCTGGGCTCATAACCCAGAGGTCCGTAGATCGAAACTACGCTCTGCTAGATGATGTTTTCCTGTAGGAAAATTTTTTTTTTTTGCTTAAATTATATGTAATGAAATTGCATCTCATCTGAAATGCATCATATTTGACATACATAGTTTTATAAATTTTATCAGAATTTTTCATTTCAAATTAAGTTGAAATAATTTTTCCCCGCTTCTCAGTAATCTCAGTTAAGTTCTTGAATATAACACGCATATTCTATATTTAGTTGAATTTTTGGTATGTGCAATAAATTAATTTCACAGATCTCGTACATTTTCGGAGCTTATGGGCAAGGATGGAAACATTAAATATTCCGTTAATATTTCAATGGGAAACTTGTTAGCATTACTAATTCGAAAGATGTTTAATATAGGCATGGCTACGTAAGTCCGATGTTAAATTGTTCAATCTAATGTCGGATGAAGAAATATACTTTGCTACCGAATATTAAAAATTATTTAAAATCACTTGAAAACTAATCACTTCTAAATTAGTTTAGAACAAATATTAGCTAAATCGTCTTTAGTATAGCGGCAGACAAATTTAATAGAATGTTTCATGTGTAGACAATTGGGACTATATATTTTGTTTGAAAACGCTTTCATTTATGTGTATGGGATCAAGATAACTTTTTAATTTTATTAGGCTCTCTTTGAAAATAGTGTAGTATAATCTACAAGCAAGAGCAATATTGCGTCAGTTTAGCTTCCATTAATTCCGGTAACAGGTAATGATTTTGTTGATGATTTCCAATGCTTTTTCGTTTAGAATAAATATTAGCTAAATCGTCTTTAGTAGAGCGCCAGACAAATTTAATAGAATGTTTCATGTGTAGACAACTGGGACTATATATTTTGTTTGAAAACGCTTTCATTTATGTGTATGGGATCAAGATAACTTTTTAATATTATTAGGCTCTCTTTGAAAATAGTGTAGTATAATCTACAAGCAAGAGCAATATTGCGTCAGTTTAGCTTCCATTAATTCCGGTAACAGGTAATGATTTTGTTGATGATTTCCAATGCTTTTTCGTTTAGAATAAATATTAGCTAAATCGTCTTTAGTAGAGCGCCAGACAAATTTAATAGAATGTTTCATGTGTAGACAATTGGGACTATATATTTTGTTTGAAAACGCTTTCATTTATGTGTATGGGATCAAGATAACTTTTTAATTTTATTAGGCTCTCTTTGAAAATAGTGTAGTATAATCTACAAGCAAGAGCAATATTGCGTCAGTTTAGCTTCCATTAATTCCGGTAACAGGTAATGACTTTCTTGCTGATTTCCAATGATTTTCTCGTACAAATGATATTTGAATTCTTTTACATAGTGAAAATCATTGAAGTTCATAATTTATTATATAATCATAGGCTAATTTAGAATAAATATCCATGAATTTGAATAGTGCCATAAAGTCACATTATTGATCATACAATATCAATAATAAGGGTTTGCGTGAAATTTCAAACACTAATAAATCTAAAGAAAGTTACTTTTAGCGGTAATCGTGTTCGATCAATCTCTCGATATTAAAACCGTTAATGTTGGAATTACAGTATATAATAACAATTAAATTTTCATACCTAATGTAGACAATTTTATACGCCCAAGAAATGACCAGTACCAGCGGAGCAGAGTGGCGCAGTGGAAGCGTGCTGGGCTCATAACCCAGAGGTCCGTAGATCGAAACTACGCTCTGCTAGATGATGTTTTCCTGTAGGAAAATTTTTTTTTTTTTGCTTAAATTATATGTAATGAAATTGCATCTCATCAGAAATGCATCATATTTGACATACATAGTTTTATAAATTTTATCATAATTTTTCATTTCAAATTAAGTTGAAATAATTTTTCCCCGCTTCTCAGTAATCTCAGTTAAGTTCTTGAATATAACACGCATATTCTATATTTAGTTGAATTTTTGGTATGTGCAATATATTAATTTCACAGATGGCGTACATTTTCGGACCTTATGGGCAAGGATGGAAACATTAAATATTCCGTTAATATTTCAATGGGAAACTTGTTAGCATTACTAATTCGAAAGATGTTTAATATAGGCATGGCTACGTAAGTCCGATGGTAAATTGTTCAATCTAATGTCGGATGAAGAAATATACTTTGCTACCGAATATTAAAAATTATTTAAAATCACTTGAAAACTAATCACTTCTAAATTAGATTAGAACAAATATTAGCTAAATCGTCTTTAGTATAGCGGCAGACGAATTTAATAGAATGTTTCATGTGTAGACAATTGGGACTATATATTTTGTTTGAAAACGCTTTCATTTATGTGTATGGGATCAAGATAACTTTTTAATTTTATTAGGCTCTCTTTGAAAATAGTGTAGTATAATCTACAAGCAAGAGCAATATTGCGTCAGTTTAGCTTCCATTAATTCCGGTAACAGGTAATGACTTTCTTGCTGATTTCCAATGATTTTCTCGTACAAATGATATTTGAATTCTTTTACATAGTGAAAATCATTGAAGTTCATAATTTATTATATAATCATAGGCTAATTTAAAATAAATATCCATGAATTTGAATAGTGCCATAAAGTCACATTATTGATCATACAATAGCAATAATAAGGGTTTGCGTGAAATTTCAAACACTAATAAATCTAAAGAAAGTTACTTTTAGCGGGAATCGTGTTCGATTAATCTCTCGATATTAAAACCGTTAATGTTGGAATTACAGTATATAATAACAATTAAAATTTCATACCTAATGTAGACAATTTTATACACCCAAGAAATGACCAGTACCAGCGGAGCAGAGTGGCGCAGTGGAAGCGTGCTGGGCTCATAACCCAGAGGTCCGTAGATCGAAACTACGCTCTGCTAGATGATGTTTTCCTGTAGGAAAATTTTTTTTTTTTGCTTAAATTATATGTAATGAAATTGCATCTCATCTGAAATGCATCATATTTGACATACATAGTTTTATAAATTTTATCATAATTTTTCATTTCAAATTAAGTTGAAATAATTTTTCCCCGCTTCTCAGTAATCTCAGTTAAGTTCTTGAATATAACACGCATATTCTATATTTAGTTGAATTTTTGGTATGTGCAATAAATTAATTTCACAGATCTCGTACATTTTCGGAGCTTATGGGCAAGGATGGAAACATTAAATATTCCGTTAATATTTCAATGGGAAACTTGTTAGCATTACTAATTCGAAAGATGTTTAATATAGGCATGGCTACGTAAGTCCGATGTTAAATTGTTCAATCTAATGTCGGATGAAGAAATATACTTTGCTACCGAATATTAAAAATTATTTAAAATCACTTGAAAACTAATCACTTCTAAATTAGTTTAGAACAAATATTAGCTAAATCGTCTTTAGTATAGCGGCAGACAAATTTAATAGAATGTTTCATGTGTAGACAATTGGGACTATATATTTTGTTTGAAAACGCTTTCATTTATGTGTATGGGATCAAGATAACTTTTTAATTTTATTAGGCTCTCTTTGAAAATAGTGTAGTATAATCTACAAGCAAGAGCAATATTGCGTCAGTTTAGCTTCCATTAATTCCGGTAACAGGTAATGATTTTGTTGATGATTTCCAATGCTTTTTCGTTTAGAATAAATATTAGCTAAATCGTCTTTAGTAGAGCGCCAGACAAATTTAATAGAATGTTTCATGTGTAGACAATTGGGACTATATATTTTGTTTGAAAACGCTTTCATTTATGTGTATGGGATCAAGATAACTTTTTAATTTTATTAGGCTCTCTTTGAAAATAGTGTAGTATAATCTACAAGCAAGAGCAATATTGCGTCAGTTTAGCTTCCATTAATTCCGGTAACAGGTAATGATTTTGTTGATGATTTCCAATGCTTTTTCGTTTAGAATAAATATTAGCTAAATCGTCTTTAGTAGAGCGCCAGACAAATTTAATAGAATGTTTCATGTGTAGACAATTGGGACTATATATTTTGTTTGAAAACGCTTTCATTTATGTGTATGGGATCAAGATAACTTTTTAATTTTATTAGGCTCTCTTTGAAAATAGTGTAGTATAATCTACAAGCAAGAGCAATATTGCGTCAGTTTAGCTTCCATTAATTCCGGTAACAGGTAATGACTTTCTTGCTGATTTCCAATGATTTTCTCGTACAAATGATATTTGAATTCTTTTACATAGTGAAAATCATTGAAGTTCATAATTTATTATATAATCATAGGCTAATTTAGAATAAATATCCATGAATTTGAATAGTGCCATAAAGTCACATTATTGATCATACAATATCAATAATAAGGGTTTGCGTGAAATTTCAAACACTAATAAATCTAAAGAAAGTTACTTTTAGCGGGAATCGTGTTCGATTAATCTCTCGATATTAAAACCGTTAATGTTGGAATTACAGTATATAATAACAATTAAAATTTCATACCTAATGTAGACAATTTTATACGCCAAAGAAATGACCAGTACCAGCGGAGCAGAGTGGCGCAGTGGAAGCGTGCTGGGCTCATAACCCAGAGGTCCGTAGATCGAAACTACGCTCTGCTAGATGATGTTTTCCTGTAGGAAAATTTTTTTTTTTTGCTTAAGTTATATGTAATGAAATTGCATCTCATCTGAAATGCATCATATTTGACATACATAGTTTTATAAATTTTATCATAATTTTTCATTTCAAATTAAGTTGAAATAATTTTTCCCCGCTTCTCAGTAATCTCAGTTAAGTTCTTGAATATAACACGCATATTCTATATTTAGTTGAATTTTTGGTATGTGCAATAAATTAATTTCACAGATCTCGTACATTTTCGGAGCTTATGGGCAAGGATGGAAACATTAAATATTCCGTTAATATTTCAATGGGAAACTTGTTAGCATTACTAATTCGAAAGATGTTTAATATAGGCATGGCTACGTAAGTCCGATGTTAAATTGTTCAATCTAATGTCGGATGAAGAAATATACTTTGCTACCGAATATTAAAAATTATTTAAAATCACTTGAAAACTAATCACTTCTAAATTAGTTTAGAACAAATATTAGCTAAATCGTCTTTAGTATAGCGGCAGACAAATTTAATAGAATGTTTCATGTGTAGACAATTGGGACTATATATTTTGTTTGAAAACGCTTTCATTTATGTGTATGGGATCAAGATAACTTTTTAATTTTATTAGGCTCTCTTTGAAAATAGTGTAGTATAATCTACAAGGAAGAGCAATATTGCGCCAGTTTAGCTTCCATTAATTCCGGTAACAGGTAATGACTTTCTTGCTGATTTCCAATGATTTTCTCGTACAAATGATATTTGAATTCTTTTACATAGTGAAAATCATTGAAGTTCATAATTTATTATATAATCATAGGCTAATTTAGAATAAATATCCATGAATTTGAATAGTGCCATAAAGTCACATTATTGATCATACAATATCAATAATAAGGGTTTGCGTGAAATTTCAAACACTAATAAATCTAAAGAAAGTTACTTTTAGCGGGAATCGTGTTCGATTAATCTCTCGATATTAAAACCGTTAATGTTGGAATTACAGTATATAATAACAATTAAAATTTCATACCTAATGTAGACAATTTTATACGCCCAAGAAATGACCAGTACCAGCGGAGCAGAGTGGCGCAGTGGAAGCGTGCTGGGCTCATAACCCAGAGGTCCGTAGATCGAAACTACGCTCTGCTAGATGATGTTTTCCTGTAGGAAAATTTTTTTTTTTTGCTTAAATTATATGTAATGAAATTGCATCTCATCTGAAATGCATCATATTTGACATACATAGTTTTATAAATTTTATCATAATTTTTCATTTCAAATTAAGTTGAAATAATTTTTCCCCGCTTCTCAGTAATCTCAGTTAAGTTCTTGAATATAACACGCATATTCTATATTTAGTTGAATTTTTGGTATGTGCAATAAATTAATTTCACAGATCTCGTACATTTTCGGAGCTTATGGGCAAGGATGGAAACATTAAATATTCCGTTAATATTTCAATGGGAAACTTGTTAGCATTACTAATTCGAAAGATGTTTAATATAGGCATGGCTACGTAAGTCCGATGTTAAATTGTTCAATCTAATGTCGGATGAAGAAATATACTTTGCTACCGAATATTAAAAATTATTTAAAATCACTTGAAAACTAATCACTTCTAAATTAGTTTAGAACAAATATTAGCTAAATCGTCTTTAGTATAGCGGCAGACAAATTTAATAGAATGTTTCATGTGTAGACAATTGGGACTATATATTTTGTTTGAAAACGCTTTCATTTATGTGTATGGGATCAAGATAACTTTTTAATTTTATTAGGCTCTCTTTGAAAATAGTGTAGTATAATCTACAAGCAAGAGCAATATTGCGTCAGTTTAGCTTCCATTAATTCCGGTAACAGGTAATGATTTTGTTGATGATTTCCAATGCTTTTTCGTTTAGAATAAATATTAGCTAAATCGTCTTTAGTAGAGCGCCAGACAAATTTAATAGAATGTTTCATGTGTAGACAATTGGGACTATATATTTTGTTTGAAAACGCTTTCATTTATGTGTATGGGATCAAGATAACTTTTTAATTTTATTAGGCTCTCTTTGAAAATAGTGTAGTATAATCTACAAGCAAGAGCAATATTGCGTCAGTTTAGCTTCCATTAATTCCGGTAACAGGTAATGATTTTGTTGATGATTTCCAATGCTTTTTCGTTTAGAATAAATATTAGCTAAATCGTCTTTAGTAGAGCGCCAGACAAATTTAATAGAATGTTTCATGTGTAGACAATTGGGACTATATATTTTGTTTGAAAACGCTTTCATTTATGTGTATGGGATCAAGATAACTTTTTAATTTTATTAGGCTCTCTTTGAAAATAGTGTAGTATAATCTACAAGCAAGAGCAATATTGCGTCAGTTTAGCTTCCATTAATTCCGGTAACAGGTAATGATTTTGTTGATGATTTCCAATGCTTTTTCGTTTAGAATAAATATTAGCTAAATCGTCTTTAGTAGAGCGCCAGACAAATTTAATAGAATGTTTCATGTGTAGACAATTGGGACTATATATTTTGTTTGAAAACGCTTTCATTTATGTGTATGGGATCAAGATAACTTTTTAATTTTATTAGGCTCTCTTTGAAAATAGTGTAGTATAATCTACAAGCAAGAGCAATATTGCGTCAGTTTAGCTTCCATTAATTCCGGTAACAGGTAATGATTTTGTTGATGATTTCCAATGCTTTTTCGTTTAGAATAAATATTAGCTAAATCGTCTTTAGTAGAGCGCCAGACAAATTTAATAGAATGTTTCATGTGTAGACAATTGGGACTATATATTTTGTTTGAAAACGCTTTCATTTATGTGTATGGGATCAAGATAACTTTTTAATTTTATTAGGCTCTCTTTGAAAATAGTGTAGTATAATCTACAAGCAAGAGCAATATTGCGCCAGTTTAGCTTCCATTAATTCCGGTAACAGGTAATGACTTTCTTGCTGATTTCCAATGATTTTCTCGTACAAATGATATTTGAATTCTTTTACATAGTGAAAATCATTGAAGTTCATAATTTATTATATAATCATAGGCTAATTTAGAATAAATATCCATGAATTTGAATAGTGCCATAAAGTCACATTATTGATCATACAATATCAATAATAAGGGTTTGCGTGAAATTTCAAACACTAATAAATCTAAAGAAAGTTACTTTTAGCGGGAATCGTGTTCGATTAATCTCTCGATATTAAAACCGTTAATGTTGGAATTACAGTATATAATAACAATTAAAATTTCATACCTAATGTAGACAATTTTATACGCCCAAGAAATGACCAGTACCAGCGGAGCAGAGTGGCGCAGTGGAACCGTGCTGGGCTCATAGCCCAGAGGTCCGTAGATCGAAACTACGCTCTGCTAGATGATGTTTTCCTGTAGGAAAATTTTTTTTTTTTGCTTAAATTATATGTAATGAAATTGCATCTCATCTGAAATGCATCATATTTGACATACATAGTTTTATAAATTTTATCATAATTTTTCATTTCAAATTAAGTTGAAATAATTTTTCCCCGCTTCTCAGTAATCTCAGTTAAGTTCTTGAATATAACACGCATATTCTATATTTAGTTGAATTTTTGGTATGTGCAATAAATTAATTTCACAGATCTCGTACATTTTCGGAGCTTATGGGCAAGGATGGAAACATTAAATATTCCGTTAATATTTCAATGGGAAACTTGTTAGCATTACTAATTCGAAAGATGTTTAATATAGGCATGGCTACGTAAGTCCGATGTTAAATTGTTCAATCTAATGTCGGATGAAGAAATATACTTTGCTACCGAATATTAAAAATTATTTAAAATCACTTGAAAACTAATCACTTCTAAATTAGTTTAGAACAAATATTAGCTAAATCGTCTTTAGTATAGCGGCAGACAAATTTAATAGAATGTTTCATGTGTAGACAATTGGGACTATATATTTTGTTTGAAAACGCTTTCATTTATGTGTATGGGATCAAGATAACTTTTTAATTTTATTAGGCTCTCTTTGAAAATAGTGTAGTATAATCTACAAGCAAGAGCAATATTGCGTCAGTTTAGCTTCCATTAATTCCGGTAACAGGTAATGATTTTGTTGATGATTTCCAATGCTTTTTCGTTTAGAATAAATATTAGCTAAATCGTCTTTAGTAGAGCGCCAGACAAATTTAATAGAATGTTTCATGTGTAGACAATTGGGACTATATATTTTGTTTGAAAACGCTTTCATTTATGTGTATGGGATCAAGATAACTTTTTAATTTTATTAGGCTCTCTTTGAAAATAGTGTAGTATAATCTACAAGCAAGAGCAATATTGCGCCAGTTTAGCTTCCATTAATTCCGGTAACAGGTAATGACTTTCTTGCTGATTTCCAATGATTTTCTCGTACAAATGATATTTGAATTCTTTTACATAGTGAAAATCATTGAAGTTCATAATTTATTATATAATCATAGGCTAATTTAGAATAAATATCCATGAATTTGAATAGTGCCATAAAGTCACATTATTGATCATACAATATCAATAATAAGGGTTTGCGTGAAATTTCAAACACTAATAAATCTAAAGAAAGTTACTTTTAGCGGGAATCGTGTTCGATTAATCTCTCGATATTAAAACCGTTAATGTTGGAATTACAGTATATAATAACAATTAAAATTTCATACCTAATGTAGACAATTTTATACGCCCAAGAAATGACCAGTACCAGCGGAGCAGAGTGGCGCAGTGGAAGCGTGCTGGGCTCATAACCCAGAGGTCCGTAGATCGAAACTACTCTCTGCTAGATGATGTTTTCCTGTAGGAAAATTTTTTTTTTTTGCTTAAATTATATGTAATGAAATTGCATCTCATCTGAAATGCATCATATTTGACATACATAGTTTTATAAATTTTATCATAATTTTTCATTTCAAATTAAGTTGAAATAATTTTTCCCCGCTTCTCAGTAATCTCAGTTAAGTTCTTGAATATAACACGCATATTCTATATTTAGTTGAATTTTTGGTATGTGCAATAAATTAATTTCACAGATCTCGTACATTTTCGGAGCTTATGGGCAAGGATGGAAACATTAAATATTCCGTTAATATTTCAATGGGAAACTTGTTAGCATTACTAATTCGAAAGATGTTTAATATAGGCATGGCTACGTAAGTCCGATGTTAAATTGTTCAATCTAATGTCGGATGAAGAAATATACTTTGCTACCGAATATTAAAAATTATTTAAAATCACTTGAAAACTAATCACTTCTAAATTAGTTTAGAACAAATATTAGCTAAATCGTCTTTAGTATAGCGGCAGACAAATTTAATAGAATGTTTCATGTGTAGACAATTGGGACTATATATTTTGTTTGAAAACGCTTTCATTTATGTGTATGGGATCAAGATAACTTTTTAATTTTATTAGGCTCTCTTTGAAAATAGTGTAGTATAATCTACAAGCAAGAGCAATATTGCGTCAGTTTAGCTTCCATTAATTCCGGTAACAGGTAATGATTTTGTTGATGATTTCCAATGCTTTTTCGTTTAGAATAAATATTAGCTAAATCGTCTTTAGTAGAGCGCCAGACAAATTTAATAGAATGTTTCATGTGTAGACAATTGGGACTATATATTTTGTTTGAAAACGCTTTCATTTATGTGTATGGGATCAAGATAACTTTTTAATTTTATTAGGCTCTCTTTGAAAATAGTGTAGTATAATCTACAAGCAAGAGCAATATTGCGCCAGTTTAGCTTCCATTAATTCCGGTAACAGGTAATGACTTTCTTGCTGATTTCCAATGATTTTCTCGTACAAATGATATTTGAATTCTTTTACATAGTGAAAATCATTGAAGTTCATAATTTATTATATAATCATAGGCTAATTTAGAATAAATATCCATGAATTTGAATAGTGCCATAAAGTCACATTATTGATCATACAATATCAATAATAAGGGTTTGCGTGAAATTTCAAACACTAATAAATCTAAAGAAAGTTACTTTTAGCGGGAATCGTGTTCGATTAATCTCTCGATATTAAAACCGTTAATGTTGGAATTACAGTATATAATAACAATTAAAATTTCATACCTAATGTAGACAATTTTATACGCCCAAGAAATGACCAGTACCAGCGGAGCAGAGTGGCGCAGTGGAAGCGTGCTGGGCTCATAACCCAGAGGTCCGTAGATCGAAACTACTCTCTGCTAGATGATGTTTTCCTGTAGGAAAATTTTTTTTTTTTGCTTAAATTATATGTAATGAAATTGCATCTCATCTGAAATGCATCATATTTGACATACATAGTTTTATAAATTTTATCATAATTTTTCATTTCAAATTAAGTTGAAATAATTTTTCCCCGCTTCTCAGTAATCTCAGTTAAGTTCTTGAATATAACACGCATATTCTATATTTAGTTGAATTTTTGGTATGTGCAATAAATTAATTTCACAGATCTCGTACATTTTCGGAGCTTATGGGCAAGGATGGAAACATTAAATATTCCGTTAATATTTCAATGGGAAACTTGTTAGCATTACTAATTCGAAAGATGTTTAATATAGGCATGGCTACGTAAGTCCGATGTTAAATTGTTCAATCTAATGTCGGATGAAGAAATATACTTTGCTACCGAATATTAAAAATTATTTAAAATCACTTGAAAACTAATCACTTCTAAATTAGTTTAGAACAAATATTAGCTAAATCGTCTTTAGTATAGCGGCAGACAAATTTAATAGAATGTTTCATGTGTAGACAATTGGGACTATATATTTTGTTTGAAAACGCTTTCATTTATGTGTATGGGATCAAGATAACTTTTTAATTTTATTAGGCTCTCTTTGAAAATAGTGTAGTATAATCTACAAGCAAGAGCAATATTGCGTCAGTTTAGCTTCCATTAATTCCGGTAACAGGTAATGATTTTGTTGATGATTTCCAATGCTTTTTCGTTTAGAATAAATATTAGCTAAATCGTCTTTAGTAGAGCGCCAGACAAATTTAATAGAATGTTTCATGTGTAGACAATTGGGACTATATATTTTGTTTGAAAACGCTTTCATTTATGTGTATGGGATCAAGATAACTTTTTAATTTTATTAGGCTCTCTTTGAAAATAGTGTAGTATAATCTACAAGCAAGAGCAATATTGCGTCAGTTTAGCTTCCATTAATTCCGGTAACAGGTAATGATTTTGTTGATGATTTCCAATGCTTTTTCGTTTAGAATAAATATTAGCTAAATCGTCTTTAGTAGAGCGCCAGACAAATTTAATAGAATGTTTCATGTGTAGACAATTGGGACTATATATTTTGTTTGAAAACGCTTTCATTTATGTGTATGGGATCAAGATAACTTTTTAATTTTATTAGGCTCTCTTTGAAAATAGTGTAGTATAATCTACAAGCAAGAGCAATATTGCGTCAGTTTAGCTTCCATTAATTCCGGTAACAGGTAATGATTTTGTTGATGATTTCCAATGCTTTTTCGTTTAGAATAAATATTAGCTAAATCGTCTTTAGTAGAGCGCCAGACAAATTTAATAGAATGTTTCATGTGTAGACAATTGGGACTATATATTTTGTTTGAAAACGCTTTCATTTATGTGTATGGGATCAAGATAACTTTTTAATTTTATTAGGCTCTCTTTGAAAATAGTGTAGTATAATCTACAAGCAAGAGCAATATTGCGCCAGTTTAGCTTCCATTAATTCCGGTAACAGGTAATGACTTTCTTGCTGATTTCCAATGATTTTCTCGTACAAATGATATTTGAATTCTTTTACATAGTGAAAATCATTGAAGTTCATAATTTATTATATAATCATAGGCTAATTTAGAATAAATATCCATGAATTTGAATAGTGCCATAAAGTCACATTATTGATCATACAATATCAATAATAAGGGTTTGCGTGAAATTTCAAACACTAATAAATCTAAAGAAAGTTACTTTTAGCGGGAATCGTGTTCGATTAATCTCTCGATATTAAAACCGTTAATGTTGGAATTACAGTATATAATAACAATTAAAATTTCATACCTAATGTAGACAATTTTATACGCCCAAGAAATGACCAGTACCAGCGGAGCAGAGTGGCGCAGTGGAAGCGTGCTGGGCTCATAACCCAGAGGTCCGTAGATCGAAACTACGCTCTGCTAGATGATGTTTTCCTGTAGGAAAATTTTTTTTTTTTGCTTAAATTATATGTAATGAAATTGCATCTCATCTGAAATGCATCATATTTGACATACATAGTTTTATAAATTTTATCATAATTTTTCATTTCAAATTAAGTTGAAATAATTTTTCCCCGCTTCTCAGTAATCTCAGTTAAGTTCTTGAATATAACACGCATATTCTATATTTAGTTGAATTTTTGGTATGTGCAATAAATTAATTTCACAGATCTCGTACATTTTCGGAGCTTATGGGCAAGGATGGAAACATTAAATATTCCGTTAATATTTCAATGGGAAACTTGTTAGCATTACTAATTCGAAAGATGTTTAATATAGGCATGGCTACGTAAGTCCGATGTTAAATTGTTCAATCTAATGTCGGATGAAGAAATATACTTTGCTACCGAATATTAAAAATTATTTAAAATCACTTGAAAACTAATCACTTCTAAATTAGTTTGGAACAAATATTAGCTAAATCGTCTTTAGTATAGCGGCAGACAAATTTAATAGAATGTTTCATGTGTAGACAATTGGGACTATATATTTTGTTTGAAAACGCTTTCATTTATGTGTATGGGATCAAGATAACTTTTTAATTTTATTAGGCTCTCTTTGAAAATAGTGTAGTATAATCTACAAGCAAGAGCAATATTGCGTCAGTTTAGCTTCCATTAATTCCGGTAACAGGTAATGATTTTGTTGATGATTTCCAATGCTTTTTCGTTTAGAATAAATATTAGCTAAATCGTCTTTAGTAGAGCGCCAGACAAATTTAATAGAATGTTTCATGTGTAGACAATTGGGACTATATATTTTGTTTGAAAACGCTTTCATTTATGTGTATGGGATCAAGATAACTTTTTAATTTTATTAGGCTCTCTTTGAAAATAGTGTAGTATAATCTACAAGCAAGAGCAATATTGCGTCAGTTTAGCTTCCATTAATTCCGGTAACAGGTAATGATTTTGTTGATGATTTCCAATGCTTTTTCGTTTAGAATAAATATTAGCTAAATCGTCTTTAGTAGAGCGCCAGACAAATTTAATAGAATGTTTCATGTGTAGACAATTGGGACTATATATTTTGTTTGAAAACGCTTTCATTTATGTGTATGGGATCAAGATAACTTTTTAATTTTATTAGGCTCTCTTTGAAAATAGTGTAGTATAATCTACAAGCAAGAGCAATATTGCGTCAGTTTAGCTTCCATTAATTCCGGTAACAGGTAATGACTTTCTTGCTGATTTCCAATGATTTTCTCGTACAAATGATATTTGAATTCTTTTACATAGTGAAAATCATTGAAGTTCATAATTTATTATATAATCATAGGCTAATTTAGAATAAATATCCATGAATTTGAATAGTGCCATAAAGTCACATTATTGATCATACAATATCAATAATAAGGGTTTGCGTGAAATTTCAAACACTAATAAATCTAAAGAAAGTTACTTTTAGCTGGAATCGTGTTCGATTAATCTCTCGATATTAAAACCGTTAATGTTGGAATTACAGTATATAATAACAATTAAAATTTCATACCTAATGTAGACAATTTTATACGCCCAAGAAATGACCAGTACCAGCGGAGCAGAGTGGCGCAGTGGAAGCGTGCTGGGCTCATAACCCAGAGGTCCGTAGATCGAAACTACGCTCTGCTAGATGATGTTTTCCTGTAGGAAAATTTTTTTTTTTTGCTTAAATTATATGTAATGAAATTGCATCTCATCTGAAATGCATCATATTTGACATACATAGTTTTATAAATTTTATCATAATTTTTCATTTCAAATTAAGTTGAAATAATTTTTCCCCGCTTCTCAGTAATCTCAGTTAAGTTCTTGAATATAACACGCATATTCTATATTTAGTTGAATTTTTGGTATGTGCAATATATTAATTTCACAGATGGCGTACATTTTCGGAGCTTATGGGCAAGGATGGAAACATTAAATATTCCGTTAATATTTCAATGGGAAACTTGTTAGCATTACTAATTCGAAAGATGTTTAATATAGGCATGGCTACGTAAGTCCGATGGTAAATTGTTCAATCTAATGTCGGATGAAGAAATATACTTTGCTACCGAATATTAAAAATTATTTAAAATCACTTGAAAACTAATCACTTCTAAATTAGTTTAGAACAAATATTAGCTAAATCGTCTTTAGTATAGCGGCAGACAAATTTAATAGAATGTTTCATGTGTAGACAATTGGGACTATATATTTTGTTTGAAAACGCTTTCATTTATGTGTATGGGATCAAGATAACTTTTTAATTTTATTAGGCTCTCTTTGAAAATAGTGTAGTATAATCTACAAGCAAGAGCAATATTGCGTCAGTTTAGCTTCCATTAATTCCGGTAACAGGTAATGACTTTCTTGCTGATTTCCAATGATTTTCTCGTACAAATGATATTTGAATTCTTTTACATAGTGAAAATCATTGAAGTTCATAATTTATTATATAATCATAGGCTAATTTAGAATAAATATCCATGAATTTGAATAGTGCCATAAAGTCACATTATTGATCATACAATATCAATAATAAGGGTTTGCGTGAAATTTCAAACACTAATAAATCTAAAGAAAGTTACTTTTAGCGGTAATCGTGTTCGATCAATCTCTCGATATTAAAACCGTTAATGTTGGAATTACAGTATATAATAACAATTAAATTTTCATACCTAATGTAGACAATTTTATACGCCCAAGAAATGACCAGTACCAGCGGAGCAGAGTGGCGCAGTGGAAGCGTGCTGGGCTCATAACCCAGAGGTCCGTAGATCGAAACTACGCTCTGCTAGATGATGTTTTCCTGTAGGAAAATTTTTTTTTTTTTGCTTAAATTATATGTAATGAAATTGCATCTCATCAGAAATGCATCATATTTGACATACATAGTTTTATAAATTTTATCATAATTTTTCATTTCAAATTAAGTTGAAATAATTTTTCCCCGCTTCTCAGTAATCTCAGTTAAGTTCTTGAATATAACACGCATATTCTATATTTAGTTGAATTTTTGGTATGTGCAATATATTAATTTCACAGATGGCGTACATTTTCGGACCTTATGGGCAAGGATGGAAACATTAAATATTCCGTTAATATTTCAATGGGAAACTTGTTAGCATTACTAATTCGAAAGATGTTTAATATAGGCATGGCTACGTAAGTCCGATGGTAAATTGTTCAATCTAATGTCGGATGAAGAAATATACTTTGCTACCGAATATTAAAAATTATTTAAAATCACTTGAAAACTAATCACTTCTAAATTAGTTTAGAACAAATATTAGCTAAATCGTCTTTAGTATAGCGGCAGACAAATTTAATAGAATGTTTCATGTGTAGACAATTGGGACTATATATTTTGTTTGAAAACGCTTTCATTTATGTGTATGGGATCAAGATAACTTTTTAATTTTATTAGGCTCTCTTTGAAAATAGTGTAGTATAATCTACAAGCAAGAGCAATAATGCGTCAGTTTAGCTTCCATTAATTCCGGTAACAGGTAATGACTTTCTTGCTGATTTCCAATGATTTTCTCGTACAAATGATATTTGAATTCTTTTACATAGTGAAAATCATTGAAGTTCATAATTTATTATATAATCATAGGCTAATTTAGAATAAATATCCATGAATTTGAATAGTGCCATAAAGTCACATTATTGATCATACAATATCAATAATAAGGGTTTCAAACACTAATAAATCTAAAGAAAGTTACTTTTAGCGGTAATCGTGTTCGATCAATCTCTCGATTGTTAATGTTGGAATTACAGTATATAATAACAATTAAATTTTCATACCTAATGTAGACAATTTTATACGCCCAAGAAATGACCAGTACCAGCGGAGCAGAGTGGCGCAGTGGAAGCGTGCTGGGCTCATAACCCAGAGGTCCGTAGATCGAAACTACGCTCTGCTAGATGATGTTTTCCTGTAGGAAAATTTTTTTTTTTTTGCTTAAATTATATGTAATGAAATTGCATCTCATCAGAAATGCATCATATTTGACATACATAGTTTTATAAATTTTATCATAATTTTTCATTTCAAATTAAGTTGAAATAATTTTTCCCCGCTTCTCAGTAATCTCAGTTAAGTTCTTGAATATAACACGCATATTCTATATTTAGTTGAATTTTTGGTATGTGCAATATATTAATTTCACAGATGGCGTACATTTTCGGACCTTATGGGCAAGGATGGAAACATTAAATATTCCGTTAATATTTCAATGGGAAACTTGTTAGCATTACTAATTCGAAAGATGTTTAATATAGGCATGGCTACGTAAGTCCGATGGTAAATTGTTCAATCTAATGTCGGATGAAGAAATATACTTTGCTACCGAATATTAAAAATTATTTAAAATCACTTGAAAACTAATCACTTCTAAATTAGTTTAGAACAAATATTAGCTAAATCGTCTTTAGTATAGCGGCAGACAAATTTAATAGAATGTTTCATGTGTAGACAATTGGGACTATATATTTTGTTTGAAAACGCTTTCATTTATGTGTATGGGATCAAGATAACTTTTTAATTTTATTAGGCTCTCTTTGAAAATAGTGTAGTATAATCTACAAGCAAGAGCAATATTGCGTCAGTTTAGCTTCCATTAATTCCGGTAACAGGTAATGATTTTGTTGATGATTTCCAATGCTTTTTCGTTTAGAATAAATATTAGCTAAATCGTCTTTAGTAGAGCGCCAGACAAATTTAATAGAATGTTTCATGTGTAGACAATTGGGACTATATATTTTGTTTGAAAACGCTTTCATTTATGTGTATGGGATCAAGATAACTTTTTAATTTTATTAGGCTCTCTTTGAAAATAGTGTAGTATAATCTACAAGCAAGAGCAATATTGCGTCAGTTTAGCTTCCATTAATTCCGGTAACAGGTAATGATTTTGTTGATGATTTCCAATGCTTTTTCGTTTAGAATAAATATTAGCTAAATCGTCTTTAGTAGAGCGCCAGACAAATTTAATAGAATGTTTCATGTGTAGACAATTGGGACTATATATTTTGTTTGAAAACGCTTTCATTTATGTGTATGGGATCAAGATAACTTTTTAATTTTATTAGGCTCTCTTTGAAAATAGTGTAGTATAATCTACAAGCAAGAGCAATATTGCGTCAGTTTAGCTTCCATTAATTCCGGTAACAGGTAATGATTTTGTTGATGATTTCCAATGCTTTTTCGTTTAGAATAAATATTAGCTAAATCGTCTTTAGTAGAGCGCCAGACAAATTTAATAGAATGTTTCATGTGTAGACAATTGGGACTATATATTTTGTTTGAAAACGCTTTCATTTATGTGTATGGGATCAAGATAACTTTTTAATTTTATTAGGCTCTCTTTGAAAATAGTGTAGTATAATCTACAAGCAAGAGCAATATTGCGCCAGTTTAGCTTCCATTAATTCCGGTAACAGGTAATGACTTTCTTGCTGATTTCCAATGATTTTCTCGTACAAATGATATTTGAATTCTTTTACATAGTGAAAATCATTGAAGTTCATAATTTATTATATAATCATAGGCTAATTTAGAATAAATATCCATGAATTTGAATAGTGCCATAAAGTCACATTATTGATCATACAATATCAATAATAAGGGTTTGCGTGAAATTTCAAACACTAATAAATCTAAAGAAAGTTACTTTTAGCGGGAATCGTGTTCGATCAATCTCTCGATATTAAAACCGTTAATGTTGGAATTACAGTATATAATAACAATTAAATTTTCATACCTAATGTAGACAATTTTATACGCCCAAGAAATGACCAGTACCAGCGGAGCAGAGTGGCGCAGTGGAAGCGTGCTGGGCTCATAACCCAGAGGTCCGTAGATCGAAACTACGCTCTGCTAGATGATGTTTTCCTGTAGGAAAATTTTTTTTTTTTTGCTTAAATTATATGTAATGAAATTGCATCTCATCAGAAATGCATCATATTTGACATACATAGTTTTATAAATTTTATCATAATTTTTCATTTCAAATTAAGTTGAAATAATTTTTCCCCGCTTCTCAGTAATCTCAGTTAAGTTCTTGAATATAACACGCATATTCTATATTTAGTTGAATTTTTGGTATGTGCAATATATTAATTTCACAGATGGCGTACATTTTCGGACCTTATGGGCAAGGATGGAAACATTAAATATTCCGTTAATATTTCAATGGGAAACTTGTTAGCATTACTAATTCGAAAGATGTTTAATATAGGCATGGCTACGTAAGTCCGATGGTAAATTGTTCAATCTAATGTCGGATGAAGAAATATACTTTGCTACCGAATATTAAAAATTATTTAAAATCACTTGAAAACTAATCACTTCTAAATTAGTTTAGAACAAATATTAGCTAAATCGTCTTTAGTATAGCGGCAGACAAATTTAATAGAATGTTTCATGTGTAGACAATTGGGACTATATATTTTGTTTGAAAACGCTTTCATTTATGTGTATGGGATCAAGATAACTTTTTAATTTTATTAGGCTCTCTTTGAAAATAGTGTAGTATAATCTACAAGCAAGAGCAATAATGCGTCAGTTTAGCTTCCATTAATTCCGGTAACAGGTAATGACTTTCTTGCTGATTTCCAATGATTTTCTCGTACAAATGATATTTGAATTCTTTTACATAGTGAAAATCATTGAAGTTCATAATTTATTATATAATCATAGGCTAATTTAGAATAAATATCCATGAATTTGAATAGTGCCATAAAGTCACATTATTGATCATACAATATCAATAATAAGGGTTTCAAACACTAATAAATCTAAAGAAAGTTACTTTTAGCGGTAATCGTGTTCGATCAATCTCTCGATTGTTAATGTTGGAATTACAGTATATAATAACAATTAAATTTTCATACCTAATGTAGACAATTTTATACGCCCAAGAAATGACCAGTACCAGCGGAGCAGAGTGGCGCAGTGGAAGCGTGCTGGGCTCATAACCCAGAGGTCCGTAGATCGAAACTACGCTCTGCTAGATGATGTTTTCCTGTAGGAAAATTTTTTTTTTTTTGCTTAAATTATATGTAATGAAATTGCATCTCATCAGAAATGCATCATATTTGACATACATAGTTTTATAAATTTTATCATAATTTTTCATTTCAAATTAAGTTGAAATAATTTTTCCCCGCTTCTCAGTAATCTCAGTTAAGTTCTTGAATATAACACGCATATTCTATATTTAGTTGAATTTTTGGTATGTGCAATATATTAATTTCACAGATGGCGTACATTTTCGGAGCTTATGGGCAAGGATGGAAACATTAAATATTCCGTTAATATTTCAATGGGAAACTTGTTAGCATTACTAATTCGAAAGATGTTTAATATAGGCATGGCTACGTAAGTCCGATGGTAAATTGTTCAATCTAATGTCGGATGAAGAAATATACTTTGCTACCGAATATTAAAAATTATTTAAAATCACTTGAAAACTAATCACTTCTAAATTAGTTTAGAACAAATATTAGCTAAATCGTCTTTAGTATAGCGGCAGACAAATTTAATAGAATGTTTCATGTGTAGACAATTGGGACTATATATTTTGTTTGAAAACGCTTTCATTTATGTGTATGGGATCAAGATAACTTTTTAATTTTATTAGGCTCTCTTTGAAAATAGTGTAGTATAATCTACAAGCAAGAGCAATATTGCGTCAGTTTAGCTTCCATTAATTCCGGTAACAGGTAATGATTTTGTTGATGATTTCCAATGCTTTTTCGTTTAGAATAAATATTAGCTAAATCGTCTTTAGTAGAGCGCCAGACAAATTTAATAGAATGTTTCATGTGTAGACAATTGGGACTATATATTTTGTTTGAAAACGCTTTCATTTATGTGTATGGGATCAAGATAACTTTTTAATTTTATTAGGCTCTCTTTGAAAATAGTGTAGTATAATCTACAAGCAAGAGCAATATTGCGTCAGTTTAGCTTCCATTAATTCCGGTAACAGGTAATGACTTTCTTGCTGATTTCCAATGATTTTCTCGTACAAATGATATTTGAATTCTTTTACATAGTGAAAATCATTGAAGTTCATAATTTATTATATAATCATAGGCTAATTTAGAATAAATATCCATGAATTTGAATAGTGCCATAAAGTCACATTATTGATCATACAATATCAATAATAAGGGTTTGCGTGAAATTTCAAACACTAATAAATCTAAAGAAAGTTACTTTTAGCGGTAATCGTGTTCGATCAATCTCTCGATATTAAAACCGTTAATGTTGGAATTACAGTATATAATAACAATTAAATTTTCATACCTAATGTAGACAATTTTATACGCCCAAGAAATGACCAGTACCAGCGGAGCAGAGTGGCGCAGTGGAAGCGTGCTGGGCTCATAACCCAGAGGTCCGTAGATCGAAACTACGCTCTGCTAGATGATGTTTTCCTGTAGGAAAATTTTTTTTTTTTGCTTAAATTATATGTAATGAAATTGCATCTCATCAGAAATGCATCATATTTGACATACATAGTTTTATAAATTTTATCATAATTTTTCATTTCAAATTAAGTTGAAATAATTTTTCCCCGCTTCTCAGTAATCTCAGTTAAGTTCTTGAATATAACACGCATATTCTATATTTAGTTGAATTTTTGGTATGTGCAATATATTAATTTCACAGATGGCGTACATTTTCGGACCTTATGGGCAAGGATGGAAACATTAAATATTCCGTTAATATTTCAATGGGAAACTTGTTAGCATTACTAATTCGAAAGGTGTTTAATATAGGCATGGCTACGTATGTCCGATGGTAAATTGTTCAATCTAATGTCGGATGAAGAAATATACTTTGCTACCGAATATTAAAAATTATTTAAAATCACTTGAAAACTAATCACTTCTAAATTAGTTTAGAACAAATATTAGCTAAATCGTCTTTAGTATAGCGGCAGACAAATTTAATAGAATGTTTCATGTGTAGACAATTGGGACTATATATTTTGTTTGAAAACGCTTTCATTTATGTGTATGGGATCAAGATAACTTTTTAATTTTATTAGGCTCTCTTTGAAAATAGTGTAGTATAATCTACAAGCAAGAGCAATATTGCGTCAGTTTAGCTTCCATTAATTCCGGTAACAGGTAATGACTTTCTTGCTGATTTCCAATGATTTTCTCGTACAAATGATATTTGAATTCTTTTACATAGTGAAAATCATTGAAGTTCATAATTTATTATATAATCATAGGCTAATTTAGAATAAATATCCATGAATTTGAATAGTGCCATAAAGTCACATTATTGATCATACAATATCAATAATAAGGGTTTGCGTGAAATTTCAAACACTAATAAATCTAAAGAAAGTTACTTTTAGCGGTAATCGTGTTCGATCAATCTCTCGATATTAAAACCGTTAATGTTGGAATTACAGTATATAATAACAATTAAATTTTCATACCTAATGTAGACAATTTTATACGCCCAAGAAATGACCAGTACCAGCGGAGCAGAGTGGCGCAGTGGAAGCGTGCTGGGCTCATAACCCAGAGGTCCGTAGATCGAAACTACGCTCTGCTAGATGATGTTTTCCTGTAGGAAAATTTTTTTTTTTTTGCTTAGATTATATGTAATGAAATTGCATCTCATCTGAAATGCATCATATTTGACATACATAGTTTTATAAATTTTATCATAATTTTTCATTTCAAATTAAGTTGAAATAATTTTTCCCCGCTTCTCAGTAATCTCAGTTAAGTTCTTGAATATAACACGCATATTCTATATTTAGTTGAATTTTTGGTATGTGCAATAAATTAATTTCACAGATCTCGTACATTTTCGGAGCTTATGGGCAAGGATGGAAACATTAAATATTCCGTTAATATTTCAATGGGAAACTTGTTAGCATTACTAATTCGAAAGATGTTTAATATAGGCATGGCTACGTAAGTCCGATGTTAAATTGTTCAATCTAATGTCGGATGAAGAAATATACTTTGCTACCGAATATTAAAAATTATTTAAAATCACTTGAAAACTAATCACTTCTAAATTAGTTTAGAACAAATATTAGCTAAATCGTCTTTAGTATAGCGGCAGACAAATTTAATAGAATGTTTCATGTGTAGACAATTGGGACTATATATTTTGTTTGAAAACGCTTTCATTTATGTGTATGGGATCAAGATAACTTTGTAATTTTATTAGGCTCTCTTTGAAAATAGTGTAGTATAATCTACAAGCAAGAGCAATATTGCGTCAGTTTAGCTTCCATTAATTCCGGTAACAGGTAATGACTTTCTTGCTGATTTCCAATGATTTTCTCGTACAAATGATATTTGAATTCTTTTACATAGTGAAAATCATTGAAGTTCATAATTTATTATATAATCATAGGCTAATTTAGAATAAATATCCATGAATTTGAATAGTGCCATAAAGTCACATTATTGATCATACAATATCAATAATAAGGGTTTGCGTGAAATTTCAAACACTAATAAATCTAAAGAAAGTTACTTTTAGCGGTAATCGTGTTCGATCAATCTCTCGATATTAAAACCGTTAATGTTGGAATTACAGTATATAATAACAATTAAATTTTCATACCTAATGTAGACAATTTTATACGCCCAAGAAATGACCAGTACCAGCGGAGCAGAGTGGCGCAGTGGAAGCGTGCTGGGCTCATAACCCAGAGGTCCGTAGATCGAAACTACGCTCTGCTAGATGATGTTTTCCTGTAGGAAAATTTTTTTTTTTTTGCTTAAATTATATGTAATGAAATTGCATCTCATCAGAAATGCATCATATTTGACATACATAGTTTTTAAAAATTTTATCATAATTTTTCATTTCAAATTAAGTTGAAATAATTTTTCCCCGCTTCTCAGTAATCTCAGTTAAGTTCTTGAATATAACACGCATATTCTATATTTAGTTGAATTTTTGGTATGTGCAATATATTAATTTCACAGATGGCGTACATTTTCGGACCTTATGGGCAAGGATGGAAACATTAAATATTCCGTTAATATTTCAATGGGAAACTTGTTAGCATTACTAATTCGAAAGATGTTTAATATAGGCATGGCTACGTAAGTCCGATGGTAAATTGTTCAATCTAATGTCGGATGAAGAAATATACTTTGCTACCGAATATTAAAAATTATTTAAAATCACTTGAAAACTAATCACTTCTAAATTAGTTTAGAACAAATATTAGCTAAATCGTCTTTAGTATAGCGGCAGACAAATTTAATAGAATGTTTCATGTGTAGACAATTGGGACTATATATTTTGTTTGAAAACGCTTTCATTTATGTGTATGGGATCAAGATAACTTTTTAATTTTATTAGGCTCTCTTTGAAAATGGTGTAGTATAATCTACAAGCAAGAGCAATATTGCGTCAGTTTAGCTTCCATTAATTCCGGTAACAGGTAATGACTTTCTTGCTGATTTCCAATGATTTTCTCGTACAAATGATATTTGAATTCTTTTACATAGTGAAAATCATTGAAGTTCATAATTTATTATATAATCATAGGCTAATTTAGAATAAATATCCATGAATTTGAATAGTGCCATAAAGTCACATTATTGATCATACAATATCAATAATAAGGGTTTGCGTGAAATTTCAAACACTAATAAATCTAAAGAAAGTTACTTTTAGCGGTAATCGTGTTCGATCAATCTCTCGATATTAAAACCGTTAATGTTGGAATTACAGTATATAATAACAATTAAATTTTCATACCTAATGTAGACAATTTTATACGCCCAAGAAATGACCAGTACCAGCGGAGCAGAGTGGCGCAGTGGAAGCGTGCTGGGCTCATAACCCAGAGGTCCGTAGATCGAAACTACGCTCTGCTAGATGATGTTTTCCTGTAGGAAAATTTTTTTTTTTTTGCTTAAATTATATGTAATGAAATTGCATCTCATCAGAAATGCATCATATTTGACATACATAGTTTTTAAAAATTTTATCATAATTTTTCATTTCAAATTAAGTTGAAATAATTTTTCCCCGCTTCTCAGTAATCTCAGTTAAGTTCTTGAATATAACACGCATATTCTATATTTAGTTGAATTTTTGGTATGTGCAATATATTAATTTCACAGATGGCGTACATTTTCGGACCTTATGGGCAAGGATGGAAACATTAAATATTCCGTTAATATTTCAATGGGAAACTTGTTAGCATTACTAATTCGAAAGATGTTTAATATAGGCATGGCTACGTAAGTCCGATGGTAAATTGTTCAATCTAATGTCGGATGAAGAAATATACTTTGCTACCGAATATTAAAAATTATTTAAAATCACTTGAAAACTAATCATTTCTAAATTAGTTTAGAACAAATATTAGCTAAATCGTCTTTAGTATAGCGGCAGACAAATTTAATAGAATGTTTCATGTGTAGACAATTGGGACTATATATTTTGTTTCAAAACGCTTTCATTTATGTGTATGGGATCAAGATAACTTTTTAATTTTATTAGGCTCTCTTTGAAAATGGTGTAGTATAATCTACAAGCAAGAGCAATATTGCGTCAGTTTAGCTTCCATTAATTCCGGTAACAGGTAATGACTTTCTTGCTGATTTCCAATGATTTTCTCGTACAAATGATATTTGAATTCTTTTACATAGTGAAAATCATTGAAGTTCATAATTTATTATATAATCATAGGCTAATTTAGAATAAATATCCATGAATTTGAATAGTGCCATAAAGTCACATTATTGATCATACAATATCAATAATAAGGGTTTGCGTGAAATTTCAAACACTAATAAATCTAAAGAAAGTTACTTTTAGCGGTAATCGTGTTCGATCAATCTCTCGATATTAAAACCGTTAATGTTGGAATTACAGTATATAATAACAATTAAATTTTCATAACTAATGTAGACAATTTTATACGCCCAAGAAATGACCAGTACCATCGGAGCAGAGTGGCGCAGTGGAAGCGTGCTGGGCTCATAACCCAGAGGTCCGTAGATCGAAACTACGCTCTGCTAGATGATGTTTTCCTGTAGGAAAATTTTTTTTTTTTTGCTTAAATTATATGTAATGAAATTGCATCTCATCAGAAATGCATCATATTTGACATACATAGTTTTATAAATTTTATCATAATTTTTCATTTCAAATTAAGTTGAAATAATTTTTCCCCGCTTCTCAGTAATCTCAGTTAAGTTCTTGAATATAACACGCATATTCTATATTTAGTTGAATTTTTGGTATGTGCAATATATTAATTTCACAGATGGCGTACATTTTCGGACCTTATGGGCAAGGATGGAAACATTAAATATTCCGTTAATATTTCAATGGGAAACTTGTTAGCATTACTAATTCGAAAGATGTTTAATATAGGCATGGCTACGTAAGTCCGATGGTAAATTGTTCAATCTAATGTCGGATGAAGAAATATACTTTGCTACCGAATATTAAAAATTATTTAAAATCACTTGAAAACTAATCACTTCTAAATTAGTTTAGAACAAATATTAGCTAAATCGTCTTTAGTATAGCGGCAGACAAATTTAATAGAATATTTCATGTGTAGACAATTGGGACTATATATTTTGTTTGAAAACGCTTTCATTTATGTGTATGGGATCAAGATAACTTTTTAATTTTATTAGGCTCTCTTTGAAAATAGTGTAGTATAATCTACAAGCAAGAGCAATATTGCGTCAGTTTAGCTTCCATTAATTCCGGTAACAGGTAATGACTTTCTTGCTGATTTCCAATGATTTTCTCGTACAAATGATATTTGAATTCTTTTACATAGTGAAAATCATTGAAGTTCATAATTTATTATATAATCATAGGCTAATTTAGAATAAATATCCATGAATTTGAATAGTGCCATAAAGTCACATTATTGATCATACAATATCAATAATAAGGGTTTGCGTGAAATTTCAAACACTAATAAATCTAAAGAAAGTTACTTTTAGCGGTAATCGTGTTCGATCAATCTCTCGATATTAAAACCGTTAATGTTGGAATTACAGTATATAATAACAATTAAATTTTCATACCTAATGTAGACAATTTTATACGCCCAAGAAATGACCAGTACCAGCGGAGCAGAGTGGCGCAGTGGAAGCGTGCTGGGCTCATAACCCAGAGGTCCGTAGATCGAAACTACGCTCTGCTAGATGATGTTTTCCTGTAGGAAAATTTTTTTTTTTTTGCTTAAATTATATGTAATGAAATTGCATCTCATCAGAAATGCATCATATTTGACATACATAGTTTTATAAATTTTATCATAATTTTTCATTTCAAATTAAGTTGAAATAATTTTTCCCCGCTTCTCAGTAATCTCAGTTAAGTTCTTGAATATAACACGCATATTCTATATTTAGTTGAATTTTTGGTATGTGCAATATATTAATTTCACAGATGGCGTACATTTTCGGACCTTATGGGCAAGGATGGAAACATTAAATATTCCGTTAATATTTCAATGGGAAACTTGTTAGCATTACTAATTCGAAAGATGTTTAATATAGGCATGGCTACGTAAGTCCGATGGTAAATTGTTCAATCTAATGTCGGATGAAGAAATATACTTTGCTACCGAATATTAAAAATTATTTAAAATCACTTGAAAACTAATCACTTCTAAATTAGTTTAGAACAAATATTAGCTAAATCGTCTTTAGTATAGCGGCAGACAAATTTAATAGAATGTTTCATGTGTAGACAATTGGGACTATATATTTTGTTTGAAAACGCTTTCATTTATGTGTATGGGATCAAGATAACTTTTTAATTTTATTAGGCTCTCTTTGAAAATAGTGTAGTATAATCTACAAGCAAGAGCAATATTGCGTCAGTTTAGCTTCCATTAATTCCGGTAACAGGTAATGACTTTCTTGCTGATTTCCAATGATTTTCTCGTACAAATGATATTTGAATTCTTTTACATAGTGAAAATCATTGAAGTTCATAATTTATTATATAATCATAGGCTAATTTAGAATAAATATCCATGAATTTGAATAGTGCCATAAAGTCACATTATTGATCATACAATATCAATAATAAGGGTTTGCGTGAAATTTCAAACACTAATAAATCTAAAGAAAGTTACTTTTAGCGGGAATCGTGTTCGATTAATCTCTCGATATTAAAACCGTTAATGTTGGAATTACAGTATATAATAACAATTAAAATTTCATACCTAATGTAGACAATTTTATACGCCCAAGAAATGACCAGTACCAGCGGAGCAGAGTGGCGCAGTGGAAGCGTGCTGGGCTCATAACCCAGAGGTCCGTAGATCGAAACTACGCTCTGCTAGATGATGTTTTCCTGTAGGAAAATTTTCTTTTTTTTGCTTAGATTATATGTAATGAAATTGCATCTCATCTGAAATGCATCATATTTGACATACATAGTTTTATAAATTTTATCATAATTTTTCATTTCAAATTAAGTTGAAATAATTTTTCCCCGCTTCTCAGTAATCTCAGTTAAGTTCTTGAATATAACACGCATATTCTATATTTAGTTGAATTTTTGGTATGTGCAATAAATTAATTTCACAGATCTCGTACATTTTCGGAGCTTATGGGCAAGGATGGAAACATTAAATATTCCGTTAATATTTCAATGGGAAACTTGTTAGCATTACTAATTCGAAAGATGTTTAATATAGGCATGGCTACGTAAGTCCGATGTTAAATTGTTCAATCTAATGTCGGATGAAGAAATATACTTTGCTACCGAATATTAAAAATTATTTAAAATCACTTGAAAACTAATCACTTCTAAATTAGTTTAGAACAAATATTAGCTAAATCGTCTTTAGTATAGCGGCAGACAAATTTAATAGAATGTTTCATGTGTAGACAATTGGGACTATATATTTTGTTTGAAAACGCTTTCATTTATGTGTATGGGATCAAGATAACTTTGTAATTTTATTAGGCTCTCTTTGAAAATAGTGTAGTATAATCTACAAGCAAGAGCAATATTGCGTCAGTTTAGCTTCCATTAATTCCGGTAACAGGTAATGACTTTCTTGCTGATTTCCAATGATTTTCTCGTACAAATGATATTTGAATTCTTTTACATAGTGAAAATCATTGAAGTTCATAATTTATTATATAATCATAGGCTAATTTAGAATAAATATCCATGAATTTGAATAGTGCCATAAAGTCACATTATTGATCATACAATATCAATAATAAGGGTTTGCGTGAAATTTCAAACACTAATAAATCTAAAGAAAGTTACTTTTAGCGGGAATCGTGTTCGATTAATCTCTCGATATTAAAACCGTTAATGTTGGAATTACAGTATATAATAACAATTAAAATTTCATACCTAATGTAGACAATTTTATACGCCCAAGAAATGACCAGTACCAGCGGAGCAGAGTGGCGCAGTGGAAGCGTGCTGGGCTCATAACCCAGAGGTCCGTAGATCGAAACTACGCTCTGCTAGATGATGTTTTCCTGTAGGAAAATTTTTTTTTTTTTGCTTAAATTATATGTAATGAAATTGCATCTCATCAGAAATGCATCATATTTGACATACATAGTTTTATAAATTTTATCATAATTTTTCATTTCAAATTAATTTGAAATAATTTTTCCCCGCTTCTCAGTAATCTCAGTTAAGTTCTTGAATATAACACGCATATTCTATATTTAGTTGAATTTTTGGTATGTGCAATAAATTAATTTCACAGATCTCGTACATTTTCGGAGCTTATGGGCAAGGATGGAAACATTAAATATTCCGTTAATATTTCAATGGGAAACTTGTTAGCATTACTAATTCGAAAGATGTTTAATATAGGCATGGCTACGTAAGTCCGATGTTAAATTGTTCAATCTAATGTCGGATGAAGAAATATACTTTGCTACCGAATATTAAAAATTATTTAAAATCACTTGAAAACTAATCACTTCTAAATTAGTTTAGAACAAATATTAGCTAAATCGTCTTTAGTATAGCGGCAGACAAATTTAATAGAATGTTTCATGTGTAGACAATTGGGACTATATATTTTGTTTGAAAACGCTTTCATTTATGTGTATGGGATCAAGATAACTTTTTAATTTTATTAGGCTCTCTTTGAAAATAGTGTAGTATAATCTACAAGCAAGAGCAATATTGCGTCAGTTTAGCTTCCATTAATTCCGGTAACAGGTAATGACTTTCTTGCTGATTTCCAATGATTTTCTCGTACAAATGATATTTGAATTCTTTTACATAGTGAAAATCATTGAAGTTCATAATTTATTATATAATCATAGGCTAATTTAGAATAAATATCCATGAATTTGAATAGTGCCATAAAGTCACATTATTGATCATACAATATCAATAATAAGGGTTTGCGTGAAATTTCAAACACTAATAAATCTAAAGAAAGTTACTTTTAGCGGGAATCGTGTTCGATTAATCTCTCGATATTAAAACCGTTAATGTTGGAATTACAGTATATAATAACAATTAAAATTTCATACCTAATGTAGACAATTTTATACGCCCAAGAAATGACCAGTACCAGCGGAGCAGAGTGGCGCAGTGGAAGCGTGCTGGGCTCATAACCCAGAGGTCCGTAGATCGAAACTACGCTCTGCTAGATGATGTTTTCCTGTAGGAAAATTTTCTTTTTTTTGCTTAGATTATATGTAATGAAATTGCATCTCATCTGAAATGCATCATATTTGACATACATAGTTTTATAAATTTTATCATAATTTTTCATTTCAAATTAAGTTGAAATAATTTTTCCCCGCTTCTCAGTAATCTCAGTTAAGTTCTTGAATATAACACGCATATTCTATATTTAGTTGAATTTTTGGTATGTGCAATAAATTAATTTCACAGATCTCGTACATTTTCGGAGCTTATGGGCAAGGATGGAAACATTAAATATTCCGTTAATATTTCAATGGGAAACTTGTTAGCATTACTAATTCGAAAGATGTTTAATATAGGCATGGCTACGTAAGTCCGATGTTAAATTGTTCAATCTAATGTCGGATGAAGAAATATACTTTGCTACCGAATATTAAAAATTATTTAAAATCACTTGAAAACTAATCACTTCTAAATTAGTTTAGAACAAATATTAGCTAAATCGTCTTTAGTATAGCGGCAGACAAATTTAATAGAATGTTTCATGTGTAGACAATTGGGACTATATATTTTGTTTGAAAACGCTTTCATTTATGTGTATGGGATCAAGATAACTTTGTAATTTTATTAGGCTCTCTTTGAAAATAGTGTAGTATAATCTACAAGCAAGAGCAATATTGCGTCAGTTTAGCTTCCATTAATTCCGGTAACAGGTAATGACTTTCTTGCTGATTTCCAATGATTTTCTCGTACAAATGATATTTGAATTCTTTTACATAGTGAAAATCATTGAAGTTCATAATTTATTATATAATCATAGGCTAATTTAGAATAAATATCCATGAATTTGAATAGTGCCATAAAGTCACATTATTGATCATACAATATCAATAATAAGGGTTTGCGTGAAATTTCAAACACTAATAAATCTAAAGAAAGTTACTTTTAGCGGGAATCGTGTTCGATTAATCTCTCGATATTAAAACCGTTAATGTTGGAATTACAGTATATAATAACAATTAAAATTTCATACCTAATGTAGACAATTTTATACGCCCAAGAAATGACCAGTACCAGCGGAGCAGAGTGGCGCAGTGGAAGCGTGCTGGGCTCATAACCCAGAGGTCCGTAGATCGAAACTACGCTCTGCTAGATGATGTTTTCCTGTAGGAAAATTTTTTTTTTTTTGCTTAAATTATATGTAATGAAATTGCATCTCATCAGAAATGCATCATATTTGACATACATAGTTTTATAAATTTTATCATAATTTTTCATTTCAAATTAATTTGAAATAATTTTTCCCCGCTTCTCAGTAATCTCAGTTAAGTTCTTGAATATAACACGCATATTCTATATTTAGTTGAATTTTTGGTATGTGCAATAAATTAATTTCACAGATCTCGTACATTTTCGGAGCTTATGGGCAAGGATGGAAACATTAAATATTCCGTTAATATTTCAATGGGAAACTTGTTAGCATTACTAATTCGAAAGATGTTTAATATAGGCATGGCTACGTAAGTCCGATGTTAAATTGTTCAATCTAATGTCGGATGAAGAAATATACTTTGCTACCGAATATTAAAAATTATTTAAAATCACTTGAAAACTAATCACTTCTAAATTAGTTTAGAACAAATATTAGCTAAATCGTCTTTAGTATAGCGGCAGACAAATTTAATAGAATGTTTCATGTGTAGACAATTGGGACTATATATTTTGTTTGAAAACGCTTTCATTTATGTGTATGGGATCAAGATAACTTTTTAATTTTATTAGGCTCTCTTTGAAAATAGTGTAGTATAATCTACAAGCAAGAGCAATATTGCGTCAGTTTAGCTTCCATTAATTCCGGTAACAGGTAATGACTTTCTTGCTGATTTCCAATGATTTTCTCGTACAAATGATATTTGAATTCTTTTACATAGTGAAAATCATTGAAGTTCATAATTTATTATATAATCATAGGCTAATTTAGAATAAATATCCATGAATTTGAATAGTGCCATAAAGTCACATTATTGATCATACAATATCAATAATAAGGGTTTGCGTGAAATTTCAAACACTAATAAATCTAAAGAAAGTTACTTTTAGCGGTAATCGTGTTCGATCAATCTCTCGATATTAAAACCGTTAATGTTGGAATTACAGTATATAATAACAATTAAATTTTCATACCTAATGTAGACAATTTTATACGCCCAAGAAATGACCAGTACCAGCGGAGCAGAGTGGCGCAGTGGAAGCGTGCTGGGCTCATAACCCAGAGGTCCGTAGATCGAAACTACGCTCTGCTAGATGATGTTTTCCTGTAGGAAAATTTTTTTTTTTTTGCTTAAATTATATGTAATGAAATTGCATCTCATCAGAAATGCATCATATTTGACATACATAGTTTTATAAATTTTATCATAATTTTTCATTTCAAATTAAGTTGAAATAATTTTTCCCCGCTTCTCAGTAATCTCAGTTAAGTTCTTGAATATAACACGCATATTCTATATTTAGTTGAATTTTTGGTATGTGCAATATATTAATTTCACAGATGGCGTACATTTTCGGACCTTATGGGCAAGGATGGAAACATTAAATATTCCGTTAATATTTCAATGGGAAACTTGTTAGCATTACTAATTCGAAAGATGTTTAATATAGGCATGGCTACGTAAGTCCGATGGTAAATTGTTCAATCTAATGTCGGATGAAGAAATATACTTTGCTACCGAATATTAAAAATTATTTAAAATCACTTGAAAACTAATCACTTCTAAATTAGTTTAGAACAAATATTAGCTAAATCGTCTTTAGTATAGCGGCAGACAAATTTAATAGAATGTTTCATGTGTAGACAATTGGGACTATATATTTTGTTTGAAAACGCTTTCATTTATGTGTATGGGATCAAGATAACTTTTTAATTTTATTAGGCTCTCTTTGAAAATAGTGTAGTATAATCTACAAGCAAGAGCAATATTGCGTCAGTTTAGCTTCCATTAATTCCGGTAACAGGTAATGACTTTCTTGCTGATTTCCAATGATTTTCTCGTACAAATGATATTTGAATTCTTTTACATAGTGAAAATCATTGAAGTTCATAATTTATTATATAATCATAGGCTAATTTAGAATAAATATCCATGAATTTGAATAGTGCCATAAAGTCACATTATTGATCATACAATATCAATAATAAGGGTTTGCGTGAAATTTCAAACACTAATAAATCTAAAGAAAGTTACTTTTAGCGGGAATCGTGTTCGATTAATCTCTCGATATTAAAACCGTTAATGTTGGAATTACAGTATATAATAACAATTAAAATTTCATACCTAATGTAGACAATTTTATACGCCCAAGAAATGACCAGTACCAGCGGAGCAGAGTGGCGCAGTGGAAGCGTGCTGGGCTCATAACCCAGAGGTCCGTAGATCGAAACTACGCTCTGCTAGATGATGTTTTCCTGTAGGAAAATTTTCTTTTTTTTGCTTAGATTATATGTAATGAAATTGCATCTCATCTGAAATGCATCATATTTGACATACATAGTTTTATAAATTTTATCATAATTTTTCATTTCAAATTAAGTTGAAATAATTTTTCCCCGCTTCTCAGTAATCTCAGTTAAGTTCTTGAATATAACACGCATATTCTATATTTAGTTGAATTTTTGGTATGTGCAATAAATTAATTTCACAGATCTCGTACATTTTCGGAGCTTATGGGCAAGGATGGAAACATTAAATATTCCGTTAATATTTCAATGGGAAACTTGTTAGCATTACTAATTCGAAAGATGTTTAATATAGGCATGGCTACGTAAGTCCCATGTTAAATTGTTCAATCTAATGTCGGATGAAGAAATATACTTTGCTACCGAATATTAAAAATTATTTAAAATCACTTGAAAACTAATCACTTCTAAATTAGTTTAGAACAAATATTAGCTAAATCGTCTTTAGTATAGCGGCAGACAAATTTAATAGAATGTTTCATGTGTAGACAATTGGGACTATATATTTTGTTTGAAAACGCTTTCATTTATGTGTATGGGATCAAGATAACTTTTTAATTTTATTAGGCTCTCTTTGAAAATAGTGTAGTATAATCTACAAGCAAGAGCAATATTGCGTCAGTTTAGCTTCCATTAATTCCGGTAACAGGTAATGATTTTGTTGATGATTTCCAATGCTTTTTCGTTTAGAATAAATATTAGCTAAATCGTCTTTAGTAGAGCGCCAGACAAATTTAATAGAATGTTTCATGTGTAGACAATTGGGACTATATATTTTGTTTGAAAACGCTTTCATTTATGTGTATGGGATCAAGATAACTTTTTAATTTTATTAGGCTCTCTTTGAAAATAGTGTAGTATAATCTACAAGCAAGAGCAATATTGCGTCAGTTTAGCTTCCATTAATTCCGGTAACAGGTAATGACTTTCTTGCTGATTTCCAATGATTTTCTCGTACAAATGATATTTGAATTCTTTTACATAGTGAAAATCATTGAAGTTCATAATTTATTATATAATCATAGGCTAATTTAGAATAAATATCCATGAATTTGAATAGTGCCATAAAGTCACATTATTGATCATACAATATCAATAATAAGGGTTTGCGTGAAATTTCAAACACTAATAAATCTAAAGAAAGTTACTTTTAGCTGGAATCGTGTTCGATTAATCTCTCGATATTAAAACCGTTAATGTTGGAATTACAGTATATAATAACAATTAAAATTTCATACCTAATGTAGACAATTTTATACGCCCAAGAAATGACCAGTACCAGCGGAGCAGAGTGGCGCAGTGGAAGCGTGCTGGGCTCATAACCCAGAGGTCCGTAGATCGAAACTACGCTCTGCTAGATGATGTTTTCCTGTAGGAAAATTTTTTTTTTTTGCTTAAATTATATGTAATGAAATTGCATCTCATCTGAAATGCATCATATTTGACATACATAGTTTTATAAATTTTATCATAATTTTTCATTTCAAATTAAGTTGAAATAATTTTTCCCCGCTTCTCAGTAATCTCAGTTAAGTTCTTGAATATAACACGCATATTCTATATTTAGTTGAATTTTTGGTATGTGCAATATATTAATTTCACAGATGGCGTACATTTTCGGAGCTTATGGGCAAGGATGGAAACATTAAATATTCCGTTAATATTTCAATGGGAAACTTGTTAGCATTACTAATTCGAAAGATGTTTAATATAGGCATGGCTACGTAAGTCCGATGGTAAATTGTTCAATCTAATGTCGGATGAAGAAATATACTTTGCTACCGAATATTAAAAATTATTTAAAATCACTTGAAAACTAATCACTTCTAAATTAGTTTAGAACAAATATTAGCTAAATCGTCTTTAGTATAGCGGCAGACAAATTTAATAGAATGTTTCATGTGTAGACAATTGGGACTATATATTTTGTTTGAAAACGCTTTCATTTATGTGTATGGGATCAAGATAACTTTTTAATTTTATTAGGCTCTCTTTGAAAATAGTGTAGTATAATCTACAAGCAAGAGCAATATTGCGTCAGTTTAGCTTCCATTAATTCCGGTAACAGGTAATGACTTTCTTGCTGATTTCCAATGATTTTCTCGTACAAATGATATTTGAATTCTTTTACATAGTGAAAATCATTGAAGTTCATAATTTATTATATAATCATAGGCTAATTTAGAATAAATATCCATGAATTTGAATAGTGCCATAAAGTCACATTATTGATCATACAATATCAATAATAAGGGTTTGCGTGAAATTTCAAACACTAATAAATCTAAAGAAAGTTACTTTTAGCGGTAATCGTGTTCGATCAATCTCTCGATATTAAAACCGTTAATGTTGGAATTACAGTATATAATAACAATTAAATTTTCATACCTAATGTAGACAATTTTATACGCCCAAGAAATGACCAGTACCAGCGGAGCAGAGTGGCGCAGTGGAAGCGTGCTGGGCTCATAACCCAGAGGTCCGTAGATCGAAACTACGCTCTGCTAGATGATGTTTTCCTGTAGGAAAATTTTTTTTTTTTTGCTTAAATTATATGTAATGAAATTGCATCTCATCAGAAATGCATCATATTTGACATACATAGTTTTATAAATTTTATCATAATTTTTCATTTCAAATTAATTTGAAATAATTTTTCCCCGCTTCTCAGTAATCTCAGTTAAGTTCTTGAATATAACACGCATATTCTATATTTAGTTGAATTTTTGGTATGTGCAATAAATTAATTTCACAGATCTCGTACATTTTCGGAGCTTATGGGCAAGGATGGAAACATTAAATATTCCGTTAATATTTCAATGGGAAACTTGTTAGCATTACTAATTCGAAAGATGTTTAATATAGGCATGGCTACGTAAGTCCGATGTTAAATTGTTCAATCTAATGTCGGATGAAGAAATATACTTTGCTACCGAATATTAAAAATTATTTAAAATCACTTGAAAACTAATCACTTCTAAATTAGTTTAGAACAAATATTAGCTAAATCGTCTTTAGTATAGCGGCAGACAAATTTAAAAGAAAGTTCCATGTGTAGACAATTGGGACTATATATTTTGTTTGAAAACGCTTTCATTTATGTGTATGGGATCAAGATAACTTTTTAATTTCATTCGGCTCTCTTTGAAAATAGTATAGTATAATCTACTAGCAAGAGCAATATTGCGTCAGTTTAGCTTCCATTAATTCCGGTAACAGGTAATGACTTTGTTGATGATTTCCAATGCTTTTTCGTTTAGAACAAATATTAGCTAAATCGTCTTTAGTATAGCGCCAGACAAATTTAATAGAATGTTTCATGTGTAGACAATTGGGACTATATATTTTGTTTGAAAACGCTTTCATTTATGTGTATGGGATCAAGATAACTTTGTAATTTTATTAGGCTCTCTTTGAAAATAGTGTAGTATAATCTACAAGCAAGAGCAATATTGCGTCAGTTTAGCTTCCATTAATTCCGGTAACAGGTAATGACTTTGTTGCTGATTTCCAATGCTTTTTCGTTTAGAACAAATATTAGCTAAATCGTCTTTAGTATAGCGCCAGACAAATTTAATAGAATGTTTCATGTGTAGACAATTGGGACTATATATTTTGTTTGAAAACGCTTTCATTTATGTGTATGGGATCAAGATAACTTTTTAATTTTATTAGGCTCTCTTTGAAAATAGTGTAGTATAATCTACAAGCAAGAGCAATATTGCGTCAGTTTAGCTTCCATTAATTCCGGTAACAGGTAATGACTTTCTTGCTGATTTCCAATGATTTTCTCGTACAAATGATATTTGAATTCTTTTACATAGTGAAAATCATTGAAGTTCATAATTTATTATATAATCATAGGCTAATTTAGAATAAATATCCATGAATTTGAATAGTGCCATAAAGTCACATTATTGATCATACAATATCAATAATAAGGGTTTGCGTGAAATTTCAAACACTAATAAATCTAAAGAAAGTTACTTTTAGCGGGAATTGTGTTCGATTAATCTCTCGATATTAAAACCGTTAATGTTGGAATTACAGTATATAATAACAATTAAAATTTCATACCTAATGTAGACAATTTTATACGCCCAAGAAATGACCAGTACCAGCGGAGCAGAGTGGCGCAGTGGAAGCGTGCTGGGCTCATAACCCAGAGGTCCGTAGATCGAAACTACGCTCTGCTAGATGATGTTTTCCTGTAGGAAAATTTTTTTTTTTTTGCTGAGATTATATGTAATGAAATTGCATCTCATCTGAAATGCATCATATTTGACATACATAGTTTTATAAATTTTATCATAATTTTTCATTTCAAATTAAGTTGAAATAATTTTTCCCCGCTTCTCAGTAATCTCAGTTAAGTTCTTGAATATAACACGCATATTCTATATTTAGTTGAATTTTTGGTATGTGCAATAAATTAATTTCACAGATCTCGTACATTTTCGGAGCTTATGGGCAAGGATGGAAACATTAAATATTCCATTAATATTTCAATGGGAAACTTGTTAGCATTACTAATTCGAAAGATGTTTAATATAGGCATGGCTACGTAAGTCCGATGTTAAATTGTTCAATCTAATGTCGGATGAAGAAATATACTTTGCTACCGAATATTAAAAATTATTTAAAATCACTTGAAAACTAATCACTTCTAAATTAGTTTAGAACAAATATTAGCTAAATCGTCTTTAGTATAGCGGCAGACAAATTTAATAGAATGTTTCATGTGTAGACAATTGGGACTATATATTTTGTTTGAAAACGCTTTCATTTCAGTGTATGGGATCAAGATAACTTTGTAATTTTATTAGGCTCTCTTTGAAAATTATGTAGTATAATCTACTAGCAAGAGCAATATTGCGTCAGTTTAGCTTCCATTAATTCCGGTAACAGGTAATGACTTTGTTGATGATTTCCAATGCTTTTTCGTTTAGAACAAATATTAGCTAAATCGTCTTTAGTATAGCGCCAGACAAATTTAATAGAATGTTTCATGTGTAGACAATTGGGACTATATATTTTGTTTGAAAACGCTTTCATTTATGTGTATGGGATCAAGATAACTTTGTAATTTTATTAGGCTCTCTTTGAAAATAGTGTAGTATAATCTACAAGCAAGAGCAATATTGCGTCAGTTTAGCTTCCATTAATTCCGGTAACAGGTAATGACTTTGTTGCTGATTTCCAATGCTTTTTCGTTTAGAACAAATATTAGCTAAATCGTCTTTAGTATAGCGCCAGACAAATTTAATATAATGTTTCATGTGTAGACAATTTGGACTATATATTTTGTTTGAAAACGCTTTGATTTATGTGTATGGGATCTAGATAACTTTGTAATTTTATTAGGCTCTCTTTGAAAATAGAGTAGTATAATCTACAAGCAAGAGCAATATTGCGTCAATTTAGCTTCCATTAATTCCGGTAACAGGTAATGACTTTCTTGCTGATTTCCAATGATTTTCTCGTACAAATGATATTTGAATTCTTTTACATAGTGAAAATCATTGAAGTTCATAATTTATTATATAATTATAGGCTAATTTATAATAAATATCCATGAATTTGAATAGATCCATAAAGTCACATTATTGATCATACAATATCAATAATAACGGTTTGCGTGAAATTTCAAACACTAATATATCTAAAGAAAGTTACTTTTAGCGGGAATCGTGTTCGATTAATCTCTCGATATTAAAACCGTTAATGTTGGAATTACAGTATATAATAACAATTAAATTTTCATACCTAATGTAGACAATTTTATACGCCCAAGAAATGACCAGTACCAGCGGAGCAGAGTGGCGCAGTGGAAGCGTGCTGGGCTCATAACCCAGAGGTCCGTAGATCGAAACTACGCTCTGCTAGATGACGTTTTCCTGTAGGAAAATTTTTTTTTTTTTGCTGAGATTATATGTAATGAAATTGCATCTCATCTGAAATGCATCATATTTGACATACATAGTTTTATAAATTTTATCATAATTTTTCATTTCAAATTAAGTTGAAATAATTTTTCCCCGCTTCTCAGTAATCTCAGTTAAGTTCTTGAATATAACACGCATATTCTATATTTAGTTGAATTTTTGGTATGTGCAATAAATTAATTTCACAGATCTCGTACATTTTCGGAGCTTATGGGCAAGGATGGAAACATTAAATATTCCGTTAATATTTCAATGGGAAACTTGTTAGCATTACTAATTCGAAAGATGTTTAATATAGGCATGGCTACGTAAGTCCGATGTTAAATTGTTCAATCTAATGTCGGATGAAGAAATATACTTTGCTACCGAATATTAAAAATTATTTAAAATCACTTGAAAACTAATCACTTCTAAATTAGTTTAGAACAAATATTAGCTAAATCGTCTTTAGTATAGCGGCAGACAAATTTAATAGAATGTTTCATGTGTAGACAATTGGGACTATATATTTTGTTTGAAAACGCTTTCATTTAAGTGTATGGGATCAAGATAACTTTGTAATTTTATTAGGCTCTCTTTGAAAATTATGTAGTATAATCTACTAGCAAGAGCAATATTGCGTCAGTTTAGCTTCCATTAATTCCGGTAACAGGTAATGACTTTGTTGATGATTTCCAATGCTTTTTCTTTTAGAACAAATATTAGCTAAATCGTCTTTAGTATAGCGCCAGACAAATTTAATAGAATGTTTCATGTGTAGACAATTGGGACTATATATTTTGTTTGAAAACGCTTTCATTTATGTGTATGGGATCAAGATAACTTTGTAATTTTATTAGGCTCTCTTTGAAAATAGTGTAGTATAATCTACAAGCAAGAGCAATATTGCGTCAGTTTAGCTTCCATTAATTCCGGTAACAGGTAATGACTTTGTTGCTGATTTCCAATGCTTTTTTCTTTTAGAACAAATATTAGCTAAATCGTCTTTAGTATAGCGCCAGACAAATTTAATAGAATGTTTCATGTGTAGACAATTGGGACTATATATTTTGTTTGAAAACGCTTTGATTTATGTGTATGGGATCTAGATAACTTTGTAATTTTATTAGGCTCTCTTTGAAAATAGTGTAGTATAATCTACAAGCAAGAGCAATATTGCGTCAGTTTAGCTTCCATTAATTCCGGTAACAGGTAATGACTTTCTTGCTGATTTCCAATGATTTTCTCGTACAAATGATATTTGAATTCTTTTACATAGTGAAAATCATTGAAGTTCATAATTTATTATATAATCATAGGCTAATTTAGAATAAATATCCATGAATTTGAATAGAGCCATAAAGTCACATTATTGATCATACAATATCAATAATAACGGTTTGCGTGAAATTTCAAACACTAATATATCTAAAGAAAGTTACTTTTAGCGGGAATCGTGTTCGATTAATCTCTCGATATTAAAACCGTTAATGTTGGAATTACAGTATATAATAACAATTAAAATTTCATACCTAATATAGTTCAATTTTATACGCACAAGAAAGGAGCAGTACCAGCGGAGCAGAGTGGCGCAGTGGAAGCGTGCTGGGCTCATAACCCAGTGGTCCGTAGATCGAAACTACGCTCTGCTAGATGATGTTTTCCTGTAGATAATTTAATGAACTTATATTAGAATGATTGCCAATGTTAAACCTGTTTATATTTTCTCATTACCTCCGTGGTTGTCCACTTGAGAATACTAAATCCCTTCAGCTCAGTATATATTGTTGGTGTGAAGGATAATTTCGCGGAATTTTTAATTTAATTGCTGAGTTCTTAATCCTCTTGTTTTCCTCTATTTACACTCAAATATATTTAGGATAGTAATGAATGCACCGCTTGTTACTTTCTATGTGTTCATTAGTAAGACTTGTGACGCTGAAACTATTATTTACTCTAGGAAGAAATTTTCTTATAGTCTGAAATATTTTCTAGCTTTAAGTAACTTCTAAATGGTTGATAACCAATAGAAAACGTATCTATCAATACAAAAACGAAGGTTTTGAATTTTGTGATAATCCCTTGAATTTGGAATATCTTACCCACAATGTCTTTGATTGGTTTTAATCAAAATCTATGCGAATTTATATTTCTGAAAGTAATGTATGCGATTTATGTGTGCCTCCAAATAATGAAACTTGGCACAAGGCCGAATTTAAAGTGGATGTCCATTCCGCCCATGAGACTAGAAGAAAAATATCGCCTAACCTTCTCTAACTATCTAATATGGCGGACCGGCATTTTTATCTCAATTTTTCACGTATCTCTAATATTTCCTGGTAATATTAATTTATACCAGAAACGACATATACAGTGTAACCCGGATATAAGAGAGTTGTCGGGACCGGAGAAGAAGTCTCTTATATCCGGATTGCTCTTATATCCGGGTTTGGTCCATTTTGTTTAGGTAAGTATGGCTCTAATTTGGGACCAGATAAAATCTCTCTTATATACGGGTTTCTCTAATATCAGGGTCTCTTATATCTGGGTTACACTGTATATTGAATATAATAAATGTGTATTTTTTATCTTTCATCTATTTTGCAAAAAATATTCAATATCGAAACATATAAAATGCAGTTTATTAACTCAAAAACAAAAATTATATAACCTCAATCTTTACAAATATCCTACCATGACCTGGGCACTGGTCGCGTACCTGTAGCTGATTGCTTGTTTACCTGTACCGGTCCACGGTCTCCGACTTTGAGTAGCACGTGCCTAGCCTATAGTATTTTTCTTTTTAGAAAACCCAGGGATTATCCAAGGGATAGGTGGAGAATAATGATGATGGGACCCCTGGGAGTGGACCTGATTAATGAAGGTTCCTTAACGGCATAAATTGAAAAAGGTTGTCAGCAGTCAAATATGAAAGCAAACGTTACTGGGAGAACAGAACGATTATGAAAACGCCTTGTCAACGATTGCACTGCAGAAATTCACTGAACATCTGAAAGAAATTGTATGATTTACGGTCAGGAATTAATTTGAGGTAAATTTAGAATATAAAAGAAATTTTGAAATTACGCAGTAAAAGCAACAGGACATGACTAAAACCATTATCTCAAGAAAAAATTCTTCCAATCAAAAAGTATTTTCTGGCTACAAATAAATTGCAATGAAATACTGATTAGCTGCATCGGCATGACATTTAGATTCATTTACATTCTCTGGAATATAAATGTATACAAACTAACATGGTCACAAAGTGAGGGATTAGTTTATATATTAATCGTAATATATAATTGATCCCCCACTTTATCTCCACATTATAATTCATTGTTTATCAAATTTTCTTCTCCCTTCCTCGCTATGAGTTAATTAGTATGATCGGTCTTACTAAAATCATTATTATCTACCCCCACCAAATTTCTAGATACTACCGTGGACATAAAGTGAGGGATCTGTTTATATATTAATCGTAATATATGATTGATCCCCCACTTTATCTCCACATTTTAATTCATTGTTTCTCAAATTTTCTTCTCCCTTCCTAGCTATGAGTTAATTAGTATGATCGGTCTTACTAAAATCATTATCTACCCCACCAAATTTCTAGATACTACCGTGGACACAAAGTGAGGGACCCGTTTATATATTAGTCGTAATGTATAATTGATCCCGCTCTTTATCTTCACATTATAATTCATTGTTTATCAAATTTTCTTCTCCCTTCCTCGCTATGAGTTAATTAGTATGATCGTTATTACTAAAATCATTATTATCTACCCCACCAAATTTCTAGATACTACCTTGGACACAAAGTGGGGAATCAATTTATATATTAATCGTAATATAAAATTGATCCCCCTCTTTATCTCTACATTATGATTCGCTGTTTATCAAATTCTCTTCTCCCTTCTTAGCTATAGGTTAATTAGTAAAACTTGAATTACTGAAATTATTATCATCTCCCAAACAAAAAATTAAATCTGAAAAAATCATTTCTGGGTTTAAATAACCCGCAATGAGTTGATAAACTGTAAAATAACAAATCAGTCAATCAAACTAGTTTTAAAATGGCTGGTACGATATTAGACAAACGACGAAACTTAGCTCAACCTCATTGTCATAGTCTGGGGACAAAAAGACAAATTCAGTCTTTTTGTTTAGTTTTCAGTTCCAGGGAAAATTGGAGATACGTAGCCTCGCAACACCGCAATAGATTCATGTGTAAGGTCGTGTGTGTACCTATATACGCTTTCTTGTACGTACACACATGTGTGCTGTCTTCTGCGTAACGCGTTTCTGCGCGAGTCTGTGTGCAGGAGTACGGGCGTATATACGTGTAGATGCGTTTGTATGTTCGTGAGTGTATGTATATGTGAGTGCATGTCAGTGTGTGTGCGTGAGCGCCCGTCTGTGTGTGTGTGTGTGTGTGTGTGTGTGTGTGTGTGTGTGTGTGTGTGCATGGATAGAATATGACTTTCATAAATGTCTGTAACAGTTTTCCCCAGTACGCCAACACTTCGCCTTTTATTTATATACATTTTTTTTTTATTTTTCATCCTTTGCCGAAAGCCAATTTGCTTCCTAATTGGTAAACAGAAGCAGGCGAGAACTTTGTCGGAAATGAGTTGCGATTCAAAAGCGTCTATTTGCATATTAGCCTCTCCGTCCCTAATAAACTATCAATAGTAACTCGGGGAATGGGTCTTCAATTTCAGGCCGTCAAGCGTTACGGACTTCCGAACCCTGTTAGCGATTGATGGAGAGATGGCCAGATAAAAGAGACGTTGAAACGCGGGACTTTGCTTTCTGACTGGCGAGCTGGTGACTTTCTCAATTTAATGTTGAATGCTGAGAAAATGGATCGAGGTAGGGTGTGCGAAGTCCGAGGAAGGGTGATTTAAAAACAGCAAGATACTTGATGAGGATTGCAAATTTTCCATAGCGACTTGGGCTACTATACTTAAGCACATCAATGGGTACTGTTATTGACTCTTCCATTATACAGTGCATAAAGCGTGTTCGTTTAGCGTTGCATTCGTTTTTTTGTTATTTCGTCTTTACTATTCCTGTCTAATTTCTGGTTTTGTTCTTCTTTCTTTGTCTCTTTTCATATTTCTCCTTTCTTTTTTCTTTTTCTTTTTTTCTTTTCTTACTTCGTTTTTCTTGGCTTCTTTCTTTCCGGGCCTTTTCACTTTTACTTTCACTTTTACTTTCACTTTCATTTTCCTTTGTCTATTGAACATTTATCTTAAAAAAAAAATTTAAATTACATTTTGTTCATTCGCTTTTGGTTATTTTTTTTTATTTCTTCTTTACCATTTCTGCCTAGCTTCTGTTTTTCATTCTTCTTCTTCTTCTTTTTTTTTTGGTCTTTTTTATTCCTCTCTCTTTCTCTCTTACTCTGCTTCTCTTAGCTTTCTCGTCTAGTTTTTCATTTTCTCATTCCGTTTTCTTTCTCTCTTTAGCATTCGTCTTGAAAAACAAAAAAAAATATTGATGTTCCATTTCGTTAAAGCAGCCAACATGAAACCAGAACACAAAGTATTGCTACCATATATCTAGACCGCCACTGCCAAATCCTTACTCTCCATTCTTGATAGAATTCAAAATCCTTTACGAGGCCTTTGTAATGGAAGACTTATTCTCCATTATGTAGCCTATTTCACAATAAATCAATCTCGCAAGCCACTCGCTATTTCCGTTGCAAATGTACAGATGAGTTTCATTGTTTACTTCCACTTTAGACCTCCTTCACGGCGAGGACACGTCATGCCATATCCACAGAATCGAATCACCCTCATTTCCCCTGTATTCTAACTGTGAGGAGGATGTACCGTTCAGAAAGCATTTTCACAAGAACTGTTTACTTTCTTGAACATAACCCTCCTCTCGCGAGCGCATGGGATGACTGGTTGCTAGCTGAAGGGAGAATTCAATCATTTAGTCGAGTGGTAGGGAGCAACGAGGTCAGACGTATGTTCGCGCCACTTAGTGATAAAGCTATCGAGGAACAAAGCGCCACAATGCGTTTTATGTGGAAATCCAACACCGGATGTTCGTAGAGTATGAAGCACTCACCATGAATCAACGTCAAATAGGTAGAAAGAGTTAAAACGGTAAGAACAAAGGAAACCAACGATGATAGTTGCCTAAAATTGCCCCAGCATAATACTGTTAGTATTTTATATTAAATAGGTCACGTGCTATACTAAATACAACATAGTAAATACGTTGTCTGACCTACTTTAGAAGTGATTAGTTTCCACGTGAGTTCAAATAAGGTCAAATATTCGGTACCAAATTAAATTTCTGCAATCCGCTGTGAGATTGAACGCGATATCGCTGGATAAACGTGGACATGCCTACTTTAAAGATTTGACCAATTAGTCATGGTAACATCTCTTTACCCCCTACAAAAAGGAACATATAATGGTTACATATTTGCCCATACTCTCCGAATAAAAGCGCAATCAGGCCAACTACTCTGTTACACATCCCAACAATTCAACTCAATATAGAATATGCGTATTACATTGTTGAATATGACTGACAAGCAAGGAAGCATTCTTTGAACTTAATTTGAAAATAAATGAATAAACAGTTACAAAAAATATATATGGCAAATGTCAATAATGATGCGTTTCAGATGAGATACAATTTCATTACATATAATTTAACCAAAAAATAAAATTGTTCTACGGGAAAGCATCATCTAGCAGAGCGTAGTTTCGATCTACGGACCTCTTCTACTGCGCCACTCTGCTCCGCTGACAATAGTCATTTCCTTTGTCTATAAAATTGAACTACATTAGCTATGTAATTTTAATTATATTGTATATTGCCAACATTAACGGTTTAATATCGAGAGAATTAATGAAAGCTAAACTGACGCAATATTGCTCTTGACAATAGAGTAATATGTATTTTCAATGAGTGCCTAATAAAATTACAAATATATACTATAGAAAAAAAAGTAAAGCGATTTATCAAAATCGTCCCAATTCTATTCACATACAACTTTCTATTAAATTTGTCTGGCGCTCTACTAAAGACGATTTAGTAAATACATCTTCTAAACTAATTTAGAAGTGATTAGTTTTCACATGATTTTACACATTTTCTAATATTCCTGTTGCAAAGTAACTTTCTGCAAGATTGATTACGTTATTATCGGATAAACGTGGACATGTCTACTTTAAATATTTGGCCAATTCGTCATGGTGTCATCATCTTTTTACCCCTTAAAAAATTCACAGGCTGATTTAATGATTCAATATGTTCCCCGAGTATCCACATGTTCGCAATATTCACCTAAATTTAATAACATCTTCCTACTTAAGAACAGCTTAGCGTCCATAAAATTTGTTTGTAAGTAAAAGCGTTTGGTAAGAGAGTTCTTTTCTGGTAACTTTTGGCAGTCCTGAAACATATATCCGCGGATAATGAAACCGACACAAACTGAACGATTAGGCGAATTATACCTGGTATAAAAAATACCCCTAAAAATGGTTCTTCGTTGTTTAAGAATAATCGTGTGAATCCGTCTAGTTTCAGAGGGTTACCCCAGTGTGCTTTCAGAGCGGTAAAAAAAAAAAAGTGGTAATTGCATTGTTTAACTGAAATTAAAATCTAACGGAGTGTAATTTTGGATTACTGGGTTATGGGCTAAGCACAGATTTTATTGCACGGTTTTGCTACAGGATCATTGAGGTTTTCGTAAATCTATAAATCACAAACCCTAAAGGATGAGAGATTGACACCTGATCTCTCTATCGATCTTGCTCTAACATCTCAGTCGGGGGAAAACTGGCAGGTTACATTCAATGTCTCTAAAAAAACAAACCCGTCCTGGGTAAGACGATAAACTAACATCCGCGTCCTGGGTATGACGATAAACTACATCCGTGTCCTGGGTAAGACGATAAACTACATCCGGGTATTGGGTAAGACGATAAACTACATCCGCATCCTGGGTACGACGATAAACTACATCTGCGTACTGATTAAGACGATAAACTACATCTGACTCCTGGGTAAGACGATAAGCTACATCTGCGTACTGGGAAAGACAATAAACTACATCCGCGTGCCGGGTAAGACGATTAACTATATCCGCGTCCCGATTATGACGATAAACTACGTCCAACAACAAGGCCTTAGGTCCGCTCTAAGCCGTGGTGGTAGCACCTGTAAGTGTCCCAGAAATTGTGGTAAAAACACTATGAAAGTGTAAAAATAGGTTTTAATACTAGAAATACTTTTTATCAGCAATAAACTATTATCAGCAATACATTTTTTGAAAAACTTTATTAACAGCAAGACATTTTTGGCAAACCAAAATATTACCAGCAATAAAAATATTGTCGGCATTAAATAACCTATTGAGGTTGATATACTGTAAAACAAACCAAACTAATTGACTAATTTAAAAAAAAAACACTATTTACGAAAATAAAACCATCAAAGATTGTAAATTTCCTAAAAGAAGTTGGATTATACTAAAAAATTGAGTAATTAAAAAATAGTTCAAATATATATATATATATATATATATATATATATATATATATATATATATATATATATATATATATATATATATATATATATACTCACACCTTTTTTACCAAACTATCGTCATGAATCTATTTAAAAAAATTTATGGGCATTAAATAACCTATTGAGGTTGATATGCCGTAAAACAAACCAAACTGACTAATTTAAAAAAACCTCTTTACGTAAATAAAACCATCCAAGATTGTAAATTTCCTAAAAGAAGTTGGATTATACTCAAAAATTTGAGTAATTGACAAATGGTTCAATATATATATATATATATATATATATATATATATATATATATATACACCTTTTCTTAACAAACTATCGTCATGAATCTATTTCAAAAATTTTATTGGCATTAAATAACCTATTAAGGTGTATATGCCATAAAACAAAACAAACAGAACCAAATCAAAAAAATGAGTAATTGAAAAATGGTTCATATATATATATATATATATATATATATATATATATATATATATATATATATGAATAAAAATGACAAGAGGAAAACTAGTAATTGCTGACGCGTTTCGTCCAATGTGGACTCGTATTTTGCTTTGATAAAGGAAGTGTCTTTTCGGTAATGAAGTCCTTCCTAACGGGTAGGTCCATGAAAATAGTTTACAGCCAGTCCTCCAGGACTCTAGCAATCACTGCAGGTATCTTCCAGTGGTCTCTTCTCAGACCAACTCTCTTTTTACTTTACATAAATGTTCTGCCTAAGAGTATACTGTGATCGTTTGTGAATATCTATGCTGATCATATAATGGTATAAGGGTGCACTTCCAAAACTCTAGATAATCAAAGATTGGCAGCTGATCTTACCTCCAATCAAGCTCTAACATCTCAGTGGAGGGAAAACTGACTGGTTACCTTCAATGCTTTGAAAACCAAACTTTATTACAACAACATAAACAATTATAATTAAAAGCTAAACACAGAAAAAACTACTGTGTTGCTGGTTTGGTTTATTTTTCTTTACGATATATCAACACCTCAATGGGTTATTTAATGCCGACAAGTTCGTATGAATAGAATATGTATTCTTTATAAGAAATCAGTTTGGTTTGGTTCATTTTGTTTTATGGCATATCAACCTGAATGGGTTATTTAATGCTGACAAGATTTTTAGGATAGGTTCGTATGAATAGAATGTGTATTCTTTGTAAGAAATCAGTTTGGTTTGGTTTATTTTGTTTTACGGCATATCAACCTCAATGGGTTATTTAATGCCGACAAGATTTTTTAGGATAGATTCGTATGAATAGAATATGTATTCTTTGTAAGAAATCAGTTTGGTTTTATTTTTATTTTGTTTTACGGCATATCAGCCTCAATGGATTATTAGGTTGGTGCAAAAATAATGACGTAATAATGTCGTTTTTTGACGTATTCTTTAACGTCAAAAAACGACATTATTACGTCATTATTTTTGCACCAACCTAATATTTAATGCAGACATGATTTTTTAGGGTAGGTTCGTATGAATAGAATATGTATTCTTTGTAAGAAATCAGTTTGTTTTTTGTTGTTTTTTTTTTCGTTTTATGGTAGATATGTGACACCCTATGTCGTACCCCTGTTCGAGTTAAGGTTATTCATATCGCATTGCTATGAACAGCACAAACGTGATATGGCTTCACTCTGTCTTTTCTTAAAATATTTTCATGGCAACTGTTTTGACGAAGTTTCTTTTCCATGGTGCCCCAACTATATGAATTTAAGCGTGCTACTAGATTGGCAGTTAGGTCCCATCCTTTTACTGTTGAAACAGTTAAATGTAATCGCCACTTCTACTCCAACAGTTTATTTTCTCATACTCCCCTGTGGAACTCCCTTCCGTTTACGTGCTTCCCTGATAACTAGTCCCTTTCTCACAGACGTGCTGTGGCTTCCCTCTGTCTTTTCTACAAGTATTTTCACGGCAACTACTCCGATAAATGAATTTAATTTAAACGTTCTACTAGGTTGTCATATCGGTCTCATCCTTTTACTGTCGAAACGGTAAAATGCAGCCGTTTCTTCTCCAACGCACTTCTCGACACTGGAACTCCCTTCCTCTTACTTGCTTCCCTGATACCTATAATTTTCAAATATTTAAATGTAATGACAATCGACATCTTCTGATGCCTTGATCTAATTCTCCGTACTTTCTTTATCCTTTTCCCAAACAACCCTCTTTACTCTTGCTCTCACTCTCTGTAGCCCCTTGCTAGTGGCACTCCTGTCTTGCTTGGGGTGAAATCCTGAAAATAAATAAATAAACACTGCATAAAATTTTATTCTTACCAAATCCAAGTTCTTGTACCAAACACAAAACTTAGTAGAAATGGCCAGACATAATAATAATCACAAAATTACAAACTAATGTCAATCGACATATTCTAATGCTTTGATCCTGATCCCCATATATCTACAAATATTTAGTACAGATTAGTATAATAGTATTTACGTAAGTGTGCAGGAATAGTAAAAAGGCTTGCTGTCACATTATCCCCAATGACGTGTATTTAATTTAAATAGTGTGAAAACTTAATAAGTAAAATAATTAAAACTGATCTCCCACCGAAAAACAAAAGCAACAACTGATTATTAAGAAAACTATAATAAAAGAAGCATAATATAAAATAAAATAAAAACAAAGTAAAAATATTGATTTACTCTAAAAGCTTCTTCCCGACAGGGGAACTCCCTTCGTCTTACTCGCTTCCCTGATAGCTATAATCTTCAAATATTCAAATGTAATGTCAATCGACATCTTCTAATGCCTTGAACCTGATCCCCATCCTTCTCTATACCATTTTTTCAAACCCCACTCTTTTGTCTTATTTTTACTCTCTCTAACGCCTTGTATGTTAGCAGCACTCCAGCCTTGATTCGAGTGAAATGCTTAAAAAAAAAACACTGTATAAAATTTTATTCTTACCAAATCCAAGTTCTTGTGCCAAACTTAGTAGAAATAGCAAAACATAATAATAGGCAGAAAAATTACAAAACAATGTCAATCGACATATTCTAATGCTTTGATCCTGATCCCCATATATCTGCAAATATTTAGTACAGAATAGTATAATACAGTGTAACCCGGATATAAGAGACCCTGATATAAGATAAACCCGGATATAAGAGAGATTTTATCTGGTCCCAAATTAGAGCCATACTTACCTAAACAAAATAGACCAAACCCGGATATAAGAGAAACCCGGATATAAGATACTTCTTCTCCGGTCCCGACAACTCTCTTTTATCCGGGTTACACTGTAGTATTTACGTAAATGTGCAGGAATAGTAAAAAGGCTTGCTGTCACATTATCCCCAATGTCGAATACTTGATTTTAATAGTGCGAAAACTTAATAAGGAAAATAATTAAAACTGATCTCCCACCAAAAACAAAAGCAACAACTGATTATTAAGAAAACTATAATAAAAGAAGCATAATATAAAATAAAATAAAAACAAAGTAAAAATATTGATTTACTCTAAAAGCTTCTTCTCTCGCACTTCCCTACAGTGGAACTCCCTTCCTCTTACTCGCTTCCCTGATAGCTATAATCTTCAAATATTCAAATGTAATGTCAATCGACATCTTCTGATACCTTGATATTTACACTTACTTTTTACACTTACTTTCACTCTCTGTAACCCCTTGCGTGCTAGTCGCACCCACGCCATGTTTGGAGTGAAATGCTTAAAAAGAAAAAAAAACACTGCATAAAATTTTACTCCTACCAAATCCAATTTCTTGTACCAAACACAAAACTTACTAGAAATAGTAAGACATAATAATAGGCACAAAATTACAAAACAATGTCAATCGACATCTTCTAACGCTTTGATCCTGATCACCCGTCTTTCTCTATATCCTTTCCTCAAACACCCCTCCTTACTCTTGCTCTCACTCTCTGTAACCCCTTGTGCGCTAGCGGCACTTCCGCCTTGCTTGGGGTGAAATGTTGACCATGTTCGCCAAGTCTATGAATATAGACTACAACGCAGTACGTAATCTGTTCAATGAAACAACGCTAAAGATTAAAACTCACCAGCAGCGGTTCCGTAATTCTTCAGTCTTCGATATCAGAGGTTGACAGTGAATATTCAGAAAAAAACATGGCCGACTTTATACACGTCGCATTGAATATTTTGAGCCTTCTGATTGGTTAACCCTTCAATCGGTGAACTATAAAATGAGTCAGCTCATTTTGGCTAGCTCACTAGTACACCAGGGTACCCAAAAATTCCAACATGAAATGTTTAAAAAACTACAATTTTCAAAAAATAAATAAATAAATAAATGCAACGTCAATCGCCATCTTTTAATCTTCTTTAACTTTGTTTATCTTTAATCCCTTCCCCAATAAACCCTATACACAATCTTTTTTTCTCACTTTCATTCCTTGCGTACTTGTGGCATTTCTGCCTTGCAATGAAATGATTAAGAAAAAAGAAGGAAAGAAAAGGCCTAACCTTTATTGATATTGATCAGAATACAATTAATATTGGTTTGGGAATTTCAGTGATATCATGTTGGCGCCACAGACCATTATCTTTATGTACGGTTAAACAAGACTTTCAGTGAATTAAAACCAGTGAGATTTCTAACTGTTGTAACCTAGGGAAGGTTACTGAATAGAATAATCACACAAAGGTTGTTAATGAATGATAATACTTAGGACAAGAACACCACATATAAGATTCGCCAGCGGCGCGTAAAGTAGTCAACTGCTAGAAGTAAGTGAATTCCATAATGAATATCCACCTGCAGGATATCTGCCAACCGCCCCACGCGGTCAGATGTGGCACTAGGCCGAATTTAATGTGGGATATCCGAGCCCGTTGGCTCGGTCAAAAGTTTCACGTAGACCCCGTATAAAAAGGGGCCGGGTTGCTGTTTCCCGAGACGAGACTCTGCCCTTCGACATAGCCTCGTCTGGGAATATTCTCTGCCTGGAGACAGAGAGGTTGACCAGCACAGCTTGAGACGAATCCCCAGCTGCAGGGTATCTACCAAACGTTCTACCAGGTCAGATGTGGCACAAGGCTAAATTTAATGTGGGGTATCCGAGCTCGTAGGATCGGCCAAAATTTCCCCGTAGACCACGTATAAAACGGGGTCGGGTAGTTGTTTCCCGAGACGAGTCTTTGCCCTTTGACATAGCCTCGTTTGGGGATCCTCTCTGCCCGGAGGTACAGAGTTTGGCCAGCACAGCAGGAGACGAATCTGCAACTGCAGATCCGCATACAGTATTTACTACTGTATTTATATGAATGGGAACATACCCATTATCGTCTGTAGGTATGCTACAATACTAACTGGACTACTGTTATTAAAATCACAAAGATAAGGATATTAACGCGAATAATTCATCGAATAATTATTAATATCGCTCTCAACGTGCGATAAAGGTCTCCTACTAGAGACATTAATGCAAACAACTTCATTCGCTGGGTATATTTTGCCTCTCGTCGAGTGATGAATGGCTTTTAGTCGTTTGGATTTCTTAGAAAGCTTCGGTTTCAAAAAAGAAAAAAAAGAAGAAAAAGGAAGAAAAAAAAGAAGAAAAAAAAGAAGAAACTGTTTGAGAGAGGGAGAATGAGCAAAAGAGATCCTCTTTAGAGAAAAACCTCTTGCGATTTCCGTTTCATGAGCAGTTTATCGACTTTTCACGTCTTCTGGCTTTTTTTCTCGATTACAATTTCTGATGAAGACAAATGGCCCAAGATGCGAAGCTGGCGAAATCGCGCTTCCATACGTCTTGTGCGCCGGAAGTAGTTACTTCCTCTTTGTCGAGAGACTGTTTGTCATGCGTCAACCGACTTTTTGGAGATTAGTCAGTAGCGGGCCTGGCTAAGGCGATGGGGGACGTGGGTGGTGGCAGAAGCGTGTCAGAGTAACTATGCATTTTATTAGATAATTGCACCAGCATCTCCTACACAGGCACAAATATATCCACCCACTTCCCACTTACACATCGAGAAACTCTCACATACAATGTCAAGCACTTACACAGATGCACTCATAGAGATACTCACACAAATGCACACACATGCATACAAAACAGAGGCCCATATACAAACCCTCAAAGCACAATCACACACAAGCAAGCATATTCACAACAGAACATAAACAACGAAATATATGCGCATGCTCATTAGAGCATGTTGATTTTCTTTTTACCTTTTTTAGAAAATCGACATTGCAAACGGTGTGTAAGCTGGGGTTTAATTTGCTAACTACTCGCACCAAAAAGTAGATTCGTAGCTTTTATCAATTTTTGAGCATTTAGTGTTAAAAATCGTCGGGAAAATGTCGAGAAATACGTAAATTCCGCAGGTTTTTGCTTTCGAACTGACTTTAAAATTTTACGATTTCAAGAATAAATCTAAATAAATTTGATATCATTTTTGTTAGATTCATTGAATGGAAAATATATTCAAACCAGAATTCTAATTATGAATCACCACAAACAAAATATGCATTTTTTTTTACTATATTCGATTGTTAGATCATAATTAATAAAAACAAAGAATAGGTAAAAATGTATATAACAGATTGATACTGCTGTGTATTAATTATACGACAAAATATTTTAAATTTGCATTGTTTATCGAAAATCACACTAAAATTCCTGCATTGTATAACATATTACATCATAATATAGCTAAGATGTCTAGTATAATTTACCTTTGAAGTAAATGAAGGTCTTATTTGATTGCACAATGATTTAGTAATAATGTACTTGTGCTATACATCTTGCTCATACGTAATTTGTAAAGCTTCAGTAAATTATAAATTTTATAAGGTTGTGCTATAAGGTTTTTATCGATCACCAGAATTAAATTCTAACGCCACCATTTTGAACATAAACTTAATCTTTAGTATCGCTTTCTCAAAAAAAGGTAACAATTTAAAAAGTAGATTCGTAGCTTTTATCAATTTTTGAGCATTTAGTGTTAAAAATTGTCGGGAAAATGTCGAGAAATACCTAAATACAGCAGGTTTTTGCTTTCGAACTGACTTTAAAATTTTACTATTTCAAGAATGAATCCAAATAAAGTTGATATCTTTTTTATTAGATTCATTGAATGCAAAAAATGTATTCAAACTCGAATTCTATTTATGAATCACCACAAACCAAATATGCTTTTTTTTTAAACTCTATTCAATAAGCAAAAAACTGTAAAAAAAAAAAAAAATATGAAAGATTACAAAAATGGCTGCTCACTAAATAAGATTTGTTAGATTCTTTGTTAGATCATAATAATAAAAAAATAGATAAAAAGTGTATATAACACCGTAAAACTGATGGGCTTAAATTATAAGACAAAATGTTTTAAATTTGCATTGTTTATTGAAAATCACGCTAAAACTATTGCATATTACATCTTACCACAGCTAAATTGTGCAGTGTAATTTCCCTTTGAAGGCCTTATTTGATGGCGCAATGATTTAGTAATAATGTGCTTGTGCCATGCATCTTGTCCATACGCAATTTGTAAATCTTCAGTAAATTATAATTTTCATAAGGTTGTGCTTTATGGCTGATCACCGGAATTAAATTCCAATGCTACCATTTTGAAACTAAACTGAGTTTTTTAAAAACTCGTCTTCTCAAAAAACAGTAATGATTGGGAAACATATTTTTATCCTTATTTATCATGTGAAACTGTAACTTTCAAATTGAGTGCAATACCACGGTTTCAAAATCGACCTTCCCTAATTTTCATGTGATGGATGGTTTACGAGAATAGCCAGATGGTTCATTGGTACTTATTGGCGAGTTCAATATTCAACATTAAATAGTCCAACAAGAGTATGACAAAATTTACCAATGTAACTTAAAATCACTTCTTATATTTCATAGTAAAATCATTTACAATGCATTTTCATAGTAAAATCATTTGTAATGCATTTTCATAGTAAAATCATTTGTAATGCATTTTCATAGTAAAATTACTTACAATGCATTTTCATTGTAAAATCATTTGTAATGCATTTTCATAGTAAAATCCTTTCTAATGCATTTTTATAATAAAATCACTTGTAATGCATTTTCATAGTAAAATCACTTCTAATGCATTTTCATAGTAAAATCACTTCTAATGCATTTTCATAGTAAAATCATTTGCAATACATTTTCATAATAAAATTACTTGCAATGTATTTTCATGGTAAAATCATTTCTAATGCATTTTCATAGTAAAATCAATTGCAATGCATTTTTATAGTAAAATCACTTTTAATGCATTTTTATAATAAAATCCATTCTTATGCCTTTTCATAATAAAATTATTTGCAATGCATTTTTCACTGGGTACTCCATACAAATTTCGACATTAAATAACCCGAGATTACATCAATCAACCTACTCGCATTCATTCAATAACCGACACCGATATCCCCAAAACAAAAATACGGTCTCTATACAGGTGTACATATACATACATACGTTCATGCACACAAGCAAGCATACGCAATATACAAATACATGCATGAAGCATGCACACACACACCAACGCATGCACAAATTTAGACACACATCTTCACAAAAACACTCGGAAACGCCTACACACGCAGTCACATTCAAAGAAACACACTCATACACAGACAAATTATTGCAAATGTAACTACACACGCACACTAATCAATGTAAATGAGAGCAAAAGCACACAAAGTACAAACATATCTGCAGCTACACAATCTTACTCAACAGTTGACAATCTTGAAAAGATTCATTTTTTTCCGTTGATGTTTGAGGAAATAACTCTCGCGGATTCAGCAGATTTTTCAATTTTGTTCTTTTTCTACGTACAGTGTCCCTTCAGGACGTGGCGTTCATGATTCTCCACAACTTCCCGTTCCATGCAGTTCTTAACAAATGTTGTCTTTTTGTTATCTCTCCTAAATTCTGATCCGCTATCCATGGTTATGCGTCGTTTTCCTCTGTCCCCCGTGCCTTCAATCTGCCCTGTGAGTATCAAATTTTCCTAGCCCTCTTTCCTCATTAGACAACCTAGAAATTTCAGTTGTCTCTCCTTGATGCTAAGTATAAGTGTCTTTTGTGTTTCCATTTTCTCTAAGACTTCTTCATTGCTCAGATGTTCAGTCCATGGTATTCTCAGCATCCTCCTGTAGAACAATATTTCTCTTGCTTCAATTTTCTTCTTCATCTGTGAGGAGATTGTTTATCATTCACTGCCATATAGGGGGGCTGATATTATACAATATTTCGGCACTCTTTACTTTGTTTCTAACGAAATTTTCTTGTTTCTTAATACTTTGCTTGGGTTTTGGAAGGCATCATTTGTTATCCCAATGCGCCTTCATTATCATTCTTCGATCTCTCCATGGTTGGTCTGAACTCCATTGACAATTCACTGTTCGATCCTGTATAGCTGTTTCCAGATCCCCAATGTCCAACCCTGAGTCACGAGCCATGATGTCTGGGAAAGTCAATTTTCGTGAGAAGACACTTCCAGAAGGATGACTATGGCAGCCGCTGCAGATTTTAATGTATTTTTGAGGATCCTCAAAAAACTATCAAAATACAAGGGTCTTGAAATGGAAATCTCGAAAATGTGGCAGATGAGGACATCAATAATTCTACTTGTAGATCGATCCCTCAGACTGATTGGTACAGATTCCCAGAGAAGTCATTGAAGGGATTCCTCATAGATAAAAACAAATGTACAGATCACACATTATGAAGAGCTTTATAAATGTAAAATGTGTGTGATCTTAGGTTTTTTTATGTTTTCATTTTTTTTTGCAGAATGGTCAGTGAAATATACCATGAATCCATTTCTGACCTTAGGTCTCTGGTTGGGACCCGGAAGGAAATATGTATACAATAATAATAATAATAATAATAATAATAATAATAATAATAATAATAATGATGATGATGATGATGATGATAATAATAATTTTATAATAATAATAATAATAATAATAATTAATTTTTTACGGAGATAGGACCTGTTACAATTCTATGGGATTACACAATACACACTGACAGAATAATCAAGGCCAACCACCCAGATATTGTTATTAAAGACCACAAACAAAAATCAGTGCCTCCTTATTGATATGGCAGTCCCTGCTGACTGCAATGTATCTTTGAAGATATTCAAAAAGCTGTCAAAATAAAAGGACCTTGAAATCGAAATCTCGAAAATGTGGCATATGGGAACATCAACAATCCCTGTTGTAGTTGGAGCCCTAGGACTGGTTGGAAAAGATTGCAGTAGACTAATTGAAGGGATTCCTGGAAGTCCATGCCTCAAGGAGATACAAAAAATTGTTCTGACAAGTACAGCCCACACTCTACGAAGGGCTTTATCTATGTAATTTTTTCTTTTTTTTTTTTTTGTCAGTGAAAAGTGTCATGATGCCATTTCTAACCTTAGGTCCCTGGGCGGGACCCGGAAAGAAATGTGTAAACGCCAGAAATCAAAGAAAATTAAAAAAAATAATAATGAAATATTGCTGATTTAAGTAAACGAGTCCTACCAGGATTTATTATTGGCGGCCACTATCTTACCAACATAAGATATGCAGATGACACAGTGTTGATAGAAGACATAGAAAGGAAACTACAAGAACTCCTACAGAAGGTAGTGAGGGAAAGAGAGAAGAAAGGACTAAACCTCAATCGCAAGAACACAGAATGCGTGGGCGTCAGCAAAAGGAACAGTCCAACATGCAATTTACAGATTGGAGATACCAAAATGAAAAAAAAACGTAAAACAATTTAAATATCAGGGAAGTTTTTTAACTGAGCATTGAAAGTGCGACACTGAAATCCGAAAGCACACTGGGATAGCGAAAGATGCCTTTCAAAAGCTAAGCAAATTACAGGGCGCCCCGAAAAAGGCATTATTTTTTTAGTCTAATAACATAGCCAATTCTCGATCAACTGATCTCAAATTATAGCAAAAGTCTGTAAAAACTAAGTTGACTGTGCGGACATCTCAATGAGAATTTACCAGGGAGATGGATCAGGCGTGTCAAGGATAATGACTATGTGCTGTTGAAATAGCCACCACGTTCGCCTGACATGACAACTTGTGATTTTTTTTCTATGGGGCTTATGTGAAAGGACAGGTCTATATCGTTCCTCTTCCTAGAGGAACTTAAGCAGAGAATCACTAAGGTGTTTGTTAATGTTACGCAAGACTTGCTACAGCGTGTTTGGCAGGTGCTGGACTACCGATTGACGTCATTCGTGTCAGTTGGTGCGCATATTGAACATTTATGAAGCTTTGTGAAATCGGTTATAAAATTTATATCCCTTTGAATATCTGGTTCGAAATTTTAATAAATCTTTTATTGTTCAACATGAAACCTATTTAATTTCGTTTGCCGCCTGAGACATATTGTTACTCAGATATTCACATTTTAGATGATGTCAGTTTTTGGGGTGTCACCAACCGAGGACAAAAAATGTGTATACAGAAACTAAAATAGAACGGGAGAAATAAAAGGGAATGGCTGCTAGGTCTTAATATAATCTGTTTGCCAGTTATACTGTTGATTCCCTGGTAGTATTTCTTCTTTTTTTTTTTTCTTTTTTTTCTAAACTTATTTTTTAGTCGTTGCACAGTGTAGAGCAATAACCGATTGGTCCTTTTTGTTATTTTTTAAATTTTTATTTATTTTTTTATTTTTATTTTTTTTTTTTTTGATAAATTTTTTACGATGAGTATTTTCTGTTTCTAATCCCGTCTCGTCCTCTGCTTTTGTTCTTATATTTTTGTATATGTTTATCCTCATTGTTGGCGGCTTCATCTCGTATCCAAGAAATTAATTTCTTCTTTGCCGTTCGATGCTGGCTTTGATGACTACATTCACCGACAATGTGCATTTTCAGGGCTAGAAACTTCCTAGAAATTTCACAAAAACCTGCCCCTGAAGGGGAAAGAAAATTTGTGCATAAGGTGTCTTTAAAGTCTGATTACATATGCAATAATGCACATTTTCAAGAAATCAAATTTCCAACATTTTATTAAATTTGACTATTAACAAATGACATCTTCGATATGATTTCAATAATTTGTGATGTAAAGGTTGATGCTCTTTGCAAGATTCGCGTGAACCCGATGCATTAACTCTACATTGCCCTCAATTTTAACCCTTTATTCTTTCAATCAAGTGTTGGATTTGTGGTTTTCATTGAGTACAACTTCTCTTTTAGCATTTAATATCTAACAACAAATCGAATATAGCATCAAAATTGATATTATTTTTATTTATCTGTTATGTAACTAAATCCATAATTTTCAATAATGTTTCCGTATAACTTGAAATTTCCTGTAATAAATTCTTAATAAATATTATTATTGTTATTATTTTACTTAAGTTAAAGGCAGTCCTACATTTACAATTCCTTACGGCTAACCCTGAAAAGAAATGCTGATCAAAACTGCCTAAAACCTTTAAGCGCACATTGCCGCAATGTTATCAAATGTTGAATTTTCTGCTGAATGCGTTAAATTTGTGATGTAAAGGTTGATGCTCTTTGCAAGATTCACGTGAACTCAATGAAATAACTCCACATTGCCGTCACTTTTATCCCATTCACTCTTTATGCGTTCAATCAAGTGTGTAGCATCTGTGATTTTCATTGAGTACACCTTCTCTTTTAGCATACCCCAGAAAAAGAAGTTAATTCTTTCTTCCTTCTACAAAACCATATTTAAACTGTGGTGGTAAAAAATGTACTTAATTAGATTTCCTATGAGTCCATACTTTAGGGACACTCTCTCTCTATATATATGATGATGATGGATATGGCTGAAGACTTTAAAATGGTACTGTAATTATAAGTAGATATTCCCTAAGCTTACATAAAAAGACATGCTAATCAAAAGTGCTTTTAAGAGCTTTAAACGCGCATGTTGAATTCTCTGCTGAATGCGTCAAATTTCCAACGCCATTTTACTGAATTGGAATATTAACAAATAACACCTTTAATATGATTTCCATAATTTGAGATGTGTAACGTGTGATACTCTTTGAAAGATTCACGTGAAATCGATGCAATAAAACCACAGTCAGTTTTATCACACTCACTCTTTATGCGTTTTCAGTGAGTAGTCCTTCTCCTTTAGCAGACCTCAGAAAAAGAAGCCAATTCCTTCGTCAAAACCACGTTTAACCTGTGGAGGCTAATGAGAATTCCTGTGTCCAGACTTTAGGGAAACCCTGTAGAAGAAAGTGCCGATGGCGTGAATTTGTTTAAAGTGACCTCAACATGTCATTTGTTTACATGGCCTTCCTCTGCGACACATACGGAATGAGACATGCAGAATCCAGTAATGAAATTGCAACTGACTCGGTTATAATTTCGAGTGACGCCTTCTGTAACATGTCCGTCATGCGTAGCCCTCTGGTTCAACCGTTGCTATCTGTTGTAATCCTCATCCACCTGTTCTACCGTTTGGGGTCTTTGGGGTTGATAACGCTTAGTCTAGGTCCTCGCCTTCGACTTTGCCGCCAAGTGTGACCCTACCAGGTGTGTAGAACACCCGAGAGCATCGTTCTCAGAGTCAATGAAGTCACTCCACCACGATAAGGTAAGGTGCAACCATCAGAGTTACGTACATAGAAACATACACGGATCGGGTAGACATACATATCTCTTTTTATACTGGATGTCGTCATCAAATGTCGCTTGAATGACAATATTGAATCAATAGCGTCATCTACTGCAAGGAAAGTTGTTTGTCTGTGTCGATCCAGAAAGTTTTTCTAGACCGAGTCTATCCTTCAAATTTATAAATAATCAACTATATACTCTTGCAAGGGATACTGCTGCCATATATGGTCTGGCGCACCCGCTGTTCGTCTTAAGGTCCCCGACAAAATCCAGAGACGGATATGCAATGTGATTTGCCCTGATATGTCGTCACGTTTACAGTCGCTCTCTCACAGACATGACGCTGCTTCCCCCTGTCTTTTCTACAAATATTAGGTTGGTGCAAAAATAATGACGTAATAATGTCGTTTTTTGACGTATAACGTCAAAAAACGACATTATTACGGCATTATTTTTGCACCAACCTAATACTTTCACGGTATCTGCTCTGACGAACTACTTTCGCTAGTTCCCAGACTGCATGAATTTAAATGTACTACTCGGTTGGCATCTCAGTACCACCCTTTTGCTGTCGAAAAGGTTAAATGTAGCCGTCTCTTTTACTCCAAGGGCTTCATGTCTCACACTTCCCGTCTGTGGAACTCCCTTGCTTCCCTCATGAATATAATCTCCAAACATTCAAATGCAATGTCAATCGACATCTCTAGATGTCTTGATCTTGTTCCCCGTCTTTTTTTTTTTATCCTTACCTTTATCTCGCCTCTTTACTCTTGCTCCCATCTCTCTGTAACATCTTGCGTGCTAGTTGCACTCCCGACTTGCTTGGGGTGAAATGCTTAAAAAAAAAAAAGAAACAATAAAAAAGAAAAGAATTAACAGTATAAAACCATCATCAAATAAATGAGAACATTTTTTATTATTCTCGTTGTTAAAAAATTTGAAAGATAAATAATAGAAGACGAAATTGATAATTCTTAACTAATAGTAAAAAAAATGAAAAGCAAAGACTTATAATTGATTCAATACTAGGAAAGTCATTTTTATAGGTCCGAAACCCCGCCTATTCCATGGAAATAATAAAATATGCTCCTATCCAATCCAAGCAGATAGTGAGCCTGAACGTGGCGAGTTTATTCACCAAGGTACCCACGGAGGTGGCACTATCGGTTGTCAAGGACAGACTGGCCTTTGTCTCATCCCTAGGAGAAGGGACCAATATACAAATAGATAATCTGATGGAGATGCTGACTTTCTGTACACAAACAACACACTTCGGAATGGGATCAGGTATATATCGAAAGGATGAAGGCATAGCAATGGGCTCGCCATTATCACCAGCAATGGCAAACATATACACGGAATACTTCGAATAAATAGCATTAGACTCCACATCAATAAATCCCACCCTATGGCTGAGATACGTAGATGACACCTCTGGCCATACAAGGGAAAGGTTCAGCTACTACTGGTCAATGTGATCTCAATCATCAATACAATTCACAATGGAGAGAGAAAACGACAATAAACTCACATTCCTGGATATACAAATATCTCGAACAGAGATGTTCAAGACATTCGTATACCGAAAGCAAGCATTCACCGGAAAATAGGTCGACTTCAACTCCCACCATACATACAGGGTAAAGAAATGGATCGTCTACTGCCTAAAACATCGAAATGTCATAAGTAGCTACCTAGAGACATATAAACAAGAAATGGTCAGTATAAACAGTGCCCTGCAAATATCTCTATCTCTATCTCTGATATTGAGCGCTTTCTAATAAGTACCGAGCATATAATATATAAATAATTATACATATATATATATATATATATTTATTTATATTTATATACACACACTTTTCACACACATATATATATATATATATATATATATATATATATATATATACTTTTAAATTGGCTGTTTTTTTTTAATTTAATAAGGATTAAATTGTAAGGTCTAAAAATATATATTCCGCTCAAAGAGTCTGTGGCATTGAGATATTAAGAAAGCTCTAGCATTTACTATTTATTTGGATGGTAGAAAAACACATGTTTGCAAAATTCCAAATGGACCACCTTTCCTACCCATTCATGCCTACCTTTCTGCACTAATTATTTGGTCGAGCTAGCTCGGATATTCATCAACCATCACAGTCTTGCATCACGGTCAGATGTTCATTCAGGTTTCATCATATAGCTGTTCAATGTAGGTGATTAATGGGCGACCAACCCGTCTTGCACCCCAGCTAGGTGTCCAGTGCAGTAGATCACTGGTAGGTTCTTGTTTTACTCGCCAGCTGTGTCCTGCAAAGCGTATTCTACGTTCGCCTAAGATGGTAGAAATAGCAGGGATGGGTCCATAGAGTTGTGGTTTGGTTGCGTGTTGTCTCCAAGAGATGCCGAGTATAGGTCTTAGTATCCGAGTATCGGTTGCATCAAGCTTAGACTCGCACACTTGACACCATAAATCAGCTGCATGAACTGATCTCATCTGACATTGAACTGAATATCAATGTCATCTGTATTCAGGAATTCCGTTATTTTCATCCCTATGGCAAACTCAGACATCACGATGTTGTGAAAAGCTTGTTGACCATGTTTGCCGCAGTCTCTGAATATGGAATTCAGTGAAGTCCGTAAGCTTTTCAATATCAGAGGTCGGCAGTGAAGATTCAGAGAAAGTGGCGGTTGCTAAGTAATTCTTTAAGTCTTTGATATTAGGTTGGCAGTGCAGACAATTTGGGAGAAAAAAATGGCTGCCTTTATACACGTCGCATTGAATATTTTGAGCTTTCTGATTGGTTAACCCTTCTATTGGTGAACTATAAAATGAGACAACTCATTTAGGCTAGCTCATTATTAAACGACATTATTATGTCATTATTTTTGCACCAACTTAATAAGAATTACTCAAACAGCTTAGTATAAATCTTATGGAACTCTCCTGTCATTCTGTTCATTCCCCCAGGGCGTAAAGCAATTTGCTTACGTAAGCATCCTCATTACCATAACAGCTGTCTTTTCATTACAAGACAAAGTAACGTTTGTACAAAGACTTATAATTTTTTGTAGATTTATATATTGTTATGCTTGAAAAATTGTTTAAATATAACTTGATGAAGACAAACATTCCGTTGAAATATTGTTTGACATTGTCAAATACTGTTTTCTTTTCTTTTCTTTATCTTTTCTTAAACCGGGTTCTTCGCTTGACTGTTGAAAAATAATGGAAGAATTACGCCAATCATCTTTTGTTGTTGTTGTTGTTGTTGTTATTATTATTGTTATTATTATTATTATTATTATTATTATTATTATTATTAATCCTTTGATTTCTGCGGAATACTCATTTCTTTCCGGATCCCAACCAGAGATCTAAGGTCAGAAATGACACCATTTTCCACTGAGCATTTAAAAAACCCTAAGGTCACACTCATTTTACATAGGTAAAGACCTTCGTAAGGTGTGAGCCGTACTTGTGAGTACATTTTTTTGTATTTCTTTAAGGCTTGGGTTACGAATGAGTCTATCGGAATTTTTTCCAATCAATCCGAGGGCTCCAACTACAACTGGAATTGTTAATGTCCTCATCCGCCACATTTTTGAGATTTCGATTTCAAGGTCCTTGTATTTTGATGTTTTTTTTTAAAGATCTCCAAAGATACATTCCAGTCTGCAGGGACTGCCATTTCAATAAGGAGGCACATTTTGTATTTGCGGTCTCTAACCACGATTATTATTATTATTATTATTATTATTATTATTATTATTATTAACAGTTAAGAGGAGACTGCGATTTAAGAAAAGATATAGAAAAGAAGAAGAAAAACAATGTTTCGACAATGTTAAACAGTGTTTCGACAGAATGTCTTGTTACGGTTTTTTGGGTGTATATATGACTAGTGAGACAATCCAGATGACTTAACTTCCTTTATAGTCGACCAATAGAATTTTAACCAATCAGAAGCCGCAGAACATTGTATCCGTCGTGTATAAAGGCGGCCATCTATGTTTACCCTCCAGAAGGACCAGTGCCAACTTAACAGGCGAAGATGATAAAAGGAAGAACTACGCTCTGCTACGATATCCACTGCGAACCTGAACTACGCTTTCCTACTTTCTCCGAAATATTCACTGCCAACCTCTGGATTCTATACTCGAAGACGACCGTCGTGAAAATGTCTAACATGACTGTCCTCTTCAAGTTAAATTCTCTTATGGAACTCTCCTGTCATTCAGTTCGTTTCCCCGAAGCAGAAAGCTCGTAATTTGCTTATATAACAATCCTCATGCGTTTTAAAAATCAAGAGGTCGGTAGATTCTGAATATTTTTAAGATTGTGGTCCTTAAGATGTTTGTAGATTTATATATCTTTATACTTGAAAGAATTGTTTAAATAAGACTTCAAAAAGACAGACATTCTGTTGAAATAATGTTTAACACTGTGTTTTTCTTTTCTTTATCCTTTCTTCTCTTTGCTTAACCGTTAAAAAATAATGGAAGAATTACGTCAATCATTTTATTATTATTATTATTAATTTATATCCTCTGGTTTCTGGTGTATTCTCATTTCTTTCCGGGTCCCATCCAGAGACCTAAGGTCAGAAATGGCATCATGACATTTTCTACTGAACAGTTTAAAAAACTAAGATCACACACATTTTACATTGATAAACCCCTTCGTAAGTTGTAAGCTGTACGCGTGAGTACAATTTTTTTGTACTTCTTTAAAGCTTGGGATACATTGAAAACCTTTCGTGAGTCTATGGGAACCTTTTCCAATTAAATCGAGGGCTCCAACTACAACTGAATTTATTGATGTCATCAGGCGCCACATTTTTGAGATTTCGATTTCAAAGTTCTTGTATTTTGATAGTTTTTTGAAGATCTTCAAAGATACATTGCAATCTGCAGGCACTGCCATGTCAAAATGAGAAAGCACATCAAATTGTTGCAGGTCCCTAAACTGTTATGGTTCGTGTTCATGTTAATTTCTTATGGTTTCCTTTCCGTGAAATTTGCACATTTTGCAGTGCAGATACTGGCCAACTCTGTCATGCCGGGTTTTATATCCACTGGGTGCCAATACCGTGAACCTGAAATTATTAGGTTGTTGCAAAAATAATGACGTAATAATGTCGTTTTTTGACGTATTTTTTAACGTCAAAAAACGACATTATTACGTCATTATTTTTGCAACAAGCTAATAGTATTATTTTATTTCCTTTGATTTCTGGTGTATAATCATTTCTTTCTGAGTTCCAACCAGAGGCTTAAGGTCAGAAATGCCATCATGACATTTTCCATTTTAAAAAAAAAAAAAAAAAACAACACACATCGATGAAGTCCTCCGCAAATAATCTAATATCACACACATTTTACATAAAGCTCTTCCTAATGTGTGGGCTGTACTTGTTGAGTGCAATTTTTTGTATTTATTTAAGGCAGGAGCTTCCAGGAATACCTTCAATTAGTCTATTGGAATATTTCCCAATCAACCCGAGGGCTCAAAATACAAATGGAATTGTTGATGTTCCCATATGCCACATTTTTGAAATTTCTATTTGAAGGTCCGGTTGGAGCAAAAATAATGACGTAATAATGTCGTTTTTTGACGTTAAAAAATACGTCAAAAAACGACATTATTACGTCATTATTTTTGCACCAACCTAATATTTTGATAGCCTTTTGAAGATCTTCAAAGATACATTCCAGTCTGCAAGGACAATCATATCAATAAAGAGGCAATTTTTTGTTTGCGGTCTCGAATAACAATATCTGGGTGGTTAGCTTTGATTGTTCTTTCTGTGTGTATTGTGTAGTCCCATAAAACTGTTACAGCTCCTATCTCCGTAATCGGGTCTGGGTGGTGTTCATATCAATTTCTTACCGTTTCCTTTCTGTAAAAGTTTCATATTTCCCAGTGTAGATATTGGCCCAATCTGTCATGCGGATTTTTATATTCAGCGGGTTCCGCATTAATATTTCCTTGGGTTTCTGTTGTATACAAATTTCCTTCCGAGTCCCAACCAGAGACCTAAGGTCAGTAATGGCTTCATGACATTTTTCATTGATCATTTTTTAAAGAAAAACATTAGATCACACAAATTTTACACTGATAAATCTCTTCATAATATATTACTACATTCGTTATTGTCTTACGTAATGTATTTGTGAGTACATTTTTTTTTATTTCTTTAAGGCATGAGCTTCTAGGAATCCAATCAATTAGTCTACTGGAATATTTTCCAACCAATCCGAGGGCTCCAACTTCAACATTTATTTTGTGTTTCTTTAAGGCTTTGGTTACCGGGATTCCCTTCAATGAGTCTATCAGATCCTTTTCCAATCAATCCGATGGCTCATGTCCAACATTTTTGACATTTCCATTTCAAGATCCTTGTATTTTGATAGTTTTTTTTTTTGAAGATCTTCAAAGATACATTACAATCTGCAGGGAGTGCTATGTCAATAAGAGAGTAAATTTTGTTCTTGCCGATTAGCTTTTCTTGTTCTGTCTGTGTTCATTGTAAGTCCCATAAAATTGTTACAGGTTCTATCTGTAGGTTTCTGTAACCGAGTCTTGGGGTTGTTCAAAACAGTTTCTTGCAGTTTTCCTTACGTAAGAGTTGCATATTTTCCAGTGCAGATATTGGCTCACTCTATCACGCTGAGTTTTATATTTTGCTGCTGCAAACATTATGCAACCTGATAAAGATTGTCAAGTGTATATGGATATTTATCAGAGAATCTGCATTTAGAGTCAACACAATTTTTCAGCATGTGTCCTTGATAATTTCTAGTTAGTTTGTATTGGTCCTGTGCAGCAAGAATAAAACCTTCCGTTTCAGCTTATTATTATTATTATTATTATTATTATTATTATTATTATTATTATTATTATTTCCTTTGATTTCTGGCGTTTACACATTTCTTTCCGCCCAGGGACCTTAAGGTTAGAAATGACATCATGACTCTTTCTACTGACAAAAAAAGAAAAGACTATTATTATTATTATTATTATTATTATTATTATTATTATTATTTTACTACGTTAGTTTGCACTACCGTTACGCCCTGCCAATAACTCATAAATAGTGGACTTTTCCGTCTTGATCGCGTGGAAAGACGTGCAAAAATGTACTTGGTTTCAGTGAGAAAAAGAAAGAAAGGAAGATAGAAATATTTAACGGCTGTTTCAGTGAAACGAAAGAAAGTTTTCAATTTCAAATCTTTTCATTTGTACCCACTTCTCAAAATAACGACCAGCATTTATATTTACGATTGTTATTGCAATATTTTGTTAAAGTTGTTAAGCTCAAATATTTAACGATGCGTCAGTGGAAATTTTACGGATATTTTATTGTCGTGGAACTCGCCATGAGCTTATTCAATTATTAACTGAAGAATTAAGATTCTTCACAAATTTAAAATAGGAAAACCCTGAAATTTACACGGGTTAAAGTTATTTATTATTATTATTATTATTATTATTATTATTATTATTTTCTTTGAATTCTGGCGTTTACACAGTTCTTTCCGGGTCCCGGCCAGGGACCTAAGGTTAAAAATGGCATCATGACACTTTCCACTGACAAAAAAAAAATATTACATAGATAAAGCCCTTCGTAAAGTGTGGGCTGTACTTGTCAGAACCATTTTTTGTATCTCCTTGATGCATGGACTTCCAGGAATCCCTTCAATTAGTTTACTGCAATCTTTTCCAACCAGTCCTAGGGCTCCAACTACAACAGGGATTGTTGATGTTCCCATATGCCACATTTTCGAGATTTCTATTTCAAGGTCCTTTTATTTTGACAGCTTTTTGAATATCTTCAAAGACACATTGCAGTCAGCAGGGACTGCCATATCAATAAGGAGTCACCTTTTTTGTTTGTGGTCTTTAATAACAATATCTGGGCGGTTGGCTTTGATTGTTCTGTCAGTGTGTATTGTGTAGTCCCATAGAATTGTAACAGGTCCTATCTCCGTAACCGGGTCTGGGTGGTGTTCATACCAGTTTCTTTCAGTTTCCTTCCCGTAGAAGTTGCAGATTTTCCAGTGCAGATATTGGCCCACTCTGTCATGCCGGGTTTTATATTCAGTGGGTGCCAATATCGTCCAGCCTGATACCAGATGATCAATCGTTTCTGGATATTTATCACAGAATCTGTATTTTGGGCTGACACAATTATTATTATTATTATTAATTTTATTATTATTATTACTATTATTATTATTAATAATAATTTTATTATTATTATTAATATTATTATTATTATTATTATTACTATTATTATTATTATTATTATTATTATTATTATTATTTCCTTTATTTTCTGGTGTATACTCATCTCTTTCCGTGTCCCAGCCAGAGACCTAAGGTCAGAAATGACATTATAACATTTTCTATTGAGCAGTTTTAAAAAACAAAATCACACATTTTACATAGATAAAACCCTTCGTGAGGTGTGAGCTGTAGTTGTGAGAACATTATTTTGTGTTTTATTTACATTATTCGGAGTATTATCCTCATCTTTGTCGCCATATTTATCACAACGTTTTGGCCATTGTATGCTCCGGCCTTCTTCAGGTGGTTTGAATTTCGAACTGAACCCTTTATTTCGATCACTGGGGTAGACTGTTCTAGTTCCACGTGCCATGTTTGATGGATGTCAGTTATCAGTTATCTCCTGCTAATTTTAGCTCTGAAAGTTCTCCACTGCCTTAACCGGGTATTGAACTCACACTCTTTGGGTCCTGTCACTGGATCTAACCAACGCCTTTATCCTTGAGGACATCTGGGTATGAATTTCTGGGTATTATAAACCTAATGTCCTCAGCAACCATTTTTACCAGTGCTCATATAGCAATTTTGCTGTTATCATTGCATGTTTTTACCAGAGCTCATATTGCAACTTTGTTGTTATCATTAATTTTCTCTGGCACTCCTTATTACTGGTTTCCATATTGTATTTATTTCTATGCTTGGTCGGCTCAGGAGATTTTTGTGGCCTAGCATATGTGCTGAGTTTACGAATTTTCCAATGGTGTTCCTTGTCTATGATCTCAACATGATCCCACAGAGGGCGGTGATCTCCCTTCTCTCTCCATATGTGGTCAGCCACGCCTGATTTTTCTACTTCCCCTCGTGTTACAGCTTTCTGGTGTTCTCGAAGCCTTACCTTGAAATATAGACAGACTCATTCTTTTCTATTTCTTTAAGGCATGGGCTACTAGGAATCCTTTATTATTAGGTTGGTGCAAAAATAATGACGTTTTTGACGTATTTTTTTAACGTCAAAAAACGTCATTATTTTTGCACCAATCTAATATTATTATTATTATTATTATTATTATTTGAAAGCTGTAAGCAGACTTTAGAAATATAAATATTTGCACAATAAAAATTCTTTGTTTGAAATGAGTAAGTTAGAGTTGGGGACGAGACTGCCATTTGACGGAAGCAGTTGACCGTGAGACCCTAGAATCAATTTGTGCAGGCTCGCTAATGATTTGAGATGGCGATTTTAGACTAACGCTAGTGAAAAAGAAAAGAAACAAAGGAAATCTGTAAAAACTCAGATGGTGTCATTACTGAAGAAAGCCAGCATTGACACCAAAGTTTGTCACATGAATGGAATGATCTATGAAGCTTGCTTAGTTCTTATTAACTCGATAAAAAAAAGTGTGACATTCCTAAAGTGTTCAAGTCCGACAGGATCCAATTTAAAAGGAAAGCTGTATACAACAAAAGAAAAGATAAGATGTCCCGTTGTTTGTTAATAGTCTCATGGCTAAAGAGCTGATAGGCAAGTCGTGAGCATAATAGGATTTTATGCTTAGCGATCTGCTTACGTATGTGTGTTTTCATTAGATTCGTTGGTGTGAATAAATATATGATTTGGTGTGTGTGTCTGTGCGCGCCTCGGAGAATGTCAGTATATGCGAGTATAAGACGAAAAGAAATCAAAAGCAAACAAAAATAAAAAGGGTTGGGGTTAGGTGGAAATAGAAAATTGGAGTCGAGTGGAGAATGTTGAAAGGGGTAGAAATTAGGAAGACGAAAGAAAGCATACGAAAGATGAACCTAACCTAGAAGGAAAGATAAAGATGAGACCGAAAAAAAAAAAGATGCCAGAAAGAAAGATGAAGATCTAATGAGGAACGAAAAAGAAATTAATAAGAATGAATAAAACTTAGGAAAAATTAATGAAAAAAGAATGAATTAAAGAAACAAAGGAAAAGAAAGAAAGAAGAAGAAAATAATAAAAATATGAAAAAAACAAAAAATTATGAGGTAAAGAAAGAAAGAAAGAAAGAAAGAAAAAGAGAAAGAAAGAAAGAAAGAAAGAAAGAGAGAAAACAGAAAGAAAGAAAGAAAGAGAGAAAGAAGTAAAGAAAAAAGAAAGAAAGAAAAAAGAAAGAAAGAAAGGAAGATTAATGAAGGAATGACTGAATGAATGAAAAGAGAAAGAAAGAAAGAAAGAAAGAAAGAAAGAAAGAAAGAAAGAAAGAAAGAAAAAGAAAGAAAGAAAGAAAAAAGAAAGAAAGAAAGGAAGATTAATGAAGGAATGACTGAATGAATGAAAAGAGAAAGAAAGAAAGAAAGGAAGAAGAAGAAGAAGAAGAAGAAGAAGAAAAACAAATGAAACTGGAAAACAGGAGAGCGAATGAATACGAATTCAAATTAAACGAAAACTGACAGGAAAAAATTATGTAAAAAAAGAGAAAAACGCAAAAGAAAGAAAGCCCAATAAATAAATAAAAGTTAAAAAAATGAAAAATAAAAAGGAAGGAAATAAAAAAAAACACCGTAAGAGAAGTCGGAAGACAAAAAAGAAAGAAAATCAAATAAAGCGGAAGAAGAAAAGAAAAAGAAAACGGATAAAAAAATTTAAAAAATAAATTACATTGAATAAACAAATAATTCGACACACACACATACACATATATATATATATATATATATATATATATATATATATATATATATATATATATATATATATATATCGTAAAATAACTAATATTTAGTGCTACTCTGTAATGAACCCCCTTTTAAATTAAATATTATGGACAGTGGAATTATACTCACCATTTGTTCTCAGTTTACCTGGATATATATATATATATATATATATATATATATATATATATATATATATATATATATATATCAGTTATGTGCCATGCGTGTTACACGCTTAGGCGATCATGTATCTTTCGATACATGATTTACGTGGCAGATTTTTTCCGGCAGTGGGTTGCCATTTCTTTCTGCGTTAGACCAGTTGCCATCCAAGTCTATAGAAGCTGGACTATACTTGTTATGTACTCATAGCTGGGGGAAGAAGAAGAGGATTAATACCTTACCCAAGTTGGAGAGCATGAAGCCAGAAGAGAGTTCCACAGGTGAGAAGTGAGAACAATAAAGGAAGAGGAATCAAGAAGACAGTAGATAACGATTAACATTGCATTTAAATTTTTGATGGTCAAAGTTGGCTGGAAAGTATGAAGCCGGAAGAGAGTTCCACAGGCGAGAAGTGAGAACAATAAAGGAAGAGGAATCAAGAAAACAGTAGATAACGATTGACATTGCATTTAAATTTTTGATGGTCAAAGTAGGCTGGAAAGTATGAAGCCGGAAGAGAGTTCCACAGGCGAGAAGTGAGAACAATAAAGGAAGAGGAATCACGAAGACAGTAGATAACGATTGACATTGCATTTAAATTTTTGAAGATCAAAGTTGTTTGTAAAGCATGAAGCCGGAAGTGATTTCCACAGGCGAGAATTGAGAACAATAAAAGAAGAGGAATTAAGAAGACAGTAGATAACGATTGACATTTCATTTAAATTATTGAAGATCAAAGTTGTTTGTAAAGCATGAAGCCGGAAGAGAGTTCCACGGGTGAGAATTGAGAACAATAAAAGAAGAGGAATCAAGAAGACAGTAGATAACAATTCTCCTCGCGTTACACCTTTCTGGTGTTCTTGAATCCTTACCTTAAGACCTGTCACCCCTTTATATTTCTTTCCGTAGCTGCACGGGATGTCGTATACACAGTCTTTAGTCATGTTCTCCTCTAGGGGCTGAGGGCTTACTCGGCAGAGGTATCTGGGATGTGTCGTTCAGCTTTTGGAGGGTGTCCTGATGCTATATCGACCGCAGATCCTTTGTATTTTCTCCGGTAATTCCTTCACATAAGGCAGGCAGACTGTTTTCTGAGTGTTGTCCTCCTCTTTTACCCACCTATCACAGTTTATTGGGGCTGCTGCCGTGTACCCTTGGTAGTTGTTACGTTATAGGGTACTGCTTATACTGACCAATTATTTATCTAATGTCTCTGGGTCGCCACTTATGCCTTTTGCTCGGTGTTGTAAGCAGCGAACGATCCCTTTCTTTACGCTGTATGGATGGTGGGTGTTGAAATTGTGGTACTGTCCGGTGAATATCGGTTTGCGGTATATGGATGTCTTGAACCCATGCTCTGTTCGAGATATTAAAACATCCAGGAATGGGAGTGTGTTATTGCGCTCTTTTCTCTGTATCGTAGGTCTTATTGAGTTCACATGGTCCAGTAGAACTTGGACATCTTCCTGGAGTGGCCAGAGTATGAAGGTGTCATATACGTATCTTAACCATAGGGTTGGCCTTAGAGATATAGATTCTAATGCCATTTCCTCAAAGTATTCCATGTATATATTCGCCAATGCTGGTGATAATGACGAGCCCATTGCTAAGCCCTAATCCTGCCGATATATGTGTGATCACATTCCGAAGTGTGTTGTTTGTGTATAGAAAGCCAACATCTCCATCAGATTATCTACTGGAATAGATAGGTTGGATAGGAAGTGGGTATTTTTTATTATTTGATTATTTCCATGAAGTGGGCGAAGTTTCGGACATATGAAGGTGAATGTCCGATCAATGGTTCAATTATATCTACAAGGAAGCGACTCAGAGGGTGGCACACAGAGCCTTGGCAACTAACAATCGGCCTGAGCGGAATACTGTCTTTGTGAATCTTAGGGAGACCATATATGTGAGGTAGCCTGGAGTAATGCCTATACATCTTAGGTGCGAAGTGATCCTTGTTCTTAATTATTATCTGACAATTTCGTTCCGTTTTCATTGTAGGGTCCTTTTTTACTTTGCTTTAGCTACCATTTTTCCCAGCTTTCCTGTATAATCTGATTTGTCCATCACTACAGTTGCATTGCCTTTGTCAGCCGGTAGTATGATTATGTTTTCATTCCTCTGTAGGGACCTGATTGCCAGCCTCTCCAGTTTCGTGATATTTGATTTGGGCGGCTTGGCTTTCTCCAAGATCTGTCTCACCTTCCATCTTCTTCACACGCCTGAGTCTGAGGTAAGTTCAGGTCCACTTCCTCGATTCTGGCGTTGATGTTCAAGTATGGTACTCGCCTGATGGTTGCGGCGAAGTTGAGACCCTTATTTAATACTGACTCTTCAGAGGCACTCAATTGATATTGGCTGATGTTGATTACTGCTTTCACTGGTGGGTGATGTACCTTGTGCATCACCTTCTGATCTTTCAATCTATTTATTTTTTGTATTTGGTGAGCTTTGACTACATCAAATTCATGTCTAAAGGATTTATCCAGGTCATTTTGGATCCATTTCAGTCTTCTTCATTGGTAATTCTTTTGAAGAAATACTCGAGCCTCTGGGAAATATGAGCTTGTAGTCTCTGTGTTATCTAACGATTGTACTGGATTCTCTCTCGGACAAGGGCGTGTCCCGCTATTTCTGCGACCAGACGGGCTCTCCTTGAACTGATGGGAAATCTTGGTGCCAAGCCTGAAGAAAAAAATTGCAGTATGAGGACTGGTAAAAATTGTTGCTGAAGACATTACGTTTATAAATCCCAGAAATTCATATACAGATGATACAGTAGATGAAGGCGTTAGGGACAGGACCCAAAAAGTGTAAGTTCAATATCATGTTAAGGCGGTGGAGAACTTGGAGAAATTAACAGGAGATAACTGATAACTGACATCCGTTAGGCATGGCACGTGGAACTAGAGCAGTCTAGCGAGTGAAATAAAGAGTTCAGTTCGACATTTCAACCACCTGAAGAAGGCTGGAGCGTACAATGGCCGAAACGTTGTGTTAGATATGGCAACAAAGATAAGGACGATAGTACGAATAATGTAAATAGTCTATATAGTATTAGGTTGGTGCAAAAATAATGACGTAATAATGTCGTTTTTTGACGTATTTTTTAACGTCAAAAAACGACATTATTACGTCATTATTTTTGCACCAACCTAATACATTATTTCAGAAATATAGACATATATATATATATATATATATATATATATATATATATGAGTCTGTGTGTGTGTTTGTTGTATTAAAATGAGACCTGATAACTAAAAAATGTCAATTCTATGCAATCAAAATTGTAATCAATTCAAACAATTTTTTTCTTTTTGTTTTAATAAAATTTTTAATAAAACATAATGCCTCACTTTTTTTAATCATGTATAATAATTTTCTCTTATTTAAAGTACAAAACAACTACTTTTGGGGTCAATTTAAAAAAATGACCAGGGGTTGACTCTTGAACTGTAGTGTATCTGAATAAATGTGAAAGGAAAACTTATTTTGGCTGATGCATTTTGGCTTGTGAGGGACTTTATCAAAGCAAATGCTAAGTTTTCCTTTTGTCTTTATTCATATTATATTTTTACAGATATACTCTATCTGAAATGTTTACAGACACACACACATTTATTTATTTTACATATATATATATATATATATATATATATTGTGTTTGAAAATGTGTCGGTCGAAAGGTACCTTACATTTTAAACGTGGATATTATTGTATCTTATGTTTAATATGATCCCATATTTTTTATTCCTCAAATGTTTGATTAGATTTGGCAGTACTAGAAATCTGTTTATATATATATATATATATATATATATATATATATATGTATATATATAAACAAAAGAATCACCTTCCAGGTGTACATAGGGTTGTAGGGGTGCTACATAGTGGCTTGCCCAATAAGAGGCCCTCTACTTGATCTGGTCATTGGCCAGTGCTTGGGTCTGGGCCAAACTTTTGCTAGTCCTTATGTCAACATTGTCTGACCATCCCATTCTTTCGTGTATCTTTCATTTTCCTCCTTGTACCATTCTTTGCAGGATGGTATTGGGGAGGTCTCCCAATCTGGTTTTCTGGCAATATCACTTCAGATTCCTCTTCTTTATTGCCATTTACCTAATAACTCTATCAAAGCAAATTCTAAGATGAGTTTTCCTCTATTCATATTTTTGCTTTTACAGATATACTTTATCTGAAATGTATACAGACACACACACACACATATATATATATATATATATATATATATATATATGTCATCCACAGGCATACTGTATCACAGCTTATCAGTGTCGCTAGCCGGGATAGAAACCCGACTGATTCGGTAACAGTCGGAGATTTTCCCCCTAAACCGAACGGTTGAAAGAAAGGCGATAACTGATAGCTGAAATCCCTTAGACATGGTACGTAGAACAGTTTACCAATCTGGACTTCCTGGGTAAGACGACAAACTGCATCCGCGTCCTGGGTAGGACAATAAACTGCATCCGCGTCCTGGGGAAGACGATAAACTATATACAACAGCAAGGCCTCTTATCAGTAGATTTTGAGGAACGTGAACCCACCTCTTTGCAGGTGTTTCCAGATCTACCGTGACGCGAGGTGGTAGCACCAAAGCTATACGCAAATAGCTAACACCCAAAATGGGGTCAAAAAACTATGAAAATGTAAAAAGAGGTTGTAATACACGCAATATATTTTTGGAAAAAATTACTACGAATAATGAATTTGTGAGAAAAAAAATATTAGCAGCAATAAAAATCTTGTCGGAATTAAATAACACATTGAGATTGATATGCCGTAAAACAAAATAAACCAAATCAAACTGATTTTTAACAAAGAATACATATTCTATTCATACGAACCTATCCTAAAAATCTTGTCGGCATAGAATAACACATTGAGGTTGATATGCCGTAAAACAAGATAAACCAAACCAAACCAAACTGATTTCTTACAAAGAATACATATTCTATTCATACGAACCTATCATAAAAACCTTGTCGGCATTAAATAATACATTGAGGTTGATATGCCGTAAAACAAACAAAATCAAACTGATTTCTTACAAAGAATACATATTCTATTCTTACGAACATATCCTAAAAATCTTGTCGGCAGTAAATAACACATTGAGGTTGATAAGCCGTAAAACAAATCAAATCAAACTGATTTCTTACAAAGAATACATATTCTGTTCATACAAATCCATCCTAAAAATCTTGTTGGCATTAAATAACCATTGAGGTTTATATGCCGTAAAACAAAATAAACCAAAACAAACTGATTTCATACAAAGAATACGTATTCTATTCATACGAACCTATCCTAAAAATCTTGTCGGCATTAAATAATACATTGAGGTTGATATGCCGTAAAACAAAATAAACCAAACCAAACCAAACTGATTTCTTACAAAGAATACATATTCTATTCATACGAACCTATCCTAAAAATATTGTCGGCAATAGATAACACATTGAGGTTGATATACCGTAAAACAAATCAAATGAAACTGATTTCTTACAAAGAATACATATTCTATTCATACGAAATTATCCTAAAAATCTTGTCGGCAATAAATAATACACTGATGTTGATATCCCGTAAAACAAAACAAACCAAACTGAATTCTTACAAAGAATACATATTCTATTCATACGAACCTATCCTAAAAATCTTGTCGGCATTAAATAATACATTGAGGTTGATATGCCGTAAAACAAAATAAACCAAATCAAACTGATTTCTTACAAAGAATACATATTCTATTCATACGAAGCTATTCTAAAAATCTTGTCGGAAATAAATAACACATTGAGGTTGATATGCCGTAAAACAAATCAAATCAAACTGATTTCTTACAAAAAATACATAATCTATTCATACGAACCTATCCTAAAAATCTTGTCGGCATTAAATAACACATTGAGGCTGATATGCCGTAAAACAAATGAAATCAAACTGTTTTCTTACAAAGAATACATATTCTATTCATACGAACCTATTCTAACAATTTTGTCGGCATTAAATAACACATTGAGATTGATTTTTATGCTTTGATGGATGCTTTGTAAGAAATCAGTTTGGTTTTGTTTATTTTGTTTAACGGCATATCAATCTCAATGTGTTATTTAATTCCGACAAGATTTTTAGGATAGGGTCGTATGAATAGAATATGTATTCTTTGTAAGAAATCTGTTTGATTTGGTTTGTTTTACGGCATATCAACCTCAATGTGTTATTTAATGCCGACAAGATTTTTAGAATAAGTTCGTATGAATAGAATATGTTTTCTTTGTAAGAAATCAGTTTGATTTAGTTTATTTTGTTTTACGGCATATCAATCTCAATGTGTTATTTATTGCCGACAAGATTTTTAGGATAAGCTCGTATGAATAGAATATACATTCTTTGTAAGAAATCAGTTTCATTTAGTTTGTTTTACGGCATATCAGCGTCAATGTGTTATTTTATGCCGACAAGATTTTTAGGATAGGTTCGTATGAATAGAATATGTATTCTTTGTAAGAAATCAGTTTGATTTGATTTGTTTTACGACATATCAACCTCAATGTGTTGAGGTTGATATCCCGTAAACCAAACCAAATCAAACTGATTTCTTACAAAGAATACAAATTCTATTCATACGAACCTAACCTAAATATCTTCTTGGCATTAAATAATTCATTCAGGTTGATATGCCGTAAAACAAATCAAATCTAACTGATTTCTTACAAAGAATACATATTCTATTCATGCGAACCTATCCTAAATATCTTGTCGGCATTAAATAACACATTGAGGTTGATATGCCGTAACACAAAATAAACCAAATCAAACTGATTTCTTACAAAGAATACAGATTCTATTCATACGAACCTATCCTAAAAATCTTGTCGGCATTAAATAACACATTGACGCTTATAATACCGTAAAACAAACCTAATCAAACAGATTTCTTACAAAGAATACATATTCTATTCATACGAACCTATCCTAAAAATCTTGTCGGAATCAAATAACACATTGCCGTTGATATGCCGTAAAACAAAATAAACCAAATCAAACTGATTTCTTACAAAGAATACATATTCTATTCATACGAACTTATCCTAAAAATCTTGTCGGAATTAAATAACACATTGAGATTGATATGCCGTAAAACAAAATAAACCAAATCAAACTGATTTCTTACAAAGAATACATATTCTATTCATACGAATCTATTCTAAAAATCTTGTCGGCATTAAATAACACATTGAGCCTGATAGGCGTAAAACAAATCAAGTGAAACTGATTTCTTACAAAGAATAAATATTCTATTCATACGAACCTGTCCAAAAAATGTTGTCGGAATTAAATAACACATTGAGGCTGATATGCTGTAAAACAAACCAAATCAAACTGAAATACATATTCTATTCATAAAAACCTTGTCGGAATTAAATAACACATTGAGGTTGATATGCCGTAACACAAAATAAACCAAATCAAACTGATTTCTTACAAAGAATACATATTCTATTCATACGAACCTATCCTAAAAATTTTGTCGGCAATAGATAACACATTGAGGTTGATATGCCGTAAAACAAATCAAATCAAACTGATTTCTTACAAAGAATACACTCTATTGATACGAACCGATCCTAAAAATCTTGTAGGCATTAAATAATACATTGAGGTTGATATACCGTAAAACAAAATAAACCAAATCAAACTGATTTCTGACAAAGAATACATCTTCTATTGATACAAACCTGTCCTAAAAATCTTGTTGTCATTAAATAACACATTGAGGTTGATATGCCGTAAAACAAATCAAACCAAACTGATTTCTTACAAAAAAAACATTATATTCATACGAACCTGTCCTAAAATTCTTGTCGGCATTAAATAACACATTGAGATTGACATGCCGTAAAACAAAATAAACCAAATCAAACTGATTTCTTACAAACAATACATATTCTATTCCCTCGAAGCTATTCTAAATATCTTGTCGGAATTAAATAACACATTGAGGTTGATATGCCGTAAAACAAATCAAATCAAACTGATTTCTTAAAAGAATACATATTCTATTCATACAAAGCTATTCTAAAAATCTTGTCGGCATTAAATAACACATTGAGCCTGATAGGCCGTAAAACAAATCAAGTGAAACTGATTTCTTACAAAGAATAAATATTCTATTCATACGAACCTGTCCTAAAAATCTTGTCGGAATTGAATAACACATTGAGGCTGATATGCTGTAAAACAAATCAAATCAAACTGATTTCTTACAAAGAATACATATTCTATTCATACGAACTTATCCTGAAAATCTTCTTGGCTTTCAATAACACATTGAGGTTGATATACCGTAAAACAAATCAAATCAAACTGATTTCTTACAAAGAATACATATTCTATTCATACGAACTTATCCTGAAAATCTTCTTGGCTTTCAATAACACATTGAGGTTGATATACCGTAAAACAAATCAAATCAAACTGATTTCTTACAAAGAATACATATTCTATTCATACGAACTTATCCTAAAAATCTTGTCGGAATTAAATAACACATTGAGGTTGATATACCGTAAAACAAATCAAATCAAACTGATTTCTGACAAAGAATACATATTCTATTCATACGAACCTATCCTAAAAATTGTGTCGGCAATAGATAACACATTGAGGTTGATATGCCGTAAAACAAATCAAATGAAACTGATTTCTTACAAAGTATACATATTCTATTCATACAAACCTTTCCTAAAAATTTTGTTGGCGATAGATAACACATTGAGGTTGATATGCCGTAAAACAAATCAAATCAAACTGATTTCCTACAAAGAATACATATTCTATTCATACGAACCTATCCTAAAAATCTTGTCGGAATTAAATAACACATTGAGGTTGATATGCCGTAACACAAAATAAACCAAATCAAACTGATTTCTTACAAAGAATACAGATTCTATTCATACGAACCTATCCTAAAAATCTTGTTGGCTTTAAATAACACATTGAGGCTGATATGCCGTAAAACAAACAAAAATTAAACTGATTTCTTACAAAGAATACATATTCTATTCATACGAACTTATCCTAAAAATCTTGTCGGAATTAAATAACACATTGAGATTGATATGCCGTAAAACAAAATAAACCAAATCAAACTGATTTCTTACAAAGAATACATATTCTATTCATACGAATCTATTCTATAAATCTTGTCGGCATTAAATAACACATTGATGTTGATATGCCGTACATCAAACCAAATCAAACTGATTTTTTAAAAAGAATACATATTCTATTCATACGACCCTATCCTAAACATCTTGTCGGCATTAAATAATACATTGAGGTTGATATGCCGTAAAACAAAATATACCAAACCAAACTGATTTCTTACAAAGAATACATATTCTATTCATATGAACCTATCCTAAAAATCTTGTCGGAATTAAATAACACATTGAGGTTGATATGCCGTAAAACAAACCAAACTAAACCAAAAGCAATCTGGAATTTATGCTATCACGTTACGGATTTTATATCAGAAATTTTTATTCTTCGAGACTGGTTTCCTTACTGCTCAAAAGCTCCATCAAACTGGTATGTTCGCCGCAAATCTACTAGAGTACGAAATCAGAGTTTCTTTCTTTTAAATGTGTTGCCCTCCCAAGCTAAAGAAATCCATCTACTGGCATTCCCAAGCTGTCTCTCATTTAAATCCTGACCAAGCTTGAAACAGCTTAACTACCAGAACCCGCATATTCAATGCTATATGGCGGTAGAATTATTGTTGGTGTTAGCGTTAAAGTTCGAGTTAGGGTTAACCCTGACCTTAATCCGCATATTCAATGAGATATGGCCGTAGTTTGGTTTCAATCCAAAAGTTTATTTATGGACCGGTAAAAATAAATAAAGAATTTTAAGTTTCACATTTCAAAATTTAGACACAAATAAATTTTACTCTGTCATTTTGTTTCTTACAGAAATCAGAGAAATTCTAAAATGATTTTGAAATGTGAGGAGAGAAGGAGATAAAAGCCATGAAATCTTTTGTCGCGTGTATTATGAATGATGCTAACGAAAGAACACAAGCCTCTTGTCTTGGTGTGAAATTTGAACAACAATAATAGGTCAGAATACGAAATATACAATACAATCCTGCGCAACATTTTCCTTTGTGCGCCATAGAATTAGGCAAGATAACAAGAGTACAGAGAAATCATTGTATTAGGTTGGTGCAAAAATAATGACGTAATAATGTCGTTTTTTGACGTATTTTTTAACGTCATAAAACGACATTATTACGTCATTATTTATATGCACCAACCTAATATCAAAATTATTCTGTTAATTTTTTACTCGTTTTTAAAGCGTAAACCGTCAAAGCTTTATTTTGACGATATTTTTTTTACATCTACAAAAGGATGCTGAGAATACCATGGACAGAACATGTGAGCAATGATGAAACTTCAGAGAAAATGGAAACAAAAAGGATACTTATACTTAACATCAGAAAGAGAAAGGGCACATAATGAGGAACGAGGGCTTAGAAAATTTAACACTCACAGGGTTTATTGTATGACAGAGGGACAGAAAAAGACAGTGTATGACCTAGCTAACGAGATTGTGTAAATAGCTGGCAGAACAGAGTTTAGGAGAGATAACAAAATGACAAAATGTTCTAAAAAACGATAAAGAAAAAGAAATTGTGGAGAGCCATGATCGCTAACATCCTAAAGGGACATGGAAGAAGAATTCGCTTGGATGTATGGTTTATGGACAATCCTGTGATGTAACTTTTGAGTATGGAAACTAATACTTTCGTTGTTGAAGTTTTAAGAGTCCTTTAGCGAATTTAACGTCAAAGAATTTATGTGGAACCGGTTCGAATCGAACTCAGTTTTAAAGTTTTTAACAGACTAGACTTGCTTATCAGTACCTTTTATTTTCTTAGTTCGAGACAGCAAGATGGTATTTATCTCAATGCTCAATCTAGGTGACCTGGTTTCCTGACAAATGGGAGTTCAATCCTTGGATAGGGCCAGTCAGTTATGTGCCATGCGTGATACACACTTAGGCGATCATGTATCTTTCGATACATGACTGACGAAGCAGATTTTCTTTTAGGTTGTCATATCTTTCTGCGGTAGATCAGTTGAGAGAAGAAGAGGATTCATAAATTTTCCAATGTTATTAGCATGTAAGTGAGTGCAATGGATTCGACTGGAATTCGAACTCGGCTCTCCGATTCCTCAATCTGAGCCGCTATCCACGATACCTCCCTTTGGATAGGGTAGTACAGAAAAAACGTATCATTTAAGTTCTGTGGACGAAACAAAGTGAATGGTTTCTTTTTTTTTTTTTTTCCAATGATGTTCACCTCTGTACAAGGCATGAGAGTCACTCGAAGGTTAAGATTATAGTGATCGGGTAAACCTCCCCTTGGGAGTCAGTTCCACAAAGTAAATGTTCGTGGAAAAATGCTGCTCCAGTAGAACTTCCATCTCCACCACCTCCTATCACTTGAGAATTTCACACGCAGTTTGTAACTGATAAAAAATTAACTGTACTTTTATATACTAGAATCTTGTGAAACAAAATACAATGGTTAAAACCTCTTTTATGCACCTTCAGGACATAGGCGATCATGGCTCTCCACTCCGTCCTATCACTTAAGAATGTCAAATGCAGACAGTGTGTAACGGACAAGAAATTAACTGTACTTTTATAATATTAGAATCTTGTGAAACAAAATACAATGGTCACAACCTCTTTTATGCATCTTCAGGACATAGGCGATCATGGCTCTCCACTCCCTCCTATCACTTGAGAATTTCACACGCAGTATGTAACGGACAAAGAATTAACTGTACTTTTATAATATTAGAATCTTGTGAAACAAAATACAATGGTCACAACCTCTTTTATGCACCTTCAGGACATAGGCGATCATGGCTCTCCACTCCCTCCTATCACTTGAGAATTTCACACGCAGACAGTGTGTAACGGACAAAAAATTAACTGTACTTTTTATAATATTAGAATCTCATGAAACAAAATACAATGGTCACAACCTCTTTTATGCATCTTCAGGACATAGGCGATCATGGCTCTCCACTCCCTCCTATCACTTGAAACAAAATACAATGCTTACAACTTCTGGATCATGTTTCATTGGGGAAAAAAAACACGAAAAAAGGTAAATAACGGAATCATTCGTCTTGTTTCAATTAATTTACAGAAGTGGATACTTTTATGGAAATATTTACGATAATCTTCTGAAATAGCGAAACTGCTTGTGTATACATGAAAGCATTTCCTGTATTTACATACCGAGACAAACAGACAGAATAAAGCATATTTATTTCCAGGCTGTGTGATATGTCGACCTATCAACTGTCGCAGACACTCATCTTGGATGAGCTGGCTTAATGAATTAAGTGGGAGCCATTAAATTTTGACGAGAGACTCGCCCTGTTTGCTCTGCTCATCTTCGGCTTTGCCTGGAGTATTGATTAACTAGTATCAATATCAGTCTATCATGGGGTTCCCGTATTGACATTTCATACCTGTGTACCGAGCTGTGTATGTATGAACACGTCCACTCACATACATCTATTTGCGCGCTCACACACACACACTCATCTATACATAAATATTTTTTATTATTTTTTATTTTTAAAAGTATAATTTATTTTAACTTATATTTTATTTATCTCTAAATCTATATTATTCTTTAATATAACCTATTGATTTTATATTTAAATACTTATTTTTAAATATAATTTTACTTCAGTATCTGTCAACATTTCTGAGATGAGATATTATATACATTATTTCCATTATTCAGACTATTGTCCTCATCTTTGTCGCCATATTTATTACAACTTTTCGGACTTTCAGTATCTATCTATATTTCTGAGATAAGGTATTATGTACATTATTTACATTATTCGGACTATTGTCCTCATCTTTGTCGCCATATTTATTACAACGTTTCGGCCTTTCAGTATCTATCTATATTTCTGAGATGAGGTATTATGTACATTATTTACATTATTCGGACTATTGTCCTCATCTTTGTCGCCATATTTATTACAACGTTTCGGACTTTCAGTATCTGTCTACATTTCTGAGTTGAGATATTATATACATTATTTACACTATTCGGACTATTGTCCTCATCTTTGTCGCCATATTTATTACAACGTTTCGGACTTTCAGTATCTATCTATATTTCTGAGATAAGGTATTATGTACATTATTTACATTATTCGGACTATTGTCCTCATCTTTGTCGCCATATTTATTACAACGTTTCGGACTTTCAGTATCTATCTATATTTCTGAGATGAGGTATTATGTACAGTATTTACATTATGCGGACTATTGTCCTCATCTTTGCCGCCATATTTATCACAACGTTTCGGCCGTTGAAGGCCGGATCGTACAACGGCCGAAACGTTGTGATAAATATGGCGACAAAGATGAGGACAATAGTCCGCATAATGTAAATACTGTACATAATAAGATGTTTATTAATTTTAAATATATCTGATGCTATACTTTATACCACTCATTATATTTATTACAACGTTTCGGACTTTCAGTATCTATCTATATTTCTGAGATAAGGTATTATGTACATTATTTACATTATTCGGACTATTGTCCTCATCTTTGTCGCCATATTTATTACAACGTTTCGGACTTTCAGTATCTATCTATATTTCTGAGATGAGGTATTATGTACATTATTTACATTATTCGGACTATTGTCCTCATCTTTGTCGCCATATTTATTACAACGTTTCGGCCTTTCAGTATCTGTCTACATTTCTGAGTTGAGATATTATATACATTATTTACACTATTCGGACTATTGTCCTCATCTTTGTCGCCATATTTATTACAACGTTTCGGACTTTCAGTATCTATCTATATTTCTGAGATAAGGTATTATGTACATTATTTACATTATTCGGACTATTGTCCTCATCTTTGTCGCCATATTTATTACAACGTTTCGGACTTTCAGTATCTATCTATATTTCTGAGATGAGGTATTATGTACAGTATTTACATTATGCGGACTATTGTCCTCATCTTTGCCGCCATATTTATCACAACGTTTCGGCCGTTGAAGGCCGGATCGTACAACGGCCGAAACGTTGTGATAAATATGGCGACAAAGATGAGGACAATAGTCCGCATAATGTAAATACTGTACATAATAAGATGTTTATTAATTTTAAATATATCTGATGCTATACTTTATACCACTCATTATATTTATTACAACGTTTCGGACTTTCAGTATCTATCTATATTTCTGAGATAAGGTATTATGTACATTATTTACATTATTCGGACTATTGTCCTCATCTTTGTCGCCATATTTATTACAACGTTTCGGACTTTCAGTATCTATCTATATTTCTGAGATGAGGTATTATGTACATTATTTACATTATTCGGACTATTGTCCTCATCTTTGTCGCCATATTTATTACAACGTTTCGGCCTTTCAGTATCTGTCTACATTTCTGAGTTGAGATATTATATACATTATTTACACTATTCGGACTATTGTCCTCATCTTTGTCGCCATATTTATTACAACGTTTCGGACTTTCAGTATCTATCTATATTTCTGAGATAAGGTATTATGTACATTATTTACATTATTCGGACTATTGTCCTCATCTTTGTCGCCATATTTATTACAACGTTTCGGACTTTCAGTATCTATCTATATTTCTGAGATGAGGTATTATGTACAGTATTTACATTATGCGGACTATTGTCCTCATCTTTGCCGCCATATTTATCACAACGTTTCGGCCGTTGAAGGCCGGATCGTACAACGGCCGAAACGTTGTGATAAATATGGCGACAAAGATGAGGACAATAGTCCGCATAATGTAAATACTGTACATAATAAGATGTTTATTAATTTTAAATATATCTGATGCTATACTTTATACCACTCATTATATTTATTACAACGTTTCGGACTTTCAGTATCTATCTATATTTCTGAGATAAGGTATTATGTACATTATTTACATTATTCGGACTATTGTCCTCATCTTTGTCGCCATATTTATTACAACGTTTCGGACTTTCAGTATCTATCTATATTTCTGAGATGAGGTATTATGTACATTATTTACATTATTCGGACTATTGTCCTCATCTTTGTCGCCATATTTATTACAACGTTTCGGCCTTTCAGTATCTGTCTACATTTCTGAGTTGAGATATTATATACATTATTTACACTATTCGGACTATTGTCCTCATCTTTGTCGCCATATTTATTACAACGTTTCGGACTTTCAGTATCTATCTATATTTCTGAGATAAGGTATTATGTACATTATTTACATTATTCGGACTATTGTCCTCATCTTTGTCGCCATATTTATTACAGCGTTTCGGCCTTTCAGTATCTATCTATATTTCTGAGATGAGGTATTATGTACATTATTTACATTATTCGGACTATTGTTCTCATCTTTGTCGCCATATTTATTACAACGTTTCGGCCTTTCAGTATCTCTCTATATTTCTGAGACTAGGTATTATGTACATTATTTACATTATTCGGACTATTGTCCTCATCTTTGTCGCCATATTTATTACAACGTTTCGGCCTTTCAGTATCTGTCTACATTTCTGAGTTGAGATATTATATACATTATTTACATTATTCGGACTATTGTCCTCATCTTTGTAGCCATATTTATTACAATGTTTCGGCCTTTAAGTATCTGTCTACATTTCTGAGATGATATATTATGTACACTATTTACATTATTCGGACTATTGTCCTCATCTTTGTCGCCATATTTATTACAACGTTTCGGACTTTCAGTATCTGTGTATATTTCTGAGATGAGGCATTATGTACACTATTTACATTATTCGGACTATTGTCCTCATCTTTGTCGCCATATTTATTACAATGTTTCGGCCGTTGTACGCTCCGGCCTTCTTCAGGTAGTTGGAATGTCGAACCTTTATTTCGCTCATTGGGGTAGACTGGGGTGTCCTCAAGGACACATGGCAGAGTGGATAAAGGCGTTAGTTATATCCAGCGACAGGACCCAAAGAGTGTTTGCTCAATACCCGGTTAAGGCAGTGGAGAACTTTCAGAGGGGAATTAACAGATAACTCATAACTGACATCCATTAATCAAGGCGCGTGTAACTTGAATAGTCTATTTAGAATATAAATTATCTAAATTATTTAAATATATCTTATTTTTAAATATAACTTGTCTTTGGAATAGCACTTTTCATATGATTTTGTATTTTTAAATATAACTTTGTCTATATATTTTAAGTGTTTTTTAAACCTTTTTTATTCCTCTCTTAGTTTCAAATCGACATTTCATTCTTCATATAACGTCATAATATTAAAATCCGAGTTTAATTTTATAAAACCTCTTCCCTTTACGACTAATACTTTTCATAATCCCTTGTACACAGACTTGTGCCTTTCGTCTGACTGAAACATTGAAGATTTTAATTTATTTTTGAAGCTTTCACAGTTAAATTTCTAATTCCGACACGAACTCAGTCTATACCGGGGTTGAATAAGACTGACGAATTTTATTTTGTTGTCGGTTTAATAAGCTTATTCCCCATATGAGGTGATTTTTGATTTTATTGTGTCAACCATCCTGATGTCAGACAGAAACGTTTCACTATCGTGGTTAAATGAAATCAGTTTTTGGAGGCGTTAAAGTCACAATGGCGTTGGAGTGATTAAAGTTAACATTAATATCGGTAGGGGGTTCATTGTCTTTATGTTATGGGTTAAACGTTTTATTATTGAGGTTAAGAGTGATGTCTAGATAATCAACCATTTTAAATTTAGAGACTCTTCAAAGCAAAGTTACTGTTTGCAGATAGAATGAAACAACGTATAGCCTCTCACAATTTAGCTTCTAGAGTTTACATGCGTCTCTGAAAACAACAACAACAATAATAATAATAATAAGCAGTAATAATATGAGTAATAAAAACAACAATAATAATAATAAACAAATAAATAAATAAAGTACAATACACCAGCTGAAGCTGCAAAATACTTTAAAATGAGAGCAAAGACAAATGCAACCGCCCAGATACAGAAACAATGGCAAGATAAACCACTTCATGGCCAATACTCTGCCCGTACCAAACAAGCTGACGTAGACAAAACCCGTACCCATCAGTGGCTACGTAGTGCAGGATTGAAAGCTAAAACTGAAGGTTTTATCCTTGCTGCACAGGACCAATGCTTGTTAACTAGGAATTATCAAGCACATATGCTAAAATATTGTGTCAGCCCAAAATGCAGATTCTGTGATAAATATCCAGAAACAATTGATCATCTTGTATCAGGTTGCACGATGTTGGCACCCACTGAGTATAAAACCCGGCATGACAGAGTGGACCAATATCTGCACTGGAAAATATGAAACTTCTACGGGAAGGAAACTGAAAGAAACTGGTATGAACACCACCCAGACCCGGTTACGGAGATAGGATCTGTTACAATTTTATGGGACAACACGATACACACTGACAGAACAATGAAAGCTAACCTCCCAGACATTGTTATTAGAGACCACAAGCAAAAGAAAGTACCTTCTTATTGATATGGCGGTCCCTGCAGACTGCAATGTGTCTTTGAAGATATTCAAAAAGCTATCAAAATACAAGGACCTTGAAATCGAAATCTCAAAAATGTGGCATATGGGAACATCAACAACCCCTGTTGTAGTGGGAGCGCTAGGATTGGTTTGAAAATATTCCAGTAAACTAATTGAAGGGATTCCTGTAAGCCCATGCCTCAAAGAAATATAAAAAAATTGTTCTCACAATTACAGCCCACGCTTTACGAAGGGCTTTATCTCTGTAAAATATGCGTGTTTTTTTTTTGTTTTTGTTTCTTTTTTTTGTTGCCAGTGGAAAGTGTCATGCTGCCATTTCTAAACTTAGGTCTTTAGGCGGGAACGGGAAAGAAATGTGTACACGCCAGAAATCAAAGAAAATAAAAACAATAATAATAATAATATTAGGTTGGTGCAAAAATAATGACGTAATAACGTCAAAAAAACGACATTATTACGTCATTATTTTTGCACCAACCAAATAATAACGATAATGAACAATAGCAAATCTTCAGTCTCTCCTCTTTTCAATCAATTTGAAGTTCTGACATTTAGAGCGAATAAGGTTGAGCGATTTGCTCGGAGTTTCTCCTTCAAATCCACATTAGACTCATCTGGAGTACCCATACCTGATTTCCCCGCTGCAAAGGAGGCTCTACGGAATTATATGCTCATAACCCCGTAACTGGTTATCCTTTCCAAACTAGATCCTCACAAGTCAAGCGGACGTGGTAGGATCCCAGTCGTCATTCTAAAGAAATGTGCTCTCGAGATCGCTCCAGTTCTCTCACAACTTCACAACAATTGCCTTGCTGCTTCCTGCTTTCAAGCTTGTTGGAAGTCCTCCTACGTAGTTCCATTTTTTAAAAAATTGTGAAGAACTCTCTGACCCCTTAAATTATCGCCCTATTATTAGGTTGGTGCAAAAATAATGACGTAATAATGTCGTTTTTTGACGTATTTTTTAACGTCAAAAAACGACATTATTACGTCATTATTTTTGCACAAACCTAATAGTCTCTTACCGCTTTTGGCAAGGCATTCGAGGATCTAATAAATGCATCTTACTTCTCACTACACTGGAAAACAACATGGCTTCCGTTTCACCAGGTCTACCACTATGGATAAGAAAGGCAAAGCTCGAGCTGTCGACTTCGAGATATCTAATCTCGAAGGCATTCGACAACGTTAGGCATGCTGACCTTCTACGCAAGCTCAATGGCTACAGTGTCGCAGGATAAATGTTTGATTTAATCGTTCCTATCAAATTGTGACATGAAGGTCGTTTTGAACGGGCTCGCTTCTAAATTCTTTCACATGAACACGGATGACTCCAAAGCCTCTATTCTGGGTCGCACGCTGTTTCTGATCTTCATCAATGATCTTTCTGATGTCATCAGTTTCCAAATAGGCATTTATGCAAGTGACACTACCATTTACGCCTGTCTCAATAGCAAATCCATCAGAGCTGACAAAGTAAACCTAACAGCTGCTTTTGAAAAGAACTTCCAACCAGTGTTTAACTGGGGCAAGAAATGGCTTGTAAATTTTAATGCCTCCAAAAACTGATTTCATTTAACTACGATAGAGAACCTTTTCTGCCTGCCATCAGCATGGTTGGCATTAGACTCCAAGAGAACAACACGTTATGCCTTCTGGATATCACGTTTTCCACTGACTTGAAGTGGAGCGACTACAACAAATCAATAGCTGCATCTACTGCAAGGAAATTTTGGTTACTGTGTCGTGCCAGAAGATTTTTCTCGTCCGAATCTATCATGCACATTTACAAATCTGTGCATTGAATACTGTTGGGATATCTGGTCTGGTGCTCTTGTTTTACATCTAGAATTTCTTGACAAAATCCAAAAAATGATCATTAACGCCTGTCTATATTTCTGAGATGAGGTATTATGTACATTATCTACATTACTCGGACTATTGTCCTCATCTTTGTCGCCACATATATTGCAACGCTGTACGCTCCGGCCTTCTTCAGGTGGTTGGAATGTCGAACTGAAACCTTTATTTCGCTCACTGGGGTAGACTGTTCTAGTTCCACGTGCTATGTTTAATGGATCTCAGTTATCTCCATGTTAATTACCCTCTCCAAGTTCTCCACTGCCTTAAGCGGGTATTGAACTCACACTCTTTGGATCCTGTCATTGGATCTAGCCAACGCCTTTATCCACTGTGCCATGTGTCCTTGAGGACGAATTTCTGGGTATTATAAACCTAAAGTCTTCAGCAATCATTTTTTTACCAGTGCTCATATTGCAATTTTTTTGCAGTTATCATTCATGTTTTTACCAGAGCTCATATTGCAATTTTTGTTGTTGTTATTATTATCGCTTTTCTCTGGCACTCCTTATTACTGCTTCCCATATTGTATTCATTTCTATGCTTGGTCGGGTCACCATATGTGCTGATTCCTAAAGTTTATGAGTTTTCCATTGGTATTCTTGGTCGATGACAAAGAACACCATTGGAAAATTTGTAAACTTAAGGAATTGTGCTACTAGATTGGCATCTAGGTCCTACCATTTGTATGTTGAAATCGCTAAATGCAACTGCTACTTCTACTCTGACAGTTTCTTTTCTCGCACTTCCCAACCGTGGAACTTCCGTTTACTTGTTTCCCTGAATACTATAATCTTCAAAAATTTTAAATGCAACATCAATCGCCATCTTCTGTCTCCCGTTCATCTTTTGGGCTGTTTTCACTCATCCCTAATCCTAGTCTTCTCTTACTCTTGCATTCCCTGTAACCCTCTGCGTACTAGTGGCAATACCGCCTTGATCGGTGTGAAATGATTAAAAATATCTAAATAAATAAATTAATTAATTAAGAATAAATATATAAACACAACTAAAGTAATAATTAATTAATCAATATGTGTGTGTGTGTGTGTGTGTGTGTGTGTGTGTGTGTGTGTGTGTATTTAGGCAGCAATCCTTCTTTCATGCACATTTCATTGAATACGGCAGACAAGGTGCTTTTATTTAATTTTCTATAATTTCTCATGCGATCTAATTTTTTGTCTTTTCGGATGATAAATTATATAAAAACTGTCCGAATGTCCTTTTTATCCGTACGCTTTCGGCTATACATTTAGCCATTTTCAAGGATTAAATATTTTAACTGTTAAATAAGAAATAGTTTGTTGTATGTATGTTTTATAAAATGTTTTCATTTTTTAAACACGGTCACGATATTGTGTCCATGTTCAGAGTTAATATTATTAAGTGTTGTTTTTATTAATAAGGCTTCCATTATTTTTAACCTTTTTTTGCATTAGATGTTGCTATTATATTAGTGTTCTCAACAAGTATGTTACGAATAGTGTCCGGTAGGTCTCCATAAATGAGATCTAATTGAGCTATGGTCAGAAAGGTGTAGAGTGAGTCTGCGTGTCAAACATGTTGTAGTGTGGCTTATATAATTATTTACAAATTTTGATTGATCATGAATGCAATTCCTTAATGGGCATTTAAATTCATAAATAATATTTACCTTATTTTGTTATATATATATATATATATATATATATATATAATTTGTGTATTTAGGCAGCAATCCTTCTTTCATGCACATTTCATTGAATACAACAGACAAGGTGCTTTTATTTAGTTTTTTATACAATTTCTCATGCAATCTAATAATTTTTTCATTTCAGACGATAAATTATATAAAAACTGTCCAAGTGTTCTTTATATCCGAGCGCTTTCGGCAATACATTTAACCATTTTCAAGGATTAAATATTTTAACTGTTAAATAAGAAATAGTTTGTTGCATGTATGTTTTATAAAATGTTTTCATTTTTCAAAACACGGTCAAAATATTGTGTCCATGTTCAAAGTTAATATTATTAAGTGTTGTTTTTTTCTTTTGTTTTTATTAATAAGTCTTCCATTATTTTTAGCCATTTTTGTATGTAGATGATGCTGTTAAATTTGTGTTGTCAACAAGTAGGTTATGAATACTGTCCAATAGGTTTCCATGAATATTTAAATGAGATCTAATTGAATTATGGTCAGAAAGATGTAGAGTGAGCCTTCATGTCAAACATGTTGTAGTGTGGCTTATATAATTATTTACAAATTTTGATTGATCAGGAATACAATTCCTTAATGGCCATTTAAATTCATAAATAATATTTGCCCTATTTAATTTTGTTCTAGGAGGGGAATCATTATATTTAGCTATATGGTTAGAGATTTTAAATATTTGCAATAAATTATTATAAACAGAGCATTTACTTAAATATCTGTATCTATAAAAAGAACTTATAAACATAAAAAATGTCTTAAAATATATATGTGTGTGTGTGTATTATATTTATTATTGTGCGTGTGTATGTTCGAAAAGTTATATGTGTGAGAGTGTGTGCTGATATATACACAGACGTGGGGGGCGGGCAAGGTTCGCCCTGTCCGCATGAGAATCATAGAGTAGCCGGGTATTGAAAGCAGACAATACGGAGGGGAACTGAAACAGTGGGTAAGTCTTTCGTCAAAGCTTGATGGTTTCCCACTTAAATCTTTAGGTCTACCGCATCCAAGATGAATTACCGTGACAACTGACCTATCACACGGCCTGGAAGTAAATATATTTTATTCTGACTCGGGGCATAAATACATTAAATGTCTGTTCAACTCCACGCCCGGGAAGGTGTAGGCAAGACATTTAGCTCCTTCGCTGTTTTAGAAGATTATCGTTAATCTTTCGGTAATAGTGCATACATTTTCTCACTGTGTTTTCATAAACATGAAATTTACATAATTCTGCATTTTTTAGTCATGTTGGAGTAATGGATAGTGGCTCGGCTTGAGAAATCGGAGAGCCGAGTTCAAATTCCAGGTTGGTTCGTTACTTTCATTTACTTTCATATACACACGAGAAAGGTACGAATCTATTTTTTCTATCTCCCCCAGCTATGGGGAAAATAGCAGAACAGAGATTGCAATCGGTCTAGGAAAAAGACAACTCTGGATTCAAAATCTTCAGACTCAGCAGCTCACAATTAACCAAGTATGGTGAGTACGGCTACACCCCCGAAGACATGGTTAATCAGGCAGGCTCTCGATTTGGATTTGAAGTTTATGTTCATTTTGGAAGTGCAGGGGTTGTAATTGTTATAGGCTCGAAGAGAGAAATCGTTGAGCCGTGACGGAAGGGCAGGGGATTTCTTTACAGTCACTTACGCATGAATACCATTGGAAAATATATAAATCCGTGACGTCTCTCCCATCAGTGGGTTAAATAGTAAGACAGTCTGTGCACTCTAAATGTAATTTGAAAGAAGTCTATAAATTAAACAAAAAAATGAATTTTAAATGCTGTGTAGCCCTGACGAAACACATACTATGTCGCCAACAATATATATATGTCGTCTCCTCCAGCAATGGGTTAAATAGTGAGACAGAGTGTACACTGTAACTGTAGTTGGCAACAAGTCTAGGAGTAAAATAAAAAAAGAATTTTAAACGTTGTGTACCTCTGGCGAAACACCTAATATGACGCCAACAATATATACGAGGGTCATTCAATAAATAAGGTGGATTTTTCGGTATAAGGACTTCTAATACAAATAGAAGCTTACTTTTTTATTTATTTATTTATTTTTGTTTTACTTCTTTTTCACATGGATTTCATTTCTTAAGCAGATTAAAAAAAACTTTGAGAGTTTTGGCGATTAACAAAGATGGCCGACCAAGAAGCATGCTCCAGGATTGAACAGCGGTCAGCTATCAAGTTTTTGGTTGCTGAAGGGTGCAAACCAGTTGAAATTCATAGGAGAATGTCAACTGTGTATGGTGCCACATGTTTCAGCCAAAAAACGTCTACAAGTGGGTTAAATTGTTTAAAGAAGGACGGAGCAGTGTTGAGGATGAAGACAGGCCTGGGAGGACTATAGAAGTGAGGTCTCCTGAGGTGATCGAATCAGTCAATGACCTCATTCAGTCTGACAGAAGAACTACTGGGAACTGCAGTGGCAGGCCAAGAAAGACATAAAGAACAAACGCAGGGGTCATCAGTCAGAAGGAGTCATCTTGCATCATGACAACGCAAGGCCTCACACAGCAGCCCAAACGGTGCAGACCACCAACGAGCTGGGCTGGGAACTGCTCCCTCATCCCCCTTACAGCCCAGACGTTGCCCCTTCAGACTTTCACCTGTTTGGTCCCTTGAAAGCGTTCACGAGTGGCACGAAGTTTAAAAGTGACGATGAAGTCAAAAGTGTTATGAACGACTGGCTGAGACATCAGTCCAAAGATTTTTACGCTGAGGGAATATGGAAGCTTGTGCACAGATGGGAAAAGTGTGTGATAGTGCTGGGAGACTACGTTGAAAAATAAATAAAAAAAGTATGTGTACTCTAACTGTGATTGGTAACAAGTCTAAAAAAATGAATTTTAACCGATGTATAGTCCTGGCAATGCAGATACTGTGTCGCTAACGGATGAATCGTAGACTTCGCAATGACACTGTAAACACGACTTTGATCAATATGATAGATGTTCCTTCCTCCTATTATTTTCGTCTTGGTTGTGATACTCGGCTATTGAACCGAACACTTTATTCAATCCCCGAGAGTATATTGTTCTCATTCTATTTTCCATATCTCGTATGAGTTAACATTTTCCAGGCTATATGTTCAGGTCAGGCTTAGGTCTGCTACTGGTAACATGTAACCAAGTACAACCCGGCGCATAGGCGCGTGGATGGCATCTAAACTAGCTTTTCTGCTGGTGAGGAGGATGGATGATATATCATCTCTATAGTACGTTAAACAAGACTTTTCAAAAAGGCGGACGAGCTTCTTTTAAGAGCCAACGACCAATAACGTGCTGGCTGTGTTTGGAAAGTAAAAAAAAATATTCGAATCACTATAGACGCACACAAACATCTGCATATTTAGTTCATCCTTGATAATGGCCAATATAATATCTGAAAGCTGCCCAAGTACGCATTTATATATATATATATATATATATATATATATATATATATATATATACATATATATATATATATACATATATATATATATATATATATATATATATATATATATATATATATATATATACATACACACACACACACACACACACACACATATATATATATATATATATATATATATATATATATTGGATTGAGGAATCGGAAAGCCGAGTTCGAATTCCAGTCGAATCCATTACATTCAGTTACGTGCTAATACCCTTGGAAAAGGTATGAATCCTCTTCTTCTCCCTCCAGCTATGGGTAAAATAGCAGGACAGACTGGGTTCCATAGCCTTGGATGGCAACTGGTCTAGGAGAAGGACAACTCTGAATTCAAAACCTGCGGAGGGTCGTTTGGGAACCTTGTGGCATTCGGTGCACCAGGTCTCTGTATTCGTCCCTCCAAAAAGTGTGAATGGTCCTGCACGAGGCCTTCACCACTATAATCAAATCTCATGTGCGGGTGTCGGGCTGTCGGTTTCCTGGAAACTGATCTGCTTAACCCTCATGCGTCGAATCTCGACGGAAGAGTCGATCATATATATATAATTATTTCTTTTAAAAATATGATTCCAACATGCTATATAAGAGGTCTCATGTTTCAAAACAAGAGCCGAAAACTTCAATATAATTATTTGAATTAAATTGAATTAAAGTAAGCTCTGTTCCATCTTCAAGCGAAATTTTTTTTGGAATCCCCCCCAAAAAAAAATTTTGGGAATCCCCCCCAAAAAAAAATTTTGGGAATAAAAAAAAAAAAAAAATTTTTTTAAATAACAAAAATACTAAAGAACTTTGGATTATTTACCTAAACAGTTCTTTCCTATTTTCTATATATTTTCACACACACACACAGACACACACACACACACACACACATATATATATATATATATATATATATATATATATATATATCAGGCTCGTGCAAAAATAATGATGTAATAATGTCGTTTTTTGACGTATTTTTTCACGTCAAAAAACAACATTATTACGTCATTATTTTTGCACCAACCTAAAATATATATATATATATATATATATATATATATATATATATATATGTATATATATATATATATATATATATATATATATATATATAGAGAGAGAGAGAGAGAGGGAGAGAGAGAGAGATAGAGATAGAATTATTTTTTAAAATGATTCCTTCGCTACATAAGAGTTCTCATGTTTCAAAAACAAGAACCAAAAACTTGAATATAATTATTAAAATTAAATTGAATTAAATTATCAAGCTCAGGTCCATCTTCAAGCGAAATATTTGCAATAATTAATCTTGAAATATACGCATCTTTATAAGCAAATTCATTCGTAAAATTAATTACTATAGAAACGGCTGAAGCAATAATTTAAATAAGGGGCGTTTGGGTTAACAATCTGTATCATCATATCAGTTACTTTCGGAAAGATGTCAAGTCAAGGTGCGGTTGGGGTGTCCAAATTTTGTTAAGTGTGGGTTGCTTCGTTTTAATGTAGATGGCCTCCAATATCTTAAGGTTCGAAAGAACTGGGTGCATGTGTAAGAATTGATCTGTTAACTAATATCTGTCTAATATTATGTTCATGCCTACGTTTTTCTAAGAAAGTTTAATAGAACTAAAATCAGAAAGGTGACAGGTAAGTCAACGGGAGAGCGTAGTTGTAGTAAAACCAATATATGTAGCGGGTCATATGATCAGACATAATATACATCCATTGTTTGTTACATTTAATAATATATATATATATATATATACATATATATATATATATATATATATATATATATATATATATATATACATAAATATATATATATATATATATATATATATATATATATATATATATATATATATATATATATTAGGTTGGTGCAAAAATAATGACCTAATAATGTCGTTTTTTGACGTTACGTCAAAAAACGACATTCTTACGTCATTATTTTTTCACCAACCTAATATATATATATATATATATATATATATATATATATATATATATATATATATACATATATATATTTATATATATATATATATATATATATATATATATATTTAAACATATATTAAAAAACTAAATCAAAGCATCTTGTCTGTCAATGAAATGTGCATGAAAAAGGATTGCTGCCTAAATACACAAATATGTGTGTGTGTGTGTGTGTGTGTGTGTGTGTGTGTGTGTGTGTGTGTGTGTGTGTGTGTGTGTGTGTGTGCAAATATATGGAAAATAGGAAAGAACACGTTAGGTAAATAATCCGAAGTTCTTTAGTATTTTTGCTTTTATTTAAAAAAAAACAAAAAAATACAGTGCTCAATGCATAAGTAGAGCTTAAATTATAATTATTTTTTTAAAAATATGATTCCATCGCTACGTAAGAGTTCTCATGTTTCAAAAACAAGTGCCAAAAACTTCAATATAATTATTAAAATTAAATTGAATTAAAGTAATTATTTGATTTCTGATGTGTACTCATTTCTTTCCGGGTCCCGCCCAGGGAACTTAGGTTAGAAATGGCCCCATGACATTTTCCGCTGGAAAAAAAAAACAACATATTTTAGATATACAAAGCATTTCGTAAGGTGAGGGCTGTACTCATAGGAACAATTTTTTGTATTTCTTTGAGGCACGGACTTCCAGGAATCCCTTCAATTAGTCTATTGGAATCTTTTCCAACCAATCCTAGGGCTCCAACTATTCGGTTGGTGCAAAAATAATGTCGTTTTTTGACGTATTTTTAACGTCAAAAACCGACATTATTTTTGCACCAACCTAATACAACAGGGATTGTTGATGTTTCAATATGCCACATTTTTGAGATTTTGATTTCAAGGTCTTTGTATTTTGACTGCTTTTTGAACATCTTCAAAGATACATTGCAGTCTCCTTATATCAATAAGGAGGCACTTTTTTTTGTCTGTGGTCTCTAATAACAATATCTGGGCGTTTGGCTTTGATTGTTCTGTCAGTGTGAATTGTGTAGTCCCATAGAATTGTAACAGGTCCTATCTCCGTAACCGGGTCTGGGTGGTGTTCATACCAGTTTCTTTCAGTTTCCTCCCCGTAGAAGTTGCAGATTTTCCAGTGCAGATATTGGTCCACTCTGTCATGTCGGGTTTTATACTCAGTGGGTGCCAACATCGTGCAACCTGATACAAGATGATCAATCGTTTCTGGATATTTATCACAGAATTTGCATTTTGGGCTGACACAATATTTTAGTATATGTGTTTGATAATTCCTAGTTAACAAGCATTGGTCCTGTGCAGCAAGGATAAAACCTTCAGTTTCCGCTTTCAACCCTGCACTGCGTAGCCACTGATGGGTACGGGTTTTGTCTACGTCAGCTTGTTTGGTACGGGCAGAGTATTGGCCATGAAGCGGTTTATCTTGCCATCGCTTCTGTATCTAGTCGGTTGCATTTGTCTTTGCTCTCATTTTAAAGTATTTTGCAGCTTCAGCCGGTGTATTATTATTATTATTTTTATTTTTATTTTCTTTGCTTTCTGGCGTTTACACATTTCTTTCCGGGTCCCACCCAGGTACCTAAGGTTAGAAATGGCATCATAACACTTTTCACTGACAAAAAAAAAAATAAAATAAAACAAAATAAAATAAAATAATATATTATTATTATTATTATTATTATTATTTCCATCGGATCGGGTAATGATTAGCGAGGCTAGAGTGATTGACAGTGACTACAGACTTGTGATTTCGATCCACACTGTGTGCTCTATACAAAATTCATTATTAAAACTTAACAATGGTGGATATTGAGACTCAATCAACCAACCATTAGTAAGCAAGCCAGCCGAGCGGATTATTAGGCAGCGGTGTGGGTTGGGTTCTCACGGATACCCCGTATATATCGCCTTGTGTCAGATAAATAAATATCTGTAGACGAGAACGTGCATCACGTGTAAGGCGGGTGTGCAGGCCAAGAGGACGATGCAAATCGAATCGTCCTTGCTCTCGGTAGCGGTTGAAGGCAGAAGAAAATTCAAAATCCAGGAAACAATAATATTCTTCTTTTGTTTCACCTCCCCCAACCCCGACCCCGACCCCGACCCCAACCCCGTTCTCGCCGGGTTTTTATTCGATTTATTCTTCCTATTAAACCCTCCTTCCCCGTCCTTTCGCCGGCCATCAACTGTCAACTCTTCCGACTCCCTCCTCCCTGATTAACAAAAGGGCCGAGGGGGAAAAAAAAGTATTGTTTGAGGAGAAATGACTCTTGCTCTTGGCCTTTTGCCCGATGACAACGCATTACCGGTAATAGGCTGATGATAGCCCCAATTCTATAGCCCCGTCTAGTTGAGCCCTATTGTGACGTCATTCGATCAGGAGTGAGTTGGGCTGTGGGCCTTTTTACGCCAGCAGGTGTTCTCGTAGGTGACTTGGCTGTCCCGACCGTAGCGAAAAAATGGTTTACAGTTAGGGGTTTGTTTTTATTCTTATTTTTTATTTATTTATTTTTATCTTTTTTTTATTATTATTTTTTTTTATTTATTTATTTTTGCTTCAAGTTGACGTCGAGGTCGACACTCCGCATATTAATCTTAAACGTTTGCAATTATTTTGGGGTGTTTAACGATTATATTATTCCATTCAGAAACTGTCGCTCCCTTTCTTTTTCTTTCATTTTTCTTTCTGTCTTATTTATCTTTCAAATTTGTTTAGTTTTTTTTTTTTATATTTTTAGGGAGTTTTTTTTTTATTTTAAGAGTAACGTGAAAAATACATGATTCCTTTGTGTTCATTCATCCCTCTGCTAACTAGACCCTCTTTTTACGTTCGACTCTTGTTTTTTTTTTTTTTTCACTTTTTTCTTTGCCTATTTTTATTTATTTTATTTGTTTTTGAGAAGGTGGACGCGTCGTTATTGGATTTGACGCCCAACTAATTGATTTGTGATAATTTCTTATGCTACAGAATAACGCCTGCAAGTATAGATGCACACCTGTCGGTGTATGCGAAAAGTTTATGTATCACCCTTTGCCAAAACCACTGCTACGACCGCAGCCACCACTACACAGAACAAAACCCCACATCCAAATGAAAAGCATTTCTTATCACTGTCAGAAGTCAAATGTTCAAATCCAAGTAAAACTAACACTGATTTTCTAAGCAGAGTGCAGAGCCGTCTCTATTACGCCGTCCATTGTTTATTTTGGGCGTCTCGCTTTCTTGTTTCGTTTTCACCTTTCTAAAAACCTTTCTGAAATATCAAAAAGAAGGAGCGAAAACGTTATCCTTTCAAATTTTTTTTTTTTTTCACAGTGATAGTCATCTTTTACAAGGCCCGGGGGCCACTCGAGGTAGAGGGTTACGTTCGGATGCCATTTCTATGTATAGGTGTGAGAGGTAACGATTAACCCTAGCCTTGAACAGGTTACGATCGTAGTGATCAGGGAAATATTCTAATAAGTGTTGGTTCCACAGGCCAGTGGCTCGCGGTATAAAGGCGTTCATTAAATCCAATGACGGGGACAAAGAGTTGTGAGTTCAATACCTTGTTAAGGCAGTGGAGAAATTGGAGAGGTGAATTAACAGGAGATAACTGATAACTGACATTCATTAGACATGGCTCGTGGAACTAGAATAGTCTACCCCAGTATGACATTCCAACCACCTGAAGAAGGCCGGAGCGTACAACAGCCGAAACTTTGTGATAAATATGACAAGAAAGATGAGGACAATAGCCAGAATAATGTAGTGTACATAATATCTCAATTCAGAAATATAGACAGATTGTCTTGGGAGTTGGCTCCACAGAGCAGTGGTTCCTGGGAAGAAGCTGCTCGAGTGGGGCTTACTTCTCCCCAATGGAATACACAGGCCATTTGTGTGTATCGGTGAGGGAGATAACGATTAACCCTAGCCTTGAAAAGGTTATGGGTGTAGTGATCTGGGAAACATTCTCTTGGGAGTCGGTTCTACATGGCAGTGGTTCCTGGGAAGAAGCTACTCGACTGGCGCTTACTTCTCACCAATGGAATACGGAGATAATGTGGGTGGTTTGCTATTAATTAAATGGCATGCCTTCGAGTGACCAGTTGATTTTTTTTCCAGACTACCAACAACAAGCCCGCAACGTTACTATGTTACATTGAAAATGCGTTACCTTGTAACGTTACATTTTTCTTGTAGACACCCAATAACGTACCCGGTAACGTCACTATGTAACTTTTTACTAACATTGCTTCTGAGACAACCTTCTACAACATTGCACACATCGTTGGTTTGCTGACTACCCACAAGGTATTTTTAAAGTGATGGTCACACTGTACAAGGCCTGGGAGCCACACGAGGTATTAGGTTGGTGCAAAAATAATGACGTAATAATGTCGTTTTTTGACGTTAAAAAATACGTCAAAAACGACATTATTACGTCATTATTCTTGCACCAACCTAATATATCATACCTATTCTATAGTTAACAGACTCTCCCACCTATAATAAGTAGGAGTAATAGTATCAGTGGCTCAGGGAGTTGGTCAGTCAGTCGATGTCGGACGACCGTTAGTCGGATATTAAAGTATCAGCCACCACAACTAGATTACTGCGTCATTACCTATTATATCAAGTTCCTAACGTTTTGTACGTTGAACCTATTTTAGGACCGACTTAGTACAAATACAAGCCTCCAATATAAAATCACTACAATATATATATATATATATATATATATATATATATATATATATATATATATATGATATTTGAACAGTTTCTTCAAGAAAAGAAACCACTTTTACAAAAGCAAGAAAAACTGAATAAAAATCGCAGTACATTCTTAGTCGTTTTTAATGAAACTTGTATAAAAGAAGGAATGCTGCCCAAATACACAATTATATATAAATATTTTTACAACATTATATATATATATATATATATATATATATATATAAAGAAGTATAGTTTTAAGATGTGCTATATTTATGGGATAAAGTGCTCAATATCAGAGATAGAGCATATGTAAAGATAACGATAAAAGTGAACATTGAAGTCAAAACTCAGAGGCAACAGGCTGTTTCATGCTAAACGCAATCGCCAGGCGGCCTGACGATTGCGTCCAGCATGAAACAGGGTGTCGCCTCTGAGTTATGAAAGTTTGTGCGATAATCTTAAGTGGCATTTAAGACCCGCTAGTGATTTACAAAGGTATATATATATATATATATATATATATATATATATATATATATATATATAATTATTTATTTTTTAAAAATTTATAACATAAATATGTTATAAAATCACTACAAAAATAGCCATTTTGTTTCAACACCCTCGGTGTCTTATCAAGGGATGATGTTGAATGTAAAATAAATGGTTTTAAAAGTTTGAAATTAATTAACAATCCTTCGTAAGGGGAAAACGTTGTTACAAAAGCTAGATTGACCAATCAAAATACAAGTATAGGAAAATTCAAAAAGCTTGACAACGAAGTCATGTTATAATATCTATTCAGATGTTTAAAATATGGGTAATATTAAAAAAGAATTTATTCTAACCAATAGTTACTAAATTATATGATAAAATTTAATATTAAAATTAAAAACTGCTAATTTCAAAATCAAAATTTAATCGCTATTAAGTTTACAACTATAAAATTACTGAGGAGAAAAGAAGAAATATATATGTTATTCAATTTATTTCTTTATTGAAGAATATATATATATATATATATATATATATATATATATATATATATATATATATATCTTTGCTCTGTCTAACCATTTCAGACACTGTTCTATTTACACATCCTGAATAAATTTAATGCTTAGTTATTTGTTTGCCTGCCTATGCACGCCGACACGTTGCTTATAAAAGGCCGTTTGATTTATCCAAATCTATACCTATAATATGTGTTTGTCTAAAAGTAGATACATCTAAATTTACCCTTTACCCAATGGCTTAGGGGTAAAATCTCCGACTATTTGGGTTTCGTTCACGGCCGGAGGCAATCGGATGTCTAGCCACACTGATGAGCTGCGAAACAGTCTGTCCGTGGATGACGATATATATATATATATATATATATATATATATATATATATATATATATATACTTTGAGTTTTGTAGATTTTGAAATTTACATATCAGGTGACAAGTAAGTTGAGTTACTCTTCGCGTATTTTTTTTTTAATTAAAAGACGTTAAATTTGAATGCAAACATTTAAAAATTTTTTTTTTTTTTTTTAAAGACGTGAATATACTTGGATTTATAGAGAAAGGCGACTGGTGCGCAGTGAAGTATTTCCACTCCAGACAGGGATTAGCAAATTCTCTTATCCAATCAGATTGTTTATCTCGCGAAGAGCGTTTACTATTTTATAACTTACTAAAGATAAGATATATTTGACTTTTGATGTCGTTATATTATTGTGGCTGATACATTAAACTCTGAGGAGCGGATTATAAAAATTAACTATAATATGATAATAATATCAAATCCTCTACTCAGACTTTATGCAATGGCAAACATCCGGCGGAATAATACCACTTGATGATTGCCATTGCAGGAAACTCAGACTATCGGATTTGGTATTATTATTATTATTATTATTATTATTATTATATTTAGGCGCTGTTGAATTTGGCATCGAGCCCTCAACTCATTTTATAATTTTAAGCTTTAGCTAATATATATATAGAAAATATTTAGTGCACAAGGTTTTTTGGCCAATTCCTTTAACTTTTCCCCTTTTATTACATCTTATATATATATATATATATATATATATATATATATATATATATATATATATATATATATTAATACGTGCATACAAATATCAGTCTTTTCCTATCTATCTATCTATCTATCTATCTATCAGTCTGTTGCTATCTATCTATTAGGTTGGTGCAAAAATAATGTCGTTTTCTCACATATGTTACTATGTGAGAAAACGACATTATTTTTGCAACAAGCAAATACCTATCTATCTATCAGTCTGTTCCTATCTATCTATCTATCTGTCTATCTATCTATCTATGCCTGTTTATATCTATCTATCTATCTATGCCTGATTATATCTATCTATCTATCTATCTATCTATTACTGTTTATATCTATCTATCTATACCTGTTTATATCTATCTATCTATGCCTGTTTATATCAATCTATCTATCTATCTATCTATCTATCTATCTATCTATCTATCTATCTATCTATCTATCTATCTATGACTGTTTATATTTATCTATCTATCTATGACTGTTTATATCTATCTATCTATCTATCTATCTATGACTGTTTATATCTATCTATCTGTGTAATTAGATAGATAGATAGATATGATTATAGATTAGTTTAAATAAAACAAAGCATTTACGTAGCCCTAAAAATAACGTATAAACAGAAAATATATTCAAATAATTGTCGGATTAAATCCATTATATATAGTGACTATATATATATATATATATATATATATATATATATATATATATATATATATATATATATATATATATATATATGGTAATAAAATTGTGCAAATGTATATTAAATATTTTGTTTCTCACTATTTGGTACTGTCGAAGAACGAATTTATACTTGAGTAAAAGTACACAAACACACACAAACACACACACACATACATCTATCTATCTATCTATCTATCTATGACTATTTATATCTATCTATCTATCTATCTATCCATCTATGCCTGTTTATATCAATCTATCTATGTATCTATCTATGCCTGTTTATATCAATCTATCTATCTATCTATCTATGCCTGTTTATATCAATCTATCTATCTATCTATCCATCTATCTATCTATTTATCTATCTATCTATATGTTGAAGACACATGCCAATCACATTCGACAATCTCAAATTGTCATCTCCGAAAACAACTTGAATATAAAGATAAGTCTTGTTAGCGAATTGATTTCGCCATTAACCACATTAACATTGCTAATTAATTCTTTGTATAAATTGTTTCTTTATGATATAATATATGTGTGTGTGCGTGTGTGCTTGCGTGTCTGTGTGTGTGGGAGAGGAAGGGAGAGAGATGAAATTGCAAATTGATACAGATGCTGCAAATAGCAAAGAAACAGTTGCTGGTAAGCGTGACTTTCGCGGGCACGAATTAACTGACAGATAAAGCTATCCAATAGGTTTTCAGCCTCACTGAACGGGACAGATGCATGCTCAGTGGCCATGAACGATGGAAAATGAAACAAGACAAAACAAAAACTCAGATGCGATGTGCTGTCTATCAAAAACCTTTACGATACTCACAAATTCTCCATCAGCTATTCTGAATTTGAAAACTGTTTTCTATGCAAGTGTCGTGCCACGAAATCAGCGATATTTAGGCTTTGGTATAAAACTATGTCGTGGAAAAACGAAGGGATGCCTCGCCTTTCAGCACAATGGCGTTCGGATGAATGACTTCAGAGGAAACCGGCTTAGTGACCCCTAAAACAAAAGGTCAGATCATTGCTCAGGTCACGAGGAGACACAACTTTATCATGGAGATCGCACCTGTGGTTATTTACTAAGCTTATTGAAGTCTGGTAAAAGGCCATAATAATGAGAGGCTCAGTGAATATTGAAAATCACTATGATCAGTTACTTCTTCCGCTCCATATATATATATATATATATATATATATATATATATAGTCATCCACGGACAGACTGTTTCGCAGCTCATCAGTGTGGCTAGACATCCGATTGCCTCCGGCCGTGAACGAAACCCAAATAGTCGGAGATTTTACCCCTAAGCCATTGGGTAAAAGGTAAATTTAGATGTATCTACTTTTAGACAAACACATATTACAGGTATAGATTTGGATAAATCAAACGGCCTTTTATAAGCAACGTGTCAGCGTGCCTAGGCAGGCAAACAAATAACTAAGCATTAAATTTATTCATGATGTGTAAATAGAACAGTGTCTGAAATGGTTAGACAGAGCAAAGATATATATATATATATATATATATATATATATATATATATATATATATATATATATATATAGTGTATTGTGGCAGCAGATCATTATTTAAACATATATTGTTAAATATAACAGACAATGAATGCCTGTTATGTTTGATCATGAGCGAAACTCCGTATTTTTGCTTTAATTTCGGGTGAAAATAAAGACAAAAATTGTCCAATATTTGGATGTATTTTTATGAAGTTGGTCCTTGATCTAAAATTTCGGCTCACATGCGCCATCTTCAGAGCGGTTATACGGACATTTAAACAAAGATATTCAGCATCGAAGATTATATTTTGCTATGTTGACATAGAAGATTGGTACGCAACGATAATTTTTCTCTTTAATTTCCCCCAAAATTAAAGCAAAAATACAAATATTAAAACGGCTCATAATCAGATATAATAGACATTCAACTTTCTGTTATATTCAGCAATATATATAATTTATAACAGAAATCATTGGTTTATACCAAATGCTTCCCATACTTAATACTTCTCATTTTTCACTCTCGCGAAATTTTCATGCAGCAAGGGCAGACTATCATTGTTGTTTCGTCCGTGTGTTGTTTGATTTATTGAAATTGTCATCTTTGATAATGGCTTGTGTAAGCCAAAAGCTTAGATTGCATTTAAACATGTATCAATATGGTGTTTTCCTTTCGTCTTTCAACGATAATGTGATTAAGCTTATCAGACAATATGAAAGGAACTTACTTAAAATAAATAGACAAAACTTGTCTATATTATTTAATGAAACATGCATTAATGAAAAATTGCTGCCTAAATATACACAATATATATATATATTAGTTTGGTGCAAAAATAATGTCGTTTTTGACGTTAAAAAATACGTCAAAAAACGATATTATTTTTGCACCAACCTAATATATATATATATATATATATATATATATATATATATATATATATATATATATATGCTCTTTCTTTTCTAAAAATAAAAAAGAACAGTCGGATTCATAATCCGGTGTTCTTAGCAGTTATTTTCATTTAAAATAAAAACAGTGCTCAATACAAAAAGTAGAGCAAAATAATATAATTATTTTCTTGTTTAATTCTAGAACACTAACCATGGGTACCCATAGTACCCAGCGCAAATTTTCCTATTTTTAATTACAATTTTCATTACCTGATTTTCTTACGTAAATAATATGTTTTTCAGTTCCTATTAATGTTAACTCAAAGTACGAAGTTTGAAGTGCCTGCATGTAAAATATTTCAAATAAACGTTTACATTTAATATTTTTTTGATATTTTCAAAATCGTGTATGATATACCCATGGTTAATAGTGGTGTAAATTTAATTGATGGTTAGCTTTCTAGAGTTAAAAATATGATTCCATCACGACACAGAAAAGTTTCATGTTTCAAAACTGAAACTAAATTTATAAATTTAATTATAAAAATTAAACTTAAAATTCATAGCCGCGTTCTATTGTCATCGCTTGATTAATTAAAATGATTATAATATATATA
>OZ010597.1:83577871-83615371 GCA_963932145.1 Acanthosepion lycidas
CGCGCATAAACTCAGTTTTTTTGTTACGTCCACACACACACACATTATGTGTATGTGTACGTGCGTGTGTATGTGTGCGCGCGTGTTTGTGTGTTGTGTGCGTGTGTGTGTGTGTGTGTGTGTGTGTGTGTGTGTGTGTGTGCGCATAAACTCGGTTTTTTTGTTACGTCCACACACACACACATTATGTGTATGTGTACGTGCGTGTGTGTGTGTGTGTGCGTGTGTGTGTGTATGTGCGTGCGTGTGTGTGTGTGCGCGCGCGTGTGTGTGCGCGCGCGTGTGTGTGCGTGTGTGTGTGCGCGCGCGTGTGTGTGTGTGTGTGCGTGTGTGTATGTGCGTGCGTGTGTGTGCGTGCGTGCGTGTGTGAGTGTGTGTGTGTTTATTAAAGCTCTCAGAATAGCAATCAATCCAATCACTAAGACTGGAAAGATGCGCTAGATAAATCTCAATTGACCGGGTCAATAAACTCACCCGGGATATGGAAAACGGGTGGATATTTCTCAAGTGCTTCCAAGTACCCAAGTCTTATACGTTTTTCACTGACATTAGCACTTTGACTCAACTAATAATCGTCCTAATGACAACCATGATGATGATAGTAATAATCAAATAAAAAGGAGAGAAATAAAAAGAACAAACACTACAATAGAATAAATCTATGTTTTTTTTGTTGTTGTTGTTCAACTAATCACGCTAAAAGTAAGTGTTAAAATGTTCCTATCGAGGCACAGCCCAGTAGTTAGCGAGTAACAACGCCAGGCTAAAAGGTTTTACGTTTTCAAATCATGAACACAATTAAAAACAAATACAGCAACAAATTGGTTAATTTCAATGCACATCAATTTTTACTGGGTTATTAAATGTCGAATAAAAGTCTTTTATTCATTATCTCACCCCAAACAAGGTGATAAAGCCACTAAGACGCAAGGAGTGAAAGAGAATAAGAGAACTTTAAGAGGAACCGTAAACTCAATGTTGAACATAAAGCAAGGAACAAATTCCTGTTCATAAGACGAGGGGACCGGACAACAGGCGAAACTATCAAATCCTATTGTGAGGAAAAGAAACAAAAAAAATAAATAGGAAATAGAATTTCAGAAGTATAGAGTTGAAGTAGACTTCAGAAGGAACCGGAAACCCAATCCTAAACAGGAAACAAGGGATAAACCTCTTCTCCTGTTCAAAAGGCCGAGGAGGGGTGTTCACTTGACGATAACTGAATCTACCTAGTCCTATTGAGAAGAAAAAATAGTAAATACTATTTCAGAGTAGAGGCAAAGACATTAGAAGTATAGAGTTGAAGTAGATTTAGAAAGAAACCGGAAACTCAATCCTAAACACGAAACAAGATATAAACCTCTACTCCTGTTCAAAAGACCGGGGAGGAGTGTAAACAGGACGATAGGCGAACCTACCTACTCCTGTTGCGAAGAAAAAAATAGTAAATACTATTTCAGAGTAGAGGCAAAGACATTAGAAGTATAGAGTTGAAGTAGATTTAGAAAGAAACCGGAAACCCAATCCTAAACACGAAACAAGATATAAACCTCTACTCCTGTTCAAAAGACCGGGGAGGAGTGTAAACAGGACGATAGGCGAACCTACCTACTCCTATTGCGAAGAAAAAAATAGTAAATACTATTTCAGAGTAGAGGTAAAGAGATTAGAAGTATAGAGTTGAAGTAGATTTAGAAAGAAACCGGAAACCCAATCCTAAACACGAAACAAGATATAAACCTCTACTCCTGTTCAAAAGACCGGGGAGGAGTGTAAACAGGACGATAGGCGAACCTACCTACTCCTGTTGCGAAGAAAAAAATAGTAAATACTATTTCAGAGTAGAGGTAAAGAGATTGGAAGTATAGAGTTGAAGTAGATTTAGAAAGAAACCGGAAACCCAATCCTAAACACGAAACAAGATATAAACTTCTACTCCTGTTCAAAAGACCGGGGAGGAGTGTAAACAGGACGATAGGCGAACCTACCTACTCCTGTTGCGAAGAAAAAAATAGTAAATACTATTTCAGAGTAGAGGCAAAGACAGAAGTATAGAGTTGAAGTAGATTTAGAAAGAAACTGGAAACCCAATCCTAAACACGAAACAAGATATAAACCTCTACTCCTGTTCAAAAGACCGGGGAGGAGTGTAAACAGGACGGTAGGCGAACTTATCGATACCTATTCGAACCTAACTATGCCTAGAAAATATAGTCATACTTTTGTTTTAGTGTTTAATTTATCATAAATCCGGATTACACTTTAGTCAAAATGTAGAAATATCTACAATTTATACTTGAGTGCATAGGTCGATATAAGTCCGATTTGTGATCGTGTCCGTATGGAGTCATTGCGCTGGTTAATGTTTGAGTCAATAAGTCTAGATTCTTCTCCAGTTCATAAGTAGATATAGTTTTGGTTTATACTAGTGTCCCTAAGTGATATATTATCGAAATATTGTTGAACATTGTCAAACACTATATTTTCTTTTCTTTCCGTTTTTCTTTTCTTAAATCGAGCTCTTTTCTAAGTGTTGAAATATATTGAAATAATTACATCAACCATTTTCTTCGTATAGAAATACAAGTACAGCACAATACACCGGCTGAAACTGCAAAATACTTAAAAAAGAAATCAAAGACAAATGCAACCAAGCATATACAGAAACGATAGCAAGATAAACCGCTTCAGGGTCAATATTCTGCCCGTACCAAACAATCTGATGTAGACAAAACCTGTACCCATCAGTGGCTACGCAGTGCAGGGTTGAAAGCTGAAACTGAAGGTTTTATCCTTGCTGCACAGGACCGATGCTTGTTAACTAGAACTTATCAAGGACAGTTACTAAAATATTGTGTTAGTCCAAAATTCAAATTCTGTGATAAATATCCAGAAACAATTGATCATCTTGTATCAGGTTGCACAGTATTGGCACCCACTGAATATAAAACACGGCATGACAGTGTTGGCCAATATGTGCTCAAGAAAATTTGCAACGTCTAAGGGAAGGAAACTGAAAGAAATTAATATGAATACCATCCAGACCCGGTTACGAAGCTAGGATTCGTAAAAGGACTACACAATACACACAGACAGAACAATCAAAGCTAACCACCCAGACATTGTTATTAGAGACAACAAACAAAAAAATGTCCCCTTATTGATATGGAAGTCCCTGCGGACTGTGATGTGTCTTTGAAGATTTTCAAAAACCTATAAAAATGCCAGGACCTTGAAATCGAAGCCTCAAACATGTGGCACATGAGAACATCAACAATCCCTGTTGTAGTTGGAGCCCTCGGATTAGTTGGAAAAGATGCCAGTAGACTCATTGAAGGGATTCCTGGAAGCCCATGCCTTAAAAAATACAAAAAAATGTTCTCATGAATAGAGTCCACACCTAACGAAGGGGTTTATTTATGTAATTTTTTTTTTTAAATTGGTCAGTGGAAAATGTCATGATGCCATTTCTGACTTTTTCTGGGCGGGACCCGGAAAGAAATGTGTACACACCAGAAATCAAAAGAAATAAAATAATAATAATAATAATAATAATAATAATAGTCAAATGAAGTTACAAAAAGCTAGGAGCACAAGGCGTTACATGGCAAATACCTAAAAAAATAAGCAGATGTGGACCAACAGAGAACACATCAGTGACCAAGGAGCACTATGTTGAAAGCTGAGACAGAAGGCCTAATTATTGCAGCTCAGGACCAAAAACCTCGCAATCAGATCCTATCCTGTCACATAATCAAGGATAGAAGCCGAAATGCAGGATCTGCGCAAAATATGATGAAACTGTCGATCATATTATCTCAGGAAATCCGGAACAAGCAAAAAATGAATATACTCACAGACATAACAAGGTAGCAACATATGTGCACTGGAAGATATGCAAGAAGCACAAAATCGAAACCACTGAGAGATGGTATAAGCAACAAGCAGACACAGTTACCCAAAATAACGATGTAACTATCCTCTGGGACATTCCAATTCAAACTGACAGGGAAATAAAAGCCAACAGACCTGATATTATCATAAAAGACAAGAAATTCAAGAAGTGTATGCTTATTGACATAGCAGTATCATTTGAGAGAAACACCAGTTGAAAATTATCGAGAGATTGTTCAAATACAAGGACCTGGACATCGAGATTAGCAGCATGTGGGGAATAAAGATTGAAACTGTACCAATAGTAATCGGAGCACCGGGCCTCGTTAGCAAAGGAATGGACAATTTTACTAACAGTGTCGCAGGTAACATCAACATACAAGTTTCCCAGAAGATGTAAAAAGGTTGTATGTATTCTTTGTAAGAAATCAGCTTGATTTGGTTTATTTTGTTTTGCGGCATATCAACCTGTTTTAGGATAGGTTCATATGAATAGAATATGTATTTTTTGCAAGAAATCAGTTTGTAGATCAGGTTTCATTAACGTATTTTTGTAAAGAGGACTTTTGTCGAAAGTCAAATATATTATATATATTTCAAAAATGTATAAAAATCTATTTTTGTTTTCATAGTGTTTTGACCCCAGTTTGGGGGTAAACTCTTTGTCCCTAGATGGAAAAATAACAGGTGCTACCACCCGGGTCGTTGTGGACCTGGAAACAGCAGCAATTAAGAGGTGGTTCCACGCCCCTCAAAAAAAAAAAAAAAACAACCTCCAGATCAGAAGCCTTGCTGCCAGATGTAGTTTATCGTCATACCCAGGACAAGTATAACTAGAGTAGCGTAATTATTTGGGAAGGTTATTAGAATTATCAGGAACTTATAGTGGCGGGGGGGGGTAAACCATTTTAATGCAGATAGAAATCAATTCAGTACACAAAAACAGAAAGAGGTATAAGACAATGATGCATCTTCTCGCCGGACTTATTCACCGTCCTGGGTATGACGATAAACTACGTCCAACAGCAAGGCCACTGATCAGGAAGTTTTGAGGAGCGTGGAACCACCTCTTAATTGCTGGTGTTCCCAGGTACACCTTGGTCCGGGGTGATGGTACCTGTTAGGGTCCCAGATATGGGAAAATAGTTAACGCCCAACTGAAGTAGAAAGCCTTATGAAAGTGTAAAAATAGGTTTTAATAAATAAATACTTTGTAAAAAATTATTACCAGAAATAAATTTTTCAAGAAAATATCTATTAGCAACAATACATTTTTTAAAATAATATTACCAGCTATACATTTTTGAGGAAAAAAATTATTACCAGAAATAGATTTTTGACAAAACAAAATATTACCAGGAAAAAATGATGTCGGCATTAAATAACCCATTGAGGTTGATATGTCGTACAACAAAATAAACCAAATCAAACTGATTTCTTACAAAGAATACATATTCTATTCATACGAATCTATCCTAAAAATCTTGTCAGCATTAAATAACCCATTGAGGTGTTGATATACCGTAAAACAAAATAAACCAAACCAAACTGATTTCTTACAAAGAATACATATTCTATTCATACGAATCTATCCTAAAAATCTTGTCGGCATTAAATAACCCATTGAGGTGTCGATATGCCGTAAAACAAAATGAACGAAATCAAACTGATTTCTTACAAAGAATACATATTCTATTCATACGAATCTATCCTAAAAATGTTGTCGGCATTAAATAACATATTGAGGTTGATATGCCGTAAAACAAAAACCAAAACAAATTGATTTCTTACAAAGAATACATATTCTATTCATACGAATCTATCCTAAAAATGTTGTCGGCACTAAATAACATATTGAGGTTGATATGCCGTAAAACAAAACAAACCAAACCAAGTGAGTAATTTAAAAAAAAACTTTTTACAGAAATAAAACCATCCAAGATTGTAAATTTCCTAAAAGAAGTTGGATTGTCCTAAAACATATGAGTACTTGAAAAATGATTCAAACAAATGGTTTTTAAGAAGCATGGTACCAAAAAGGATATTTATACTTAGGACCAGAAAGGATCAGTTGACATTTCTAGGTATACATACACACCTTTTTTTCCAAACTATCGCTATGAATCTATTTCAAAATTTTGTTGGAATTAAATGACCCACTGAGGTTTTGATATGCCATAAAACAAAACAAAACAAACCAAATAAAAAATATAAGTAATTGAAAAATGGTTCAAATATATATTTTTCGGCGAATGTTAGGGTAATATTTGTTACCCGCCCTGCTTTCTCTTCCATTCGTAAGGACGTCCTCCCTCCCCATCATGTTAATTCAGTGATTTACCAATACAAGTGTAGTTGTGGACACGACTACATAGGGAGGACGTCCCAGCGTTTGGATTCGAGAATAAAACAGCATTTACCCACCAGGATTTTGAATCCGTCCTCCAGGAATAGCCAACTGACTAACAGTTCTGGTTCTGCTATTTCTGAACATTTAATAAATATAAGGAAATGTGTGGAAAATTTTAGTGGTGACCGATTTATAATTTTATCGAGATCCCACTCGACATTTCACCTCAAGGTTCTAGAGTCCTTGTATATCAGATCTCGTGAGCCTTCCCTTTGTAAACAGAGGGAATGCTTGCTGGGTCTGAATATTATCGGACTCTAGTCTCTTGAAATTCATAATTTTTTTTCTCCCCATTCGATTACATTCGTTAATTAAAATTAATTTACACGCTTTTAAATTCCCAGAATAAATAAACTTGATAAGTCCTGGGACGAAACCGGTTGTTTTTATTTTAGCTTTTGCTTTTAAAAATGCCTTCTAAATATTGTCTTTTCCTATCTATTATTAAATTCTGTACCACGAAAAACTTATTTAAATATATATATATATACATACACACCTTTTTTTTCCAAACTATCGCTATGTAACTATTTCAAAAATTTTGTTGGCATTAAATGACCCACTGTGGTTTTGATATGCCATAAAACAAAACAACCATCCAAATAAATAAATAAATAGCCGAACTTATTCAACCCATACAGTGAAGCTATTCTGAGAGAATTAAAAGTCCTACCAGGATTTATTATTGGCGGCCACAGTCTAAACAAAATATGATATGCAGATGATACAGTGTTGATAGCAGACATAGAAAGGAAACTACGGGAACCCCTACTAAATGTAGTGAAAGAAAGCATGACGACAGAATAAATGGTAAAAGAAACAGCTCAGCATTCAAATTACAAATTGGAGGTACCAACATCAAACAGGTAAAACAATTTAAATACCTGGGAAGGGTTTTAACAGAGGACGGAAAGCGTAACACCGAAATCCGAAGACGCATTGGGATAGCGAAAGATGCCTTCCAAAACCTAAGCAAAGTATTAAGAGGCAGGAAAACTTCGTTACAAACAAAGAAAATGGCGCTGAACTGCTATATAATATCTGTTTTCCTATATGGCAATGAATGCTGGACAATTTCTTCATAGCCGAAGAAGAGATTTAAACGAAACACAGATACGGTTCTACAGAAGGATGCTGAGAATGATATGAAAATGTGAGCAGCGAGTAATTTTTAAGAAGCATGGTACCGAAAAGGACATTTATACTTAGGACCAGAACGAAACAGTTGACATTTCTAGGTCACATTATGAGGAAAGACTGTAAAAACAAACACGGAATATATTTAAAGGATGTAGGACAGAGGGAAACAGCTAGTACCCTACATAATAAGTAAATGGAGAGTGAAACACGGACATAGAGGGTGGTAAAATTCAAATGTTGCTTAGATTGGAAGTAGTGAAGAGCTATGACTGCGCACACCCTGAAGGAATTTAAAAGGAGACTGATCTTTTCATAGCTTTTCCTTGTTCAATAACGATATTATTTTCTTTTCAATTTTTGCAACGAAAATACAGAAATCAGATCATTATCATCGTGGAGGAAGATCCCACACGATTAATAATTTCTGCTCCTTTATCAATATTGATAAAGTGTTCATTTCAGCTTTTATAACTTTTTATAATATACAAACATACAAAAGTTAGATCATTAGTATAGGGATGAGCCCGAATGAAGACCAAATAATTATTATAATTAAGCTATAAACGTAGAGCATTTTAACAGTATTGCGCTAAAAAAATCGCTACGATGTGCTGCTATTGCTGCATCACATAGAACGGAAAACTAAAAGAAATCGAAATCAGATCAGGAAAATACAAATTGTTTGTATTTAATCTAATTCATAATTTGCTTTTAAGAAATATTTGTTAATCTGATGCTTAAAATTATTTTTCATCCTTCTAACTTTACAAATATAAATATAACTAAACTACAACAACCTCTATTTGGTTGTAAAAGTTAGCTTTTAATAACTCGTTTTATATAGCAAATATATACGGTATTGAAAATACCTTAATTTGCAACGAATGACTGCAAAGGTTTTAACAAAAAAATGATGCGAATTCGGAGACATTTGAAAACTTTGAAGTCGGGAGGAAAGTTATTCCATTTGTTTGTAACTCTCGCAAAGATTTATTCCTGTTCAGAATTATTTATTTATTTCTTTACAAACGCATTGTTTGCGAAGGATCCATAAAGCGACCATTGCAAAATCCATCCATTTTATGCTTTTATTGTCAGGGTAAAGAGATTAATTTTGAGCAAGGGAGGTAATTTAGCCAGTAGCCTGGACCAACAATAAAAGTTTGAAGCTAAGAAAAGGTGGCGTGTCTACTGATCTTACGAGTTTACAACTCTTTCGGGCGATTAAACAGTATTTAAATTGACACAAAAGTCCCACACAAACGTATATATATATATATATATATATATATATATATATATATATATATATATATATATATATATATTGTCATAGACTGTTTCGCAGACGTGTATATATATATATATATATATATATATATATATATATATATATTGTCATAGACTGTTTCGCTGTCATATATATATATATATATATATATATATATATATTGTCATTCACAGATAGACTGTTTCGTTGACACACACACACACACACACACACACATATATATATAGATAGATAGATAGATAGATATAGATATATATAAAGGTTCTATCCCTATCTTCGACTCCAGTACAAAGCCTGCTTGCCTTAAATGCATTTACCAGCACACCACTGAAAAACATTTTGCCTTCATAAACAGTCTTGCAAATTACCACTCTCTCTCTCTCTCTCTCTCTCTCTATATATATATATATATATATATATATATATATATATATATATATATATATATATGAGAATTAACCCTTCTAGATTCGATAAATTTCCTAATTATGATTATCTCAAATCCGCCTAATAATTTCTATCGCTTGTATATCCTTGCTTGAACTGACTTCTTGTAATGACTCTGGATGGAGCGGTTTCGGGATAGAAGTCGTGGGGGGGTGCAGTTGTATGTTTAAAGGAAATTCAGATGAGTTACAGGACGGAATTTGTGAAGAGCAGCGCTATATCAAGCCTAATTCGTTACCTGGTTGTCACCGATGTCTGTTGTTACAGTTGGTATGACGTTTGCCTCATTTCGTAACTGTCCGGTTTCAATTCTCGGTAGTGGATACGCACTGCTGATGAGTCCCAAGTATAGAACAAAACGCCTCCCAGTGCTTTCTGCATTCTCTTGAGGTTTATTCTAGACTCGATGAATTGCTGACTGCAAATGCTTACTTACAAATACTGCAAGAGTTTGATATTGTTAACAAACCCATACAAATAAAATGAGCAGGGTATTTCCAACAGGATGGTGCACCGCCTTATTTTACTTTTACTGTTCGCGATTGTTTACATCAAAGTTTCCCAAATTGTTTGTCAGGTCGTGGCAGACTTTTGGCATGGCCACCAGACACCCCTGATCTGACAGCCTCTGACTTCTGGTTATGGTGTATGATAAAGGATCGTGTGAATAGCAAAAAAGTTAGAGATATTGAAGAACTCAAGGACAAAATAAAAGGTGTAATATCAAACATTCCCCGTGAAATGTGTGTCAAGGCACTTAATTGTACTGTTGATCGCTGGTTTTTGCGCACAAATCATACAAGTGGACAGGCGAAGACTGGCCAATAAACCCTAAATAAATGGTTCCTCTCATACTAGTGTTAACATAATTTCGACTCATCTTCTCATACTTAATTTCGTTTTATCTGCGATCATGGCTCTCCACTTCTTCCTATCACTTGTAGCTCTCAATAAATTTCGTCTCTCTGCCATCTCCGCTTAAGCCTATTTGCTTAAGCCCGCCAGGTATGTCATGCGTTGCTTTCTCTGGTCTCTCTTTCTCTCTATTCGACCTGTGAGTATCAGATTCTCCAGGCCCACCTTTCTCATTACGTGTTCCAGAAACTTCAGCTGCCTCTTCCTGATGTTAAGTATAAGCCTCCTCCTTGTTTGCATCCTCTCCAAGACCTCATCGTTGCTCACACGCTCGGTTCAGGATATCCTTAGCATCCTTCTGCAGAATCATACCTACGTTGCCTCGAGTCTCTTCTTCATCTTTGAGAAGACCGTCCAAAATTCACAGCAGTAAAGGAATACAGAGGTCACGTAGCAGCTCAGTACTCGTCTTTGTTGCCAAAGAGATCCTCCAGACTCGTAATACTCTGCCCAACTTTTGGAATGCGTCCTTGGCTATCGTAATATGCACTCGCCGTCCTCACTCTGTATATAATGATCTGAGTATCTTCGTCCATGGAGTAATGAAAGCAGAAACGACACTTAAGCTTAACATCAGAAACAAGACAGTTGAAATTTCTGGGGGCACATAATGAGGACGGAAGGTTTGGAAAATTTGACACTCCCGGGACATATTGAAGGCAAGTGGAACAGAGGAAAACAGTGCATAACCCATCTAGCGAGGTTGTGTACATGATTTGCAGAACAGTGATTACGAGGGGTAGCGAAAAGGCGGAATTTACTAAGGAACAGGAAATTGTGGAGAGCAATGATCGAAAAAGTCTTGAAGGGACACGGCAAACAGAATGAGCTCATTTTCATGAAAAGAAGCTTGATGTCTTGAGACGGAGAGAGAGAACTAATGGACCGTTTATTCTGTAAGCGGACCGAGGAAGATCGATGAAAAACATCGGGTTACATGCTATGGCAACAGAATAGATTTTAGCGTCATGTGACAAAACTGATCTTTCGAGATTAAAACAAATTTTATTTTTGGTGTGTTGCCGTCACTTGATTTGAATCACTTCTAAAATGTTTGATCGTTTTCTCTCAATCTCTTTCTCTGTCTTTCCCTTTTTCTCTTTGTCTGTTTGTCTTTTGCAGTTGATTGTCTGCCCTAATCTGACTGTAATTAACGGGAGCGCTATTGATTTATTCCAAATCCAATCCATTCTATTCTATGTCTAAACGAAGAATTCCTGTTTCAGTACACTCTATTTAATATGTATATTTTTGTTAATATATATATATATATATATATAATACTAATAATCTTATAAATATAAGCAGCTATACTCGTCCGGCAAAACTTTGATGTTTTAGCTTGTAAATGAACAAACCAATACCCAAGGGAAAAAAGGGGAAAAAATAAAAGAACTAAGAACATGTACTTCCGGCGAAAATACTCGTCCTAAGAAAAAAAACCTCCAAAATATGTAAAGTAAAAATAACTAAGCAATTTGCCCAGTAGAGCAAATTAAGTAAACCTAAAGAGCCAGACAAACCTACCGAAGTTTCATCTACGCGGATCGTCAGGGTCAGTTTACCCTGACGATCCTCGTAGGTGAAACCTAGGTAGGTTTGTCTGGCTCTTTACGCTTATATATATATATATATATATATATATATATATATATATATATATATATAAATATATATATATATATATTAATAATCATATTTATTATTATCATATATGTAATAATCCCTCATTTATACATGTTTCATTAAAGACGACAGACACGGTACTGCGATTAAGTTTATTTATTTATTTTTTGTGTTCGAACAAGCATTTTCTTTTCTGGACACAGTTTGTGTAGAAACTGTTCAAATGTTCTGCAATTTCGAGCGCTTTCGGTGATAAATTTAGCCATTGTCAATGATGATTTTATTTTTACATTTTAACTGGATCTATGGGTTGTATGTATGGTTTTGGAGTTATAGGAATGTTTTCGGCCGCACAACCACATGCCTATCCAGACGCCTTAATTTTCACTTATCCTATGACAGATCCATCAGAACCCACTTAAACACACGCACAAAATTACCAGACCCCATCTAAAACATCCTAGTAGAAAATACAAGCATAATAACCTCAAGCACATGTAAAAAAAAAAAGTTTAAAAATAATGGAAGACTTAATAATAAAAAAGAAAAATATAATATTAAATACGAACATGGCCACAATGTAGTGTGTTCGGAAAATTATACATCCCAATAACTACCTTGTCTGTCATCTTTAATGAAACATATATATGTATATGTGTGTGTGTGTGCACGCGCGCGCGCGCTTCACACACACATGCACACACACACACACACACATATATATATATATATATATATATATGAAGCACACACCCACATAATATATATATGTTTCATATATATATATATATATATATATATATATATAGTCATCCACAGACAGACTGTTTCGCTGTATCACAGCTCAGTGTGACTAGACGTCCGATTGCTTCAAACCGGAATCGAAACCAGACTGATTTGACTCAAGCCAATCGTCGCACGGCAGGGAAGGAAAGGAATCTTAATTCCTAACGAAACACGCCAATTCATAGAACTCAATTCACTTTTACTGGAAAAGTAATTCTTAATAGCAGTAGGAGCTGCTGTTTTTAAAACCACCCTTTTCCCTCGAGAGCCGAACCTAATTTCCGGGAGCATATATAGTCATCTACGGCTCCTGTTGCTAGACACCCGGTTGCTTCAAGCCAGGATCGAAACCCGACTGATTTGGCATCAGATCTCTTACCTCTAGGTCATCGTCGCACGGCTTTCTCTATACGAAACACGCCAGCAGCTCATAGAACTCATAGAAAGAATTTTACTTGAAGAGCAAGCATGATTCATTGATTAATATAGACATATATGTCTTATTTTTATATCAGTTTGTTGATGTTAAGATGAAATTCATCAAGTACGGCGCCATATTTTTTTCCTTCTGTTATGGAATCTTACGCATAATAATAATAATGGACTATTCCATACTTAATAAATACTGCGCCTCAGGAGTAGGCAGGGAGTCAGTAGTTCAAGTCGAGTCAAGAGTCGAGTCAGAGGCAGTCCGAAACAGAGTCGCGTTCAGACAATTACTGCAAGACATTGAAATAGTGATACTGGTCGAGACTACATTGTTCTCTCTACTAAACCTGATTCTTCATACTAACACTTGTACTTCTCTGTATATATTCCTGTTTGTAATATATCTGTGTTATTCCATTCTTCTTTATTGGTTCTTCCTTGGACTATCACCGTGGTACAAGGAATCAGACCATAACACTTTCTCAAGTACTTTTCTTATCCTCCAAGATCATCCTCAGACAAACTTATTGCAACTATGATAAAATCTGTGATGGGGATTTTTTAAAAACACGCATGAACACGTTCTGTTATAATTATCTAAAATTGTTTAATTTATCTGTTGTGTCTTTGGACCTTTTTACAAAACAAGCGTGCCAATGTAAGAGAGTCGGCCAGACATTGGTAGAAATTCAAAAGGGCATTAAATATTGGTTAAATGCACGCATTACTTCTACACTCGTAATAAATTTTGTTGAGTGTAGGTTGATTGATTTTGATATAGAGGGCTTCGAAAAAAAAATATATAGATAGAGAGAGAGAGAGAGAGAGAGGGGGGGGAATCGGAGAGCCGAGTTCGAATTCCAGTCGAATCCATTACATTCACTGACGGGCTAATACACTTGGGAAAGTTATTGATCCTCTTCTTCAACATCCAGCTATTGGTAAATAGCAGAGGAAAGATTTGGATTTATAGCCTTAGATGGCAACTGGTCTAAGAGAAGGACAACTCTGAATACAAAACGTGTGGAGGGTCGTTGGGAGACTTTGTGGCACGTAGTGCACTAGGTCTCTGCATGCGGCCCTTCAAAATGTTTGGTTGGTTCTGTACAAAACCTTCACCACTATAATCAAATCATATGTGCTGGTGTCTGGGCTGTATGTTCCTAGGAACTGAAGTCGAATACGACGGCAGAGTCCACACACACACACACACACATATATATATATATATATATATATATATATATATATATATATATATATAATACACACAAACATATATATATAATACACACACACACATATATATATAATACACTCACACACACACACACATATATATATATATATCAAAACATTCCCTTTATATATACATACATTTTTAAAAAGTCGAAAAACCGTCACTGAATGGCCTTGTGGCAGGTATCATGATAGCTATCGTTAAAATCGAAATCGGCTGTAAACATTATTGGACCCATTGACGATTGCATCTAGCATGAAACAGACTGTCGCCTCTGAGTGTTGACTTCTATGTTCACTTTTATATTTACACACGCTCTATCTCTGATATTGAGCACTTTATCCCATAAATATAGCATATCTTAAGACTATATTTCTCGATATATATATATATATATATGTGTGTGTGTGTGTGTGTGTGTGTGTGTGTGTGTGTGTGCCCAGGTAAGCAATCACCTGTAAGAATGTACGAAAAATGAATGAAACGTTTATAAAACACACACACACACACACACACACATATATATATATATATATATAAATTTTATATATATAAGCATATATAAAAGCATATATTATTAAATATTACAGACAATGAATGCCTATTATGTTTGATCATGTGCCGTTCCAAACTCCATATATTTGCTTTAATTTCGGGTGTAAATAAAGACAGAAATTATCCAAAATTTGGATATTTTTTATTAAGCTGTTCCATGAGCTAAGGTTTCGGCTCACATGATCCATCTTCAGAGTTGTTATACGGACATATATATATATATATATATATATATATATATATATATATATATATATATATGAATAAAAATGGCAATAGGAAAACTAGTAATTGCTGATGCGTTTCATTCAATGTGGACTTTATCAAAGCAAAATACGAAATGAATTTAACTGAACAAAGTAACTAAGAAAAACAAAAAAAACAGAATGTTCCTAGCAACTGGAATGTAGATAAACGCTATTTTCATATTGTTAACTGAAAATAACGTCGGTATTTGTCACGTGTGGAGAATATTATTATTATAACTGTGTTGATGTATTCAATCATTTTCTTTTGATTTTATGAATCCGTTGTGTACATTTGTTTGTGATAGCAGTAATTTTGATAAGAAAGATGAAATGGGGAAAAAACCTGGGCGTAGATTAATATTTGGGTAATATTCTATGGCGGCACTCTCCAGAATTTTCCTTCTGAGTGAGTTATTTTCTTTTTTATGAGTGTAGCATTTTTTAAATCAAAATCATGGTTGAATTTATTTCTATGTATGACTAGTGCATTAGCTAAGTTGTTTTTGTAAGGTCTCTTTAAAAGAGACCTCACAAAAAACACTCCACCCCGGGTCAGGAGGGCGGGGTATTACTACTGATCATTAAAAAGATATTTCTGTTACTTCGTAAATGTTTCTATGTAGCTTAGAAAGAATGTATTAGTATACATGTCAAATAGCAAATCACAAGAAAATAACAATAATAACAATAATAATAATGCCAGTCATAGTAGGTGCGCTTGGAATGATAAAAAAGGAACACAACAACACATTGAAAAAATCCCTGGAAATCCCAGCTTAACAGAAATACTAAAAATTGTCTTGATAAGCACAACCCACACACTAAAAAGAACTTTGTCCTTGTAACTCTGGTGATGTTATGGGAGTTAGAAAAACAAATAATGAAATGTAGCCATAACAACACTCCCCTACCTGCCTTAGGTCTTCCCGCACACTTGGTAGGTCATGTGACCATATAAGAAATCGAAATATAATAATAATAATAATAATAATAATAATAATAATAATAATAATAATAATAATAGTAGTAATAATAATAATAATATCATCAGGTTGCACGATATTGGCACCCACTGAATATAAAAGCTTACGGAAAGGAAATTCCAAGGAATTGGTATGGACACCACCCAACCCAGTTATGGAGATAGAACCTGTGACAATACACGCAGACAGAACGAGTAAAGCTAATCGCGCTGACATCGTTCCTAGAGACCGCAAAGACAAAATGTACCTCCCCATTATTGGTATGGCAGTCCGCGCAGACTGCAATATATCTTTAAACATCTTCAAAAAAACAATCAAAATACAAGAACCTTGAAATCGAAATCTCAGCAATATAGCACAAAGGGACATTAACAATTCCAGTTGTAGTTGGAGCCCTCGGATTGATTAGAATTCCAATAGACTCATTGAAGGGATTCCTGGAAGCCCATGCCTTAAAGAAATACAATCAAATGAACTCATAAGTACAGCTCACACATTATGAAGAGCTTTATGTAAAATGTGTGTGATCTTAGATTATTTGCAGAGAGGGGGTTATACAAAAATGATTATAGGAGGATGTCATGGAGCCTTTTCTGACCTTAGGTCTCTGGTTGGGATCCAGAGGGAAATATGTATACAACAGAAATCAATGGAAAAAATAATAATAATAATAATAATAATAATAATAATAATCGGGTTCTTCCCGTCAGTCGTCTTGCTCATTTTAATTAGCTTTTTCTTATTGCGGGGAATACATAATATTTATCAGTTTATCATTTATCAGTCTATTAGCAATTGTAAATGCTTATTGGAATAACAGTCGAAGAGAGAATGTGAGAGCAGTGAATGAGTTCATGATGGTCGTAGTGGCGCGAGGCAAGCACAGGGAAAATTTTCCATTAGACACTTACGTATGGTTACGTTCAACTCAACACAAACGCAAATAAGCACACATTCCCCTAGACCGACGTTGACTATTTTTCACAATAAAGCTTTTAAACCATATGACACTTAAGGGTCATCTCTTCGTGTTTTTCAATAATGTCTGTGTCTTTGCTTCAAACAAGATGGCGACTGAATTGTTCAGTTCTCATGAAAAAAAAAACTATACGAAAAAAAAAAAAAAGGAAAAGGAAAAAAAAAGAAAAGAAAAACGCGTTTATCGGACAAACAATTGTATTTTAATTCCACTCTCGGGCGGAAATAGGGTAATGCACCAATGTCGCCACTCAATGATCGACAAAAGATTGCAAAACTCGTTCGATTCGTTGGAACGAGGAGAAAGGGTGAGAGGTTCGTGAGTCAGTGGAGGAAACGGTGCTTCGGCTACGTTTAAAAAGCTCATCAAAAAACGATTTATCAAGTCAAAATGGCGGCCTGGAAACAGATAAAAACTGTTATTTCTTCCTTGTGGCAATTGCTTCCGCGCTGGAACAAACATGGGCATTTATCAGTGCATATCTATCTGCCTTTCTATCAATCTATCTACTGCAATATGTCCATATCTATCTATCTATCTATCTATCTATCTATCTATCTATCTATCTATCTATCGTAATCTGTCCATATCTATCTCAGTCTCTTCAGATCTATCTATCGCAAACTGTATAATTATCTATCTATCTATCTATCTATCTATCTATCTATCTCAGTCTCTTCAAATCTATCTATCTATGTCTATCTATCAAAATCTGTATAATTATCTATCTATCTATCTATCTATCTATCTATCTATCTATCTATCTATCTACCGTAATCTGTTCATATCTATCTCAGTCTCTTCAAATCTATCTATCTATCGCAAACTGTATAATTACCTATCTATCTATCTATCTATCTATCTATCTATCTATCACAGCTTTCTAATCTCTGTCTATCGCTCTTGTCTCTTCTGTTCTGTTTCTTTGCCTCTACTTTCTCTCTCTCTCTCTCTCTCTCTCTCTCTCTCTCTCTCTTACAATATCTATATAAGCCTATCATTCAATCTGTCAGTCTGTTTCACCCCCCTCTCTCTCTCAAACTATTCAGGTAAATCAGTCGTGCAAGTTTTGCCTATACCTGTACAAGGAAGTGTTTACTGTATAGTCGAGATGAAGTGACGAGCTCGTCCAAAGTTTTATTACTTTAAGAGGTTTACAAACATTTTATAAGCATTCTTCTACGCCGGTGATTCTCTCAGCAGTCTTAGTTTAAAATCCATTCATTACAATTCCTTTTATTTAGGTTTCAATAATTCGCAACTTCTCCGCGTCTTCCTGACCTCGGGGAGAACACTCACGAACTCACTAGACGCCCCAGTTTTGCATTTTTACTTTGAAAGTAAAAATAAAAAGGAGCCGTCTATTTCAATTGTGATTATTCACTATAAAAACGTTTGAAAAAATATCGGTTAAAAATAGATCCATTAATTCTTTAGAAATTGCTTTGTTTACGTTTCGGATATGAAACTGAACAGATGTGGGCTCTCGAGAAAAATGTTAGTGAAGAGTTGTGCTTTTCTTTAAAGGGAAAATGGAGACGGTCCTGGTTGTGACGCTCTTCGTAGCCGAGTAGTTAAGCACGCCGGATCAAACAGTGATTTCACTTATAAAGCTGTACGCAGGTTCGATGCCTTTCAGAGTAATACACAATTTTTAAAAATACCTAATACACACCTTTTAAAATAAAAATGGGATGTCTACTTCAAATACGAGTATCTACTAAAGGGTGTTCCAATAGTGTGGACCGATTTAAATGTGAATTAAATTTAAACGTCTAAAGATTTTTCTCTTTTTTCTTTCAAATTTGACGGACATTTAGGCGATATTATTTTTTCACACATAATTGCCATGACTTAAATAACATGATCCAATAGAGAAATAAATAAATTTTCACCAATAACACTGATTTATTTACCGCTGACATTGATCCTTCTTAATGAAACACCCTTATATATAATCCGTCTTAATGAAACACCCTTTAATATGATGCCCATCTTTAAGACATCTTTAGATTATGACATATTCATGACATCTTTCAATTTTGACCATCGAGTGGAGATGTGCCGCCGAAGCCTTGGTGGACATTTGGGTGATATTATTTTTTCACACATAATTGCCATGACGTAAATAACATGAACCAATAGAGAAATAAATAAATTTTTACCAATAACACTGATTTATTTACTGCTGACTTTGATCCGTCTTATTGAAACAACTTTATATATAATCCGTCTTAATGAAACACCCTTTATAATAACGTTTGAATTAATAAATGTGTGTGTGCGTATATATATATATATATATATATATATATATAGATAGATAGATAGATAGATAGATAGATAGATAGATACACCTAGTGAGCTAGACAAACCTACCTAGGTTTCATCTAAACGGATCGTCAGGGAAAGTTCGGCTAACGAGGCAAAGAGAAACAAATATTTATAGGCGATAGCTAAAATTATACCACGTGACCAAAGAACCACAAACACAAACACCTGAGTGGGTGAGGGGGGGGAGGGTAAATATTTATTCAACAAAAATGGGGAGGTAGTGAAAAAAAAAAGAACATTAAGGTGGAATGACAAATAAACGGGAAAACGTCTAATTTAGTAGCCAAGATTTTTCATGTCTACATACGTTAAGGATTTCAGTTTTGGAGTTTAATAGCTGGTTAGGTTGATCATATAAAGCTATGGCTAATTTCTCCTCTGCACATAATTTACAAAATTTAAAAATTTATGACCTCTTCACATAATTTACAAAATTTACAATATATATATATATATATATATATATATATATATATATATATATATATATTACGAAGAAATCATGTTAAAATCGCTGTAAAATTGCAGTTGTGTTTCGATGCGTATCAGTGCATCTTACCAGGCGATTGTAAATTTCTGGCGAGTGAACGATTTATTTAGATTTGTAAAGCAAAATATTACCTCTTTTTACGAAAAAAGGTGGGGGTTATAAGGTATAACATTGCTTTAATTTGTATTGAGCCCTCTTTTAAATTAAATGTTACAAAATATTCGTTCTCATCTCATCTGGATATATATATATATATATATATATATATATATATATATATATATGACCTTATTTTCCCATGTATACATCAATCATTGTACTGTCTACCTCTTGTTCTATTTCCATGTCTCCTCTCTTTTTCTCTATCTATGTCTCTTTATATATATATATATATATATATATATGTGTGTGTATGTGTGTGTGTGTATGTGTGTGTATGTGTGTGTGTGAAAATATATAGAAAATAGGAAAGAACTGGTTAGGTAAACAATCCAAAGTTCTTTAGTATTTTTGTTATTATTTTTAAAAAATAGTGCTCGATACAAAAGTATAGCATAAATATAATTATATATTTAAAAATATGATTCCAACACGCTACATAAGAGTTCTCATGTTTCAAAACAAGAGCCGAAAACTTCAATATAATTATTTGAATTAAATTGAATTAAAGTAAGCTCTGTTCCATCTTCAAGCTAATTTTTTTTTTTTTTTTTTGGAATAACTGATTTCTGAAATTTACGGGTTTTAATAGCAGATTCATTATTGAAATCAAAATTTCCATGGTAACGGCCAGCGCGATTGTTCATATAAAGAGGGGGCGCATGGTGTTAATAATTTGTATCAGTATAGAGTTACATTCATAGGTGTCAAGTCAGGGTAAGGTTGGGGTGTCTAAATTTAAAACGGAAGATGATTTTCGTCTAGTCTGGTTTACGTGTCTATGGAGATTTTTTTATTTTTTTATTTTATTTTTTCTGAAAGTGTATATAAAAAAAAACACTGCCGTGACATTTGTTTTTTGACAACTTCATAAAGGGTTATCTTTTTGTAGGGTATTTAAGCTATTTATTAGTACTATGGATTTTTAAAAAAAATTATGCTAATTATTCAATGCAAAGATTTGATGATGTTGGCAAAAAACTGGTAACTCATGTCTATTGTTTAATAGATTTTTATTATATATATATATATATATATATATATATATATATATATATATATATAGTCAGTATATTTTCATTCAAGCATGTTTGGTTAAATCATTTAAACGTATTATATCTATTTATTTTAGTTTTAATCCTTTCGAGTCCACGAATTAATTTCTTGGTGGCTACAGAAAATTGATCAAGAAAAATTACAAAATTTTCTTTCAAATAATTTTATTTTTCCCAAGTACTTTCAATCTCATCTGACACCATCTTCAGGGGTTGCATATCTACGGATGTGTTATGCGTTCACATCGTAAATTCAAAATATTTTTTTATTTCTATGCAAGGGAGGTAAATTTTGTAATTTTTTTAAAGAAGATTTTTCAATTGAAGTATTTTAATTTAGTATTTTAGTACTTGGGAAAATAAAAATTTTTTGAAAGAAAATTTAGGAATTTTTCTTAATCAATTTTCTACAGACACCAACAAAATTAATTCATGTAATTGAAAGGATTAAATCTAAAAACAAACATAATACGTCTAATATATATATATATATATATATATATATATATATATATATATATATATGTGTGTGTGTGTGTGTGTGTGTGTGTGTGTGTGTATTTCAATTAAAAGGAGCAAATATAATTTATAAATTCATGAATCATTCATACAAAAAACAAATATAAAGGTTAATGATTTAAATGGCGAGAATACATCGTCGCAAACAATATAAATAAGATACATCAACCCCGAACCTGTATATGAATGATATGATGCCTGTTTATAAATTCCAGTTGCATAAGATCTTTTTAATTTTTTACAAGCTTTCGTCTGTTCCTACAGACATCATCAGGTATGGAAGTAGATTTTGTTCTTGTTTTTACTTCTCAGTAATAAGAGGACAACGAAAATAGAGATGTAATCCGAAAAAATGCTATGAGAAATGTGTTATTGCTTTGGAACGCGCAGTCGCAACGCTAAGTTTGAATTTAAATTTTAAGGTTGTGCGTTTTTGTACAAATATAGCAATAAGAGAATTCTTTTTACTGGTAGATTTTAAATCATTAATCATTCAATCATTTAAATGGCTCATTTAATGAGCCATTTAAATCATTGACCTCTATATTTGTTTTTTGTATGAATGATTCATGAATTATATATATATATATATATATATATATATATATATATATATATATATATATATATTATTAAATATAATAGACAATGAATGTCTATTATGTCTGATCATGAGTTCTAATTTTCGAATTTTTGCTTTAATTTCTGGTGAAAATAATTGTCTAGCATTTGGATATTTTTTTATTAAGTTGGTCCTAAGCTTTCGGCACACATGAGCCATCTTCAGGGTGGTTATACAGACATGAAACAAAGATATCCACCGTCAAAGATGATATTTTGTTATTTTGAAATAGAAAATTGCTGTGCGACGATAACTGTCGTGGAATAGCAGACGCAGATCGTAAATTCAAGATCCGGTTCTGTGGCGTCATACCACGCGATAGATCGAAGTATTACAACAGAGCGAATGGCTAGATGAAATGTAATGTATTATGACTAGTTTGAAATGTAATATGTTTAAATAATGATCTGCTGCCCCAATACCTTAAATTCAAGTTACACACACATACACACACACACACACATATATATATATATATTAAAAAAATAAATCTTTTGACAAAAAACAATATTTATAGAAAAGGTTAAATTAATGAAAAACCATCAAAGTTTTAAATTGCTGTACAGTTGGTTGGTTGTCCTTCTGCGTTATTACTGTTTTAAATGTATTTAAAATACTGAAAGGTCTTTGATTAGCATCGCTATCAACAGTGAATCTGTAATTACTTCGCCGGAATTTCTTAAGGCTGCTGCTGCTGCTGCTTTTTCAGCGCGAAGTACATGGTCTGTTAAATCCTCTTCCTTCACTTTCGTTAGGGTCGATAATTCCGTATATAACGCAATTAATTTAGGTTTTCCTTGGCCCATATAATGTTCTCTTAAAATTGGTATCGCTTTTTCTCAGTTGTCTTTTGTATCTCTCATCACTAGCGCTAAACTTCTGTCGTCCAGTACTTCAATCAACTCGGCAAAAATGTCTTCATTCCTTTCCTGATCAATGTCCTCTTTCTTGAGTTCATTTTTTAATTTCAACGTGTGGAGGTACCCAATAATTTTACTTCCCACAGTTCGTAGTTCTTTTCATTTTCGCCGAGTAATAAGTTTCGTGTTCTGGGCACATAACCTGTTGGATTACAGTGGTAAGTCGACATATTATAACGAAAAGGAGTTTGTAGGAAAGGAGAATGGAACAAGAGATGTACAACATAACAGGTTTATTCACCATTTGTCTTACAACAGAAAAAATATAATGGAAGTATGAAATTAAGACAAAAATATTTAGAAAACCAACTTTCCTGCTACGAATCAGGTATCATCAACAGAAAAATACTGAATTTTACTGCCTGACGACATTTAATTAGAAGAAACCGTGGTGGAAGAAAGATTGGTTTTCTAAATATTTTCTCTCTCTCTTTCTCGCTATCTATCTATCTATCTATCTATCTCTCTCTCTCTCTCTCTATATATATATATATATATATACATATATATATATATATATATATATATATATATATATATCAGAGAGACATTGTCGGTTGAACTTAAAAAAAATTACATATACACATAATGGCTAGCTCCTCGTTTTCGAACAAACTCGCCTACTGTATCGGCTAGCCATTACTTGTTGCAGATACCTACTTTTCTGATAATCCCCACAGAGCCCACCCATTCCAAACGGACTTTAGTTACAGTTTTTTGGAGAAAGGGCATAGACTGTCTTGATCTCTAGTTTAAAACAATGCCAGCACGCTCAAACCGTCGGTCACGATGGGTTGTGACTTCGTGCTAGCACAGCGGTGGAGTAATGGATAGCGGCTTGGATTGCGGAATCGGAGAGCCGAGTTCAAATTCCAGTCGAAACCATTACGTTCACTTACATGCTAATACCCTTCGGAAAGGTATGAATCCTCTTCTTCTTCCCGCCCCAGCTATGGGCAAATATCAGGACAGACCGGGTTCTATAGCCTTGGATGGCAACTGGTTTATCACAGAAAAAATGGCAACCTACTGCGGGAAAAAATCTGCTTTGTCAGTCATATATTACGCATGGCACATAATTGACTGACTGGCTAGCACGACCATCGACGGCTCGGCAGAAACAGAATGGAAACAATGATTCTACAGCCATAAACTGAGCGCGAATGAATCATAATACACAAACACAGCAAACTCAAATTATTAGCGGGCAGTTGAAAGAAATTAAAGGAGTCCAAACAAAAATTTCTTGACAGAACAAAATTATATAAAATGAAAGGAGAAAGATGGAATTTTTGCCTTTTGGAAAAAACTTACCAAACTAAAATATAGATAACCCGAATTTATTGAATAAAAAATGAATTAGCGGTTACATGAAGACATAAAAATAAATATTTATTGAAAAAATATAGAACCTGATTGATTTCTGTATTTGCCACCACCCCTCATGTATACGCTATATATATATATATATATATATATATATATATATATATATATATATATATATATATATATATTATAGGATTTTTACATTCGAACGTATGTAAAACCTCTACATAAATGCATTCACGTTTCGATGCATATCATCAGGCGGTGGTAAATGAAGGTTATTACAATTTTTAATATTTACGTACAAACAATTTCTTTTCCTGCGAAAAAGAAAATAAGAAAAGCAAGCAAGAAAGAAAGACATAAGATATAGTCTCCCCTAAAAAGATAAAAGAAAGAAAGACACAAGATATAGTCGAAAAAGAGAAAAGAATGAAAGACAAGATATAGTCACTGCTAAAACAGAAAAAAGAAGAAAGAAACTAAGAGCGAGAAGGAAAGAAGGAGACAAGATATAGACTCTTCTTCAAAGAAACAGAAGAAGAAAGAAAGATAAATATAAGGATGATACAGAAATATAAAGAAGCTAGACAAGATACATTGATAATCGATTCAACCAGTCGAAATAGCCTATGTGAAGTAAACATAGATTCAAAATTCAACGGATACGTATGGCCTATTTGAAACATAATTTTGATACAATGTAACGAACGAACGTTTGACATTTTCGCTGAAGTGGCAGCATATTTTAACAAATATTTCAGAGTATGTAAATAAAAAGACTCTTTAAGAAATAAAAGAAGGGAAAAACAGGAAAAATTTATCAAAATTACATAAGAGAAAATAGAAAATTAAATCAAAATAATAAAATAAATAAATTAGCTAACCGAAACATTAAATCGATGATATAATTAATAAAATAATAAAAAAATTAAAATATATAAAATTAGACTTAAAAGAGTATAACAGTTAACTAAAGTGTTTTTATATGATAAACAATAAAGAATGTTAAAACTTCAGCCGAACATATATACCTCCATATAAAGTATTACCATTAAATGTTAGAGGAATGACATACATACTATACAACCTGAAAACATCTAAATTACAAAGGATAAGTTGAAAATGTTTAACTCGATGTTATTCATCATAAAAGAAGTGCTTATTAAATTTTAAAGTTTAGTAAGATTGTAGAGTTAAAGGCGAAATATGCTTGCAATAGACAGTTCAAATATTTGATTTGACAATTCGTCCCTATTTAAAAATCTGATTATCTGCATTTTCTCCTGTAAACACAGAAAACAGGGTTCATATAAGGATCTACATGTTCTAGCTAGTTTAAAAATTTTCCATTTAACTTTAGGAGTTTTATTTTTTTCTTTCAACTTCCAAAAATATTTTGAAAGTGAAGTTCTATTTCTATAAGTAGCATTAGTAAAAAAGATAGGTGCTTATACCAATGATCATTGAAAGTGTTCATAGTGTTGCCAATATAAAACATTTCAATCCGAGGATTTTCTATTGAAGAAATAGAATACTTATACACAAGGGATTTAGTCAAGCATTTGTTAGATAATGGGCATTGGTTAATATTCCTACAATTACATTTGTTGCATTCGTTAACGATATTAGAATTAGTATTTGCATTATGGTTATCGTTGTTAAATTGGTTAAGTGTTTTATTGTTGTGCAAATTTATTATTTTCCCAAGTTTATTAGTACAACTATAGCTAACTTCTAATGTATTTCTATTAAAAATTTTACTAAGGGGATTGCTTTTCGGAAAATGGTTGTCAATTAAATTTAAAAGTTTTTGGCCTAATTTTGTACAAATTAATTGGTTAAATTTAGTGTGTACCAGATGACCTTTCTGTTTTAATTTCTTTTCATAGAACTATCATTATATTCTATAAACTGAATTTCAAAGGACATATACTCACTATCCCTAAGAACTTTATCATACGTAGTTCTATGTTTCTCCAAAACCTCTTTGTTAGAAGTGTGTTGGCTAATCCAACGTTCTACAGAGGAAGGAATATTTCGGATTAGAGTGAGTGAATTAGGATGGATATAGATTAGGTTGGCATTGTTCTTCACATAAGGCTGAACATTTTTCAATTTTAATATTACATCTATAAAATCAACTTGTTTGATATTAGTGCTTATTTTCACGTTAAGATCTAAACTCTTAAATTCGCTGTGAATCATTTTCCTAAGTTTATCAACTTTATTTCGGGCCTTATCTAACACCTCGACTTCAGTCACTTTCTGATCGTCATGACGGGACTTCCGTCTGTCTATAAATATTTTCATGGCAACTGTTCTAATGTGTCGTTGTATCGCGACTATATGAATATAAGCTTACAACTAGCTTGGAAAATAGCTATCATCGATTTACTGTTGAAATAGCTAAACGTAACCGGAAGATCCATCATAATAATTTATTTTCTCACACATATCATCTGTGGAAATCTTTTCCGGATTCTTTTTTCCCTGTTGCTCATATATATATATATATATATATATATATATATATATATATATATATATATATATATGAAGAAATATACTCTTAAGGTGTGCTGTATTTATGGGATAATGTGCTCAATATCAGAGATAGAGCGTGTGTAAATATGAATGTCTGACGATTGCATCTAGCATGAAACAGCCTGTCGCCTCTAAGTGTTGACTTCAATGTTCACTTTTACACACATATATATATATATATATATATATATATATATATAATTATTTATTATAAATTGTTACAAAACAATAGCATAGTTGATACAAGATGGAGACAATCTTTGTTTCTCACCCGCCGAGATGCTTCCGCATCGAAACAAAATTGCACCTTTGTCGCAAGTAATTGTTTTGTCTGTATGTAAAAGTTTATAAGAAATAATTATTGGTCTACTCTTGGTATTGAGCACTATTTTGAATTAATGCCGTGAACGTTTAAATTTATATTCTTTTCTTCCTCATTACATCTGCATATATATATATATATATATATATATATATATATATATATATAAAAGTGAACATAGAAGTCAACGCTTAGAGGCGACAGTCTGTTTCATGTTGTCGCCTCTAAGTGTTGACTTATATGTTCACTTTTATATTTACACACGCTTCATCTCTGATATTGAGCACTTTATTCCATAAATATAGCATACCTTAAGACTATATTTCTTTATATATATATATATATATATATATATATAAATTCATGAATCATTCATACAAAAAACAAATATAGAGGTTAATGATTTAAATTGCGAGAATACATCTTCGCAAACAATATAAATAAGATACATCAACCCCGAACCTGTATATGAATGATATGATCCCTGTTTACAAATTCCAGTTGCATAAGATCTTTTTAATTTTTTACAAGCTTTCGTCTGTTCCTACAGACATCATCAGGTATGGAAGTAGATATTGTTCTTGTTTTTACTTCTCGGTAATAAGAGGACACCGAAAATAGAGATGTAATCCGAAAAAATGCTATGAGAAATGTGTTATTGTTTTGGAACGTGCGGTCGCAACGCTGAGTTTGAATTTAAATTTTAAGGTTGTGCGTTTTTGTACAAATATAGTAATAAGAGAATTCTTTTGTACTGGTAGATTTTCCGTCAATGTGGCATGAACTATATTGTTCAATAATTACAGGAAAGTCACACTTATGATCCGAAAGTTGCACGTTGGATCAGTTATTTTAATTTTAATTAAGAGGTGCAATTATAATTTATAAATTCATGAATCATTCATACAAAAAACAAATATATATACATACACACGCACACATACATGGACGCACGCACGCACACGCACGGTAGAGTAAAGGATAGTGGTTTGGATTGAGGAATCGGAGAGTCGAGTTCGAATTACAGTCGAATCCATTGCACTCACATGCTAATACCCTTAGGAAAGGTACGAATCCTCTTTTTCTCCCTCCAGCTATGGGTAAATAGCAGGACAAATTGGGTTCTATAGCCTTTGATGGTAACTAGTCTAAGAAAAGGACGACCCTGAATTCCAAACCTGGGTACCTTGTGGCTTGTCGTGCAACAGGTCTCTGTATTCGACCCTTCAAAAAGTGGGGATGGCTCTGCACAAAACCTTCACCACTATAATCAAATCATATTTGCTGGTGTCTGGCTATCGGTTCCTAAGAATTTATCGGTTTGACCCTCATACGTCGAATTCGACGGGAGAGTCGAGCATATATATATATATATATATATATATATATATATATATATATATATATATATTCTAACCTAAACTTCTTTTAAATTTAAATTAAGATTAAATAAATAAATTAAGTTTACTAAATCAGTGAAATGAATTAGGTATTTTGGCCATAAATAAAAATAAATAAATAAAAAAATAAAATAAAAAAAATAAAAATAAAAATAAAAATATTTAAATATAAAATTTTAAAAATAGTAATACAAACATATTTAATATAGAAAAATAATTTTACTTATTGATAGTAATTCAAATATTGAGTTGATGTAGAGATGGTGGCGTAGTGTTGTCGGTTTTTGACGTATTTTTTAACGCCAAGGAGCGGCGTTATTGCGTCATTATTTTCTGCCCCGACCTAATACATTTACTTCAATTAAATAAAAAAAAATAAAAAAATAAATAATGAAAATATTTTAAAGTTGTAATTAAAATTATAGTTAATTAAAATGAATTCTAACCTAAAATTCCTTTTAATTCGTAATTAAATAAATAACTAAAGTTTACTTAATCAGAGAAATGGAAATTTTACTTGAATAATATTCAAGAATAAAATTTTTAAAAAACTTGATGTGATAATAATTCTACAAACTGCAAGGGATTCTAATTACATTTAATTGTTCTTGATAGAAATATAGTATATTAAAAATTAAAAGTAAAAATATTTCAAATCGTAGTTAAAAAAAAGTATTAATCTGACGTAGACACCTCCCAAAAATCTTTAAATATTGAACGAAAAAAATGCCGTTAGAATTTTAGCCGTTAATAAAAAAAATCCAGACGACACGCTTTTAACGGATGTTAGATTTCATTGAAAAATACATCCCTACCCACTACCAAAACGTAACAATAACTGATACATTAAAATATAAACATATTGAACATACTGACACCCCTAGTCTAGCAAAATAGATTTATCTGTAACCTTGGAAACATGAATTTTGTTTTAGCTGTGTATTTAAAACCCTGTAATTTTTAAAGTTACTCCAAAATTCGCTTGAGGATGAAATGGAAGTGATGTCTTTAATTTAAGTACAAAATTAAATTAGGGGCTTTTAGCTTCCATTTTTGAAACATGGTTGGAACTGTGTAGCGAAAAACCATATTTTAAGTCTATTAACTTATAATATATATATATATATATATATATATGCGTGTATGTGTGTGTATGTATATATATATATATATATATATATATATATATATATATATATATATATAGAGAGAGAGAGAGAGAGAGAGAGACAAACAGACAGACCGAGAGAGAGACAGAGAAAGAGTTAAAAACATTGCTTGACACGTTTCATATTTCATATCTGGACCAGATAAGTTGAATATTTAATTTTAAAATCAATTCCTATGACGAGAGGATACATTTCCGTGAAACTCACAATAAGGAAAATTAAGTTGAACATTTAATTTTACTTTAAAGGAACCTGACCAGAGTGTACATTTCTGGGAAACTCACAGTCGGGTAAGATAAATTGAATACTTAATATTATTTGTTACTAAATGTTTACACATACATATATATATATATATATATATATATATATATATATATATATATATATATATATATATATATATATATATATATATATATAGCCTATTCGATATCCGTAATAATTACATATTTCAATCCGTCTTCATTGGTTGCTTTTCAAACCAGATTATTTAATATTGTCATTCCAGACACCCAGTCACCTCAAAAGTATAATTCTAAATGCATTGATCAGGATTTCACTGAAGCTGTGCATTGATATCAGAAAGAAACGAATTGTCATGAATTAATGTCAGCCCAATGATCCTTTGAAAGTGTGACTAAATGACTTCCTACATGCCTGAACAAAAAGAACTAATCGATATTGACACTGCCGTGTCATACGCTCGATTAGTCATGCCTTCATGTTTGAAAGCTTCTTTCGGTTGTGATCGTATAAAAAACAACTCCATAAACGTTACGTCCGGTGAAGGTTATTTATTTATTTGAAGGTGATTTGTGTTTTCGCTCCTGCCGATTTTAGCATGAGATAAAATTTACTTCCTTCTCTATTGTAATCATAGTATCTCGCTATAGGATCGTGAAAGTATACTCCTGCTTGTTCCCGAGAACTCATTAAAGGAAAAAGAAAAGTCGGAAACTCATAAAACTATTTTTTATTTTATTTTATTTTTTTTTTTTTACTTTGTGATTTTTTTTTCTTTGTTTTGGTAGAAATGGAGTCATGGGATCAGGAAAAGCGAGAATAAGTTTTTTTCTTTTTTTTTTTTTCAAATAGAAATTTGAGAAAATAAGAAACAAACTGAGAACTGTTGGCATCATTTGTAGAAGCTTTTACACAGCTCAAAATGAATTGACCACAGGAGTCCTAGGCTAAAAAGCATTGAATTAAGTGAAAATGCATGTTCCTAGTCGCAGAACTAGACCAACATAAATAAAGGTCTCTTGCTGAATTTGCAAACACGCATCTCTAACGTACACGTAAAAGTACACACGCACACACATATATATATGAACACACACACACAAATATATATATACATGAAGACACACGCACACATATATATATATACATACATGAACACACACATACATATATATATACATGAACACACACATATATATATATATACATGAGCACACACACACACATATATATATACATGAACACATACACATATGTATATATATATACATGAACACACACACGCATATATATACATGAACATATACACATATGTATATATATATACATGAACACACACACGCACATATATACATGAACACACATACACACACATATATATACATGAACACACACTCACATATATATACATGAACACGCACACACTCACATATATATACATGAACACATATATATATATATGAGCACACACGCACAAATATATATATACATGAACACATACACACATATATCTATACATGTCACACACACTCACATATATATGTATATACATGAACACACATACACACACATATATATATATGTGTGTGTGTCTGTGTGTGTGTTTTATTTTAATTTCTGCTTGTTTCTCCAATATATTGTTAGGAAGAGGTTTGGCAATTTATTTTATAAATGCCTATTTCAAAAATATTATTGCTATTAGGTTTTGAGGATCTGAGTATTATTTTCATGTAATTTATTATTAAGGATAATATAGGGATACATAATACTACCGAGCAACTCTGTCACGTCGACTTATCATGAAGAACCTATCCCAACTAAATAATCTCAAAATAATCAGAAACACTTCCAAAACCATTATGGATATAATCAGGTGTTCAAACACCCATAGCAATAATATTTCTAAAATAAATTGCCAAAACGCTTCTCCTCAATATATATATATATATATATATATATATATATATATATATATATATATATATATATATATATATGGGTAAAATAGCAGGACAGACTGGGTTCCATAGCCTTGGATGGCAACTGGTCTAGGAGAAGGACAACTCTGAATTCAAAACCTGCGGAGGGTCGTTTGGGAACCTTGTGGCATTCGGTGCACCAGGTCTCTGTATTCGTCCCTCCAAAAAGTGTGAATGGTCCTGCACGAGGCCTTCACCGCTATAATCAAATCTCATGTGCCCGTGTCGGGCTGTCGGTTTCCTGGAAACTGATCTGCTTGACCCTCATACGTCGAATCTCGACGACACCAGAACATATGATTTTGAGTACAGTGATGAAGGTTTTGTGCAGAACCATCCACACTTTTTTTCGAATACAGAGACAAGGACTCCAAACAAGCTTCCGCAGGTTTTGAATTCGGAGTCGACCATCTCCTAGACCACTTGCCATCCAAGGCTAAAGAACCCAGTCTGTCCTGCTATTTACCCATAGCTGAAGGGAGAAGAAAAGGATTCATACTTTTCTCAAGTGAGTGAATGAAATGAATCCGACTGGAATTCGAACTCGGGTCTACTATTCTTCAATCCAAGCCCCTATCCTTTACTCCACCGTACATATGTGCATATATATATTTGGTTGGTGCAAAAATAATGACGTAATAATGTCGCTTTTTTAATGTATTTTAACGTCAAAAAACGACACTATTACGTCATTATTTTTGCACCAACCTAATATATATATATGTGTGTGTGTGTATGTGCGTGTGTGTGTGTGTGTGTGGTTTATATTGCTAATATGCTGAGCAAACCATAGTTACAGTTTCTAGAAAAGAGCGTGTTATCTAGCGTGATAAACAGTTTGAACAAGGCCAGTACGCTCAAGCCGTCGGCCACGATGACTTGTGACTTCGTGCTAACACAGCTATCGACGGCCCCCATGGGTTCAGTCTACCCAATTTCACTCACAAAGCTTGGGTTAACCCGTGGTATGGTATTCAGACACTTTCCAAAGTAAGTTTCGTTTAATCCAAGTATAATTTTATAATTTAAAAGAGTTCGTTCTTAGCGTTAGTAATTGAACAATATACGATGTTACAAGTATATCAGTATTCTATCCTCATTGTTTACGCGCGCTTTTGTGGCACAGCTTGAGTGATATTGAAAGTCAAATTTGTTTAGAAATTAGGACATCATCGCTAGTGATAGTCGATACCACAATTCAAGATACCTCGAACAAAAGTAACTTGATGTGAAGTTTAATTCCCTCTATATTTTCCTCTTCTTGATTTTATGTATTTATAAGGCAAATAATATATGTTTTTTCGAAGGTTACTCTCAGCATCGCTTGGAAATGTAACTGAACTTCAAATTTTAAGTTTAATTTAAAACTTGAGTTTTGGTTTCGAAACAGTAATTTGTGTCGCGATGAATACATATTTTTTTTTTAAATAATTATAATATTGCTTTACCGTGTATCGAGCACTGTTTTTTTAAAAATAAATGCTAAAGAACTCTGGAACATAAATCTGACTGTTGTTTCATTTTATTCATATATATATATATATATATATATATATATATATATATATATATATGTATATTATACTATTAGTAATACTCGGTTGGAAAAAACTCGGATAGCACAACTTGTAAGTATATCAAAACAAATTTTACCCTGGCTCTTTAGGATTTATTTTATATATATATATATATATATATATATATATATATATATATATATATATATATATATATATATTGCAAAAAACAGAGGAAATCATACGAAGGATGAGATGGAAGGCTTACTTTTTCCTTCGACGGAATGACTTACAAAACAAAAGCGAAGAATCTCTATATTTAAATCAGTTAACTTACAATACATATATATATATATATATATATATATATATATATATATATATATATATATATATATATATATATATATATATATATATATATATATATATATAGAGAGAGAGAGAGAGAGAGAGAGAGATGGATTTTAGAATCCAATATTATTTCCTATTATTTAAAACATTAATTTTTGTCGATAAACGTGTCTGATTGTCATTCTTCTTTCTTTTTTTTCCTTAAACAGGAAACATCCTAGATCGAGAAATCCTACAAAAGAAAAATATGCCTGTCGATAGGAATCGAACCTGTATCCCGTTTTCCCTGATAGAAAAACGGAATACGGTTTCGATTCTTTTCAGTGTTGACATTTTTTTCTTTAATAGGACTTCTCGTTTTTTTTTTGTTTTTTTGTTGTTTTTTGGCAAGAAAGGTAATCATGCTCCTCTATGATCATGTACATAAATTTACCATGGAAGGCTCAGAAATTAGTGCACTTTCTATAAATTCTCACCATAATAAATTAAATAATTTATGAATACATGTCGACTGAACAGGGGTAGAGGTTTGTCCCTAGTTTCCTGTTTATGATTGGGTTTGATAAGTCGTAGAAAACGAATCAATCAACATTCCCCTACATATATATGAATACATTAATAAAAACAACCTGAAGAAGTCCTTTCGAAGGATGAAACGTGTTTCTGCTTTGTCTTTTAGTTACCCACCTGATATACAATTTTTTTTTTTTTATATATATTCTTCTATTTGTCGGTGTGTAAGTGTACACATGTCCATTAAGGTTTTCCAAGACGCAAAATGGTTACGGATGCTTAGAGACGCACTGCATAGAACTAACTTCGTCAAAGAGGATGAAAAAAAATATGGAGAGAAAATGGCGGAAACAAAGAAGCGAGTGTCAAAAAAATAAAGAAAAAAAGAGGTCAAATGTTAAAAGGAAACTCGTGCGAAACGGTGAGATGCCAAATCTGAGTATATTTGCATCGGATTGATTGAAAAACATTTGCTGTTTGCATGCAGACGTGGCTCCTTGGTCACTCTTCGCGGCTATCAGATTACCTTTTGTGTCAGGCCCGCTAATCCGAATTAATGTCAATATGGCGACCGGTGGCAACCACTGATCAACGTGGACAGTCAGCCTCAAAATAAATGGGCGTTGTGTGTGGCGGTGTATGGGTTAACGACGACGAAAGCAACTTCCAACACCAATGTACTCTTTGTCGTGTCATAGAAAATAACGTCACTGCTGATTGAGCACGGAACTAAGTTGATAAGCAAGTGTGAGTATGGGTTTGCATACATGATTGTGTTGTTTCATATATATATATATATATATATAGAGAGAGAGAGAGAGAGAGACAGACAGACAGACAGAGACCGAGACAGAAAGAGATAGAGTCAACGAATAATTTTTTCTTTTCCTGTTTTGCATAATTCGCCTGTCAAATTTGCTGTATTTAAACTATTGTTCTGAAAAAAATTGAGTTTTATATTCTTTTTTGTACTTATTAACCTCGCATCAAACGGGTATTAGATTATGAGAAATTGATAAAAATATTCAAAAGTGATGGGTGTACGAATAATTTCGTCGTTAACTATCTATCTATCTATATATATATATATATAAACTATTTCGTCGTTAACTATATATATATATATATATATATATATATATATATATATATATATATATATATATATAAATATATATATATTAACTATTTCGTCTTTAACTATGTATATATATATATATATAGCTAGCTTAAATGCTTGTATATATATATATATATATATATATATATATATATATATATATATACATACAAGCATTTAAGCTAACGCCTGCGGATGGGCACTTGATTGTTCCTTCATCACACTAGGTAGGGAGGAGTAGATGCGATAGGCAACAATAAACTACAGAAGAACTCAAAATTGATCTATTGCATCAATATTTGAGCTTACTTTTTAAAAGTTCAACGATGTTTTTTTGAACGTATGTCTTGCGCGTCCAATGTAGACTTTTACGTTGTCTGGATCCTCAATAGATCGATTTATCGATTTTGATGTTCGTAGAGTTCTTTATAACCATAAGTCTATCCTCTCCGTTTAATCCAATGTCAATCATATTAATTTCATGATGCACATGACATGAGTTCAAAAAACGGTTTAACCAACATCAAAGTTCTTTTACGATAAATAAATACCGAAATAAGACGCCCGTATCGAAATTTTTCTGGCACTTAAAAGAAACCAGTAAAGCAGTTACTATGAAATGGAAATTAGTAAGAAAATCTATAATATGTAGGTAATTAAATGTTCCATGTCCTTTGTGCATACATGAGAAACTATATATTACTAGGTTTATAAAAAATAAAAAATTACTTAATCAAAGAAATGAAATTTCTATTCTTTGCCGACATTGTCAAAAATTTTCCTTAAGTAATGTTTAAAAAAACGAAATAAAATAAAAACTGATAAATGAAATATACAGATTTATATTTGATATTTAAATAATATTTTTTAAATAATTTAAATAATTCTATTACAATTATTTGTTTTAAAAGATGTATAGTCTATTAGTAATTAAAATTAAGAATAATATTTTAAAATTGTAGTTCAATACGACATATTCATATACAAACAACCCTTTTAGAAAAAAAATGTATGTATACAAGTACAAATTTAATGGCGAAACAAAAGTGCCGAAAAACTTTTTGTCGTTGATAAAGACTAGATGACATGCGTTGAACGCATTCGTTAGAAAAGGCACCCCTACCATACCTTGGCTTAACTTCTTATCGAAAGTAACTCATATTTTGATACAATAGTTGTCAGTGAAAATGAATACCCTACCTCCCTTGTTAAAATCATTGGATTTCCCCATAAACATAGAAACTAATATTATGAATGTATGTGCTTATAAAACGCAGTAAATTTCAAAATATGCTATTCCAAAATTCGCTCGAAAATGAAACAGGACTAGGGACTTTAATTTAATTCTATAACAGAATTTAAAATTTTTTGCTTCTGTTTTTGAAACATGGTAATTCTTGTGTAGCGATGGAACCATATTTGTTAAATAAGCAAATTTATAATATTTATACTCTGTAGATTTGCATTGAGCACTGTTTTATAAAAATAGAAATATACACCGGATTATATATCCTCTGTCCTTTCTCGTTATTATAATATATATATATATGATCGACTCTCCCGTCGAGATTCGACGTATGAGGGTCAAGCAGATCAGTTTCCAGGAAACCGACAGCCCGACACCGGCACATGAGATTTGATTATAGTGGTGAAGGCCTCGTGCAGGAGGGACGAATACAGAGACCTGGTGCACCGAATGCCAAAAGGTTCCGAAACGACCCTCCGCAGGTTTTGAATTCAGAGTTGTCCTTCTCTTAGACCAGTTGCCATCCAAGGCTATAGAACCCAGTCTGTCCTGCTATTTTACCCATAGCTGGAGGGAGAAGAAGAGGATTCATACCATTCCCAAGCACGTAAGTGAATATATATATATATATATATATATATATATATATATATATATATGTATATATATGTATATATATATATATATATATATATATATATATATATATATATGTC
>OZ010597.1:83620371-83632871 GCA_963932145.1 Acanthosepion lycidas
CATTAGTTACAATGAACTTTCACCAGCGTCTAGTCTGTTTAAAATTTCCACTTTTTGCGATAAGTCTAAAGTTGTTCTTTTCCTTTTATTCACATCATCTTTTGCGCCAATACAAGCCATTAGGATGAAATAAGAATAAGCAATTATCCGAAGTAAATTTCCGGAAAAACAGAAATTTCAAATCAGTTACGAATCACCCAAATAATTCAAATATATTTGCAGGATTCCGGATATGAGGCACTCAGGATATAATTGTTTCCTGATATGAGGAAATCCGGATACGAATTTTTTTTTTAAACGAAAGACGCTTTTTAACTTTGCGTGCATTATTGCAATCGTCATAAATGAATGCTGGCTTTCTTTCCATAAAACTGACAAACTTTTGGATAGCTTTTTCAATTTCAGTCTAGGTTTCATCCCATTCATGCATCTTGTCGCTATCTTGTTGCAGATGTGTCTCGTTGTCATCCTTTCCTCTTATTCCCATCATCTTTTGAACCAATACAAGCCATTAGAGTGAAATAAGAATAAGCAATTATCCGAAGTGAACTTCCTGAAAAACAGAAACTTCAAATCAGTTACATATCACCCAAAATAGTACAAATATACACATCAAAATTATGTCCGGATATGAGGTACTCCGGATATTAGGCACTCCCGATATGATGGATTCCGGATATGAGGGGTTCCGGATATGTGGCACTCCGGATATGAGGGATTCCGGATATGAGGGATTTTACTGTAATAATCTTTTTATGTACAGAACAAAGTATTTTTTTAAAATTTGCAATAAGATTTTGCAAGTTGCTTGCTGGCTTCAAGAGCCATTGTTGTTCTCACGAGTACTATAAACATTGATCAAACTTGTCGGCGATGGTCATAGTCGTTTAACTCGTGGACAGCCATCATAAGTATATACACGTGCGTGTGTAAGTGCAACATTAGTAGTGCTCGTGTGAAACCGAAGCCTAAATATGACAGTCATTAGAATTCAATTTAATGTAAAGCCGAAATGACTTCATTGTTTGGTTAGTCCTGTCTTAATTTTCCTTTTGAGCGTGATCGTCTCCAAAAGACATGGGCGCCTTATTTAAGTAAAGATAAAATGCGAGCAATGGCGCCGCTCGCCAAACAGGCCGATCCCGCACGGCACAAGGTGATGATCTCTTACGAATAAAGACGAACGCCCCGTATTATTCGCATGAATGAAGCGATTTTAATCATTCCATTAGCGGGTCGTATTCACTGTAGATTCTATTAACTATCTATCTATTTACCTTTCTACAGATATCTATCTCATTCTGGCCATCTGTTTATTTGAGTCTGACCTTATTTTCCCATTTATGCATCAATCATTATACTGCCTGCCTCTTATTCCGTTTCCATGTCTCTCTCCTCTCCTTTTCACTATCTCTGTCTCTTTATATATATATATATATATATATATATATATATATATATATATATATATATATATATATATATGTATGTATGTATTATGAAATGAATTAAGTCCAACAATTATTTAATATATTTTCTGCTTATACGTTATTTTTATAGATATAATTTGTTTAAGTAAATGCTCTTTTTTTTACTTTTTTTTTTTTAATTAAACAGTATTTACCGGCTTGAATGTTCGAGAAATTTTGTAGAAAATATGTGCTCCCCCAACAGAATTTCGAACCTGTGACCCTAATAGGAACCATCATTTAATCTGACTGTTGATGAAACCAACGGACAACTTGCCAAAACATAAAACTAATTTTAATTTCTTACAAAGCGACAATACTGAAAAAAAGAAAAAAAGGCAAACCCACAAAGTCAGTAAAGTGCTCGAAGCCTAGACTACCTAGACAGAGCAAAAAAATCTTAACAACGTTAAATATTATGAATATATAGCCCTAGTTGTAACCCGAGTTTAATGCTCAAGCCATCTTCACACGACTTGAACGCTTCAAGACATCTGAAGTTCTCGTTAGCGTATATATATATATATATATATATATATATATATATATATATATATATATATATATATGAGATAGAAATATTGACTCTACATAACTAGTCATTTTCAATGTCGTGCCAAAACATTGCAGTAACAATTATAAATATGAATTCTTGGATAATTCGACATGGTGTAATGGTTAGCAGAGGAGTCTCGGTGAATCAATTGCAACTGAGTTCGATCCTCACTGGGTGCCCCATACTTTTGGCCTTCTGAAACATGTACGCAACGCTTAGGAAATCACGACGTAGTGTAATGATTAACAAGCTAGAACCATTAAAACTAAGTAGCGAGTTCGATCCTCACTGGGTGCCCCATACTTTCGGCCTTCTGACACATTTACGCAACGCTTAGGAAATCACGGCGTAGTGTAATGGTTAACAAGCTAGAACCATTAAAACTAAGTAGCGAGTTCGATCCTCACTGGGTGCCCCATACTTTCGGCCTTCTGACACATTTACGCAACGCTTAGGAAATCACGGCGTAGTGTAATGGTTAACAAGCTAGAACCATTAAAACTAAGTAGCGAGTTCGATCCTCACTGGGTGCCCCATGCTTTCGGCCTTCTGACACATTTACGCAACGCTTAGGAAATCACGGCGTAGTGTAATGGTTAACAAGCTAGAACCATTAAAACTAAGTAGCGAGTTCGATCCTCACTGGGTGCCCCATACTTTCGGCCTTCTGACACATTTACGCAACGCTTAGGAAATCACGGCGTAGTGTAATGGTTAACAAGCTAGAACCATTAAAACTAAGTAGCGAGTTCGATGCTCACTGGGTGCCCCATATTTTCGGCCTTTTGACACATTTACGTAACGCTTAGGAAATCACGGCGTAGTGTAATGGTTAACAAGCTAGAACCATTAAAACTAAGTAGCGAGTTCGATGCTCACTGGGTGCCCCATATTTTCGGCCTTTTGACACATTTACGTAACGCTTAGGAAATCACGGCGTAGTGTAATGGTAAACAAGCTAAAACCATTAAAACTAAGTAGCGAGTTCGATCCTCACTGGGTGCCCCATACTTTCGGCCTTCTGACACATTTACGCAACGCTTAGGAAATCACGGCGTAGTGTAATGCTAGAACCATTAAATCTAAGTAGCGAGTTCGATCCTCACTGGGTGCCCCTTACTTTCGATATCGAACTACATCTCTGCTGGGGTTAGAAAACCACCGTAAATATAAATGCCAGTCGTTATTTTAAGATGTAAGAGGGTACAAATGAAAAGATTTGAAATTGACAACTTTTTCTTTTTCTATTTCACTGAAACAGACGTTAAACACTTCTATCATTCATTCTTTCTTTCATATTGAAAACAAGTACCGTCTCTGATACGTTTTTTTTTTTGTTTGTTTTTCAGAACCGAATAGTTCATTATTCACGAGATATTGCTAGGAGACGTTCTATCTTTCTTTCTTTCTTTCCTTCCTTCTTTCTTTCTTTTTATCACTGTAACCAAATAAATTTTCTGATACATCATTTCCGTCTTTCCACGCTATCAAAACGGAATAGTCCATTATTCATGAGATACTGCGAGGAGACGTTCTTTCTTTCTTCCTTTCTTTCTTTCTTTCTTTCTTTCTTTCTTTCTTTCTTTCTTTCTCCCTTCTTTCTTTTCTTCTTTCTTTCTTTCCTTCCTCCCCTCCTTCCTTCTTTCTTTCTTTCTTTCTTTCAAGTAAAGTCTCTGATATGTCTTTTTCGTCTTTCCACGCTATCAAAACGAAATAGTCCGTTATTCATGAGATACTGCGAGGAGACGTTCTTTCTTTCTTTCTTTCTTTCTTTCTTTCTTTCAAGTAAAGTCTCTGATATGTCTTTTTCGTCTTTCCACGCTATCAAAACGAAATAGTCCGTTATTCATGAGATACTGCGAGGAGACGTTCTTTCTTTCTTTCTTTCTTTCTTTTTATTCCTGTAACCAAGTAGAATCTCTGATATGTCTTTTCCGTCTTTCCACGCGATCAGAATGGAATAGTCCATTATTTATGAGGTATTGGCAGGGCGTAATGGTCGGGCTTACTTAGAGAGGAGCAAAAAGAATTATAATAAGATAGTTAATATATAGTTAAGTATTGCCCCACGTCGAAACGAGCGTGGAAATTGCGCATTGCTTCAGGTCACAAGCACTATCTAAAGGTGTTTGTGGACACGTTTCAACACTTCCTCAAAGCAAAGAAACAAATAAAAACTTAGTTTACTATCTTTTATAGAAGAGAACAATAAATGAATCATGGACGTGATGACCCGTTCTCGCAATAGAAAAAAAAGTAAAAAGATAATAGACGTATTCGTTATTATCTCTGGCTTTTAATTTATCGCTCTTCTCGCATTTGTACAAATCGATCTCGTGTTCGCTAGCAAATCGATCTTTGGGCTTCGGAATCATCTGAACAGTAAGTTTTTGTTTTTTGTTTTTCGATTTTTCTTTTTGCTTTAAATATAGCAACAAAAGGCAAATACGTTGACTTTTGTCGCTGGTTTGACTGGTAATGAAGGCAACGTTGACGCAAAAAACGAATCATTTCTTGCATCAAGAAAGAGAAAACTGTGAAGGCGAACGTCTTGTTTGCTTAATCATCCGATCAGAAGCAACAAAGAAATTACGCATATCATAGTCGCGTCCTCGGTAAGACGATAAACTACATCCGACAGCTAGGTTTCTGATCGGGAGGTTTTGAGAAGTGTGGAACCACCTCTTAATTGCAGGTGTTCCCAGGTCCACAGTGACGCGGGTTGGTAGCACCTGTTGTAGAAGAGCCGAATACTGAGAACTGGTCGTCCTGGTTAAGACGATAAACTACATCCGACAGGTAGGTCACTGATCGGGAGGTTTTGAGGAGCGTGGAATCACCTCTTAATTGCAGGTGTTCCCAGGTCCACAGTGACGCGGGTTGGTAGCACCTGTTGTAGAAGAGCCGAATACTGAGAACTGGTCGTCCTGGTTAAGACGATAAACTACATCCGACAGGTAGGTCACTGATCGGAGGTTTTGAGGAGCGTGGAATCACCTCTTAATTGCAGGTGTTCCCAGGTCCACAGTGACGCGGGTTGGTAGCACCTGTTGTAGAAGAGCCGAATACTGAGAACTGGTCGTCCTGGTTAAGACGATAAACTACATCCGACAGGTAGGTCACTGATCGGGAGGTTTTGAGAAGTGTGGAACCACCTCTTAATTACAGGTGTTCCCAGGTCCACAGTGACGCGGGTTGGTAGCACCTGTTGTAGAAGAGCCGAATACTGAGAACTGGTCGTCCTGGTTAAGACGATAAACTACATCCGACAGGTAGGTCACTGATCGGGAGGTTTTGAGGAGCGTGGAATCACCTCTTAATTGCAGGTGTTCCCAGGTCCACAGTGACGCGGGTTGGTAGCACCTGTTGTAGAAGAGCCGAATACTGAGAACTGGTCGTCCTGGTTAAGACGATAAACTACATCCGACAGGTAGGTCACTGATCGGGAGGTTTTGAGGAGCGTGGAATCACCTCTTAATTGCAGGTGTTCCCAGGTCCACAGTGACGCGGGTTGGTAGCACCTGTTGTAGAAGAGCCGAATACTGAGAACTGGTCGTCCTGGTTAAGACGATAAACTACATCCGACAGGTAGGTCACTGATCGGGAGGTTTTGAGAAGTGTGGAACCACCTCTTAATTGCAGGTGTTCCCAGGTCCACAGTGACGCGGGTTGGTAGCACCTGTTGTAGAAGAGCCGAATACTGAGAACTGGTCGTCCTGGTTAAGACGATAAACTACATCCGACAGGTAGGTCACTGATCGGGAGGTTTTGAGAAGTGTGGAACCACCTCTTAATTGCAGGTGTTCCCAGGTCCACAGTGACGCGGGTTGGTAGCACCTGTTGTAGAAGAGCCGAATACTGAGAACTGGTCGTCCTGGTTAAGACGATAAACTACATCCGACAGGTAGGTCACTGATCGGAGGTTTTGAGGAGCGTAGAATCACCTCTTAATTGCAGGTGTTCCCAGGTCCACAGTGACGCGGGTTGGTAGCACCTGTTGTAGAAGAGCCGAATACTGAGAACTGGTCGTCCTGGTTAAGACGATAAACTACATCCGACAGGTAGGTCACTGATCGGGAGGTTTTGAGGAGCTTAGAATCACCTCTTAATTGCAGGTGTTCCCAGGTCCACAGTGACGCGGGTTGGTAGCACCTGTTGTAGAAGAGCCGAATACTGAGAACTGGTCGTCCTGGGTAAGATGATAAACTACATCCGGCAGCAAGGCCTCTGAGCGGGATATTTTGAGGAGTGTGTAACCACATCTTATTTACAGGTGTTCCGACAGGTAGGTCACTGATCGGGAGGTTTTGAGGAGCGTGGAATCACCTCTTAATTGCAGGTGTTCCCAGGTCCACAGTGACGCGGGTTGGTAGCACCTGTTGTAGAAGAGCCGAATACTGAGAACTGGTCGTCCTGGTTAAGACGATAAACTACATCCGACAGGTAGGTCACTGATCGGGAGGTTTTGAGGAGCTTAGAATCACCTCTTAATTGCAGGTGTTCCCAGGTCCACAGTGACGCGGGTTGGTAGCACCTGTTGTAGAAGAGCCGAATACTGAGAACTGGTCGTCCTGGGTAAGATGATAAACTACATCCGGCAGCAAGGCCTCTGAGCGGGATATTTTGAGGAGTGTGGAACCACATCTTAATTACAGGTGTTCCCAGCTACATCCTGACCCGTTAGGATCGCATCTATGGGCAAATAGTTAGCACCCAAACTGGGGTTAATACGTGTAAAAATAGGTTTAATACCAGTAATACATTTTTGTAAAAAAATATTACCAACAATAAATTTTTTAAGAAAAGATTATTACCGGCATTACTTTTTTTGGAAAAAATATTATCAGAAATATTACCTGCAATAAAAATCTTGTAGTCATTAAACTGACCTATTGAGGTTGATATGCCGTAAAACAAACCAAACCAAACCAAATATAAAATAGTTCATCCAGTATGCTGATGTAATATTAACCATTTCTTTATAAAGAAACAATTGGAATTCTTTGATCAAGCAGCCAGTGCCACTGTCGCTTGAAATCTTTAAAATAATTCTCTTAAAATATTTTTTTAGGAAAATAGTTTTCTCGAGTTCAGTAGCTGTTATCGCTCTTTCCAGTATTGACGGGGGTTTCCTTCCTAACCTTTTGTTCAAAGTAGAGTGAAATGCAAACATTTATGATTAATGGTAATTGTAATGTTAAAAGAGTCACGGTGGAGTAATGGATAGCGGCTCAGATTGAGGAATCGGAGAGCCGAGTTCGAATTTCAGTTGAATTCATTACATCCACTTGCGTGCTAATGAGAAAGGTATTAACCCTCTTCTTCTCCCTCACTCCAGCTATGGGTAAATAGTAGGACAGACCGGTTCTATAGCCTTGGATAGCAACTGGTCTACCGCAGAAAGAAATGGCAACCTACTACAGGAAAAAGTCTGCCTCGTCAGTATCGAAAGATACATAGTGAACAAACTGACTGAATATTAAAATGTCAAAATCTGTAATGGTAATATCAGCCATTTCCTTATAAGGAAGCATTCGGCATTCATTGACCGAATAGCCAGTGCTACTAAAGTTACGCTTTTCTTCGCTCCCTCACCAACGTGCTAGGATCAAAGTGTAGCAACTGTTCTCATCATCTCTAATTGTAATGGTAATATCAGCCATTTCCTTACAAAGAAACATTCGGCATTCATTGTCCAAGCAGCCAGTGCTACTAGAGTTACGCTTTTCTTCACTCCCTGACCATCTGGCTAGGATCAAAGTGTAGTATCTGTTCTCTTCATCTCTAATTGTAATGTTAATATTAGCCGTTTCCTTATAAGGAAACATCCGGAATTAATGGACCGAGCAACCAGTGACACTGTCAGTTGAAACTTATAAAATATTTCTCTTAAAATTGCACATAAAATACCCTATCCAGTATGGTGATTCCTTATAAGGAAACATTTGAATTAATTGACCGAGCAGCCAGTGACCCTGTCTGTTGAAATTTATAAAATATTTTTCTTAAAATAATTTTTCACGATAAATAATTTTTCAAATATTTTTCCGAAGTCTTGTGGCTGTCATCGTTCTTTTCTGTATTGATGGGCGTTTCCTTCCTGACCTTTTGTTTGAAATAGTAGAGAATATCAACATCTTGATTATATCATTATTTTCTCTTCGCGTTACATGTGCTATCCATTTTAGTTGTTGCTGCTGTTGGTAGTCCTCAAGTGATGTTGCTTCTGTTGTTTGGTACAGGTCTATGTTTGTGATTCTGTAGCGCCAGTCCACAAGGTTTGAAGTAGAAACGTCCCCGCTGAGAACCTGCAAGTTTCGTTCGCTTAAAGCCATTTTGACCATCGGTCTGAGAAAGGCGTTGCTTACAGTTCTGTTTCGCACCATACATGAATTCTACAAGAAAGCCTCGATCTGATATGGTTATTTAAGAACATGAGACGAGTTTTCAGGCTGATGTTTTGGTTCTGTAGCAAGCTAAAATTAATATCTAATCACTAACAAATGCTTTCTCCCTCATTTTTCAATGAATTTCTATAGTCATGGCTGGGCTTCGCGAAACGAAGATCAAGATGGAGTCTGTACATGTCGCTTGCTGTAACGTTTGTGACGGATAAGTCCAATGCGGAACAAGTATACACGGTCGCAGCAGTTTCAGTTTGGCCTGGACTCGATGGCATGACGTTGCAGTACTCTCTCCTCTCCCTCTTGTCCCTGAGAGCGGCCCCGCAGGTATTTTCAAAGGAGACAGCATGGTTGGTGGTGTAACGACAGGCGTCAAGATTCTCAGCTAGAGTTGACCATTGGCAATGGTCAATGTGACAGGCAACAAAGGATTTTTTTCAGGCAATTTTTGAATCGATTCTTTGTTACTCCTATGCCACGATAGCCAGTGGAGAGCCCGCCGTACAATCAAATTTTAGGCAGGCAATGATTCTCCAGCCATGGAAATATGTCTAGCCCAGCGCAGCTGGGACTTCAGCAGCATGGCCTCAATGCTGGTGATCTTCGCCTTTTCAAGAACTTCAATATTGGAGAGGAAGTCACTCCAGCGTATGTTAAGGACCGTGCGGAAGTTCAAGGAGTCGCAGGTGGTGTCGGTAAGATTATCAACAATATATTTTATGATCTACAAACTATATATCTAAAAAAAAATATACCTCTTACCGTGAAAATAGAAAATCATGTATAAAATATCTGTAGACGAAAGCATAAAATTACGTAAAAATATGTAGATTATCAATAATATATTGTATGATCTACAAACTATATATCTAAAAAAAATATACCTCTTACCGTGAAAATAGAAAATCATGTATAAAATATCTGTAGACGAAAGCATAAAATTACGTAAAAATATGTAGATTTCGGCATTCGAAGGCGTCTGACACCAGTATTGTTCAACGGCGTTGCTATGGTTGTATCTGCGATTACAAAGTCTCTGCTAAAACGAGCTTTACGAAAGTGACAACGAGTGTTCGTTGGCATCACAAAAGACTCACAGAAAGCGTTATTCCACGATGCTGCAATCGACGAGTCGACCGTTCATACGTCTAACCTCGTTGCTCACTGCCATTCGACTAAACGATGGAATGGTGCGCGCGGTTAGCTATTCGTCATCCCATACGCACGCACGGTATCGCATGTCAGCGCCTCACGCATTAATTTAAAAAGGGCTCAATAAAAGAGTAGAGCAATAAATATTTTTATACACTGTTACATTGCCATCTTAGTTAACTACCTGATGAAACGTTTTAAACGTCGAAACAAAATATGCAATTTTGTAATAGTAACTTGCATGTTCTAATGTAACAGTTTTATATATATATATATATATATATATATATATATATATATATATATATATATATATATATATACATAAGTGAACACTGAAGTCAACACTCAGAGGCGATGAAACAGCCTGTCGCCTCTGAAGGTTGACTTCAACGTTCACTTTTATATTTATATTTATATACGCTCTATCTCTTATATTGAGCACTTTATGCCATAAATATAGCCCACCTAAAAACTATATTTCTTCATATATATATATATATATATATATATACACACTCGACTCTCCCGTCGAATTCAACGTATGAGAATCAAGCAGATCAGTTTGTGTCACCCGCACATAAAATTTTTTTATAGAAGGTAAAGGTTTCGAGCAGGACCATCCACACTTTTTGAAGGGCCGAATACAGAGACCTGGTGCACTACGTGTCACAACGTCCCCAAGCGACCCTCCGCAGGTTTTGGGATTCAGAGTTGCCCTTCTCCTAGACCAGTTGCTATCCAAGGCTATAGAACCCAGTCTATCCTGCTATTTTACCTATAGATAGAGAAGAAGAGTATTCATACCTTTCCCAACGGTATTAGCACGTAAGTGAATGCGATGGATTCGACTGGAATTCGAAGTCGGCTCTCCGATTCCTCAATCCAAGCCGATATCCTTTGCTCCACCGTGCCTTCTCTCTCTCTCTCTCTCTCTCTTTATCTATCTATATATCTATCTATCTATCTATATATATATATATATATATATATATATATATATATAGTTAAATTCCCAGATGAATTCTGTGGACAAGACAGATTGGTATAAAATGACAATTGGAAAAAATCTACGAAAGTTTCTCGGACATTCAGGCCGGTAAATCTTTTGTAATACTGTTTATTATATAACAGAGCATTTACTTAAATATTTGTATCTATTAAAAGAATGTATAAGCATAAAAATGTCTTAAATATATATATATATATATATATATATATATATATATATATATATATATGGTATAAAACGACAATTGGAAAAAAGATCTTAGATTTTGCCGACGCGTTTCGTCTTTCGACTTTTTCAAGGCAAAAATGAAATCGAAATGTTTTTGTTGTTATAGTTACATTAAAAAATCCAAATTTAAAAAGATAGACGCTTGTGTCTAAGTCTTTTTTCTGGTTAATGTAAATTACCTTTATAGTAAGGGATTATTATTATTATTTTATATATATATATATATATATATATATATATATATATATATATATATATATATATATATATATACTTCATTTTAGGTTGGAAAATTGGACAAGAAAATCCGATAGGCAAAAATATTTGTATCAGAAATTCGAAGTAGGCTTAAAAAAAAGTTCGGGCTTGGGGGTCTGCAAGGATAATGAGAAAAATTTTGGAAATTTGAGGGGGACTGCCTTCATTCAATCTCCAGTGAAAACCTCCATAGATCCGACATAACCACGCATGCACATTAAATATATTATTAATAATATCAAACATAGAGATCGATAAATAGCAGTTTCACACTCTCACATCGATCGCCGATTATTTTGTTGACAGATCATCTGGGCGGCTAAAATATCAAGCATTTGGCTCTGGGCCCGCTGACAGAACGTTCGGAATTGTTTGACTTCCGGCGGAAGTTGCTGCAACAAAAGCGTCTGTTTGACGACTGCATTAGCCACGCGCGTTTAGTTCCTGCACTGAGAGGCTAGCATGCGAACAATATGTCGGCACACACAACCGACATGTTAGCTGGGCGTTGATGGCTGTCGGTTGCGACAAAACATATTAGTGGGATCGATGATACGACAGAGTTACAGGAAACGACAAGTGTAAGTTGAAAATGGCGGCCAGTGGTGTTGGATGAGGCGGGATATGGATGATATTAGCGTTGTAATGGTTGGCAAGTGCGGGCGTCTGATAGCAAAAAGACAAAGCTTTGTCGAAACAATTTTAAGGATGGTGTATCAAATAATGTAATGCCTTTTTTACTTTTCTTTAGGATCGAATTTTTTTTCATTTATCAATTACTAATTCGAGCATATTTCAGATGCTTTCTTTTTTTACGTATTTGATCTTTTATTTATTTATTTTTTCAATAATGTTCAAATCTTTTGCTTTGTTTTTGAAGTGGAAACGTGAGAGAAAAGGGGTCTTTGAAGAAGGTAATGGCGCGATTACAACAGAGACGATGTCATCGAAGATAAAAGCAGAAATGGGAGTAAGTGCTAGAATTATTTGAAGTTATCTAATTCTCGCAGTCTATGAGTCAATCAATCAATCAATCAATCTATATATCTATCCCAGTCTATTCATATCTATCTATTTGTTCCTATCTATCTCAATTTGTCCATATCTTGTGGGAAATTTTTGCCGGCTTTCCCGCATGAAAGGGTTGAAGTTAAAATGCGACAAAATTGAAAAAAAGCAACAACGGCTTGAAAGATGAGAGCAGACAATTCTCTATTTTTAGGCGGCACTTTCAGACGGAAGAGTAAAGACTCAAACTCCTGCTCGATGCGTAACAATAAAAGAAGATATGTTTAGGTTACATGCACAAAAAAAAAATGGTATAAGGATATACACAATTTCGAGAGAAAGAAAGGGAGAAGACTAACTTTAAAGGAAAGAAAAAAATGTTCATAAGAAAGAAAAGGCTTGCTCAAAATATT
>OZ010597.1:83642871-83705371 GCA_963932145.1 Acanthosepion lycidas
AAAATGATGCATAGTTACATTTAGAGCTTAATATGCGTAATTTTAATTTTTAATTACAAAAGATTGGAGATTAATTGTTTATCCTGATTTCCTATAAAATCTAATACTTATTTTAAAGCATTAATAAATTGTATCTAAGGTTCGTTGTCGAGTTATTTGAATTATCATATGCTTGTAATTTGATTGGCCATTACATCTTACGTAATAATTTTTCCCCTAGTAGAAGTACTCTATTTTACTTGCAACAACATCACGTTAAAAGACACCGGAAGTGTTGAAACAAAATGGCTATTTTTGTAGTGATTTTATTACATAGATATGTTATAATTTATATATATAAATTTTGTTTACATTTTGATACGCATTGAGCAGATATGAATGAATGAGAGAAAATCATGGAGAATTGTGTTTAAAAACAGTAAAATGGACCTTGCTAACCGAAATGCTCCTCTGTAGCCCAATCGGTTATGACACTTCCGTATAGGATACAGGTTCGATTCCTGTCGGAGGACGAATATTTTCTATGAAAATGTGTGTGTGTGTGTCTGATAGAATAAATTACAGACATTATGTCTGCTAATTTTTAATATCTAAGTACTTTCGATCTTCTCTCAAGATCATCTTCGGGGGTGCAAGTGGTACGAAACTATATGTTGTTCATTAGTATAAGTATTTATATAAAGATGTGCATTGTTTTCCATTAACATAATTTTTCCATTATGCTTTTAAATGCAAAATCGTTACAATGTACTCGGGAAATGAAAATAAAAGAAATTTACAGCTATAGCACATTTCTCTCATCCTTTAACATCCATACACGGAAGGTTATTCGTGAGTATGAACGGATTTTGTTAAAAATTAGCAAACATAATGTCTTTAATTTGTTCAATCAGACATGCCGAAAAGAGAATTTGCTGCTTAAATACACACACACACACACACACACACACACACACACACACACACACACATATATATATATATATATATATATATATATATATATATGAAGAAATATAGTCTTAAGGTATGCTATATTTATGGGATAAAGTGATCAATATCAGAGATAGAGCGTGTGTAAATATAAATATATTAGTGAACATAGAAGTCAACACTTAGAGGCGACAGTCTGTTTTATGCTATATGCAATCGTCAGGCCACGTGCACACGTGGCCTGACGATTACATATAGCATGAAACAGACTGTCGCCTCTAAGTGTTGACTTCTATGTTCACTTTTATATATATATATATATATATATATATATATATATATATATAACATTAACTATAAGTTTAGAAAGGGCGAAGATCATCTTGAATAAGTCAGAAAATCAGTCTGAAATAATAAATATATATTTAAACTTTGTTTCAATCTTTCATGAGCTTCGGATCCTTAGCTAAGATTAATTAATGATGAACATGTCATTTACATCTCTGATCGATTTCATCACGAGTCTTCTAAAAGCTTGGAGAGTAATTATACATTCGTATTGCTCGAAGTAGAGTCCGATACTGTTATAAAAACCTTGCAGAATTCCAGTAAGATATCTTTAATCATTTCTAAGATACAACGGTTTAGACCTTAATATAAAAAACTGGACAATTTTGCAGTTACACAATTGGGACAATTTTGCTGTTACACCCGTATATATATATATATATATATATATATATATATATATATATGTATGTGTGTGTGTGTGTGTGTGTGTGTGTGTGTGTGTGTGTGTGTTTCGTCTCGCATACTGGTCTCTGGTTGACCGTATCCAGTTTTTCTTAGTGGTCTTCTTCTTATAAGTGCCGTGCCCATTCGGGACGTTGGCGATCGTGGCCCTCCACAATTTCCTGTCTTTTGTAGTTGTTAATAAATTTTGTCTTCTTGTTATTTCTCTTAAACCTTGTTCTATCATCTATTTACTCAAGCTCGCTAGGTAGGTTATGCGTTGTTTTCCCCTGGCTCCTTTTCCTTCAATCTATCCTGTAAGTATCAGATTTTCCAAGCCCTCCTTCCTCATTACGTGCCTCAGAAATTTCAGCTGTCTCTTACTGATGTTAAATATAACTTTCGATTTTGCTTCCATTTTCTCTATGGTATCCTCAGCATCCTCCTGTAGAACCACATTTCTACTGCTTCAAGTCGCCTCTTCATCTTTGAGAGGATTGTCCAGCATTCACTGCCATACAGGAGGACTGATATTACATAACAGTTCCTTACTCTTCTCTTTGTTTCTAACGAAAATTTTCTGTTTCTCAATACTTTGCTTAGTTTTTGGAAAGCATCTTCAGCTATCCCAAATGCGTCTTAAACTGTTGTATTTGTTTCATTTTGCTATGTCCGATTTGTAATTTGCATGCTTGGTTGTTACTTTTACTAACAACCCCTATAATCATTGTGCAGGCTCAACGTTGCTTAACTTCGGAACCTTAAAGGGAAGAAACAGTTTATTTAGTGAAACTTGGCCTGAAGCCATTTGCAAGAGCATCTCTTTTTTCTCTATCTGTTTAAAGAAATATATAAGATGTAACAGCAAAATTGTCCAAATCCTGTAAAAGCATAATTGTCTATCCTACAAAATGTTTAATATCTGTCTATATTTCTGAGATGAGGTATTATGTACACTATTTACATTATTCGGACTATTGTCCTCATCTTTGTCACCATATTTATTACAACGTTTCGGCCTTTCAGTATCTGTCTATATTTCTGAGATGAGGTTTTATGTACACTATTTACATTATTCGGACTATTGTCCTCATCTTTGTCACCATATTTATTACAACGTTTCGGCCTTTCAGTATCTGTCTATATTTCTGAGATGAGGTATTATGTACACTATTTACATTATTCGGACTATTGTCCTCATCTTTGTCGCCATATTTATTACAACGTTTCGACCTTTCAGTATCTGTCCATATTTCTGAGATGAGGTATTATCTACACTATTTACATTATTCGGACTATTGTCCTCATCTTTGTCGCCATATTTATTACAACGTTTCGGCCTTTCAGTATCTGTCTATATTTCTGAGATGAGGTATTATGTACACTATTTACATTATTCGGACTATTGTCCTCATCTTTGTCACCATATTTATCACAACGTTTCGACCGTTGTACGCTCCTGCCTTCTTCAGGTGGTTGGAATGTCGAACTGAACCCTTTATTTCGCTCACTGGGGTAGACTGTTCTAGTTCCATGTGCCATGTTTAATGGATGTCAGTTATCAGTTATCTCCTGTTAATTCCCCTTTCCAAGTTCTCCACCGCCTTAATCAGGTATTAAACTCAGATTATTTGGGCCCTGTCACCGGATCTAACTAACGCATTTATCCACTGTGTCATGTGTCCTTAAGCGGATAAAGGTGTTGGTTAGATCCAGTGACAGAACACAAAGAGTTGGGAATTCAATAGCTAGTTAAGGCGGTGGAGAATTTGGAGAGAGGAATTAACAGGAGAGAACCGATAACTGATATCCATTAGACATGGCACTAGAACAGTCTACCCGAGTGAGTGAAATAAAGGGTTAAGTTCGACATTCCATCCACCTGAAGAAGGCCGAAACGTTGTTAAAAATATGGCAACAAAGATGAGGATGATAGTCCGAATAATGTAAATAGTGTACAAAATGTTTAAAATCTAAAAAAAAAGCTAAACGAATTGAGTTTCTTTTTTCAATGTTTTTCAGATGGACCATCTTGATACCATTTGTCGTAAGAATTACTGAAAAACCCTTTGAGTTATTCTGCTAGAAAGAGAACAGGCTTAAATCGTTTTGTGTTAGTCCCACTAAGCAAGGGTGAGAGGAAAAAGATCATTCAGACCTTCAATAATGATACCAACATTCATATTTTGGCTTCCATCTTCAAAGTCCATTCAAGAACCATCAAGAGAACGGGGAATAACTTTTAAAAAGAGGGAACAGTAGAGAGGAAAACTGGTTCATGAGGTCACAACAGGAAGAGGGATCATCATTTCAACTTAGAGCTAAAGAGATCAATTAGAAAAGATCCAACTCAATTCATATGACGTTTGGCATGTCAGAGAGAAGTTTCAGCTATTACAGTCCAAAGAGCAGTGAAAAAAGACTTGAAAATGAAATCGTACATGAAATATGTAAGACAACTTGTTACACCAGGACAGAAATTTAGAAGTTTAGAGAGATCATCTTGAATAAGTTGGAAAATGATCATGGAATAATATATATATATTTGAACTTAATTTTAATCCTTGATAAGCTCCCGATCCATAGCTTCGATTAATTAAACATGGTGAACATGTCATTTTCGTTTATGATCGGCTTCATTACGATTCTTTTAAACTTCGAGCGTAATTATACATTCTTATTGTTCAAATTAGAGTCCAATAGTGTTATAAAAACCTCCTAGAATTCCCGTAAGATATCTTTAATCATTTCGGTATATATAATATATCGGTTCAAAGCTTAATCTGACAACTGGATAACACGATGTGGACACCTGGTATATATATATATATATATATGCATTCGAAAAATCTTGGTAAAGAAAATGCGTTATATATATATATATATATATATATATATATATATATATATATATATATATACTAGCAGTAGAGCCCGGCATTGCCCGGGGATGTAACAGTAAGAGATAGATCAAGTATCGGCCATCATAAAGAGTGAAAAATAAAATTGATAAAGATTATTGTTTAAGGTTGTCCGTCAACCTTAAACAATAATCTTTGTCAATTTTGTCTTCTTCTTTTTTTTACGAATTGGTCAAACTCAAAAAAAAACATTGTTTTCAATCGTTATGAGTCTAGGGATTGAATAGAATTTTATTATAAACAATTGTCTTGTAAATGGAATTTTTAAAGCATTCTGAATGTAAAAATAAAGAAAAAAGTGTGCAAGACAATAAGAAACACTACCTGCCAGAAAAAAAGTGAAGTTTTGTTGAAATCGGTTGAAAAATGTAGGAAATCCGATCTCATATATAAACGAACACACACACACATACACAAACACACACACAGAACCTGGGTTTTATAATAAGTATAACTCGATATGAGTTGTCCTCCTTCCATTCAAGCGACAGAATCGTGTTTTATAATGTTTTCAAATTGATTTCGTGCAAAAACTATTGTGTTTTTCCAATTTTGGGCGCTGTCAGAACCCCTGCAAGGTAATTTTACGCAGTCCTGTGAAGTTTTGTTGAAATCGCTTGAAAAATGTAGGAAATCCGATCCAATATATAAACGTACAGACACACACACACAAACACAACCTGCGTTTTATAATAAGCAAGATATATATAAAGGCTCAAACACTAATATTCCATTTTTATAATTTATCACATTGGAATCGAAATTACGATCCAATTCATCAGACCTACAAATTCAAAAAGAAATCGGAAAATATAACTCCGGGTATAAAAAATAAAATTTTAGTGAGAGTGTACGTGTGGGAGTGGGAAACAACATTGAGAAGGAAATGTATGAAAGCTCTAGAGAGAGTTGTAACAAGAAAGAAGAACAGGAAGCCCTAAAGGTGAAGGGGGGGGGGGATTAAAATTTATCACAGAGAACTTTTAAAGCGAGGAGCTTAATAACGCTTTAAATGAGTGAGATACAGATAATTATGAATTAATTATCAATGCATAATTTGCAACCGATTCGCTGACCTAAATTGAAATTAAAAAAAAAAAGATGCCGGAAACATGTGTATACATTTGTGGTGACACTACGCACAATAAAAAACGATATGATCTAAACTTGAAATCAGAACACATGAGAGAGAGTGTGGTGAGGGAGATGCGGGTAGGGGGGGGCAAACTAAAACCGATGTGCATTTATAAGAGAACCGCTGTGTGATCAAGAAAATTTGACAAAGCAAGTAATATCACCTACAGGTTAAAAATTTAACATAAACATAAAAAATTAACGAATATTTAATCTAGTAAGGACCTACTATTTATATGCCCTAAAACACATACGTATATACACACATACACAACAGCATATCTATATTTACTCGCACATACATATATATGCGTGTGCACAAACACACACACACACATATATATATATCCATACACATACTCATGCATACATATGCACATACACATATACACATAGACATACACATATGTACACATAAACATATATACATAAGACCTTACACATATCCATATATATACATACACACACTCATCTAAACAAATATACAAAGTATCTATCGATCTATACAGATTTATTATACTGAGTTTCTTTTTTCTGTTTTTCAGATGAGCCATCTTGATGATAGCTCGTCTGATAAGAAACGCGTCGCACGAAAGCTTTTTCCACTTTGTAATATATATATATATATATATATATATATATATATATATATATATATATATATATATTTCAATAAATTTCGGCATTTATCTTTGATAACGGTACTCAAAGAACGAAACGTGTCGGCATAAAAGGTTTTTCTCCTCTCATTTATTTCATAGATAGATAGATAGATAGATAGATAGATAGATAGATAGATAGATAGATATGAACAGACTGAGATAGATAGAGAGAGGAGAATAAACTGAGATAGATAGATAGATAGATAGATAGATAGATAGATAACAGACTGAGATAGATAGATAGATAGATAGATAGATAGATAGATAGATAGATAGATAGATAGATAGATAGATAGATATGAACAGACTGAGATAGATAGAGAGAGGTTTTTCTCCTCTCATTTATTTCATAGATAGATAGATAGATAGATAGATAGATAGATAGATAGATAAAGAACAGACTGAGATAGATAGATAGATAGATATGAACAGACTGAGATAGATAGAGAGAGGAGAATAAACTGAGATAGATAGATAGATAGATAGATAGATAGATAGATAGATAGATAAAGAACAGACTGAGATAGATAGATAGATAGATAGATAGATAGATAGATAGATAGATAGATAGATAGATAGATGTTGAGAAAGAGTTATGTTTTCATTAAAATTGGGTTTTTTTATAACTTAAAATTTTTTCTACGTTTTTCTTTTCCTTTTCATTTCTTTTTCTTTTCTTTCTTTCAATTCTCCATTTCTGTTTTTTTTTCTTTTACTTTCTTTCGTTCTTAATTCCAATTCCTTTACGAAGGAATGCCTCCTTAGATTATATTTATTCATCTCTTATTGGTCCTTTTTATTTTGGTTTATTTTTCTTTCTTTCCTATCAAGCTTAAAATCTCATTTATTTATTCTCTTTCCCTTTTCTTTTTTCTTTCTTCCTTTCTTTCTTTCTTTCTTTCTGTCTTTCATTCTTTCTTTCTTTCTTTATTTATTTATTTCTCTCTTTCATTCTTTCTTTCTTTCTTTTCAAGCTTAAATTTTATTTACTTATTCTCTTACTATCTCCTTTTTTCTTTCTTTCTTCCTTTAATTCGCTCTTTGTTCTTCTTTTTTTTATATCGGTTATTTTTTCCTCCTCTTTTTTCTTTTAATCTGTGCTTTTCTTCCTTTTTTTTTTTTCACGATTTTATTTTTCTATTTTTTCCTGTACGTTTTTAATCTTTCTTTCTTTCACTTTTTTCTTTTTTTTTTTTCATCTGGATTTTTTTTCTCGGTTTTATTCCGTTTGTTTTTTCGCTCATCCTCTAATTTCCATACTTTCCTTTCTTAAATCTTATTTATTTATTCTCTCTCTCTCTCTCTTTCTCTCTCTCTCTCTCTATCTATCTATCTATCTATCTATCTACCTTTTTCTTTCTTTCTTCCTTTATTCTTCTCTTTGCTCTTCTTTTTTTTTTTTTTAAGTCGGCTATACTTTCCTCCTTTTTTTATTCATTTGGATTTTTCGTTTTTTCTAGGTTTTATTTTCTATTTTTTTTTACCAGTCTTTTTTTTTTTTTTGTTCTTTCTTTCTTTTTCCACCTTTTTTTTTTTTTTTTTTTTTCCATCTAGATTTTTTTCTCGGTTTTATTTTCTTTATTTTTCTCTCTAGTCCTATCTTTTTGTCTAAGCCTTTCTTTCATTCATTCATTTACTCTTTATTTATTTATTTATTTACTCTCTCTCTCTCTCTCTCTCTCTCTCTTTCTCTATCTCTCTCTCTCTCTCTCCCATTTTTTTTCTTTCTTTCTTTATTTCTCTCTTTGCTCTTCTTTTTTATGTCGGATATTCTTCCGTTCTCTTTTTTTTCATCTGGACTTTTTCGTTTCTTCTTGGTCTTATTTTCTTTTCTTTTTTTTACAGTCTTTTCTTTTCTGTTCTTTCTTTCTTTCTTTTCCATCTAACCCTTTCTTTCATCTATAAATTTTCTTCACATTTTTCATTTATAAGAAATATAATTTTTCGCCCTATTTATTTATTTATTTTTACTTCTTACGATTTTTCTGTTTCACATTTTATTGCCCCTTTCTTTACTCCCGACATTTTTTTTATTTTTTATTTTTGAACAGAACCTGATCTGTTATTTAAGCAGTTCAAAGCCAAATCAGATTTGATCCTATCATTCAATGCTACTCAACACCGTGAACAAAAAAAAAAAAAAAAAAAAAAACTATTTTCATTCATGCAACACAGAAACCCGGCGACATTACAACTCATCCATACTATATAAATATATCTTGACATTCTTTGTACATAAGAATCTTCATCTGTGTAACTAACAACAACGTCCACCGTTCAAGTACTTGTCCGTTTTTAAGTATTTCTTCATTCACTGATCCACTTCAGTCAACACACGGTGGGTCTTTTTTTCTTTCTATCCTTTATGTCACACTTCAAAATAAATAGCTACTCATGTTTACCCGGAGTTTCTTGCCGATAAAAGAAGCAGAACAGAGGGGTTTGAGTTGTTTTTTGATTGAACGAGAGTCAAGGCTTAGATTTTGAACATGTCGACTCTGTTGAGGACTTTCTTGAAGAGATTCTTTTAAAGAATAGTTATTGAAAATGGTTGGTCTTCAAGAACGGTACTGGTATTTGGGATGGCCAAAGACGCATTCCAAAAGCTAGGCAGAGTATTACAAAACCTACAGAAGGAGATCGAGAAGAAGGGACTAAGCATAAACTACAAGAAGACAGAATGCATGACCATCAGTAAAAGAATGAACCCAAAATGCGATTTACAGGTAAGGACACGAAAATCAAGCAAGTGCGGAAATTTAAATATCTGGGAAGTGTTCTGACAGAGGACGGTAAATTCGACACTGGGATGCAAAGACGTATTGGGATAGCCAAAGACGGACACCAAAAGCTAGGCAGAATATTATGAGACAGGAGGATTTCTTTGGTAACAAAGAAAGAGTATTAAGCTGCTACGTGGCGTCTGTCCTCTTTTACAGCAGTGAATGTTGGACGGTCGCTTCAAAGAAGAGACTCGAGGCAACAGAGGTATGGTTTTACAGAAGGATGCTAAGGATATCATGGACCGAGCGCATGAGCAACGATGAGGTTTTGGAGATGATGCAAACAAGGAGGAAGCTTATACTTAACATCAGGAAGAGGCAGCTGAGATTTCTGGGACACGTAATGAGAAAGGAGAGCTTGAAGAATCTGATACTCACAGGTCAAATAGCGAGAAAAAGAGAGACAAGGGAAAGCAACGCATGTGAATACCTAGCGGTCTTAAGCAAGTGGATGACAGAACAGGGTTTGGAAGAAGTAGCAAAGGGACAAAACTTATTGAGAGCTACAAGGGATAGGAGGAAGTGGAGGGCCATGATCGCCTACGTCCTGAAGGGACACGGCACATAATGGTCGAATAGAGGGGAAAGAGAGACAAGGGAAAGCAACTCATGAGATAACTAGCGGTCTTAAGCAAGTGGATAACAGAACATGGCCTGGTAGTAGTAGCAAAGGGACTTAACTTATTGAGAGCTACAAGGGATAGGGAGGAAGTGGAGAGCCATGATCGCCTACGTCCTGAAGGGACACGGCACATAAAAAGAAAAAGACTGATCAGAAAGATCACTGCCAATGAGTTTAAGTTTACTCAGAAGCATACTTCTGTTGCTTCCAGTGTTCTCCTTCTCAGATCAATATAAAGCTGAAGGTAACAAAAATGTGCTTTTATGCTGAGGTACAACTGACGGGGCGCGTAAACATGGCCGCTGCATCCTACCTCCGAAACGCTCTTCCGGGGTCTCGTTTTTGTCGGGCTACGTTTTGGTCTCTGCCATTTTTTCAGAACTGTTTTATGGCCACCCGCCATTTTAAAAATTATTTTAAAACTGACGTTACATTGTAGGAACCCCCGACAAGCTTGGGACCCCAAAAGGGCTAATTTCAGTAGCGGGTTTTTTTGTTTTTTTGTTGTTGTTTTATTTGTACTTTTTACTCTTTTTTTTTCTACCTCAGTTATATTGTCAATCATCGACTATAATAATCGACAGGGCCGGGGTGCTTACTACCCTGAACCTCTCAACTGCGTGGGGGCCCTAATTTCAGTAGTGCTTATTTTTTAAATTATAATTTTCTTTCTGAACAGTTCTTTTAAATCAGTTTATGCATTTATTTAACTATGAATCGTATTAGAGGAAACATTTTGTGTGTGTGTGTGTGTAAATGCATGACAGGACCATGTGAAAGAGACGCTGATAAGAAACGATAAACTACGTTTCAATGTAAATAAAAATAGCGTTTTATCTCAATTCGTCATACGTTTACGGAAAAGTTCTACTCCTAGCTAACCACTAACCCTAAAAACCCCTAATTCACACTATTTTTTTCTGTCAAACGATCGGAAAAACAGTAAATACATTAAGCCATGTTGTGCATTAGCACCGTTTATCGGGGATGGTTTTTTTTTGTGTGTGTGTTGTGTTGAAGTTTTTGTAAAACTTTTTTTTTCGGTGGGGATGAATCTTTATGGAAATGTAGAAATTTGCGACTTAAACATTTTTTTTAGAGTAAAATTTAGCCATGAAAATATTGGTGGTCATTACAAAAAGAATAACATTTTCTCAGTTTTATTTTTAAATAAAAAAAAAACAAAACTATTCATTATAAAAGTAAATGGCAAATGAGAAGCACCCTCTCGGGAGTCTTACACAGCAACGGTTTTTGATAAGAAGCTGTCCGAATGGAACTTCTTCCTTACCAATGAAATACAAAGTTAATGAGGGTGGTGTAATGAGTAATCGGAGGTAAGCTCCCTTGTTTTATGATTACCTCCCTTTGAAATGTTTAGTTTGTAGGAGGCTATACATATTCACTAACGCACAAATACCCTTGGGAAAGGTATGAATCCATTTCTTCTATCCCCACCTATGGGTTAAATAGCAGGACAGACTGGGTTCCTTAGCCTTGGCTGGCAACCAATCCACTCCAGAAAGAAATGGCAGCCTACGCTTGTATCAATTATTCTACGCAGAATAAAAATTCATTAACCCTTTGAGCCTTGCGTTCCTGATCAATTTTAATCCTTCTGACTGAGCTCCTGAGTCAAAATTCACAAATAACTAGTATGTAATGTTTCACGGCAAGTATAAAAAGAGTTACAAGTCTTTACCCACCGTTTAACCGGTAGCTGGGTTTTAAGTCATTTTTCCTACAACTGTTCAACCGGTGGCTGGGCATTACGTCATTTTTCTCTACCACCGTTCAACCGGTGGCTGGGCATTACGCCATTTTTCTCTACCACCGTTCAACCGGTGGCTGGGCATTACGCCATTTTTCTCTACCACCGGTCAACCGGTGGCTGGGCATTACGTCATTTTTTCCTACCACCGTTCAACCGGTGGCTGGGCGTTACGTCATTTTTTTCCTACCACCGTTTAACCGGTGGCTGGGCATTACGTCATTTTTCTCTACCACCGTTCAACCGGTGGCTGGGCATTACGCCATTTTTCTCTACCACCGTTCAACCGGTGACTGGGCATTACGCCATTTTTCTCTACCACCGTTCAACCGGTGGCTGGGCATTACGCCATTTTTCTCTACCACCGTTCAACCAGTGGCTGGGCATTACGCCATTTTTCTCTACCACCGCTCAACCGGTGGCTGGGCATTATGTCATTTTTCTCTACCACCGGTAAAGCGGTGGTCAGAGATGAAAGGGTTATGGCTTCACTTGGTCTTGTTTGTTATTGCTGGTGGTTCGACTCTGTGTATATGACATGCCGACTCTTGGCTGTAAATGTCTGAAGTGGCGAGATTACGAAAACGTCGGAACATTTTCCATGGAAATAGCGATGAAGAAACCAGAGACGAGCGATGTTTCGTCTGTGGTAAACGGGTTGTGGAATGGAAAATAATTAATCACTCACAAGTCCGAATGAATGCTTTTGAACTCTGCCAAGGCCGGAAAGATATATATATATATATATTTTTTTTTTTTAAGAGTGCCCATTTTTATCTGATCTGACTTGTTAAGATAAAACGAGACTGGAGGAGTTAGATATTTTCTGGTGAAATGTAAGAAACGCACTATTTTTCTAGCATCTTTCTTAATGGATGGTATATATGAGTCCCATTTGACTGCTCCCCGGTTTTTTGAACAGGAGTACAGGTTTATCTTTTATTTCCTGTTTAGGATTGGGTTTCTGGTACCTTCTAAAATCTACTTCAATTCTATACTTCTAATGTCTTCGCCTAAACTCTGAAATTTTATTTACTATTTTCTCTTCTCAATAGGAGTAGGTAGGTTCTGCTATCGTTCAGTGAACACACCTACTTCGTCTTTTGAACAGGAGTAGAAGTTTATCCCTTGTTTACTGTTTAGGATTGGCTTCCAATGTCTTCTCTTTCACTCCCAGTAGCCCCTTGCACCTAATGTCATTATGACCTTGCTTGGAATAAATTGATTAAAAAAAGGTTTGAGTGTACTTAGTCCCACACCTGACCGGAAGTGTAATTCGTGCATACCAGCCATCGCTAAAGATTCAGGTAAAATGGTCGACTCCCTGTGCCGCCCCAGTAAGTATATGACTCCACATCCTATTCTCTACGTTTACAAGAGCCAGATCAGGCGTACTATTATCATATCTGAGCAGGAGATGCCAAGACCGCGCTCTCCAGACTTGGTAGGAACCAAGAGCGTCTCCGAGGCCTTGTGAGTGACGAATTATTTTCCCCCTTCCAACCTCTCTCCCACAGGCTGGATGTGGCTCTATCGCTCCTTCCATGGAAAATGCTCGAATTAACTACATTACTTGGTTTCGCCGGTTCTCTCCATCACGGCTAGGACCCACCATGACGCTTACATCGTAGCAAATCACCCACATTTCTTCCGTATTCTATCGGAAAGAAGTTTCACTTGAACAGCTTCTTCCCGAGAACCACTGCTCTGGGGAACCGGCTCCCAACTGGATATTTCCCCAATCACTACAATCGTTTCAATTGTTCCAGTTATCTTCCACCCCACCCCTTATCTGTAAAAATTACCACCTAAAGTAACTTTCTACCTCGAGTGTCCCCGCCCATGGGGTCAGTTGCGTAGCTAGAGGGAGTGGCAAATTTATAGGGGCAGCACTTTTGTCTCTTGTGGGCTATAAGCCTGTATAGACAGTATTGAAATAAAAGTGGTTTTAATGTCGAAACAGTACGCACAGTTGAAGGATCTTTCCGATTTCTGGTCACTTAAACTATGGCATCATATAGATTGGCCTATCTACTGTCAACAATTGACAGACGAAATAGTCTCTCTGTGCTGCTCCAGTAGCTACATGACTTGACATGCTTTCTCAACTACTACAATCTTAACTTCTTCCAGTCTAGGGTTAACCGTTAACTTACAGCACGTATTCGTACAAATTGCCTCCTAACGTAACCTTCTACCTCTAACTTAAATTTATCCCACTTGTGACGAATGCAGCTATCGAATATTTTTGCATGCTAGTTAACATTCGTGTCAGTCAGCTGTTGGCTCTCACGCTGGCCAATAGAATCTTGCTGCCTATTCGTGGCAGCCAGCTATTTCACCCTGGCCAGTAGCTACCATCCCTTCAGTCAAGACCCCAGTTCACCGGTCTGTGTACAGTATACAAAGTACTGAATGAGAATGAATAACTTCTTAGTCTTCTCAAACAGGTGGATGCGTGGTCACAAACTGAAGAAACAGTATTCGAAAACGGTAATAGCACCCATCTTCTTTGCCCTGAGGGTGACAGACTGGCGGAACTCTTCACCCGGTAATGTCGTAAATGCACATATTTCCACGAAGAAATTGAAGATCCTGCTCAAACGAGCTTTTAAAAAAGGACTAAAGATTAATTCTGTTATATAGGAATAAAATGTCGCCGCCGACACTGGAGTTTGAACACAGATCACCAATGAGAAAACAAGTGTGATTCCATTTTGAATACGTGATCTAAAAGCAAATGTATATATGGAAATTAGCATGACATCTAAAGGATCCCCATTTCTATTCTATCCTCTATTAATATACGGATCACTATCTTTATTCTATCCTCTACTACTATACGGAGCACGATCTCTATTCTATCCTCTATTATTATACGGATCACTATCTCTATTCTATCCTCTATTACTATACAAATCACTATCTCCATTCTATCCTCTATTACTATACGGATGACTATCTCTATTTTATCGTCTATTAATATACGGATCACTATCTCAATTCTATCCTCTATTACTAATACGTATCACTATCTCTATTCTATCCTCTATTACTATACGGATCACTATCTCTATTCTATCCTCTATTACTATACAGATCACTATTATCTATACTATTCACTATACTATTTTTCTATACTGATCATTATATGGATTACTATTCGAGCAAGTACTATTAGTGCGAGTGATATTCGAAGGCGTCTGGCACTAGTATTGTTCAACGGCGTACTATAGTTGTATCTGCGATTACAAAGTATCTATTACACCGAACATTACGAAAGTGACAACGTATATTCGTTGACATCACAAAAGATTTTAGAAGTGGGTCCTATTCATAATTATAAATACATAACTAGCACTTCCCCTTTTCGAAACGCCTCGGGCATCGGGCAATAAACCTAGCCCTCTCCCGAAGATATTTCCTTCTATACTATTCACAATACTATTTCTCTACACTGATCACTACACGGATACAGTCGTTCCAGTTATCTTCCACCCCAGCCCCTATCTGTACAATTTACCACCTACTATTCGGATCACTATTCAGTGGTTACTATTCGAACGAATATTATCAAGCAAGTACTATTAGTGCGTGTGCTATTCGAAGGCGTTTGATACCAGTATTGTTCAACGGCGTTATTATAGTTGTATCTGCAATTCCAAAATCTCTACTACAACGAAAGTAACAGCGATGGTTCGTTGACATCACGAAAAATTCTGATCCTAATTCCTACTGTAGTGAGATCGACCCACACGAGGGCGATCGGGGATAGCTTCTGGCATCATAAATAGATGGCCTACCAACAGTGTTTTATTGAACGAGTGAATAGATGGTCCGTTAAAAAAATCAGAGATGGTGGGGGCGAGAAGTTGAAGAGGCAGCACCTAGGAGGCGCCGAATTTAAATGTCAGAGGAAGGCGAACGTAGAGAGATGCCTTCGATTCAACAAGAAAAAAAAAATGAAATTAAATAGAAAAAAGAGGTAGGGCTGTTATCAGGCTACTTATGACAACTCAATCTGCTTATAGAAGTAAACTAATAAAACAAATAAAACAGGTGAGGTTTTAGAGCAGGAATTACGTTTTTTAACAGTAAGTTTCATCTTTGACAAGGTCTGGGAGCCACTCGAGGTAAAGGGTTACGTTAGGAGGCCATTTATGTGTATAGAATTCGAAGATAACGGTTAACCTGAGCCTTGAACAGGTTAAAGATGTAGTGGTCGTGAGTCGGTGCCACGGGAGCCTTGAACAGATTAAGATTGTAGTGGTCGGGAGTCGGTTCCACAGGAGCCTTGAACAGGTTAAGGTTGTAGTGGTCAGGAGTCGGTTCCACAGGAGCCTTGAACAGGTTAAGTTTGTAGTGGTCATGAGTCGGTTCCAAAAGAGCCTTGAACAGGTTAAGTTTGTAGTGGTCGGGAGTCGGCTCCACAGGAGCCTAAACAGGTTAAGGTTGTAGTGGTCGGGAGTCGGTTCAACTGGAGCCTTGAACAGGTTAAGGTTGTTGTCGTGAGTCGGTGCCACGGGAGCCTTGAACAGATTAAGATTGTAGTGGTCGGGAGTCGGTTCAACTGGCGCCTTGAATAGGTTAATGTTGTTGTCGAGAGTCGGTGCCACGGGAGCCTTGAACAGATTAAGTTTGTAGTGGTCGGGAGTCGGTTCCACAGAAGCCTTGAACAGGTTAAGGTTGTAGTGGTCAGGAGTCGGTTCCACAGGAGCCTTGAACAGGTTAAGTTTGTAGTGGTCAGAAGTCGGTTCCACAGGAGCCTTGAACAGGTTAAGTTTGTAGTGGTCGGGAGTCGGTTCTACAGGAGCCTAAACAGGTTAAGGTTGTAGTGGTAAGAAGTCGGTTCAACTAGAGCCTTGAACAGGTTAAGGTTGTTGTCGTGAGTCGGTGCCACGGGAGCCTTGAACAGATTAAGATTGTAGTGGTCGGGAGTCGGTTCAACTGGAGCATTGAACAGGTTAATGTTGTTGTCGTGAGTCGGTGCCACGGGAGCCTTGAACAGATTAAGTTTGTAGTGGTCGGGAGTCGGTTCCACAGGAGCATTGAACAGGTTACGGTTGTAGTGGTCAGGAGTCGGTTCCACAGGAGCCTTGAACAGGTTAAGTTTGTAGTGGTCAGGAGTCGGTTCCAAAGGAGCCTTGAACAAGTTAAGTTTGTAGTGGTCGGGAGTCGGTTCCACAGGAGCCTTGAACAGGTTAATGTTGTTGTCGTGAGTCGGTGCCACGGGAGCCTTGAACAGGTTAAGTTTGTAGTGGTCAGGAGTCGGTTCCAAAGGAGCCTTGAACAGGTTAAGTTTGTAGTGGTCGGGAGTCGGTTCCACAGGAGTCTAAACAGGTTAAGTTTGTAGTGGTCAGGAGTCGGTTCAACTGGAGCCTTGAACAGGTTAAGGTTGTTGTCGTGAGTCGGTGCCACGGGAGCCTTGAACAGATTAAGATTGTAGTGGTCGGGAGTCGGTTCAACTGGAGCCTTGAACAGGTTAATGTTGTTGTCGTGAGTCGGTGCCACGGGAGCCTTGAACAGATTAAGATTGTAGTGGTCGTCAGTCGGTTCCACCGGAGACTTCATCAAGTTACGGTTGTAGTGGTCGGGAGTCGGTTCCACGGGTCCCTTGAACAGGTTAACGTTGTAGAGGTCGGGAGTCAGTTCAAAGGGAGCCTTGAACAGTTTAAGGTTGTAGTGGTCGGGATTCGATCCCACAGGAACCTTGAACAGGTTAATGTTGTAGTGATCGGGAGTCCGTTCCGCAGGAGCTTTGAACTGGTTAAGATTGTAGTGGTCGGGAGTCGGTTCAACTGGAGCCTTGAACAGGTTAATGTTGTTGTCGTGAGTCGGTGCCACGGCAGCCTTGAACAGATTAAGTTTGTAGTGGTCGGGATTCGGTTCCACAGGAGCCTTGAACAGGTTAAGGTTGTAGTTGTCGGGAGTCGGTTCAACAGGAGCCTTGAAAAGGTTAAGTTTGTAGTGGTCAGGAGTCGGTTCCAAAGGAGCCTTGAACAGGTTAAGTTTGTAGCGGTCGGGAGTCGGTTCCACAGGAGCCTTGAACAGGTTAAGGTTGTAGTGGTCAGGAGTCGGTTCCACAGGAGCCTTGAACAGGTTATGGTTGTAGTGGTCGGGAGTCGGTTCCAAAGGAGCCTTGAACAGGTTAAGTTTGTACTGGTCGGGAGTCCGTTCCAAAGGAGCCTAAACAGGTTAAGTTTGTGGTGGTCGGGAGTCGGTTCAACTGGAGCCTTGAACAGGTTAAGGTTGTTGTCGTGAGTCGGTGCCACGGGAGCCTTGAACAGAATAAGATTGTAGTGGTCGGGAGTTGGTTCAACTGGAGCCTTGAACAGGTTAATGTTGTTGTCGTGAGTCGGTGCCACGGGAGCCTTGAACAGATTAAGATTGTAGTGGTCGTCAGTCGGTTCCACGGGAGACTTCAACAGGTTACGGTTGTAGTGGTCGGGAGTCGGTTCCACGGATGCCTTGAACAGGTTAACGTTGTAGTGGTCGGGAGTCAGTTCAAAGGGAGCCTTGAACAGTTTAAGGTTGTAGTGGTCGGGAGTCGATTCCACAGGAACCTTGAACAGGTTAATGTTGTAGTGATCGGGAGTCCGTTCTGCAGGAGCCTTGAACTGGTTAAGATTGTAGTGGTCGGGAGTCTGTTCAACTGGAGCCTTGAACAGGTTAATGTTGTTGTCGTGAGTCGGTGCCACAGAAGCCTTGAACAAATTAAGTTTGTAGTGGTCGGGAGTCGGTTCCACAAAAGCCTAGAACAGGTTAAGTTTGTAGTGGTCAGGTGTCGGTTCCAAAGGAGCCTTGAACAGGTTAAGTTTGTAGTGGTCGGGAGTCGGTTCCACAGGAGCCTTGAACAGGTTAAGGTTGTAGTGGTCAGGAGTCGGTTCCAGAGGAGCCTTGAACAGGTTATGGTTGTAGTGGTCGGGAGTCGGTTCCAAAGGAGCCTTGAACAGGTTAAGTTTGTACTGGTCGGGAGTCCGTTCCAAAGGAGCCTAAACAGGTTAAGTTTGTAGTGGTCGGGAGTCGGTTCAACTGGAGCCTTGAACAGGTTAAGGTTGTTGTCGTGAGTCGGTGCCACGGGAGCCTTGAACAGGTTAAGGTTGTAGTGGTCAGGAGTCGGTTCCACAGGAGCCTTGAACAGGTTAAGATTGTAGTGGTCAGGAGTCGGTTCCACAGGAGCCTTGAACAGGTTAAGTTTGTAGTGGTCAGGAGTCGGTTCCAAAGGAGCCTTGAACAGGTTAAGTTTGTAGTGGTCGGGAGTCGGTTCCACAGGAGCCTTGAACAGGTTAATGTTGTTGTCGTGAGTCGGTGCCACGGGAGCCTTGAACAGATTAAGATTGTAGTGGTTGGGAGTCGGTTCAACTGGAGCCTTGAACAGGTTAATGTTGTTGTCGTGAGTCGGTGCCACGGGAGCTTTGAACAGATTAAGATTGTAGTGGTCGTCAGTCGGTTCCACCGGAGACTTCGACAAGTTACGGTTGTAGTGGTCGGGAGTCGGTTCCACGGGTGCCTTGAACAGGTTAAAGTTGTAGAGGTCGGGAGTCAGTTCAAAGGGAGCCTTGAACAGTTTAAGGTTGTAGTGGTCGGAATTCGATCCCACAGGAACCTTGAACAGGTTAATGTTGTAGTGATCGGGAGTCCGTTCCGCAGGAGCTTTGAACTGGTTAAGATTGTAGTGGTCGGGAGTCGTTTCAACTGGAGCCTTGAACAGGTTAATGTTGTTGTCGTGAGTCGGTGCCACGGGAGCCTTGAACAGATTAAGTTTGTAGTGGTCGGGAGTCGGTTCTACAGGAGCCTTGAACAGGTTAAGGTTGTAGTCGTCAGGAGTCGGTTCCACAGGAGCCTTGAAAAGGTTAAGTTTGTAGTGGTCAGGAGTCGGTTCCAAAGGAGCCTTGAACAGGTTATGGTTGTAGTGGTCGGGAGTCGGTTCCAAAGGCGCCTTGAACAGGTTAAGTTTGTACTGGTCGGGAGTCCGTTCCAAAGGAGCCTAAACAGGTTAAGTTTGTAGTGGTCGGGTGTCGGTTCAACTGGAGCCTTGAACAGGTTAAAGTTGTTGTCGTGAGTCGGTGCCACGGGAGCCTTGAACAGATTAAGATTGTAGTGGTCGGGAGTCGGTTCAACTGGAGCCTTGAACTGGTTAATGTTGTTGTCGTGAGTCGGTGCCACGGGAGCCTTGAACAGATTAAGATTGTAGTGGTCGGGAGTCGGTTCAACTGGAGTCTTGAACAGGTTAATGTTGTTGTCGTGAGTCGGTGCCACGGGAGCCTTGAACAGATTAAGATTGTAGTGGTCGTCAGTCGGTTCCACGGGAGACTTCAACAGGTTACGGTTGTAGTGGTCGGGAGTCGGTTCCACGGGTGCCTTGAACAGGTTAATGTTGTAGTGATCGGGAGTCCGTTCCGCAGGAGCTTTGAACTGGTTAAGATTGTAGTGGTCGGGAGTCGGTTCAACTGGAGTCTTGAACAGGTTAATGTTGTTGTCGTGAGTCGGTGCCACGGAAGCCTTGAACAGATTAAGTTTGTAGTGGTCGGGATTCGGTTCCACAGGAGCCTTGAACAGGTTAAGGTTGTAGTTGTCAGGAGTCGGTTCAACAGGAGCCTTGAAAAGGTTAAGTTTGTAGTGGTCAGGAGTCGGTTCCAAAGGAGCCTTGAACAGGTTAAGTTTGTAGCGGTCGGGAGTCGGTTCCACGGGAGCCTTGAACAGGTTAAGGTTGTAGTGGTCAGGAGTCGGTTCCACAGGAGCCTTGAACAGGTTATGGTTGTAGTGGTCGGGAGTCGGTTCCAAAGGAGCCTTGAACAGGTTAAGTTTGTACTGGTCGGGAGTCCGTTCCAAAGGAGCCTAAACAGGTTAAGTTTGTGGTGGTCGGGAGTCGGTTCAACTGGAGCCTTGAACAGGTTAAGGTTGTTGTCGTGAGTCGGTGCCACGGGAGCCTTGAACAGATTAAGATTGTAGTGGTCGGGAGTTGGTTCAACTGGAGCCTTGAACAGGTTAATGTTGTTGTCGTGAGTCGGTGCCACGGGAGCCTTGAACAGATTAAGATTGTAGTGGTCGTCAGTCGGTTCCACGGGAGACTTCAACAGGTTACGGTTGTAGTGGTCGGGAGTCGGTTCCACGGGTGCCTTGAACAGGTTAACGTTGTAGTGGTCGGGAGTCAGTTCAAAGGGAGCCTTGAACAGTTTAAGGTTGTAGTGGTCGGGAGTCGATTCCACAGGAACCTTGAACAGGTTAATGTTGTAGTGATCGGGAGTCCGTTCTGCAGGAGCCTTGAACTGGTTAAGATTGTAGTGGTCGGGAGTCTGTTCAACTGGAGCCTTGAACAGGTTAATGTTGTTGTCGTGAGTCGGTGCCACAGAAGCCTTGAACAAATTAAGTTTGTAGTGGTCGGGAGTCGGTTCCACAAAAGCCTTGAACAGGTTAAGTTTGTAGTGGTCAGGTGTCGGTTCCAAAGGAGACTTGAACAGGTTAAGTTTGTAGTGGTCGGGAGTCGGTTCCACAGGAGCCTTGAACAGGTTAAGGTTGTAGTGGTCAGGAGTCGGTTCCAGAGGAGCCTTGAACAGGTTATGGTTGTAGTGGTCGGGAGTCGGTTCCAAAGGAGCCTTGAACAGGTTAAGTTTGTACTGGTCGGGAGTCCGTTCCAAAGGAGCCTAAACAGGTTAAGTTTGTAGTGGTCGGGAGTCGGTTCAACTGGAGCCTTGAACAGGTTAAGGTTGTTGTCGTGAGTCGGTGCCACGGGAGCCTTGAACAGGTTAAGGTTGTAGTGGTCAGGAGTCGGTTCCACAGGAGCCTTGAACAGGTTAAGATTGTAGTGGTCAGGAGTCGGTTCCACAGGAGCCTTGAACAGGTTAAGTTTGTAGTGGTCAGGAGTCGGTTCCAAAGGAGCCTTGAACAGGTTAAGTTTGTAGTGGTCGGGAGTCGGTTCCACAGGAGCCTTGAACAGGTTAATGTTGTTGTCGTGAGTCGGTGCCACGGGAGCCTTGAACAGATTAAGATTGTAGTGGTTGGGAGTCGGTTCAACTGGAGCCTTGAACAGGTTAATGTTGTTGTCGTGAGTCGGTGCCACGGGAGCTTTGAACAGATTAAGATTGTAGTGGTCGTCAGTCGGTTCCACCGGAGACTTCGACAAGTTACGGTTGTAGTGGTCGGGAGTCGGTTCCACGGGTGCCTTGAACAGGTTAAAGTTGTAGAGGTCGGGAGTCAGTTCAAAGGGAGCCTTGAACAGTTTAAGGTTGTAGTGGTCGGAATTCGATCCCACAGGAACCTTGAACAGGTTAATGTTGTAGTGATCGGGAGTCCGTTCCGCAGGAGCTTTGAACTGGTTAAGATTGTAGTGGTCGGGAGTCGTTTCAACTGGAGCCTTGAACAGGTTAATGTTGTTGTCGTGAGTCGGTGCCACGGGAGCCTTGAACAGATTAAGTTTGTAGTGGTCGGGAGTCGGTTCTACAGGAGCCTTGAACAGGTTAAGGTTGTAGTCGTCAGGAGTCGGTTCCACAGGAGCCTTGAAAAGGTTAAGTTTGTAGTTGTCAGGAGTCGGTTCCAAAGGAGCCTTGAACAGGTTAAGTTTGTACTGGTCGGGAGTCCGTTCCAAAGGAGCCTAAACAGGTTAAGTTTGTAGTGGTCGGGTGTCGGTTCAACTGGAGCCTTCAACAGGTTAAAGTTGTTGTCGTGAGTCGGTGCCACGGGAGCCTTGAACAGATTAAGATTGTAGTGGTCGGGAGTCGGTTCAACTGGAGCCTTGAACAGGTTAATGTTGTTGTCGTGAGTCGGTGCCACGGGAGCCTTGAACAGATTAAGATTGTAGTGGTCGGGAGTCGGTTCCACGGGAGACTTCAACAGGTTACGGTTGTAGTGGTCGGGAGTCGGTTCCACGGGTGCCTTGAACAGGTTAACGTTGTAGTGGTCGGGAGTCAGTTCAAAGGGAGCCTTGAACAGTTTAAGGTTGTAGTGGTCGGGAGTCGATTCCACAGGAACCTTGAACAGGTTAATGTTGTAGTGATCGGGAGTCCGTTCTGCAGGAGCCTTGAACTGGTTAAGATTGTAGTGGTCGGGAGTCTGTTCAACTGGAGCCTTGAACAGGTTAATGTTGTTGTCGTGAGTCGGTGCCACAGAAGCCTTGAACAAATTAAGTTTGTAGTGGTCGGGAGTCGGTTCCACAAAAGCCTTGAACAGGTTAAGTTTGTAGTGGTCAGGTGTCGGTTCCAAAGGAGCCTTGAACAGGTTAAGTTTGTAGTGGTCGGGAGTCGGTTCCACAGGAGCCTTGAACAGGTTAAGGTTGTAGTGGTCAGGAGTCGGTTCCAGAGGAGCCTTGAACAGGTTATGGTTGTAGTGGTCGGGAGTCGGTTCCAAAGGAGCCTTGAACAGGTTAAGTTTGTACTGGTCGGGAGTCCGTTCCAAAGGAGCCTAAACAGGTTAAGTTTGTAGTGGTCGGGAGTCGGTTCAACTGGAGCCTTGAACAGGTTAAGGTTGTTGTCGTGAGTCGGTGCCACGGGAGCCTTGAACAGGTTAAGGTTGTAGTGGTCAGGAGTCGGTTCCACAGGAGCCTTGAACAGGTTAAGATTGTAGTGGTCAGGAGTCGGTTCCACAGGAGCCTTGAACAGGTTAAGTTTGTAGTGGTCAGGAGTCGGTTCCAAAGGAGCCTTGAACAGGTTAAGTTTGTAGTGGTCGGGAGTCGGTTCCACAGGAGCCTTGAACAGGTTAATGTTGTTGTCGTGAGTCGGTGCCACGGGAGCCTTGAACAGATTAAGATTGTAGTGGTTGGGAGTCGGTTCAACTGGAGCCTTGAACAGGTTAATGTTGTTGTCGTGAGTCGGTGCCACGGGAGCTTTGAACAGATTAAGATTGTAGTGGTCGTCAGTCGGTTCCACCGGAGACTTCGACAAGTTACGGTTGTAGTGGTCGGGAGTCGGTTCCACGGGTGCCTTGAACAGGTTAAAGTTGTAGAGGTCGGGAGTCAGTTCAAAGGGAGCCTTGAACAGTTTAAGGTTGTAGTGGTCGGAATTCGATCCCACAGGAACCTTGAACAGGTTAATGTTGTAGTGATCGGGAGTCCGTTCCGCAGGAGCTTTGAACTGGTTAAGATTGTAGTGGTCGGGAGTCGTTTCAACTGGAGCCTTGAACAGGTTAATGTTGTTGTCGTGAGTCGGTGCCACGGGAGCCTTGAACAGATTAAGTTTGTAGTGGTCGGGAGTCGGTTCTACAGGAGCCTTGAACAGGTTAAGGTTGTAGTCGTCAGGAGTCGGTTCCACAGGAGCCTTGAAAAGGTTAAGTTTGTAGTTGTCAGGAGTCGGTTCCAAAGGAGCCTTGAACAGGTTAAGTTTGTACTGGTCGGGAGTCCGTTCCAAAGGAGCCTAAACAGGTTAAGTTTGTAGTGGTCGGGTGTCGGTTCAACTGGAGCCTTCAACAGGTTAAAGTTGTTGTCGTGAGTCGGTGCCACGGGAGCCTTGAACAGATTAAGATTGTAGTGGTCGGGAGTCGGTTCAACTGGAGCCTTGAACAGGTTAATGTTGTTGTCGTGAGTCGGTGCCACGGGAGCCTTGAACAGATTAAGATTGTAGTGGTCGGGAGTCGGTTCAACTGGAGTCTTGAACAGGTTAATGTTGTTGTCGTGAGTCGGTGCCACGGGAGCCTTGAACAGATTAAGTTTGTAGTGGTCGTCAGTCGGTTCCACGGGAGACTTCAACAGGTTACGGTTGTAGTGGTCGGGAGTCGGTTCCACGGGTGCCTTGAACAGGTTAATGTTGTAGTGATCGGGAGTCCGTTCCGCAGGAGCTTTGAACTGGTTAAGATTGTAGTGGTCGGGAGTCGGTTCAACTGGAGCCTTGAACAGGTTAATGTTGTTGTCGTGAGTCGGTGCCACGGCAGCCTTGAACAGATTAAGTTTGTAGTGGTCGGGATTCGGTTCCACAGGAGCCTTGAACAGGTTAAGGTTGTAGTTGTCGGGAGTCGGTTCAACAGGAGCCTTGAAAAGGTTAAGTTTGTAGCGGTCGGGAGTCGGTTCCACAGGAGCCTTGAACAGGTTAAGGTTGTAGTGGTCAGGAGTCGGTTCCACAGGAACCTTGAACAGGTTATGGTTGTAGTGGTCGGGAGTCGGTTCCAAAGGAGCCTTAAACAGGTTAAGTTTGTACTGGTCGGGAGTCCGTTCCAAAGGAGCCTAAACAGGTTAAGTTTGTGGTGGTCGGGAGTCGGTTCAACTGGAGCCTTGAACAGGTTAAGGTTGTTGTCGTGAGTCGGTGCCACGGGAGCCTTGAACAGATTAAGATTGTAGTGGTCGTCAGTCGGTTCCACGGGAGACTTCAACAGGTTACGGTTGTAGTGGTCGGGAGTCGGTTCCACGGGTGCCTTGAACAGGTTAACGTTGTAGTGGTCGGGAGTCAGTTCAAAGGGAGCCTTGAACAGTTTAAGGTTGTAGTGGTCGGGAGTCGATTCCACAGGAACCTTGAACAGGTTAATGTTGTAGTGATCGGGAGTCCGTTCTGCAGGAGCCTTGAACTGGTTAAGATTGTAGTGGTTGGGAGTCTGTTCAACTGGAGCCTTGAACAGGTTAATGTTGTTGTCGTGAGTCGGTGCCACAGAAGCCTTGAACAAATTAAGTTTGTAGTGGTCGGGAGTCGGTTCCACAAAAGCCTTGAACAGGTTAAGTTTGTAGTGGTCGGGAGTCGGTTCCACAGGAGCCTTGAACAGGTTAAGGTTGTAGTGGTCAGGAGTCGGTTCCAGAGGAGCCTTGAACAGGTTATGGTTGTAGTGGTCGGTAGTCGGTTCCAAAGGAGCCTTGAACAGGTTAAGTTTGTACTGGTCGGGAGTCCGTTCCAAAGGAGCCTAAACAGGTTAAGTTTGTAGTGGTCGGGAGTCGGTTCAACTGGAGCCTTGAACAGGTTAAGGTTGTTGTCGTGAGTCGGTGCCACGGGAGCCTTGAACAGGTTAAGGTTGTAGTGGTCAGGAGTCGGTTCCACAGGAGCCTTGAACAGGTTAAGATTGTAGTGGTCAGGAGTCGGTTCCACAGGAGCCTTGAACAGGTTAAGTTTGTAGTGGTCAGGAGTCGGTTCCAAAGGAGCCTTGAACAGGTTAAGTTTGTAGTGGTCGGGAGTCGGTTCCACAGGAGCCTTGAACAGGTTAATGTTGTTGTCGTGAGTCGGTGCCACGGGAGCCTTGAACTGATTAAGATTGTAGTGGTTGGGAGTCGGTTCAACTGGAGCCTTGAACAGGTTAATGTTGTCGTGAGTCGGTGCCACGGGAGCTTTGAACAGATTAAGATTGTAGTGGTCGTCAGTCGGTTCCACCGGAGACTTCGACAAGTTACGGTTGTAGTGGTCGGGAGTCGGTTCCACGGGTGCCTTGAACAGGTTAAAGTTGTAGAGGTCGGGAGTCAGTTCAAAGGTAGCCTTGAACAGTTTAAGGTTGTAGTGGTCGGAATTCGATCCCACAGGAACCTTGAACAGGTTAATGTTGTAGTGATCGGGAGTCCGTTCCGCAGGAGCTTTGAACTGGTTAAGATTGTAGTGGTCGGGAGTCGTTTCAACTGGAGCCTTGAACAGGTTAATGTTGTTGTCGTGAGTCGGTGCCACGGGAGCCTTGAACAGATTAAGTTTGTAGTGGTCGGGAGTCGGTTCTACAGGAGCCTTGAACAGGTTAAGGTTGTAGTCGTCAGGAGTCGGTTCCACAGGAGCCTTGAAAAGGTTAAGTTTGTAGTGGTCAGGAGTCGGTTCCAAAGGAGCCTTGAACAGGTTATGGTCGTAGTGGTCGGGAGTCGGTTCCAAAGGAGCCTTGAACAGGTTAAGTTTGTACTGGTCGGGAGTCCGTTCCAAAGGAGCCTAAACAGGTTAAGTTTGTAGTGGTCGGGTGTCGGTTCAACTGGAGCCTTGAACAGGTTAAAGTTGTTGTCGTGAGTCGGTGCCACGGGAGCCTTGAACAGATTAAGATTGTAGTGGTCGGGAGTCGGTTCAACTGGAGTCTTGAACAGGTTAATGTTGTTGTCGTGAGTCGGTGCCACGGGAGCCTTGAACAGATTAAGATTGTAGTGGTCGTCAGTCGGTTCCACGGGAGACTTCAACAGGTTACGGTTGTAGTGGTCGGGAGTCGGTTCCACGGGTGCCTTGAACAGGTTAACGTTGTAGTGGTCGGGAGTCAGTTCAAAGGGAGCCTTGAACAGTTTAAGGTTGTAGTGGTCGGGAGTCGATTCCACAGGAACCTTGAACAGGTTAATGTAGTGATCGGGAGTCCGTTCCGCAGGAGCCTTGAACTGGTTAAGATTGTAGTGGTCGGGTGTCTTTTCCACGGGAGCCTTGAATAGGTTAATGTTGTTGTCGTGAGTCGGTGCCACGTGAGCCTTGAACAGATTAAGTTTGTAGTGGTCGGGAGTCGGTTCCACAGGAGCCTTGAACAGGTTAAGGTTGTAGTGGTCAGGAGTCGGTTCCACAGGAGCCTTGAACAGGTTAAGGTTGTAGTGGTCAAGAGTCGGTTCAACTGGAGGAGCCTTGAACAGGTTATGGTTGTAGTGGTCAGGAGTCGGTTCCAAAGGAGCCTTGAACAGGTTAAGTTTGTAGTGGTCGGGAGTCGGTTCAACTGGAGCCTTGAACAGGTTAAGGTTGTTGTCGTGAGTCGGTGCCACGGGAGCCTTGAACAGATAAAAATTGTAGTTGTCGGGAGTCGGTTCAACTGGAGCCTTGAACAGGTTAATGTTGTTGTCGTGAGTCGGTGCCACGGGAGCCTTGAACAGATTAAGATTGTAGTGGTCGTCAGTCGGTTCCACCGGAGACTTCAACAAGTTACGGTTGTAGTGGTCGGGAATCGGTTCCACGGGTGCCTTGAACAGGTTAACGTTGTAGTAGTCGGGAGTCAGTTCAAAGGGAGCCTTGAACAGTTTAAGGTTGTAGTGGTCGGGAGTCGATTCCACAGGAACCTTGAACAGGTTAATGTTGTAGTGATCGGGAGTCCGTTCCGCAGGCGCCTTGAACTGGTTAAGATTGTAGTGGTCGGGAGTCGGTTCAACTGGAGCCTTGAACAGGTTAATGTTGTTGTCGTGAGTCGGTGCCACGTGAGCCTTGAACAGATTAAGTTTGTAGTGGTCGGGAGTCGGTTCCACAGGAGCCTTGAACAGGTTAAGGTTGTACTGGTCAGGAGTCGGTTCCACAGGAGCCTTGAACAGGTTAAGTTTGTAGTGGTCAGGAGTCGGTTCCAATGGAGCCTTGAACAGGTTAAGTTTGTAGTGGGCGGGAGTCGGTTCCACAGGAGCCTTGAACAGGTTAAGGTTGTAGTGGTCAGGAGTCGGTTCAACTGGAGCCTTGAACAGGTTATGGTTGTAGTGGTCGGGAGTCCGTTCCAAAGGAGCCTAAACAGGTTAAGTTTGTAGTGGTCGGGAGTCGGTTCAACTGGAGCCTTGAACAGGTTAAGGTTGTTGTCGTGAGTCGGTGCCACGGTAGCCTTGAACAGATTAAGCTTGTAGTGGTCGGGAGTCGGTTCAACTGGAGACTTGAACAGGTTAATGTTTTTGTCGTGAGTCGGGGCTACGGGAGCCTTGAACAGATTAAGATTGTAGTGGTCGGGAGTCGGTTCAACTGGAGCCTTGAACAGGTTAATGTTTTTGTCGTGAGTCGGTGCTACGGGAGCCTTGAACAGATTAAGATTGTAGTAGTCGTCAGTCGGTTCCACGGGAGAATTCTACAGGTTACGGTTGTAGTGGTCGGGAGTCGGTTCCACGGGTGCCTTGAACAGGTTAACGTTGTAGTGGTCGGGAGTCAGTTCAAAGGGAGCCTTGAACAGTTTAAGGTTGTAGTGGTCGGGAGTCGATTCCACAGGAACCTTGAACAGGTTAATGTTGTAGTGATCGGGAGTCCGTTCCGCAGGAGCCTTGAACTGGTTAAGATTGTAGTGGACGGGAGTCGGTTCAACTGGAGCCTTGAACAGGTTAATGTTGTTGTCGTGAGTCGGTGCCACGGGAGCCTTGAACAGATTAAGATTGTAGTGTTCGGGAGTCGGTTCAACTGGAGCCTTGAACAGGTTAATGTTGTTGTCGTGAGTCGGTGCCACGGGAGCCTTGAACAGATTAAGATTGTAGTGGTCGGGAGTCGGTTCAACTGGAGTCTTGAACAGGTTAATGTTGTTGTCGTGAGTCGGTGCCACGGGAGCCTTGAACAGATTAAGATTGTAGTGGTCGTCAGTCGGTTCCACGGGAGACTTGAACAGCTTAACGTTGTAGTGGTCGGAGTCAGTTCAAAGGGAGCCTTGAACAGTTTAAGGTTGTAGTGGCCGGGAGTCGATTCCACAGGAACCTTGAACAGGTTAATGTTGTAGTGATCGGGAGTCCGTTCCGCAGGAGCCTTGAACTGGTTAAGATTGTAGTGGTCAGGGGTCAGTTCCACATGAGCCTTGAACAGATTAAGGTTGTAGTGGTCGGGGACGCATTCTCTTGGTAGTCGGTTCCACAGAGCAGTAGTTCTCCGGAAGAAGCTATTCGAGTGGAACTTACTTCTCACTAGTGGAACACGGAAGGTATGTAGGTAGTTTGCTACTATGTAAGTGGCATGGCGTGTTCTTGCTGTGATGGTGTGCCACGACAGGACCAGAGAATATAGTTCGTCTGAGTACTTGTTTGAAGTAATCAGTGTTGTAATGGGAGGATGCTTGGGTCGGGCACGATTGTTGGCTGGTTCTGAGGGCATTAGTTGGCCTTGCCTCATTGTGATCGTGATTAGAAAAATCCTAAAAAAAGAGTTGTAAAATCCCTATTTAATCAGAAAATGCGCCAGAAAAAAGACGGATGTGTTGAAGATGGATGGTGTGGTTCGCAACCAGCGGGAAATACCGCCCGTCTGAAACCAGAGGGGTGGTATCTAGGTTAATTAGTGCAATGAAGTCACATGCAAAATTAGTTGTACTTTTTTTCCCATGTATTCCACTTGGGTCATACTTACCTAAATTTACTTTACAGTTAAGTAATACAGGCAGTGTAGCAATAGATAACGGCTCGGATTGAGAAACCGAAGAACCGAGTTCGAATTCCAGTCGGTTCGATTACATTCACTTACGTGAATAATTACGCTAATAACCTTTGGAAAGGTATAAATCCTCTTCTTCTTACAGCTATGGGACAATAGCAGGGCAGACTGGGTTCTATAGCCTCCGGTGGCAACCAGTCTAGAAGAAGGAAAAACTCCGAATTCAAAACCGACCTGGGCTCCGTGCCTTTAACTGATTGGGCCACAGATGAGCATTCGGTTAGCAAGGCTAAATGACGGTTCCGTATAGGATACAGGTTCGATTCGTATCGGTGGACGAATATTTTCGATGAAAATTTGTCGGACATTCAGGCCGGTAAATGTTGTTTAATACTGTGTATTATAAACAGAGCATTTACTTAAATATCTGTATCTATAAAAAGAATGTATAAAAAGAATGTATAAACATAACAATGCCTTAAAATAATTGTCGGACTTTGTCCATAACATAATATATATATATATATATATATATATATATATATATATATATATATATATATATATATGTGTGTGTGTGTGTGTGTGTGTGTCATACAGGTAATAAATCCGTTGGTATATAATCCAAGTGGATCCAAGTAATATAAAATTTTACAATTGATCCACAAAAAGGGATCAATATATTTATTATAACAGAGTATATAAATTACACAACAGTAATATAATAATTAATATATAATAGGCCACACTACAACATGTTTGACACGCAAACTCACTCAACACCTTTTTGACCATAGCTCAATTACATTTTCTACATGCAAAAAAGCCTTATTAATAAAAACAAAAAAAAACAACACTTAATATTAACTTTGAACATGGACACAATATCTTGATTGTGTTTTGAAAAATGAAAACATTTTATAAAACATACATGCAAGAAAATATTTCTTATCTAATAGTTAAAATATTTAATCCTTGAAAATGGCTAAATGTATAGCCGAAAGCGCTCGGATAAAAAGAACATTCGGACAGTTTTTATATAATTTATCATCCGAAAAGAAAAAAAATTATTAGATCGCATGAGAAATTGTATAAAAAACTAAATAAAAGCACCTTGTCTGTCGTATTCACTGAAATGTGCATATATATATATATATATATATATATATATATATGTGTATGTGTGTGTGTGTGTGTGTGTGTGTGTGTGTCCGTGTGTCCGTGCAAGGTTCTTTAAAGACGATTGACAAGGTTTTCCGATTAAGTTTTATATTTGATTTTTATTGTGTTCATGCAAGTATTTACTTTTCTGGACATTTTTAGACATTATCAAAGAGGATCTTATTTTTATATTTTAACTAAATATATGGGTTGTGTGTATTAATCTAGAGTTACAGGAACGTTATCTTTTCCAAACACAGTCAGCACATTGTGACCGTGTTCGTAGTTAATATTATTGAGTGTTGGCTTTTTCTTTTTTATTATTAGGGCTTCCATTATTTTTTAACTTCTTTTCTGACATGTGGGTGAGGTTATTATGTTTGTATTAGGTTGGTGCAAAAATAATGACGTAATAATGTCGTTTTTTGACGTTAAAAAATACGTCAAAAAACGTCATTATTTTTGCACCAACCTAATATTTTCTACTAGTATGTTTCGCATGGAGTCTGATAGGTTTGTATATGTGTATAAATGATTTCTAATAGAACTGTGGCTGGATAGGTGTGACGCAATGTGCTGACCCTGTTTGGAAAATAAAAATAAAATCATCCTTGCTAATGGCTAAACTATAGCCGAAATCGCTCGGTAATGAAAAACTTTTAGACAGTTTTTACACATTTTGTGTCCAGAAAAAAAAAGACTTGTACGAACAAAAAACAATTAAATAAAAAAAAAAACTTAATCACAGTATATTGTCGTCTTTAACGAAACTTGTATAAAAGAGGGATTGCTGCCTCAATACACAATATATATATATATATATATATATATATATATATATATATATATATATATATGTGTATATATATATATATATATATATATATGTATGTATATATATTTTCGTTTATACGTTATTTTTAGAGATATAATTTATTTAAGTAAATGTTCTGTTTTTTAATTAAACAGTATTAATTACATTTATTGGAAAACTTATTGGAAATATTAAAGTTAATCGATTAGGCTGAAATTAAATCGAAAACAAAAACTTCCTTTAAACATTTTGTTTCTCGAATCTGTGGAGGTACATACATATATATATATATATATATATATATATATATATATATGTGTGTGTGTGTGTGTGTGTGTGTGTGTGTGTGTGTGTGTGTGTGTGTGTGTGTGCACCAGGTCCCTGTATTCGCCCTTTCAAAAAGTGTGGATGGTCTTGCACGAAGCCTTCATCACTATAATCAAATCTCGTGTGTCGTTGTTGGGCTGTAGGTTTCCCAGGAACTGATCTGCTTGACCCTCATACTTCGAAATCGACGAGAGAGTCGACTATATATATATATATATATATATATATATATATATATATATATATATATATATATATATATATATTAATTTTAATATTATATATATATATATATATATATATATATATATATATATATATATATATATTAATTTTAATTTCAAAATGATAGATTAACTTTAATATTTCTAATAAGCAAAATAGTCTGATGTATTTCAAACTAATTTCAATTGACTGGATTTCTTTTGCTTGGAAAATAACTGATTTCAATATAAGTTTTAGCCATTGTTCAGCGCATTGTTCTTTTTATTAAAGAAAATCTTCCAAAAATATAATATACTTCTCTGAAACTTTATTAGTGGAATATTATCTGATTTAAAGATTATTTTATCTGATTTGGCACAGATATTACTTACTTTAAGTTTAAAATACCGTAGAAATAATTTTTTAACACGGCAGTAAGTGTTTTTTTAAGCATTTTACACAAAGCAAGGCGGGAAGCCACTAGGACGCAAGGGGTTACAGAGGATTTGGAAGAAGAGCAGACAGCAGTGATAGGGGAAAGGATGAGAAGGTTAGTGGATAAATCAAGGTAACTGACATTACATTCGAATAGTTGGAGATTATAGCTATCAGGGAAACAGGAAAAGGGAAGGGAGTTCCACAGGCGAGAGGTGCGAGACATGAAGCTGCTGGAGTAGAAGAAACGGCTACATTTAGGAGTTTCGACAGTGAAAGGGTGAGAGCGAGATACCAGCCTAGTTGAACGCTTAAATTCATGAAGTCTGGGAACCAGCGAAAGCAGCTCATCGGAGCAATTACCATGAAAGTATTTGTAAAAAAAAACAGAGGATCGACGGCACGTCTGTGAGAGAGCGACTGCAGACGAGATGCCCGATCAGGGCCAATTACATGACGGATCGTCTCTGGATCTTATCAAGAACCCCGAGTCAAACAGAAGGTACTCCAGACCATATATGGCAGCAATACTCTATGCAAGGGCGAATGGTTGATTTGTAGATTTAGTGTTTAATGTGTTAACATGTTCAAAGCTTGAAAAATATTTAAACTATTTACCATTATGGGTTCTCTGACCTCCCTGAAAAGAAAAAAAAAGATTAAATAAAAATAAATTTAGTTATAAAAATTAATATAAGTCTATAGTTATAATATAACCGTTACAACAAAATTATTCAACCTCTGTTCGCCTACTTTTGGTTCACGCAATATATATATATATATATATATATATATATATATATATATATATATATATATATAAGTGAATATAGAAGTCAACACTTAGAGGCGACAGTCTGTTTCATGCTAGATGCGATCGTCAGGCCACGAGTGCTTTTATTTTTCTCGGCTATTTATATATACGGGTCAGTGGTGCATTATGGGTAGTCTATTTTGGCGGTTATTTTACTGGAAGTCGTTTATTTGTTTTTTATTTATTTATTTATTTATTTATTTGGGTTAAATTATTTTGCTTGTTTTTACTTTTATTTTTTATTTTTATTTTTATTTGTTTATTTCTATTTCTTATCTTATATATCTATTTATTTATTATTTTAATCGGCGTTTTTATTAACGTAGTAAAAATTTGTTTGTATCCCTTATTTAATAGTTCTGTTTTGTTTTGGGAAGATAAAGCTAGTTATTCAATTACGGAGTTGATTGTTGTAGTTTATTCTAACTATTATTTTGGCGGGAACAGTTTTTAACTTGTTTATTACTTTATGTATTTATTTGGATTGATTATCTTTATTTGTTTTTTCTAACGGTTAGTTTATCGGGATCGGTTTATTAGTTTATTTATTTGGATGAATTTATTATACTTGTTATTATTTATTTGTTATACTGAATATTTTCTCTATTCGGTTTTCGATTTTTAAGTAACGTGGTATTTTTTATCGTTATACAACAGTTATAGCTATTTTTCGATTTTTGGTTTGAGTTTTATAGTCTAATTAATATTTTGGTCATAATGGTTTGCTAATTTGTCTATTATTTACTTTGTTTATTTGGATTCATTGATTTTGTTTCTTATTTTTATACTATTTCGTCTATTCTAACAGGTGTGATTTGGTAGTTTGTTTGGATTAATTTATTTTGCTTATTTTATTGTCATTTTGTTTATTTATTTTATTTTATTTTATTTTTTCCGTTTTCGATTTTTAAGTAACGTAGTAAAAATTTGTTTTTATGTCTGCATTTTGAGATGAGCTCGGATCGTTTATTTAATAATTTATTTTGATCTGGGAAGGTAATAATAGCTATTTTTCCTCCAAGCAAAGTTTGCAAGTTTTTGATTGGTTGTTGTAGGCTGATGATCTTTTCCTTATTTTCCAATATATTTTTGGTGTGATGTGCGTTTTGATTTTAATTTCCCAGATGTACTTAGAAAGCATTGTGCTGTTCGCATATTTACTATTTGTGAAAGATGTTTTGTGTACATAATTTCTTTGTTTCCAGGGCCTTTTACTTACTCCTATGTATACTTTTTCTTCATTATCTGGTGATTTTATCGTGGCTTGGTATATTACGTTGTTTTGTAAACAATTACCGTTTAAGGGACATTCGTTCTTCATTCTGCAGTTGCACGTTTGTTTAATTTGTTCGTGTGGTTTGTTGATAATTTTCCTGTTGTGCTTTTTTATTATTTGTGCCATGTTCTCGGTGCAACTGTAACTGAATTTTACTGTGTTTTTGTTGAATATTTTGTGTAGGATGCTTGATTCCATATCTTTAAAAAAATTAAAAATAATGTAAGCCTTATAATAAAAAAGAAAAAGCCAACACTCAATAATATTAACTAAGAACACGGCCACAATGTGCTGACTATAACCCTGGCTACATCGCTATAACTCTAGATAAATACACACAACCCATACATCCAGTTAAAAAGTAAAAAAAGAAATCATCCTCGATAATGGTTAAAACTATAGCCGAAAGTGCTCGGAATTACAGAACATTTGTACATTTTCTATACACTCTGTTCCCAGAAAAGAAAACACTTGTTTGAACACAAGAAAAGATAAATAAAAAAAAATCTTAATCGCAGTACCTTGTATGTTATCTTTAATGGGATATATATATATATATATATATATATATATATATATATATATAAGGTGAACATTGAAGTCAACACTTAGATGCAACAGGCTCTTTCATGCTAGACACAATCGTCAGGCCTATCTCTGATATTGAGTACTTTATCCCCTAAATATAGCACATCTTAAGAGTATATTTCTTCATATATATATATATATATATATATATATATATAGCGAGAGAGCGAGGGAGAGACAGATGGATAATATTAGTGGTCAAAATTTCCAAGAGGATAAAATCCAGGTACAGGCAGAGTAAGAATATAATATAAAAGGCTTAAACCCTAATATTCCATGGTTATAATTTATTACATTGGAATCGTAATCACGATCCAATTCATCAGACCTAAAAATTCAAAAAGAAATTGGAAAATATAACTCCGGGTATAAAAAAAAAATCACTGAAAGTGTATGTGTGTGGGAGTGAGGAACAATGGTGATAATGATATGAAAGCTCTAGAAAGAAGAAGAAGAAGAAGAAGAAGAAGAAGAAGAAGAAGAAGAGCATTTTTTGACCTTATTCATACCTTTCCCAAGGGTATTACTGTTAGCATGTAAGCGAATGTAATGGATTCCATTGAATCCATTACATTTGCTTCCATGCTAATAATACCCTTGGGAAAGGTATAAAACCTCTTCTTCTCACCTCCCCTCCCCTCAGCTATGGGTAAATAGTAGGCACACCGGGTTCTATAGCCTTCGATAGCAACTGGTCTACTGCAGAAAGAAATGGCAACCTACTGCAGGAAAATTTGCCTTGTCAGTCATGTATCGAAAGACACATGATCGCCTAAGCGTGTATCACACATGTGAACCTTATGTATACATGAAAAGAGAAGATGAGAGAGAGGAAGAATATATATATATATATATATATATATATATATATATATATATATATATATATATATATATATATATATATGTATGTATCCTTGTGCAGGTATGCAGAAAATAGAAAAGAACACGTTGGATGCATAATCCGGGGTTCCTTAGCATTTTTGTTTTTATTTTTAAGAAGACAGTGCTCCATAATTCTGTAACGGACCGTGCCTAAAAATACACGTAAACGAGAGATAGCTTATTCCTAAAATTTTGCTTGAAGATGAAACGGGACTAAACACCACAATCCAATTTAATTTTATTAATTATTTGGATGATTTCGGCTCTCATTTTTGAAACATTAGAACTCTTATGTAGCGAAGGAATCATATTTTTAAACAAAAAATATTATTATAATATATATATATATATGTGTGTGTGTGTGTGTGTGTGTGTGTGAGAGAGAGAGAGAAAATATTATAGAAAATAGGAAAGAAACTGGTTTGGTAAATAATCCAAAGTTTCTTAGTATTTTTGTTATTATTTTTAAAAATCACTTACCAAATAAAAAAAAACAACTTAAATTAAAATTATGGATCAATACTAAAGATGTCATCAATTGGTTCAACAATATTGACGATAAAACAAATTGCACCTTACTACAGCTCGATATCATGGACTACTACCCATCAATTTCGAAGGATCATTTTACGACTGCCCTGGACTTTGATGCTGTATATTCTAACCTGACAAAGGAAGAAACCGACATAATCCTCAGCGCAAAAAAATTCGTCCTCATTCATAATGGGGAGCAATGGATAAAAAACAATAACGACCTGTTTGACATCACTATGGGATCATTAGACTCTGCAGAGTCTTCTGACCTGGTTGGTCTTTTAATATTGTACAACCTAACGGCACACCGCGAGATTGATATCCAGGACATCGGACTGTATAGAGATGACGGGCTCATGGTGGTGAAGAGTTCCACTAGCTTTAAGATAGAGAAGATCAGAAAAATTATGTTTAGTGAATTTAAAAATCTAAACTTAAAGATAACACTCTCTTCTAAATTGAAAAAGGTAAACTTCATCGACGTAACCCTAGACTTACCGAGCAACACGTAGCAACCTTATAGAAAACCAAATGCTAACCCCTTATATATACACCCGAAGTCAAACCACCCTCCATCCACAATTAAACATATACCCTCATCAATAGAAAATAGAATTAGCAGTAACTCCGCTAACAAAGAAATATTCCACCAACATAACGACTTCTATAACACTGCCCTAAAAAGTAGTGGTTATAAAAATGCTAACATTAAATATAGGGACAATTGCAATAACCAAAGGAAAAAAAACAGGAAAAGAAACATCATTTGGTATACACCTCCGTTCAACCAAATGGTTAGTATTAAACTAGGACAGAAGTTCTTAGCTCTAATCGATAAACACTTTCCCACCAAAAGTAGGCTTAGTAATATATTCAATAAGAACACACTAAAATTGAGTTACAGCTGCACTGAAAATCTAGAAGGTATAATAAGACACAATAATAAAATCCTGAACAAACCCCCATAACTGAATAGTTTTAATAAAAACTCTAAACTTAAATCAGATAATAATAGGGAAAAATTATGCGATTGTAGAAACCCGGAAGACTGCCCATTAGAAAATAAGTGCTGCTTTAAATCTGTGGTATACCAATGCACTATATCATCCACTGAGAACCCTAACAATAATATGATATACATTGGGTCCACGAAAAATGCTTTTAAAACCAGATGGAGTCACCATAAATGATCCTTCAACAACATAAACAAAAGACATCAGACCTCTCTATCTAAATATTTTTGGCACCTGAAAGAAAAAAATAGGACACCTAAAGTAAAATGGAAAATTATTAACAGGACTAAAACTTGCAAAACTTGGGATGACCCATGCCCTTTGTGCCTCCATGAGAAACTACACATTATTATGCTTCTAAACAATAAAAATCTATTAAACAACAGGCATGAATTAACGGTTTTTGTCGACACCACCAAACTTACCCTCTGAATAACTAGCTAAAAACACGGATACAATAAAATAAATTTTAAAATCCATAGCCCATATACATAGTTTTAATACCCTACAAAAAATGATAACCCTTTATGAAGTCGTCAAAAAACAAACGTTACGTCTTTTTTATATACACAAATCCCTTTCATAAAGAGATATAATAAAAGAATAAAATAAAAAAATAAATAAATCTCCATAGACGCTCAAGCCAGACTATGCGAAAACTTCCTTCGTCGTTAATTTAGCCACCCCCACCTTACCCTGACCGGGCATCTATGAAAGTAACTCCATACTGATACAAATTATTAACACCCCACCCCTGCCTATTCTAAACAATCCGCCCTTGATGTTACCATGGAAATTTTGATTTAAATTCTGAATATACTATTAAAACTCGTAAATTTCAGAAATGAGTTATTCCAAAAAAAATTTCGCTTGAAGATGGAACAGAGTCTACTTTAACTCAAGTTAATTCAAATATTATTTTGAAGTTTTCAGCTCTTGTTTTGAAACATGAGACCTCTTATGTAGCGTGTTTGAATCATATTTTTAAATAAATAATTATATATATATTGTGTATATTGAAACCTAACCTGAACAAAATAAACTACGAACATTCTTAAGTGCCTATAATTTATAACAGAAGCCATTGGTTTATACCCAAGCTTCCCATACTTAATACTTCCCGTTTTCACTCTCGCGAGGTCATGTGTGACGTCACGAGCTGCGATTTTCACTTCCGCGTCTCGTTTACACGAGTTAGTCGATGCTTTGAAATTTTTCATGCAACAAAAACAGACTATCATTATTGTTCCGTGTATTGGTTGATATATTAAAAAGTAATTGTCATCTTTGATAATGGCTTATGTAAGCCGAAAGTTTAGATTAGATTTAAACATGTATCAATATGGTGATTTCCTTTCGTCTTTCAATGATAATGTTATTAAGCTTATCAGACAATATGAAAGGAACTTACTTAAAATAAATAGACAAAACTTGTCTATATTATTTAATGAAACATGCATCAATATATATATATATATATATATATATATATATATATATAACGTTTTGTAAATTTTCATATATCAAGAACAATTTTGAAGAAAAATGTATGACATTTGAAATGTTTCGTGTGACGTGTTTCGCCCTTTTCATCATGTGCGTGTGTGTGCGCATGTATGTGTGTTTTTTTTGCGCTTTGTGTGTGTATGCGCGTGTATGTGTGTGTCTGTGCACATTGTGTGTGTATGCACGTGTATGTGTGTGTTTGTGTGCATCGTGTGTGTGTGCAAATACGCATGACTGTTGAAATGTTTCGTCTGACGTGTTGCCTGTGTGTGCGCGCGCATATGTGTGTGTGTGTGTATGTCAGTGCATTGTGTGTGTATGTATGCAAATACGTATGACAGTTGAAATGTTTGGTTTGACGTGTTTCGCCCTTTTAATCACGTGCGCGTGTATGTGTGTGTTTGTGTGCATGCCTGTGCATTGTGTGTGTGTGTGTGTGTGTGTGTGTGTGTGCAAATACGTATGACAGTTGAAATATTTCGTTTGACGTGTTTCGCCCTTTTCATCATGAGTATGTGTGCGCGTGTATGTGTGTATTTGTGTGCATTGTGTGTGTGTGTGTGTGTGGGGGCAAATACGTAAATGAGTGCCTCTGCACACGTATACACACGTCGGAGGCTCGGCCAGCCTGCCATCTTACACACAATACACACATCCGTCGAAATATAAAGAGTAATTCAACGTTATTGTGACCGTTTTATTAGGGTACAATAGTTAGAATGAGAGGGTGGGTCGTCGAAGTCTGTCTGCTCGCCCTTTATCGCTCCAATGTTGATATTTATAGTGTTGTGAGAGCTTTTGAAGGGTTAGCCTCTTCTTACCCATCCACTCTATCTCCCACGCTTTCCTACCCACACTCATACTTCCTCCAAGCATACAAAAGCCACAAGATGGCAAATGGAGTAGAGGGCGGATGGAAGGTCCTTGGGGTCAACTCCTGATAGCTTGATATCCTGGGTGGCAATAACGAAACAAGAAGATAGAGGCATGACGCAGATTTCTCAGCTGCCCCTTTTTTTTATTTAAATTTTATTTTGGTAACCGAATAGACAGGCGGGAGGAACTCGCTATTGGTACATCACCCAATGAAGGAGGTAAACAGGGAAGAATAGATCGTTTCTTATACAATTGCCTACCCCTATTAACTTAGAAAGTTAAAGTTAAAAAAAAAAAAAAAAGAAAGGAGGAAAAAGAAAAGAAGGGACCCGTGCTTGTAGTTAAAGGCTTGATATAATTGGCTGTCAAAATCTTTGACTTGTTCTGAAGAGGATAATGGGAGGGAGATATTGTGGGGGTGCTTTAGGGTTCTCTCGATTCTGACAATGGCCAGGCCAGATTGATAGCGATTTAATTGTATACCCACAATGAGTTTCTGATTAGTGTCCTACACGGAAATAATAATAATAATAATAATAATAATAATAATAATGCGCATAGCCGAGGGAACGATGAGCTAAAATGGCGTCAAGATCTCAAGCTGTTTAATTCTGAAGAACAAATTTCGCGCCTTTTATTTTATTTACTTATTTTTATTCCCCATTGTACAGCCGGGTCATTCGTAAGTTTAAAATTTTTCGCGGAGCAACCGCTCGAAACATGTTTAGTCAGCCAAAATGCACTTGCATATTCACAGGAGCGTTTTTTTTTTTTTTTTTTTTTTTTTCATTTTGCAGCAATCTTCACGCAAGCAATGGACGTCTCGATTAGGGAAAATAGTTAGCAAACTAGCCATTACTACAGATTTTTTTTTCTTTTAGCTTTTAAATATTTCACCCCAAGCAAGGCAATAAAGCCTCTAGGACGCAACGGTGTCACTGAGTGTTAGAGAATATGAGAAAAAAAAAACTACTATTTAGGAGAAAGGACAATAAAAGAACAAGAATTAAGAAGACAGTAGATAACGATTGACATTGCATTTAAATTTTTGAAGATCAAAGTTGGCTGGAAAGCACGAAGCCGGAAGAGAGTTCCACAGGCGAGAAGTGAGAACAATAAAGGAAGAGGAATCAAGAAAACAGTAGATAACGATTGACATTGCATTTAAATTTTTGAAGATCAAAGTTGGCTGGAAAGCATGAAGCCGGAAGAGAGTTCCACAGGCGAGAAGTGAGAATAATAAAGGAAGAGGAATCAAGAAGACAGTAGATAACGATTGACATTGCATTTAAATTCTTAAAGATCAAAGTTGGCCGGAAAGCATGAAGCCGGAAGAGAGTTCCACAGGCAAGAAGTGAGAACAATAAAGAAAGAGGGATTAAGAAGACAGTAGATAACGATTGACATTGCATTTAAATTTTTGAAGATCAAAGTTGACTGGGAAGCATGAAGCCGGAAGAGAGTTCCACAGGCGAGAAGTGCGATAGAAGAAATTGTTAGCATAGAACTTGTGGTAACATCTAAACAATTCCCAGTCAGGCCTCATCAATTTAGAAATGAGGAAACTGATGTGACCTGTCCAAGAATCTAGTACTTAAAGTCTACATACCATAGAGGATATAATATCTAAGTAATACAAAAATATGGCAAAAGGTCAAAAGTGGGGAAAAGGAAAGACTAGACTTCAATCTGTCTTATAGTTAAACTTAGCTAGAAATATTTCAGTCAGTTAGGTGCCATGCTTAGGCGATCATGTATCTTTCCATTATCGTCCGTAGATATGCTACAATATATAAAAAATAGAATCAATGCAAAGGTTTTCTCATTTGACATGATTCACCTGGTGAAAGATATCTTATTTATAAAACTCCGAGCATTCATCAAACATCTTGAAAACTGTCTTATCACTGACATGACACAAACCATATCTAGCATTCTAGTTACTTAGTCAATTATGTACCATGCATGATACACGCGTAGGCGATCATGTATCTTTCGATACATGACTGAAGAAGGTAGGTTGCCATTTCTTTCTGCGGTAGATCAGTTGCTATCCAAGCCTATAGAACTCGGTCTGTTCTGCTATTTACACATAGCTTGGGGGAAAAGAAGAGGATTCATACCTTTTCCAAGGGTATTAGTACGTAAGTGAATGTAATGGATTCGACTGGAATACGAACTTGGCTCTCCGATTTTTCAATCTGTTATTCCACCGTGCCATAAACATACCACAATACAATTCCTTACACCAAAACAATAGATTCTTACTTACCATTCTTACTACACCCACTATAACACCTCCAAGTTTCTGATGAAGTTCTAACTAGTTCTCTTATGTCCAATTTGTCCGTTCGGGTGAAGAATAAAAATAACTTCAAAACATTAAAACCCAAATGAATATTTACAATCTTTACAATTTTATATACAAGAAACTAAGCAGAATAATATTAAATCTTGGCAGAAGGATTCGTTACAACCTTGTGAAAATTAATTATACAGTAAGATGTGGAGAGCCATGATCACCTACAAACTTGCGCAAATTAATTGAGACAAAACGAATAATTCTGTTATTATTTACATTTTTCGTATCTTTCCACTGAAACATGACCCAGCGTACATGTTACTGCTTCGTATGTGTATTCTACGAAGTCGTTCCTTGCAGATTGACAACATCTTCTCGATTAGATTTAAATCAAGAGAGTTTCCAGGCCACTCTATAGTACTTTGATTTGTTCACTGGTAAGGCTTGTTAGTGTGTTCGTTCAACGTTACAATTTTAGTACGCTTCCTTAGAGTAACGTCTATCACAGACAATGGTCGTAGGACAACTAATCGACAGGCGAGAAAATAGTGTCTGGATGTGATGAATATGTGATGCAATCACGGATGACGGAATATTTTTCAACACCAAACAAATTGCATTATACACTCTGAAAATAGATTCATATTACTGCACACCACTGCAAATGACCTTCATTGGTTGTATAGTGAAAGAAAGAAAACTAAAGCGGTTGTTTCAATTAATTTGCACAAGGGTGTACATGTTAGACCAGATCTGGTTCTTATAAAAGTAGAAAGCAACTGGCTTCAACACAACTGACTGGATACTCCTAAAGTACACTTTATGTTTACTTTGGTAGTATACAGCCATTATTAGATCGGCAGCAGCTGCATTTACATATGAGGCACGCATAAAACTCAATTTCTTTTCTTAGCTGCATCAAGCCATTTTTGTGGGATTCTCGATCATCGCTCTCCACATTTCCTGTCCTTTGTAGTTTTTAATAAATTTTGTCTTTTTGTTATCTCTTCTAGAAATTGTTCCTTCATTCATTTACTTAAGCTTTCTAAGTAGACTATTTACATTATTCGGACTATTGTCCTCATCTTTGTCACCATATTTATTATAACGTTTCTGCCTTTCAGTATCTGTCTATATTTCTGAGATGAGGTATTATGTACACTATTTACATTATTCGGACTATTGTCCTCATCTTTGTTGCCATATTTATTACAACGTTTCGGCCTTTCAGTATCTGTCTATATTTCTGAGATGAGGTATTATGTACATTATTCACATTATTCGGACTATTGTCCTCATCTTTGTCGCCATATTTATTACAACGTTTCGGCCTTTCAGTATCTGTCTATATTTTATCTATATTATCTGACAAAGATGAGGACAATAATCCGAATAATGTAAATAGTGTACATAATACCTCATCTCAGAAATATAGACAGATACTGAAAGGCCGAAACGTTGTAATAAATATGGCAACAAAGATGAGGACAATAGTCCGAATAATGTAAATAATGTACATAATATCTCATCTCAGAAATATAGACAGATACTGAAAGGCCGAGACGTTGTAATAGATATGGTGACAAAGATGAGGACAATAGTCCGAATAACGTAAATAATGTACATAATACCTCATCTCAGAAATATAGACAGATACTGAAGGACCGAAACGTTGTAATAAATATGGCGACAAAGATGAGGACAATAGTCCGAATAATGTAAATAATGTACATAATACCTCATCTCAGAAATATAGTCAGATACTGAAAGACTGAAACGTTGTAATAAATATTGCGATAAAGATGAGGACAATAGTCCGAATAATATAAATAGTGTACATAATACCTCATCTCAGAAATATAGACAGATACTCTCTAAGTAGGTTACGCATTATTCTCTTCTTTCCCGCTTGCCTTCAATCTGTCCTGTGAGTATCAAATTTTCCAAGCCCACTTTCCTCACTATGTGCCGTACGAATTTCAACTGTCTCTTCCTAAAGTTAAATAAAAGTTTCCTTTTCGTTCCGATATTCTCCAAAGCCTCATCGTTGTTCACATGTTCGGCCTGGTTGTGTATCTTAAGCATCCGTGTGGTGAAAGAAAAGGAACTAATGTGGATGTCTCAATTAATTTGCACAAGGGTGTAACTGAACAAAATGAATGCAGGACATTAATGTAGTTTAACAACTATCATTTGAACAACCACTCACATAAACACACACTGATCCAGACACAAAAGCAAATACCATCGTGGAATGTCCAATCAAGTACTGCGCTAAAATTCATCTTATTGGGCACTCTATAAATATAACCTCCTGGAGAATCTGATACTCACAGGTCGAATAGAGGGAAAGAGAAACAAGGAAAAGCAACGTGTGGCATATCTGATAAGCTTGAGCAGATGGACAGAACGTAGTCTAGGGGAGGAAGGAGATGGAAGGAACTTGCCGAGAGCTGTAAGAGTTAGAAGGAGGTGGAGAGCCATGATCGCCTATGTCCTGAAAGGACATGGCACATAAAAATCAAAGAAAGTCAAAATAACTTTGTTGGAAAATTCCATGGACACTGATATAGCGTGCTAGTATTAAATGTCATAGTTGCTGACTGGTTTAAAATTACGGACTTATGCTAAAGTCCAATAAACAGCAGTTTTACACCTAACCAAACAAGGGATTATTGAGTGTAAACAATATGAGGAAAAGGAAAACATTGTTATGGAGAATGAATAATAAAAGAAGAGAATTAAGAAGACATAAGATAACAATTGGGATTGCATTTCGAATTTTTGAAGATCAGTGTTGACAGGGAATGAAGCGGCCGAAAAAGAGTTCCACAAGTGAGAAGTGCGATAGAAGAAACTGTTAGCGTAGAACTTACGGTTACATCTGGCCAATTCAACTGTCGAATGATGAGAACTTGCCACTAATCTACTACTGTGCTTAAATTCGTAAAGTCTAAGTACCATAGTGGAAAGTTCATAAGAATACGTACCATGAAAATATTTATAGAAAAGTATCGTGAGACCGGAAACTACCTACACAATAGACTCTTCCAGGCCTATATTAAGTAGTCGACATAGCACTCTACACGAGAGTGATAGAGAGTGACACAGAGAGTCTCGTACGACTACCAGTGTTGGACGCTAACTTATAGTAAGCTCTGCTTACACTATCTCTGTAACCTGTTGTTAATATATCTTTCTTACTTCTAATCCGTGTTCCGTGTTTTACTTCTGTGGGCCCAACAAGAAAAAACCGCAAGAGCTTGCCAGTCCCACAACAGTGGCGACAGAAAAGATTCGAGAATTTAGTTTTCACCGTATCAATAGCGACAGTACACAAAAAATACACAAACTCAAAGCGTTCCAACAACAGTGTTGAACGAGAAATTAAGCTGGTATTAATACATTAGCGATTTAAAAGTTAAACACCCAGCGTCTACATATATTCCAATACCAAACGAGCAATTCAACATCTACGGAATATTAAAGTCTGTCCAATACGAGAACGATTTCTACACACCCACACACACAGAAAAAAACACTTGTTCGTAAAAAAGAAACTGACAATACAAGATCAGTACTTGGTACTCAAGTTTTCGGAAAAAACTATCGAAAGTTTTTTTATGTAACTGAGTTGAACTCGGGCATAAAATAATTATTCTCCCCTCAAATTCACTGAAGTGAGTTTTCTCTTCTTTTTGTACCTCTATAAAAAAATACATAAGTGTGGTGAAAAATTATTCAATTACGTTAAAATTAATGGAACCACGGAAAAAAAAGCTAAACACAAATAATTAGTTTAGTTTAACTATTGTCTGTCCATATTTTTTTTCTGTTAAAAGAAAAAAATAGGAACAAATCTATCAAGATTTTTTTGTGTACCTCCTCTTAGTACACGTGTTTCAAAGCAACAAAAATGCGCTGTCATTTTTAAATATTGAAGATTTGCAAAAAGTAGTTGCCCAAATGTTAAAACTAAATTTGGACCAGCAACAAAAATCAGAAGAGAGACAACAACAACTATTTTTGGAATTACATAAACAACAAATGTAATTCCAACAAATTACGCTTCAGAATGCTGAACTACAACAGAAACAACTTAAAGAATTACTCGTAAATGCATTAAAAGGCTCAAACTCTGAAAAAGATACAATATTCTCTCAGAGTATAATCTACAATTCAATGGAAACCTTTGAATACGTACCAGAGGAAGACAAAACGTTCCAGGCTTTTTACAGGCGCTACGAAGATATTTTCAACGTAGACTGTGAACAATGGCCCAGTAAAAAAATGTACGTCTACTAGTGAGAAAACTGGGAACTACAGAACATAGTAGGTTCGTAGACTTCATACTACCCAAGAAAACGACTGACTTGGATTTTTCAGAGACTATTAAGCTCCTATCAGAATTATTCGGGCCTAACACAACCTTGTTCCACAAACGTGGGAAATGCCTGAACACAGTCAAAGACAACCAGAAAGATTTTCTAACGTTTGCAGCATCGGTGAACAAGTTATGTAATGATTTTAAACTAGCCGAACTGACTGCCGATGATTTTAAGTGCTTAATTTTTGCACAAGCTCTAGTATCAGCAGAAGATGCCGAAGTCAGACGACGGGTACTGACTAAGCTTGAAAACGAACAAGGATTGACTCTCCAAAAACTGCCAGAGGACAGTCAAAGAGTAATATCTGTAAAGCGTGACTCAAACACTATCGAGGAATCAGGTGTGACTCAGATTAATAAAATCAGAAGTAAGTCTACCTCCTATTCCCCTCAAAAAGACAAAAGGCAAATCTCATGTCCTAAATTCCGCAGTAACCAAAGCCCAAATAAGTTAAAGAAACCGCCCGGATCATGTTACCATTGTGGTAAGTGACATTGGATGAAATTCTGTCCAGTTAAGAACAAAAAAATATTGCAAAAATTGCAATAAAAGTGGTCATACTTTAACTTCGTGTTGGTACGCCAACAGAACGAGAAAACCCAAAAATAAAATTAGGCAAGCTCAATCTGACAATATTGTTGATAGGAATTTAAGAAAATATGTAACTGTGGATATTTTCAATAAGTCCATTAAATTCCAGCTTGACTCGGGTTCTGATATTTCAACCATTAACTGGCGTACTTGGCGAAAATTGAACAAGCCGACCTTATTAAAAACGGATAAAACAGCAAAATCCGTAACTGGTGAAAAGACTAACATTTTAGGCGAGGTAATACTTACAGTAACACTAAATAGAGTTACCAAAAAGCTCAAAGCCTAAGTATTCAAAACTTCAGACAACTTATTTGGAACTGATTGGATAGAAAAATTCAATCTTTCTGATTGCCCAATGAGTACATTTTGTCGCAAGATACAAAGTACAACGTCCAATTTGGGAAATCTAAAAAAGGAAGTCAAACAACAATTTCCCCAGGTTTTTTCAGGCGGCCTTAGGAAATGTACTAAAATGAAAGCTAAGTTCAAGGTGAAGGACGGTGCACAACCGGTATTCAAAAAGAAACGCAATGTCCCTTTTCGCTGCTCTAGAGCAAATCAATAAAGAGTTAGATAGACTCGAACAAGCAGGTATTCTGTCAAAACAGATTTCAGCGAGTGGGCAGCACCTACGGTCTACGTAAAAAAGAAGTCCAATCAAATACGAGTATGCGCAGATTTTTCCACAGGGTTAAACGAAGCATTGCAAGATCACCACTATCCTCTCCCAAGCCCTGAAGAAATTTTCAATAAACTCAACGGTGGAAATTTTTTTTCTAAAATCGACCTCTCGGACGCATACCTTCAGATAGAGGTGGAAGAAGAAAGTTCCAAATTGCTCTGCATAAACACCCATAGAGGGCTGTACAAATACAAAAGATTGGCTTTTGGAGTAAAGGTTGCGCCTGCAATTTTCCAGCAAGTCATGGACGCCATGCTGGGCGATCTTGACTACGCAACAGCCTATTTGGATGATATACCAGTTACTAGTAAAACTACGGCAGAGCACCGGAACCATATAATAAACGTATTCGAAAAGATACAAGAATACGGATTTAAGGTTAAGGAGGAAAAGTGTGACTTTTTCTTACCAGAGATTAAATACTTAGGTCACATTATAAATAAAGATGGTCGTCGGCCGGATCCAGAAAGAGCCAACGCGATCAGAAACATGCCAGCCCCAGATAACGTTCAAGTGTTACAAAGCTTCCTCGGCCTAGCTAACTTTTACCAAGGTTTCATTAAGAACATGCAAAATTTGAGAGGGCCTCTAAACCAACTTTTAAAAAAGGACAAACCATGGTCATGGACCTCGGAATGCCAAGACGCATTCGAGAAGATCAAGAAAACTCTTACTTCAGACCTCTCCCTCACCGATTACGACACTAGTCTCGACATCATAGTCGCAAGTGATGCAAGCTCGTACGGCATAGGCGCTTGCATATTACATAAACTGCCAGACGGTTCGCGAAAAGCTGTGGCTCACGCATCAAGATCTCTACTTCAAGCTGAGAGACAATAAATCCAAAGAGGAAAAAATATTAACAGTTTTATTTTTTCTCTCCTTTTCAAAAAGAAAACTCTTTGGAAGGTGGGTATTGTGAGACCGGAAACTACCTACACAATAGACTCTTCCAGGCCTATATTAAGTAGGCGACATAGCACTCTAGGGAGAGTGATAGAGAGTGACACAGAGAGACAGTGAGAGTTTCGTACGACTACCAGTGTTGGACGCTAACTTATAGTAAGCTCTGCTTACACTATCTCTGTAACCTTTTGTTAATATATCTTTCTTACATCTAATCCGTGTTCCGTGTTTTACTTCTGTGGGCCCAACTTTGGCACCCACATCAGTGGCGACGAGGATTCTAGAAACGCACTCACGGGGAAACCTAAATATGCCAGATCAGGACCGATAACATTGCACATGCTTCTTTGGATTTTATCAAGAATTTCTAAATATATATCGGTAGCACCAGACCAAATGTGGCAACAATATCCAAGACATGGAGGAATAGTAGACTTTTAGATATATAAGAGATATTCTGACGAGAAAAATTGTCTAGCAGAACACAGTGAACCAATTTTCTTAGCTGCAGAATGAGCAGCTGATTGAATATACGCTTTCCAATTCATATCAGCTGAAAATATTATTTCGAGAAGATGCAATGAGTCACTCTCGTGGTGGTTAGAATCAGCCATACTGATGGAATGTAAAAAGGGTTCTCTCAGATATTAAAAAGTTTTGTTTTTGAGGCGTTAAAATTAACAAGACACTGCTTGAAAGCTGATGACAACGGAATGGAGGCAATTTTATAAGAATTATGAACAAGTTAGGTTCAGGAATAGAGCCCTGCGGAACATCTGCATTTATACAAAAAGATCTAGAAGAGTTGCCATTTAAGACAACTTTCATTTCGCGATTTGATTAGACAGACTGAGTCAATTCAAAAATTCATCCAAAAATCCCATAGTCTTTCAACTTGTAAAGAAGTCCTGTATGCCAAACACTGTCAAATGCCTACGATATACCCAAAGAACCACCCCGAACTTCACCTAAAACCTGATAAACTCTGTCAGCAAAAGATAATTAGCACATCAGTAATGGACCTAGAGGAGCGAAATCCATATGCAGGTAAACGTTGAGTTACGTCGTTTCGAGTTAAGTAATTCTCGATTATACGTCGTTTGTGACGTATCAAATCTGATGCTCCAGGGGTGAAGAATACTGTTATCAATAAGACAAGAGGAAAAATCTTTGAAAAGATGGATCAACTTTGGTTGATAGGTTGAATTGCAGCTCGATCTTGTGACTCGTCATTTAAAGGTCATTTTAGAGACAACGTTCGTCTTTCCTTCCCCCTTTTCACTGATGTTGAGCGTCAAATTATCGGACATTTTAAAGAAAAACATTCGACGTGGGGATTGATGAGATGTACAGAAATTCTCCCTGAATTTTTCAGTCACATCAGTCTCCACCAGTTTTCAACGATTGTCTCTCGTTTTTCCGAAGTTACCGTTTTTTACTGGACATTTTTACTGGCTTTTTACCTGTATATGTAATGACAGTTAATTTTTTAGACCATCTCCCACTTTCACCGAGTTGGGGTCATTTATCAAAATTATGAACAACGTAGGTCCAGGGACAGAGTCTATCTGCATTTATGTAAAAAGATCTAGAAGAGTTGCCATTTAAGACAACTTTCATTTTGCGATTTGATAAGTCAGATTGAGTCATTTCAAAAATTCATCCCAAAATCCCATAATCTTTCAAATTGTGAAGAAGCCCTCTATGCCAAACACTGTCAAATGCCTTCGAGATATCCAAAGCAACAACCCGAGTTTCACCTAAACCTTGATAAACTCTTTCAGTCATAATCTGGCATCCTATCTACAGTTCCTATCTTACAGATGTGCTGTAGCTTCACTCTATGACTTCTACAAGTACTTTCATGGCAACTGCTCCGACGAGCTACATTCAATGGTTCCCAAATTGCATGAATTTAAGCATGTTACTTGGTTGGTATATTGGTCCCATCCTTTCACTGTCGAAATGACTAAATGTAGCCATCTCTTCTACTACAGCTTCCCGGCAGTGGAACTCCCTTCCTCTTACTTGCTTCGCTGGTAGCTATAATTTACAAATATTCAAATGCAATGTCAATCGACATCTTCTGATGCTTTTATCTTGATCCCCGTCCTTCTCTTTATCCTTTTCCCAAACACTCCTCTTTACTCTTACTCTCACTCTCTGTAACCCCTTACGTGGAAGTGCCACTCCCACCTTGCTTGGGGTGATTTGCTTATAAAAAATATCTTCTTTTTTTTTTAATCCGTATCACCTCAAGCAAGGCAGTACAGTATATATTTGACTCTCCCGTCGTATTCGACGTATGAGGGTCAAGCAGCTCAGTTTCCAGAAACCGACAGCCCAGACACCAGCGCATATGATTTGATTATAGTGGTGAAAGCTTTGTGCAGAACCAACCACACTTTTTGAAGAGCGAGAGTATATATATATATATATATATATATATATATATATATATATATATTTTAAATTGATTCATTTAAAATATGGTTTTTTCGCTACACAGTTCTAACCAAGTTTCAAAAATGGAAGCTAAAAGTTACGAATTTAATTTTGTAATTAAATTAAAGACATTAGTTCCATTTCATCCTCAAGCGAATCGAGCGAATGAAAAAATTCGCTTGAGGATGAAATGGAACTAATCTCTTTAATTTAATTACAAAATCGTAACTTTTAGCTTCCATTTTTGAAACATGGTTAGAACTGTGTAGTGAAAAAACATATTTTAAATAAATCAATTTATAATATTAATGCTCTGTAAATTTACATTGAGCACTATTTTGTAAAAATAAAAATATCTATAAGAACACCGGATTATATATCTTACTCTTCTTTCTTTTTATATATATATATATATATATATATATATATATAAAGGAGAATTTGAAATAATCATAATTAAGTACTTTATCGAGTCTAGAAGAAACCTTTTCTACAATTACTTTCATGGCAACTTCCCTGACGAGCTATTTTCACTGGTTCCCAAACTGCATGAATTTAAGCGTGCTACTAGGTTGGCATCTCGGTACCACCCTTTCATTGTCGAAACGGTTAATTGTATCCGTTTCTTCTACTCCAACAGCTTCTTATCTCGCACCTCTAGTCAGTGGAACTTCCTTCCGCTAACTTGCTTCCCTGATAGCTATAATCTTCAAATATTCAAATGTAATGTCAATCGACATTTTCTGATGCCTTGATCCTGACCACCGTCCTTCTCTTTATTCTTTCCTCAAACACCCCTCTTTACTCTTGCTCTCAATCTCTGTAACCCCTTGAGTGCTAGTGGAACTCCCACCCTTGCTTGGGGTGATATGCTTAAAAAGAAAATGTTTCCTCTCCTCTTCAATTTAATCTGATTATTAAAGTAGCCATTCTTCTATATTATTCTATCTCTGTCCCATAATGATTGTTCCATTTAGTCTATGAAATTTGTACGTAAATTGAACAACCATTATGGGACAGAGATGGGGACTCCCTTCCTCCTAATTGCTCCCCTGATAGCTATAATCTTCAAATATTCTAATGTAATGTCAATCGACATCTTCTGATGCCTTGATCCTGATCACCGTCCTTCTCTTTATTCTTTCCTCAAACACCCCTCTTTACTCTTGCTCTCACTCTCTGTAATCCCTTGCGTGCTAGTGATCCTCCCTCCTTGCATGGGGTGATATGCTTAAAAAAAAGAAAAGAAAAAAGAGGACACGCTTCGAGCTGAGATGTCCCGTTTGTGTAAACTGTTAAGGACAGAGGTCGGTGCTATTTGAAAAAATTCTGCCTTGTGCCATTTTGTGCAAGTTTTTCCCCTCTTTTTTTTCTATTTTTGAAGGGATTAATTTGGCACTTCTTCTCAAACTAATTGTGAATTTTTTTTTTTTTATTTCTGTGGGCAATCTTTTTTTTTTTTTTTTTTTTTTTTTTTGTTACCTTATGAAAGTGTTCCTGCCCAAAGAAGCGAACAAAAGAAAATTTTTGTGCAACCTTTGTTTTTTACTTTTCAAATTTATAACTTGTAAAATATAAATGTGTTGTTCCTTTTAAATTTTTACGCAGTGGTCGTCTATTTTCAAGAATTGCTGTTTCTACCAACTCAGTTTCGTGTCTGGCACAAGAAGTTGGAATTGGTAGGAGAGTGAAATTTCAAAGGACAGTCCAGTCTTAGGTCATAATTCTTGTATTTATCAAGTTCGTAAGTCCTAACAGATACAAGTCAGATTCCTGCAACAGAAAATTTCACACCAAGAACATGCAAGTGAATTTTCTAACACAAACCCCGCTTCGAGCTGAGATGTCCCATTTGTGTAAACTATTAAGAAAGGAGGTGGGCGCTATTTGAAAAAATTCTGCCTTGTGCCATTTTTTTGTTCCTTTCTCTATGTTTTTCCCCTCTTTTTTTTCTATTTTTGAAGGGATTAATTTTTTCACATGAATCCGTTTCTTATCAAACTAAATGTGAAATAATTTTTTTTTTTTGTTTCTGTGGGTAATTTTTTTTTGGTTACCTTATGAAAGTGTTCCTGCCCAAAGAAGCGAACAAAAGAAAATTTTTGTGCAACCTTTGTTTTTTACTTTTCGAATTTATAACTTGTAAAATATAAATGTGTTGTTCCTTTTAAATTTTTACGCAGTGGTCGTCTATTTTCAAGAATTGCTGTTTCTACCAACTCAGTTTCGTGTCTGGCACAAGAAGTTGGAATTGGTAGGAGAGTGAAATTTCAAAGGACAGTCCAGTCTTAGGTCATAATTCTTGTATTTATCAAGTTCGTAAGTCCTAACAGATACAAGTCAGATTCCTGCAACAGAAAATTTCACACCAAGAACATGCAAGTGAATTTTCTAACACAAACCCCGCTTCGAGCTGAGATGTCCCATTTGTGTAAACTATTAAGAAAGGAGGTGGGCGCTATTTGAAAAAATTCTGCCTTGTGCCATTTTTTTGTTCCTTTCTCTATGTTTTTCCCCTCTTTTTTTTCTATTTTTGAAGGGATTAATTTTTTCACATGAATCCGTTTCTTATCAAACTAAATGTGAAATAATTTTTTTTTTTTGTTTCTGTGGGTAATTTTTTTTTGGTTACCTTATGAAAGTGTTCCTGCCCAAAGAGGCGCACAAGATGAAATTTTTGTGCAACCCTAGTTTTTTTACTTTTCAAATTTATAGCTTGTAAAATATAAATGCGTTGTTCCTTTTAAATTTTTACGCAGTGGTCGTCTTCTTTCTTAAGTTGCGTCTATTTCCGACAGTTGCTGTTTCTCGCACAAGGACTTGGAATTGGTAGATATAATTTTCAAATATTCAAATGTAATGTCAATCGATATCTTCTGATGCCTTGATCTTGATCCCTGTCCTTCTCTCTATCCTTTTCCCAAACACTCCTCTTTACACTCACTCTCTCTGTAACCACGTGCGTGCTAATGGCACTCCCGCCTTGATTGGGGCGATTTGCTTAAAAATAATAATTAGCACATCAACAGTCGTCTTAGAGAAACGAAAGCTATATTATCTTATCTGAAACTTTCTTAGCTGCAGAATTAGCAGCTAATTGAATATACTCTTTCCAATTCATATCAGCTGAAAACATTAATTCGAGAAGATGCAGTGAGTCACTCTCGTGGCGGTTAGAATCAGCCATACTGATGGAATGTAAAAAGGGTTCTCTCAGATATTTAAAAGAGATCTGCAATATGAGATGAATAACCACTTAAGAGTTAATTAGTATTTTACACAGGGGAATTAATAGTTTAATTAAATAAAAATCGATTTTTGAAGTTCTCTTAATGAACAAGATGGCATCAAAACGTGTAACGATCAAGAATTCAATCACAGATTACTAACGTCTATCGCCATCTTCTGTCGTCTTGAACCCTGTTCATCTTTTGTCAGTACTCGTGTACCCAGATCAAAGTTGGCTGGAAAGCATGAAGCCGGAAGAGAGTTCCACAGGCGAGAAGTGAGAACAATAAAGGAAGAGGAATTGAGAAGACAGTAGATAACGATTGACATTGATCTTCAAAAATTTAAATGCAAAGTTGGCTGGAAAGCATGAAGCCGGAAGAGAGTTCCACAGGTGAGAAGTGAGAACAATAAAGGAAGAGGAATCAAGAAGACAGCAGATAAAGATTGACATTACATTTAAATTTTTGAAGATCAAAGTTGGCTGGAAAGCATGAAGCCAGAAGAGAGTTCCACAGGCGGGAAGTGAGAACAATAAAGGAAGAGGAATCAAGAAGACAGTAGATAAAGATTGAAATTGCATTTAAATTTTTAAAGATTAAAGTTGGCTGGAAATCCGACAGTGCGTACCACAAACATCAAATAGATTCTGGATTTTATAGATTATATTTTTATTTGGAACCCATGGCTAAGTTCTGAAAATCAAACACTGGTGGAAACATATTTGTTGACTATTTTTGGTATCATAAAGATTTCAGGCCCAAATAAGCACAACTAGAAATTCCACGGGACAGAAAATACATTTTATTTACAAATGCAAGATGTCGTAGAAATTATAAATCCTGACTAATGACTACTCTGCCCCTGGTGTCTATCAGCTTGTTAAGTTCAACTTTCAAGCTTTGGTTCAGCTTCAGGTATAAGTCACCTCTGTTTTCAATCTGCACCTCCGGGCCCATTATAAACATAAGGCTCTTCTCAATATATACTATATACACTCGCTTTAAAGCCACCCTATCGGGCAGTATTTAAGCTAGCTTCTGTGGAGGGCTTTTTATTGGGACTTCATTGCAATAGGTAATGAGGAGTAGATGCAATAGGCAACAATAAACTACAGAAGAACTCAAAACTGATCGCTGCAATTAAGTATTGCATTAATATATAAGCTTACCTTTTAAAAGTTCAACGATAATTCTTATGCCACCACTTAAAGAAAATTTGATCTACATAGGTCCTTACTTTCCATAAAACAATTATTTTTATTTCATGGATGACTTTCGCTGGATTTCGTAATTAATTTCAATTAGCCCCAAATTTATTTCTAAGTTAAAAAAAAGTTGTTATTGTACAAAAAAATTCGTCACAAAAAAAAAATCCAATGAAAACTTGGGAATCCAAAATTTCAGGATTGGATCCAGCCCAGTATGTTTTTAATTTGCTCGCAGAGTCGATGTGATTCCAAAATGGTATGATTTGATGTTGGACTACGACCTCTAGGAGTAAAACTGAAAAAGCATGATACAGTGACACACTGACATTCGCATTTATTATATAGATATAATATAATCAAGTCTGGTATATTTGTAAAAAAAGAATATTTATGTTCGAGGCAAATTTAGATGATGGGAAATAGCTGAATAAAAGATTTAATTTTTAGTAATCTTCAGAGATGTTTCAGATACCAGTTCTTGTGTATTGATCTGTTTTCCTGTTTGTAAGTTTTGACCAATCATGTTTGGGTGGGACCAGCCTTAATATCTTGAGTCTAGCTTATCACTTAGATCAGGGGTCCCTGACCCGTCTTCCATCATTGCCCACTTTTCACACAGAAAACATTTTTCCACCAACAATTCTATATTAAATTTCAAAATTGTTTGGTAAAAGTTTGTTACTGGTTCATACACTGACTTTATAATGTAGTAAAAAAATATCAAAGGGAGATAACAAATAATGTTGAAATGCAGTACTGGCTGCATAAATGAAAACTAACTTGAGTATATGGTCAAGTTTGTTTTCAACTGTGTCCAATATCCTTATATGAGTTGAATTAGTCCAGGTAACAGTAGCGCCAGTTTGTTTACATTGCGCAGATCAGTACGAAAATTTCCATGATTGCGCAGGTCAGTGTTGCTAACATTGTGTGAAAATTTTGTGTGAATTGATTAGACGGTTTTTGAAATATTAGAAAAAAAGTTATCTCGATAATAATTTGGCACGGAGTACCTATACTCAGCAGCAGACACCGAGCCATGCTTTCGGTGAGGGATAAAATGTATATTTATTAATATATATTTAATAGCGCTGCTGTATTACATTGAGCACTGTTTTATTAACACCAACACTGTGCGTCATATAATATTATATATATGTATATATATATATATATAATCATAAATAAAACAAATCGTAAAGACCCGGGATTTACCTAGGGTACACCTAAATGGATCTTCAGGGTAAGATGGCTTTGCTCTTCTTAATGAATTGAGCACTCTACGTTTTATTTTAGTTAATCGCTTGTTTATTGTTTTTTTTTGGACTGGAAATTTTAAGGCAGTGGATGATTTTTTTTTTTGCCGTATTCAGATGTTTCTAATTCATTCTTTTTTTCAAGTTTTTTCCCTCAGATACCAGTTTATTTTGATTCACTGGCAAATTGTGCCATCTGGGTTTTTACCAACCAAGTTTAATAATGGGAGAGTCCATCATATATATATATATAAAAATATATATATAAAAATGTATGTATGTGTATATATATATATATATATATATATATATATATAAAAATGTATGTATGTGTATATATATATATATATATATATATATATAAATAAATATATATAAAAATGTATGTATGTGTATATATATATATATATATATATATATATATATATAAATAAATATAAAAATGTATGTATGTATATATACATATATATATAAATAAATATATATAAAAATGTATGTATGTGTATATATATATATAAATAAATATATATAAAAATGTATGTATGTGTATGTATATATATATATATATATATATATATATAAATAAATATATATAAAAATGTATGTATGTGTATATATATATATATATATAAATAAATATATATAAAAATGTATGTATGTGTATATATATATATATATATATATATAAATAAATATATATAAAAATGTATGTATGTGTATATATATATATATATATATATATATATATATATAAATATATAAATATAAATATAAATATATATATATATATATAAATATATAAATATATAAATATAAATATATATATATATATATATATAAATATATAAATATAAATATATATATATATATAAATATATAAATATAAATATATAAATATAAATATATATATATATATATATATGAATAAAAATGACAATAGGAAAACTGGCAATTGCTGACGCGTTTCGTCCAATGTGGACTTTATCAAAGCAAAATACAAAAATGAAATTAAATGAACAAAGTAACTAATAAAAACAAAAACAGAATGTACCTAGCAACTGGAATGTAGACAATATTCTCCACACGTGACAATTACTGACGTTATATTTCAGTTAAAAATATGTAAATAGCGTTTCTCTAAAGGCATGAATCCGTTTCTCCCTGCACTCATAGAAACTACAATCAATTATGCAGAGGAACAAAAAAACATTTTTGACATGGAATTTTTTTTTATTAATATTTTTTCCCCCAAATTACCGATTAGTCACATCCAATATACAGTTCCTGACTGGCTGCACTCTCAGGAGCTTTTTATTCTTGCACATTCAACACTGTCTTCTCTCTGATTCCAACAGGTGCTTCTGGCTTGGAATGAATGCGCCGATTCTTTTCCCTGAAAGAAGAAATTGAAAGTTAGAATTTAAAAGATGAGTAAAGCAGAGATTGGGAATTTTATCCAAAAGTGATAGGAAAACTGGTATTTTTCACAACTCACTCCTTAATTACAACTGACAGCGGTAACCAGCGTCGCAACTGATAAATAAGAGCTGAAAAAATATGACAAGCACAATAATCATACCAAATACGCTATATCATCCCTTGTTGGGTTATTGGCTGTATTTAAATTAACTGGTCCGCTAATCATTTTTATAGCATTCATTAGACAAAAGGCATGAATCCTCTTCTCCCTGCACACATAAATATAGATGTTATTTATTATTTTTAATCTTTTTATCATTACATGATACAATGTAAAATCGATCACTGACTTCATAAACAGTTATGTACTTGCAAAAGGCACAGAAAATAGAATCAATTCAAATTTTGATTGACTTTAATCATCCACATTTGATATTCATACACTTGCAAAAGGCATGAATCCTCTTCTCCCTGCACACATAAAAATAGAACCAAAGCAAATTTTGGGGGAGCTAATCATGCTCATTTGATACTAATGCATTTTTTTTTGTTTTTTAAAACATTTCACCCTATCAAGGCAATAAAGCCACTAATACACAAGGGTTTATTGAGTGTGAAAGGATAATAAAAGAAAAGAGAAAAAGAACAATAAAAATAAAAGAAGAAGAAGAAGTATGGCATTTAAATTTTTAAGATTAAAGCAGGCAAAAAGCCTGAAGGGTGTTGTTCCACAGGTGAGAAACGCGAGAAAAAAACTGTTAAAGAATGTACAGTTACGTCTAGCCAAATCAACTGTAAAATTAGGAGCTTTGTCACCAATCCAGCATTGTACTTATAATCCATAGAGTCTAGCTACCATAGAGCAAAGCTCATCAGAACTATTACCATGGAAGTACATATAGAAAAGGCACAGGGAAGCTAGATTATGGCAGCGGGAAAAATGCCAGGTGAGGACCTATAACATTGCAACTTCTTCTCTGAAATATTTGCAAAAAGCATGAATCCTCTTTTCAGTGTATTTTCAGAAAATAGAATCAATGTAAATTTTGGTTGAGCTTGATCAGGCTCATTTGATACTAATGCACTTAGGAAAGTCATAAATCCTCTTCTCCCTACATATTGTTGTAACCTAGGGAAGGTTATTGACTAGAACCTGATACGAAGCTTGGTAATGAATAATAATAATTAGGACACGAACAACACATATACGATTCATCAGAGGCTAGAAGTAGTCAACTGCTAGGAGTGAGTCAAGTGAATTCCACAATGAATCTCCAACTGCAGGATATCTACCAACTGTCCCACGTGGTCAGATGTGGCAGAAGGTCGAATTTAATGTGGAGTATCCGAGCCCAAAGGCTCAGACAAAAATTCCCTGTAGACCCTGTTTAAAATGGGATTAGGTAGCTGTTTCCCAAGACGAGACTCTGCCCTTTGACAGAGTCAGAGTATTTGACCAGCACAGCTGGAGACAAATCTCCAACTGCAGACCAACATACAGTATTTACTACTGTATTTATGTGATGGGGACATAACCATTATTGTCCGTAGATATGCTACAACATACAAAAAATAAAATCAATGCAAAAGTTTTCTCATTTGACATGATTCACCTGGTGAAAGATATCTTATTTATAAAACTCCGAGCATTCATCAAACATCTTGAAAACTGTCTTATCACTGACATGACACAAACCATATCTAGCATTCTAGTTACTTAGTCAATTATGTACCATGCATGATACACGCGTAGGCTATCATGTATCTCTCGATACATGACTGACGAGACAGTTTTTTTCCTGCAGTAGGTTGTCATTTCTTTCTGCGGTACACCAGTTGCTTTCCAAAGCTATAGAACCAAGTCTGTCCTATTTACTCATAGCTAGAGGGAGAACAAGATTCATACCTTTCCCAAGTATATTAGCATGTAAGTGAATGTAATGTGTTTGACTGAAATTTGAACTCGGCTCTGCCGATTCCTCAATCCGAGCTGCTATCCATTACTCCACTGTGCCTCCAATAGAAGTTAAGGAGTAGAAAAGAAAATGCGGTTCCTTTATAGAATCTTAACAGTTACTCAAGTTTGAGTCTGCTGCAATAAGAAACTTGACAACCATTGTCCAACTATTGAATGGGTAAGGCTGGGTATCATAACAAAAGATGGAAATTATTTCATTTCAAAATTTAAGGGTTGGTTTGGGGGATCTTACAACACATATTGGCCAAGTTTCTACCTAAGGGTGCGGATAATCATTGGCCATGCATCTATCTAAGTGTGCAGATAGACTTTGGCTGTACATCTACCTAAAGGCACAGGTGAACATTGACTGTGCCTCTACCCAAGTGAGCAGGTAGACATTGGCCATGCATCTACCAGAGTGTGCAGGTAGTCACTGGGCGTGTACCTACCGGTGTGTGAAAGTTGATACCGGCCGTGAATCTACCGGAGTTTTGCAGGTAGACATTGGCCATGCATCTACCAGTGTTCAGGTAGATATTGGCTGTGCATATACCGGAGTTTTGCAGGTAGACATTGGCCATGTATCTACTAGTGCGCAGTTAGACATTGGCCATGTATCTACTGGAGCATGCAGGTAGACATTGGCCGTGCATCTACCGGAGTTTTGAAGGTAGACATTGGCCATGCATCTACTGGAGCATGCAGGTAGACATTGGCCGTGCATCTACCGGAGTTTTCCAGGTAGACATTGGCTGTGCATCTACCAGAGCTTTGAAGGTAGACACTGGCGACACTTCTACCTAAGGACACAGATATATGTCTTGTAGTACAAAAATCAGTGAATTGTAGGTATACCTAGATCAGGTTTGCATTCGAGTTGAACAGGATAATATAGATCAAGTTTACACGTGTGTCAAAAAAGCTAAAAACGCCTGGTTCTCTACAGAGTTTAAAAGTTGGTCAGAAGGTGGCTCTTTTTGGGGAGAGGCGTCTTACTCATCTCCCTGGGCAACAGTTGGTATATTCTAAATACCACTAATAGGGCAAGAAAAGAACAAAAAAAAAAGACGTACTTCCTGAGTTGTGCCTGCTTCATTTCCCTCTGTTCAATGCGAGCTTTGTAGATGGCCTTTGGTAAATGCCTGTGTCTGGCAATTCTATTCACTTCTGGATGGTGACTAAATTTTTCTTTCAGCTTTTCATTGTAATTAAAGGCAGCTTTCTCTCGTGGTCGTAGCTGGAAGTTAAAAAAAAAAAAATAGACTGTATAATTTATTTACACCAATATTTGCTCAACAGAAAAATTAATTTTTTTTTTTACTGCTATGTTACAATAATTTTCAAAGAAGAGGTCAAGTGCTCTTGAAAGTATTGGCATCACATAACCATTGTTACTTGAAGAGGTAATGAGCACCACCAATTATCGCTCCTTACCCAACAGAGAACAGTCAAATGAGGGATTCTTCCCAGTTATTGGGATCATATAAATTAGTCTTACCTTTCTCACACAGCTCACAATCAGACATTTGGCATTGTTTTTAACATTTCTAAGTCGTATGTTCTAGATCTGGTCTTTCAGAACTGATCTAATTTTGTCCAAACTTCAAGTTATTTGTCAATTTATGAGCGTTTGAAGTTAAAAAATAAACTTTGATTGATATGCCACCGTATCAAAATTATAAATAGGATACCCCTTCTAAATCAATAAATAAAAAAAACAAAGTATCTCGACCAGTCTATGTATTTGCATAAAAAATCTTCCAGAAAAAATACCTTGGTAAATGTTTTTATATATAACCTCCTACAATTTATACCTTAAGATACCACCAAACCAAATAAGAAAATGAAATAATAGCCAAGCGAAGACATATATAAATATTCACTTTATCATTTAAGCATTAAAATCAATTATTTATGTAAAAACGAAATACAATTTTCCTAACTCAAGAAAAAACTAGACTGCTCAAGAATTAAAAACAGGATAGGTTTAGAAAACCAGAAGTCAAAATGGCAACAATTGAAAGAAAACAAGAAAAAGGGAGAAAAGATTAAGGGGTGAGTGTAATGTGTGCATACACGCTATGGAGGAAAAAAAACAAAAACATGTACCAATGAAAAGTGCATATAAAAAAAGAAAAATCGAGAAGTATAAGCAATCAATTGCTGATATCCCCTGATGAGTGAACGGAGTG
>OZ010597.1:83725071-83727571 GCA_963932145.1 Acanthosepion lycidas
AGAGTTATCGGGATTTAGTTGTCTTGCCTACAGGAACAGTTTTTTTAGTTTGTTTCTTTTTACAGAAATTTATTTCAACCTTTGGCACTCTGCATTATTAATATTAGGCTGGTGCAAAAATAATGTCGTTTTCTCACATATGTTACTATGTGAGAAAACGACATTATTTTTGTACCAACCTAATAAAAAATTACTTCCCTTTTCACTGCTTCCTTTTTCAAGGCTTCTCAGTTGCAGTATCCTTATTGTTAATTTCACTCAAAATCATCTGTTGCCATAGCAGGATATGACAACACAACTATGAAATTCAAACACACTATTCTTCAGGGATCAAAGTCACCTTCAGTGGCAGGATAAACTTTTTGTACAGCAAATGAAGTCCCATACATGTTTCTGTTACTTCAAGTCTCTTTTCCAACTAGGAGATCATTGTCCAGCATTCACTGCCATATTGGAGGATTATTTTTTTTTTTTCTTGCTTTTTGCATATACACTTTAAACTCTGCCAAATTCTTTTTCTCTCCATGCTATTTTCAGCATTCTTCTGTAGAACCATATTTCTGTTGCTTCAAGTCTCTTTTCCAATTGTGAGGTGATTGTCCAACATTCAATGCCATATAGGAGGACCGATCCATATGCCAAAAGAGTGGTCCCCAAGTGTTGCAGATGGATAGCAGATGAGGCAGAATGATTGAAAGACAATCAAAGATTTAGAAACTGATTCAAAAAATTCATATGCCAAAAATAAATATGATTTCAAAATTTAAAATATTATTATCAATTACTTGTAATTGCATGCACGAGACGCAGTATAAATAGGTATAAGTAATTGTCGACTGATTTTATCATTGGGATATTTTTGCATCATACCAAGTATTAAGAATATAGTAGCTAGGGTCATCAAATTGGAGGAGAGAGTTATCAATGATAATGTTCTGACTTCGAATCTGTAGTTATCTCCCTTTAATTCAATCTGTTTTTTTTTTTTTATATTTTCAAATGTACCTTTTATCACATAAAATCTGGTGAGATGCAAGCAAATTTTTATTCTGAAAATGCAGCACATAGGGAAAAAATGTTTGGGAACCACTGCTCCAAAGTAACTATTATGAAACAATGGCAGTATTTTCTTCCGAAAATTCCCTGGTATATTTCGCAAAACAGTAATCTTCTTTTTTTTTTCTTTTCCTAAAACAGAGGCGTGAAACTGAAAAGAGAGAAAAACTGTGTTCCACCAATCTTCAAACGATGACTGGCCAGTCTACCTCCTCTATGTCCACCTGGAAATTCTGGATTTAACCTGAACTTGAACACTGATCTCTGGCACCAGAGAGAAGCAAGCAACTATCTTCACCCACACAAGCTGTTTGACAACCATATCTTATTTGATTGACGTTTAGAGAAAAAATAAAATTGTTTAACATACATACCTGCCTACCATTGCCCGCAAAGGGTGTGTCAAAAGAATGGGGTTTTTTTTCCCCCCCTTGATATGGCTATTACTGTATACTCTCTCAGTAATTTTTATTGTTTTAAAAGTAATTTCAAAGTTACTTTTAAAATGACCAAACATATGAAACTGGATTTATTCATTCTGTTATTCTCAAGAATTGACAACAACAGTATTAAACTTGTAAGTAAAATAAAAAGAAAATATGGCAAAAACAATTACCGGCTTCGTCCACTGTTTTGGGGGAAGATACGTACACACTTGTCCCAGCCAGCAGATGCAAATTCCCGACCAGTTGGTGAATAATCAACATCAATAACTAGAAAAAAAAAATTCAATTCAATTTATAGAGAAATCAAACTGTAGCAAAAGAAACTGAATAAACACACACATTCTTAAGATATTACAAGCTTTCGTTTGGTTTATTTAATGGAATATCAACACCTTATGGGTCATTTAATGTTGAAATTTAATTTTCTTTCTTTGGAGCATTCTTTTACAAAAATGTATTTCTAGTAATTTTTTTTGCTTACGAAAATCTATTTCTAGTAATTTTTTTTGCTTACAAAAATGTATTTCTAGTAATTTTTTTTTAATTACGAAAATCTATTTCTAGTAATTTTTTTTGCTTACAAAAATCTATTTCTAGTAATTTTTTTTACTTACAAAAATCTATTTCTAGTAATTTTTTTTGCTTACAAAAATCTATTTCTAGTAATTTTTTTTGCTTACAAAAATCTATTTCTAGTAATTTTTTTTGCTTACAAAAATCTATTTCTAGTAATTTTTTTTGCTTACAAAAATGTATTTCTAGTAATTTTTTTTTAATTACGAAAATCTATTTCTAGTAATTTTTTTTACTTACAAAAATCTATTTCTAGTAATTTTTTTTTACTTACAAAAATCTATTTCTAGTAATTTTTTTTGCTTACAAAAATCTATTTCTAGTAATTTTTTTTGCTTACAAAAATCTATTTCTAGTAATTTTTTTTTAATTACGAAAATCTATTTCTAGTAATTTTTTTTACTTACGAAAATCTATTTCTAGTA
>OZ010597.1:83735071-83773071 GCA_963932145.1 Acanthosepion lycidas
GAACTAGAACAGTCTACCCCAGGGATCGAAATAAAGGGTTCAGTTCGAAATTCTAACCACCTGAAGAAGGCTGGAGCGTACAACGGCCGAAAGGTTGTAATAAATATGGCGACAAAGATGAGGACAATAGTCCGAATAATGTAAATAATACCTCATCTCAGAAATATAGACAGATACCTTTTAAAAGTTCAACGATAATTCTTCTGCCGCCACTTAAAGAAAATTTGATCTACATAGGTCCTTACTTTCCGTACAAACAATTATTTTTATTTCATGGATGACTTTCGCTGGATTTCGTAATTAATTTCGATTAGTCCCAAATTTATTTCTAAGTTAAAAAGATTGTTATTGTACAAAAAAATTTGTCGCAAAGAAAGAAAAAAAAAAAAAAAAAAAAAAAAAAAAAATCGCCGAAAACAATCGCAGTAATGAAAATTTGGGAATCGAAAATCTCAGCATTGCAGGTCTGGATCTGACCGAGAATATTTTTAATTTGTTCAGTCAGTGTGATTTCCAAAATGGTATAGGTTGGGCTAAAGTTGAAAATATGTAACACACTGACATTAGCTTTTATATAGATATAACGACCCTAAGAAAACTTCCTAAAAGAGTGGCTGGATTATAGGCCAGGTTACATATATGGCACTATAAAAAACACAAACAAAACTATCCTCTCCATCCTGTTATATCTCAAATTCCCACTCCTTTGGGAATTTGAGATAAAACAAAAATCACAAAAACCAACTGATCACACCATAGATTCTCTGTCAATACAGCATAAAATCAACTCTTGAAGTCATTCAAATTCTAAAAAAAGAAAAACCTAATAAGTAAACCATTGTCACTGGAATTTCTTATGGAATCACTGGCATGAATTAGTATAATTTTTTGAGGTACTTTTCAAGCCATTATCTACGGTATATATCATGAAACAGGGCAAATAGGGCCCCAAAATCAGGCAGGTGTTCAACCTCCTATACTCGCCTCACCTCCCCCTCCGACAGCTACCCCAATTCACTTACAGTGCGAGTCAGCCATTATCTTGGATGTCAAGGCCTACGCTATAGCGGTGGACTACTCTCTCTCTCTCTCTCTATATATATATATATATATATATATATATATAAGTGTGTGTGTGTGTATATGTGTGTACTACTGTATATATATTAGGTTGGTGCAAAAATAATTTCGTTTTCTAACATATGTTACTATGTGAAAAAACGAAATTATTTTTGCACCAACCTAATATATATATATATATATATATATATATATATATATATGTGTGTGTGTGTACTACTGTGTATATATGTATATATATATATATATATATGTGTGTGTGTGTGTGTGTGTGTGTGTGTGTGTGTACTACTGTGTATATATATATATATCAATATGGTGTTTTCTTTTCGTCTTTCAACGATAATGTGATTAAGCTTATCAGACAATATGAAAGGAACTTACTTAAAATAAATAGACAAAACTTGTCTATATTATTTAATGAAACATGCATTAATGAAAAATTGCTGTCTAAATATACACAATATATATATATATATATATATATATATATATATATATATATGTGTGTGTGTGTGTGTGTGTGTGCGTGTGTGTGTGTGTGTGTAGTCAACATTGAATTTAAGTGAAAGTCTTAAGAACTTACCTGCATCCACATGATCCATGTGAATATTTGTTGGCTGTCTTAAGTTACGCATATCGAATGTGTACAAGCTGTCAAAATAAGGGAAGAAAATTCGATTTTTAAGAAGGGAATAAAAAAAAAATAAAAAAATAAAAAAAATCGGCAAAATAAAAAGCAGCACAACAAGAATTATTTGACAAGGTATTTCCCTAGCAGGGACAACAGAATGGTAACAACTGATTCCTATGGAATGAATATAGGGTTCAGATTCAAATTTCCCAGCAGATATAGAAATAGAAGATTTATCAACCAAATTGCCAGGATTAAGTGACTTGTTTCAATAGAACAATTAGCTGACTAAGCCGCATGAGCAAAATTGGGTAGAAAAAAAAAACTCTTTGGAAGCTGTTATGGTTAACGCTAGTACAACGTAAAAGTCCTCACCTAACGAGCAGAGAGGGCCAAAAAAATTCTCCGCAAAGTTCAATTGACAAATATGGTGGATCATGCAACACATAGGTTTAATCAAATCCACATTAGTTTTTTTTTTTTTTTTTTTTTTATTTGGTTGGTGCAAAAATAATGACGTAACAATGTCGTTTTTTTGCCATATTTTTTAACGTCAAAAAACGACATTATTATGTCATTATTTTTGCACCAACCTAATATTTACTGTTAGCTCACCCTATACAAGGGCCACTCAAGGCAGAGGGTTGCTGAGTGAGATTGTTGGAGGAAGTAAGAAATGCATATGATGAGGATGTGTACAATAGATACTGGTTGACCCTAGAATTAAAGAGACCCTGACTGTAGTTGTCAAGCAAGCATCCACTCGGGAGTCTGTTCTACAAAGTAACAATTCTGGGGAAGAAGCTGAGTGGAACTTGTTCCTTTATCAAAAGAACACAAAGCGAAATGCCGATGGTTTGCCACTGTGGACACAATATGGCAGGTCCTAGCTGTGAAGGTCCAAGCTGGTGGAACTAATCAATGCAGCTCATCCAAACATCTGCAATAGTAATTAGACGAGAGTAGTAAGAGGCTAGCAAGATTTCATTGGTGAGATTAAGGGTCACAGGGTGGAGAAGACTTCATCATCCTGAACAAGTATTTCTGAGCAGCATCAGATATGGTTGATTGATTTTGTTTAGTGGCACATCAATATCTTTGTGTTATTTAATGCTGAAATCTAAATATTTTTTAACGCAATTGTATGCCTTCAACTACAGATAAAATGTATTATTGGTCGTTTTACTATAAATAGGTATTGTTGGTCGTTTTACTATAAATAGGTATTGTTGGTCGTTTTACTATAAATAGGTATTGTTGGTCGTTTTACTATAAATAGGTATTGTTGGTCGTTTTACTATAAATAGGTATTGTTGGTCGTTTTACTATAAATAGGTATTGTTGGTCGTTTTACTATAAATAGGTATTGTTGGTCGTTTTACTATAAATAGGTATTATTGGTCGTTTTACTATAAATAGGTATTGTTGGTCGTTTTACTATAAATAGGTACTGTTAGTCATTTTACAAGGTAACCAAAAAAGTTCTGTCCGTTTTTTGATTAGTCATTGAATGAAGTGAAGAAGGATGGAAGTGTCTACAGATCTCGCTCAGGGTTGTTTGCTTTACGACTTCAAAGTGGGCTTATCAGCAGCTGCATCAAGTCACCGCATATTTCAAGCGTTTGGGGATAGTGCTGTGGATGAACATACTGTAAGGCGTTTGTTTCAAAAATTCAAGTCGGGAGATTTGTCTCTCCATGATAAGCCTCGCAGTGGACGACCACAGGTCTTGAATGACAGAGTCCTGAAGGCAGCCATTGAAGAGGACAGTAGTCTAACGTGTGGTGAACTTGCAGGACAGTTCAACGTTTCCAATAAAACATTTAGACTAGGTAAGACGTACAAACTGAGCAAGCGGGTTCCGCAAACGCTGTTGGAGGTTCACAAGGGACAACGGTATCGCTGCTTTCTCGCCACTGTATCGCATCCTTATTCAATCGAGTGCTTACCAGTGATGAAAAGCGGGTTCTGTACTGTTGAGATGTTGAGTGTTTCCGCGTGTGTGTATTGAAATAAGAACAAATACATACGTAGGGAAAAATACTGGTATATCCGAAGAAGTATTTACAACAGAGAGATTAGTAGTCAAACGAACGCAGGTTAGTCAGTAACAATAAGAAAGAATATAAAGTCCAACTGTATCTTTCGGTAGAGAGACGGAAGTGTGATGGTCCCCCCGAGAACTCTATAGAACTGTCCTATTAGTAGTAGAGAGATCAGTCCATTCTGATGAGAAGGTGGGTGTGCCCCAACATGTACAAAACTTCCAAGCGTTCCAGACATTGGTTGTCTCCTCAGGATGCTGTCCCTCATACCGCAAGTCCACCTATGCACCCACACACGATTATGCTTTGTGTCTGGTGGACAGGTCGTCAAGTGGTTAATTATGAACTGCTACCAACGGGCCAAACGGTCACTGGAGACCTATACTTGCAGCAATTGAAACATGTGCAACAGGCATTGCGCCAGGAGCCCAGCACTGGTGAATCGCAAAGGTGTGCTTTTCCTCCCTGACATCGCCAGGCCACATGTCGTGCGAGTGGTCAGGGATACCATACAGCAACTTGGGTGTGAGACTTTGTGCCATCTACCTTATTCACCTGACCTTGCGCCATCCGATTACCACCTCTTCCCCTCCCTGGATAATCATCTTCGTGGGAAATTCTTCACCAATGAAACAGATTTGCGCAAAGCCCTCATGGACTCCTCTGCGTCAAATGTATTGTTCGTAATTTTACAATAAATATGCATTGTCAATAGTTTCCTTATACAAAAATGTATTGCTGGTATTTTTACCACAAAAATACACTTTCATAGTATTTTTTTTGTTTGGGGGTTAACTATTTGCCCATAGCTGGGACCCTAATAGGTGCTGCCACCCCAGGTCAGGATGGACCTGGGAACAGCAGCAATTAAGAGGTCAATCCATGATCCTAAAAACCACCAATCTCATGAGCAGAGGCTTTGCTGCCAGATGTAGTTTATCGTCAAACCCAGGACTAATCAGATATGACAGCAATACTATATTCTTTATTGGTTTGGTTTCTTTTAAGACAAAATCAACCTCAATGGGTTATTTAATACAGACAAAATTTTTTATTGTTGGTTAAATTTTTTTTTTTTTTCAAAAATGTATTGCTGGTATTTTTACTATAAAGCCAATTTTTACACTTTCATATTGTTTTGACCCCAGTTTTTTTTCTTGGTGGGGGGGGGGGTAACTATTTTCCCATAGTTGGGACCCCAGGTTAAGGTGGGTCTGGGAATGCCAGCAATTAAAAGGTGGTTACATGCTCCTCAAAACCTCCTGATCAGAGGCCTTGCTGCCGGATGTAGTTTATCGTCGTACCCAGGACCTCCATTCCTGATCTGATCTGGCTCTTATAATGTCGGCAGGAGTTAGGTATTTCCTGAAACGATATAATGAACCAACCATTCTTCAAGAATCTTTTGTGATGGCACGAATACGCACATTCCATTTTGAGGTCAGGAGTGAGCTTTAGAACCAATAGGCATCCAAAGGCAAGAAAGCCTCTTTGAGGATTTGACCACTCATCAAGATTGGTGCAGGTTTAGGGTCTGTTCGGTGATGATTAAATGATACTAGTTTAGCTTGGGTTGTATTGGATGATACTGGCTAGTCTTTTACGCATTTAGACATAAGAGAAGAGTTCAAATGCCGAGCACTTTTTATCAAGATATATAGTATATAGAGTTGCTGTGGTATCATCTAAATATATATATATATATATATATATATATATATATATATATATACACTAAGGATCAGAGTCAGATGATGGGGTGATATTGTGAGAGTGTTAAGTGATCACCCACGAGACAAGGAACTGACCATTTTTACAGCATCTTACCTATTGAGGTAGCTGTTGTGGAGTAGTTTTCACAGTGGAGGCTTGTATTTTAATAAGTCGTCCTAAAATCAGGTTCGATGTACAAAACGTTAGGAACTTGGAAATAAGAGTTAATGACGCAGCGAATCTAGTTGTGAACTTCAATGGAACTTCAATGTCTGACTCGCTCAACACCATTTTTAGCCGAACTTGCTACTACTACTTATTATCTATGGGAGAGTCCATTACAATAGAATAGGTATATGGTATGACAGTAGCCAAGAGCTGTAGGTATTTGAGGCAAGAAGCCTCTTTGTGGGTTTGACTACTCATCAGGATTTGGTGCCAAAACACTGAACTCTCTTACACCCGAATATCAGCTATGAACTGGTATGGTTTTACACTCTGCCAAAATCTAAAACCATCACAAGAGGATGAGAGCATTTTTACCTACTTTATATCATACACACATTCAAAAATAAAACAAGACTCACTTATAATCTTCGTTGGCTGCTGTGAATATGAAAGGTTCCATTGGATTCCATGCCATGGCATTTGATTTGAGTTTTAGTAAAACCTAAAAAGACAAAAGAAATTTTAACAAGCATGTTTTTTTTGTTAAAGCAAGAGCAAGAATAATCTATTTTTCACTTTTGAATATCATCCTGAAGTGATGCTAAGTTACCCTGATGAAGGCATACTACGATAGTGGAAGCTTCATTAAGTAACATCAAGAAATGCAGGAGGGGAGAGAGAGAGAGTAGTGTAGGTCTTGTGATATCTGTGGACATATTTATTCTTGTTTTTTTTAGCCCATTTAAAAAGAAAGCAAATTATTAATCTCCGCCCGTATTTAATTGCTGAATGGTTGGTAAAAACGTTGCATGAATGTGGACAGCAAACAGGTAACAAACCAAAAAGAAAATTTTTTTTTTAACACATTAACTGCCAGAGGTCAATTACAAAATTTAAACTTCAAATGCCAAAGTCATAGTAGCCAACATAGCTAAGAAAAAACTTTTGTGTGCTGATTAACACTTTCAACTGAAGTCTTATTGTTTTCACACAAAAAACATCACTGCAAATAAACTTTTTGGTGTCTGGAAAAAATGCCAAGCACAAGATAATCCATAGTCGTTTTAAATTGTTTCATCCATAAAGCCACGTAGAGAACATGAAAAAAAAAACACACTATTAAGGAGAGAAAACAAGAATCAAGAAGACAGTAAATAACGATTGATATTGCATTTAAACTTTTGAAGATCAAAGTTGGCTGGAAAGCATGAAGCCGGAAGAGAGTTCCACAGGCGAGAAGTGAGAACAAAAAAGGAAGTGGAATCAAGAAGACAGTAGATAACGATTGGCATTGCATTTAAATTTTTGGAGATCAAAGTTGGTCGGAAGGCATGAAGCCGGAAGAGAGTTTCACAGGTGAGAAGTGAGAACAATAAAGGAAGAGGAATCAAGAAGACAGTAGATAACGATTGACACTACGTTTAAATTTTGGAAGACAGGAAATCAGAAAAGCTGGAAGGTGAGAGTAATAGCTTCACAGGTAAGTGTGAAAGAAACTGTTAGCATAGAACTCATGGTTACATTGAGCCATTTCAACTGTAAAATGATCAGACCTTGGCGCCAATCTTGTACTTTGCTTAAATTCATAAAGTCTAGGAACCATAGTGAAAAGTTCAGCAAAACAATTTCTATAAAAGTATTTATAGAAAAGTCAAGTATGCCAGTGGGAAAGTGACTGAAGTCGAGATGCCAGATCAGGTCCAATAATATTGCAGCTAGCATGAGGTAACTAGTTGTTAGCATTGTAATAAAACCTGCTAAGGTTATTGTATGGTTGGAAGTGTAAGTGTTTAGGGTAATTTTTATGCTTCTTTTCACTTTAATTATATGCAAGAAATATAAGAAAGGACATTTTAACTTTCGAAATGATAAAAATAAAATAATTATTAGGTTTGTAAATTTAATATTTCTGACAATACTCCCCGAAGCATCCTCTTTTTCAATTCTTTTCCTTTGAGAAGCATACAGGCAAATATAGCTCTGATTATGGTGTGTTCTTCTCAATTTTATTTGCAAGCAAATACTACAAGAAATCAGAGACTACAGTTGAAACATTAGTTCTGATTCCAATCAACAAAGTTAAACAACGTCAAGCGTAGTCAGTACCTAAATATATAGTTACAAGTTCTCCATGATGCAGAAAATGGGGAAAAAAAAATACAGAAATGAAGTAGAAACAGAAAATCACCAAAAACTAAAATATTCCAAAGGTAAAATGTAAAATTCCTGAGCTGGAACTTGACTGAATCATTATTTTGCATAAATTTGGAATACACAACAAATCAGTCATTTATACACAAGTGCTACAACCTATATTACTGCAACATGTCATTCTGTAAATAGAATGGGGGTTTTCCTAGTACTGCACAAATGCTATAAGCTAATTTATGATATTAACCTGACCAAACCAATCGCTGCAGGGCAAACAGCCATGAGCTATATTAGCATATGAATAGCATGGTATGCACCATCAAGGGTAGTAATGATAAAAATTGCTGTTTATTTAGTAATTAAATTAGATTTGTAAAGGCTGGTTTGATTATCTTTCATGATGAGTAAATAAAAAGCTATCAAACTTGGTGGGTGCACACTTTCAGCAAAATACAGAGCCGAAGAGCCAGCTTTCCTGTGATGATTTTTATCATGATGGCGATACATTATTTTTACATTTTTTGTCAACACACCATAAATATGTATATGTAGGTAGGTTATATATTTGTATATTTTACTGTTCACACTTAAGTCTCTGCTTTTGACATGTTTTCATGATTTTGAAACAAAAACGGAAAATTGAAATTTACTGTCATGGAAGAACACAGAATTTGACGTTTTAAAACATGGAGAACTTGCAGCGTACCTAAATCGATAGTGCTGCCCTGGGCCAAGAGGGTGGCTGCTGGAAGACCTTATGTCTGGCAACAGGACTCTGCACCATGCCACACAAGCAGGAGAACACAATCTTGGCTGTCAGACAATTTCTGCCACCACATCATCCCTTACATCTGGCCATCCAACTCCCTAGACAGCAACCCCCTTGATTATTATGTGGGGACAGTTGAGCAAAAGAACAACAAAAATCCTTGTAACAGGAAAGATGAATTGAAGGCAAAAATTATGGCAGCATTCCCCAACTTAAACAAGGAGACCGTCCAGAAGAGTTGCAGAAGATTCCAAAGTCATCTAGAAGGTGTGTTTGAAGCCAATGGCGATTTTATTGAATAAATTTACTTCTTAGTATTTCAAGAAATTTTTGTACAATTTTGGTAAATATATCTGTTAAAAAAAGATGTCAGTGTTATTTTCAAATAAAATTGCAAAAATGACTTACTTTTCGCAGTGGGGCTGTACCTCTCATGTCATAAAGCATTATGCTGCGATCGCAAGCAGTTGCCCCTAATAAATGGTGCTAAGATGGAAAAGAAAAAGTCAAATTGAGAAAAAGGTTTTGTTTTTAGAAAGCAGGATATATATATATATATATATATATATATATATATATATATATATATCCTTAAAAAAGGATTTAGGTGAAATAAATTATCGTAATGGTACATTAAAGTGGTTTGTTTTTCATTACATATACATATATATATATATATATATATATATATATATATATATATAAAATAATGTGTACAGACAATCCTTAAAAATCTATTCAGTTATAATTCATTTCATGAATATAGAAATATTCATCTTTTCAGACCAAAGTTTTAATAAATGGAGTCAATTCATCCAGATGTAAGGAAAAGGGAGAGAAAAAAAAAAGAAAATTTAATATTCAAAGAGGAAGAAATAAAAATAAAAATTTCAATATAAGGTTTTAAAAATTTTGGGGAGGGAACAGAGAAAAGGGAGGAGAGCAGGAAATAATTCTTTCTTTAAGGACTGAACAAATTAAAATACAGGGTGAGGGAGGGGAGTAATCAAATTCAAAATAGATACTTTGAATTATCTGATATTCATGTATTTTCAACAGTCAAACTATCATCATTATTGCATTATAATCATCACAACTTCAAATTGATAATAATAATATTTGACAACAAAAAAAATAAAGTAAGTAAAATACTATTAAATTAAATATATATATATATATATATATATATATATATATATATATATATATATATATATATATATATAACTGAATGGGTAAATATAGGTAGGTATATGAGTATGCGATTGTATACAAATGCATATAAATGCTCTATAGCGATAGAAAAACAGTGCCCAATGTAAAGTAACAGAGTTATTTTATATATGAAGAAATATAGTCTTAGGGTGTGCTATATTTATGGGATAAAGTGCTCAATATCAGAGACAGAGCATATGTAAATATAAAAGTGAACATTGAAGTCAACACTCGGAGATGACATGCTGTTTCATGCTAGACATAATCGTCAGGCAGCCTGACGATTGCGTCCAGCATGAAACAGCCTGTCGCCTCTGAGTGTTCACTTACATATATATATATATATATATATAGATATAGATATGTTTCATTAAAAATGACAGACAAGGTACTACGGTTAAGCTATTTATTTAATTTTTATTGTGTTCGAACAAGAGCTTTCTTTTCTGGACAAAGGGTGTGTAAGAACTGTCCAAATGTTTTATATTTCCGAGCACTTTTGGCTATACCTTTAGCCATTATCAAGGATGATTCAATTTTTCAGCTTAATTGAGTGTGTGGATTATGTGTATGGCTTAGTGTATTGTAGGGATGTTTTTAATTTCTGAATACGGTTAGCACATTGTGGCTTTGTTCGTAGCAAGCAATATATATATATATATATATATATATAAAGAAATACACATAATATCTTACATTAATTGCACAACATATTGGATTTTAAAATGAAATACACATAAACTAGGGTTGAATAGGGACTTGGGTGTTTATAAATCTTTATAAATATTTCAATAGTTAAACAATTTTTTTTTTTAGATATAGTTAAAAAAAATTTTTTAAACAACATTTAAAATATTTATGACAGTTAGATTTAAGTTAGGAATATCTGAACAGTGACGTTCCATATCACGTGACGTCCGCGTCTCGCGAAGGATGCTACTTGCTAACAAACAGTAATTTTAATTTATTTGTAACAAACAGTAATTTCTGATGAAAGATTGAGGACAATTTGAAATATCAAATATATATATAAATAAATAAATACTTTCATAAAATAAAACATAATTTTTTTTAATTTGCAACTTTTTCTATATATACATATTAAGAAAGTATACGTGGCTTCTCATTATGCTATATACATATTTAGACAGCATATATTTATTCAGTAATACAGACATATGTTTATTTATTTTTACAATAATCTTTTTTCTTTGTCTAATTATATTCTTGATGTCAAGTTGAAATTCATCAAGGAAGGCGCCATAGGCGAATTTTGTAAATACACTTTGTTATAATTATTTTAAAATTAATTGTTGTGGTTACAATGTCTTGTGTTCCCAATGCAAGGGAGATAACTAGAGATGATAGCTTGCAACATGGCGTTAAATGTTAATCAACTCAAATGAATTTGAAAACACTGCTACAATACTCATAATAAATTTGCTTAGTGTTGGTTGGTTGGTTGTTATTTATATATATATATATATATATATATATATATATATATATAAATAAATAAATAAATAAATAAAAAAAAACAGTAAGATATATAATCCAGTGTTCTTATAGAGATTTTTATTTTTACAAAATAGTGCTCAATGTAAATTTACAGAGCATTAATATTATAAATTAATTGATTTATAGTAATTTGTTCATATAATCCAGGCGATTATTATGCATATAAGTGTTAGAGGAGACACACACATACATATGTATTAGGTTGGTGCAAAAAAATTAAAAAATACGTCAAAAAACGACAATATTTTTACACCAACCTAATATATATATATATATATATATATATATATATATACACACTCAGAAAATATTCATCCTCCAACAGGAATTGAACCTGTATCCTATACGGAACTGTCATTTAGCCTAACGTGCCTTAACCGATCGATGCATTTTCTTTTTAAATGTCAGTACCTGTTTATTTAATCTGTTGATGTGACGACAGCTTGATAATAGATCAATATTTATCTAATGTTGTTCTACGGAGGTTTTATCCATCAAAAAATTATTGAAGAATATAACATGAGTGTCTTTTATATATAATTGTTAAGTACTGAGTAATCTTAAAAATTTAAAAAAATATTCCCTGTAATCTAATGTTTTATTTAAAATTAGATAGTTCGGCTTTAAATTTACTATAATTATTGCTCTCGTTTTTTGTTAATGTCATGTATGAACATCCAGATCTATAAAAATTGCCATGCTTACACACATGCAAAAACAATTCAAAATTCTTTTTAAAATATTGATAGATGGGGGTCTGTAAATTTTAATAGGTATTATGATTTAGGATATGATCAGTAAATATAATTTTATTTAATAACAATATTTCCTAACCTGAATTTTAAAAGATTTAAAAAAAACTTTATTATTCTAATTAAAATTTGCTTATAGTGGTAAAGACTTTGTGCAGAACCAACCATACTTTTTGAAGGGCTGAATACAGAGACTTGGTGCACTACATGCCACAAGGTCCCCAAACGACACTCTGCAGGATTTGAATTCAGAGTTGCCCTTCTCCTAGGCCAGTTACCATCTAAGGCTATAGAACCCAGTCTGTCCTGCTATTTACCCTTGGCTGGAGGGAGAAGAAAGGGATTCATATCTTTCCGAAGGGTATTAGCACATACGTGAATGAAACGGATTTGAGTGGAATTTGAATTTGGCTCTCCAATTCCTCAATCTGGCCCACTATCCACTACTACACTGTGCCTATATATATATATATATATATATATATATATATATATATATATATATATATATATATATATAATGTGTGTGTGTGTGTGTAAAAATATATAGAAAATAGAAAAGAATTTGTTAGGTAAATAATCCAAAGTTCTTTAGTATTTTTGTTATTATTTTTTAAAAATAGTGCCCAATACAAAAGTAGAGCATAAATATAATTATTTATTGAAACATATTTTTAAATATATATATATATATATATATATATATATGTATGTAAGTATGTGTGTGTGTGTGTGTGTGTGTGTGTGTCTGGGTGCTTATGTATTATAATCTAATTGTGTTTATGTTGTTTTACGTGTGAGGTTAGGACCCCATTCACACACTTGGGATTAAAATGTATACACATATATTGTCGGATATAACATTAGCGTCTAACGTAATTTCAATGAAGAAATAAATTGAATAACATATATATTTCTTCTTTTCTCCTCTGTAATTTTATGGTTGTCAACTTAATAGCGATTAAATTTGGATTTCGAAATTGGCAGTTTTTAATTTCAATATTAAATTTTATCATATAATTTAGTAATTATTGGTTAAAATAAATTCTTTTTTAATATTACCCATATTTTAAACATCTGAATAGATATTATAACATGACTTCGTTGTCAAGCTTTTTGAATTTTCCTATACTTGTATTTTGATTGGTCAATCTAGCTTTTGTAACAACGTTTTCCCCTTGCGAAGGATTGTTAATTAATTTGAAACTTTTAAAACCATTTATTTTAGATTCAACATCATCACTTGATAAGACACCGAGGGTGTTGAAACAAAATGGTTATTTTTGTAGTGATTTTATAACATATTTATGTTATAAAATTTTTTTTTTTTTTAAATAAATAATTATATATATATATATATACACACACCCACATACAATAATGCAGAGATAGTAGCAATACCCCATTTTTCATCTAATCTGACTCTTGTAAAGAGCAAACATATCAAGAGGAGCCAGATATTTTCTGTAGCGGCCCGAGGTTATTTCAAGGTTTATATATTCCATATTGTTTTCAGGTCTAATTTAACTAAATCGCTTTTGATTTATGAGTTTGCAAATAATATAAGCCTAGTTTTATGTTGTCATATATACTTTCATTTTGGGTTTTGTAGATTTTGTATGCTTTTCTTTTAGCATTGTATATGAAAAAAATAACTGAGATAGTAGAAGATTTTAAAAATATTTGCAGTGTATTTTTTTTTTTTTTTTTTTTTGCCAGGGGGTACAAATTTTAAGGGCTTTATAATTATTCCAGCACTTTCAGATCTTGGAGGTTTTCTGAAAACTGTTGCTCAATCTGTACATTGTCTTTATTTATTTTTTTTTTGGTTTGGTTTGTTTTACGGTATATCAACCTCAATAGGTTATTTAATGCCGACAAAATTTTTATTACTGGTAATATGTTTTTCTTCAAAAATCTATTGCTGGGAATATTTTTCCTTTAAGAAATCTATAGCTGGGAATATTTTCTTCAAAGAATGTCTAGCTGTTTGTATGGCTAGTATTTTTTTTAATGTATTCCTGATAATAATTTTTCCTTTCAAAATTATTGCTGGTAATATTTTTTTATCACGAAGTATTTCTGGTATTAAAAACTATTTTTACACAAGTTTGGGTGTCAACTAACAAGTGCTACCATAGCAGGTCAGGGTGGACCTAGAAACACCAGCAATTAAGAGGTGGTTCAATGCTCCTCAAAACCTCCTGATCAGAGGCCTTGCTATTGGGCGTAGTTTATCGTCTTACCCAGGACGCAGATGTAGTTTATCATATCTTTTTTTTTTTTTTGTGATTGCAAACTTTTCTACATCACCAAAAGACTAAATTTCCAGATTTTGTTATTTCTGAAAGCCCTGTGAATTTTGAATTTTACTATTTTGACTTTTACAATAAGCTGGGATAACTTGGGCTACTAATGAAAATAAAGTCACTTGAGTAGCATTAGGATTTCAAATACAGATCAATTTTACTACTTTTGTGAAAATTAACATTTAGTCATAACAAAATAATACTGCTAAAAAATCCATTGAAAAAAACTGATTCAATACGCGATTGTTTTTGAATTGTTTGTGATCTAAACTAAATTTCTTTTGATATTTGTATTTTGTAGAAAATATAATAAGCCTAACTTTATGATGTCAACTATACTTTCCTTTTCTTTTCGCATTGTATATGAAAAAAAAAAAAACAAAAAAAAAAAAAACTAAGATAGTGGAGGATTTTTAAAATATTTGCAGTGCATTCCTTTACATTCTATTTGATGGACTCCTGCTTCAGATGTAAAGTTTTACATTACGTTACAAAGAGAAAGATTTAAAAACTCAAAGGAATAAAGAGATATATTAGGTTGGTGCAAAAATAACGTCAGTTTTTGACGTATTTTTTAACGTCAAAAACCGACATTATTTTGCACCAACCTAATACAAGCGACGACTTACTTCAACAGGATTAAACTTGACAGACTGAATACTGTCGACCCCCCAGGTAAATGTCCGGATTGGCTCAGCCCTCATCTCATCCCAAATGTCTACCTGTTCACCACAGGTGGCCAGGATATTGTCTTTCCAATGATGGTCCATTGAGTGGAACAATGTCTGAGATAAAAAAACAAAAAAAAAAAAACAAAAAACAATCAATGCAAAATGTCAATGAATACAAACTGAAATAGAATTGAATTTTCTTGGGAGTAAAAAAAAGAAAAAATTGTCTTCTTTTATTATAGTCCACAGGTGTAGATGTTTTTTTATTATTATAATTATAGTCCACAGGGGTACATATTTTATTATTATAATAATAAAAAATATCTACACCTGTGGACAGGTGTAGATATTTTTTTATGATTATAATTATAGTCCACAGGTGTAGATGATTTTTTTTATTATAATAATAAAAAATATTTACACCTGTCCACAGGTGTGGATATTTTTTATTATTATACTTATAGTATATAGGTATATATTGTTTTTATACTTTAGTCTACAAATATCCAGCTGGTAAGTGCTTCCATTTTTCTTTATGCTCAATTTGTTTTCTACGGTTTATCAACACTTTTGCAGGTCAATTTAAAGCCAGAAAATATTTTTAGATATAAGAATTTTATTTCTGCGTGGGTGTGTGGGGAGAGATAATAATGATTTACCAATACATGTCTTACTAATTAACCCATAGCTAGGGGAGAAGAAGTTGATTCATACCTTTTCCTAGGGTATTTGTAAGTAAGTGAATATAGCGAATCTGATGAGAATTGAAATTTGGCTCTCCGATTAACAATTCCAATCATTATCTACTACACCACCCACACATCCGCACTTACGGCACCTGGAATTCCCAAGTGGTCACCCATCTAGGTACTGACCAGGCTTGGTGTTGCTTAACTTCAATGATTGTATTTTCTTTGTTTGCAGAAAATGGGGAGTCTTACTCCTCTTCTAGAGCTGCAGTCAGCGATATCCAGACCCTGACAAAAGAGGCACACGAGTTGAATGAATGTCCACCGCAAGGAAAGTTGGCTCCCTGAGCCGCGCCAGGAAGTTTTTCTCCCCAAGGTCGATCCTCCAGATCTACAAATCAACAATTCGCCCTTGCATGGAGTATTGCTGCCATATATGGTCTGGAGCCCCTTCTGTTTGCCTCGGGGTTCTTGATAGGCTCCAGAGGCGGATATGCAATATAATTGGCCCTGCTCTGGCATCTCGTCTACAGTCACTCTCTCACAGACGCGCCGTCACCTCTCTCTGTCTGTTTTACAAGTACTTTCATGGCAATTGCTCCGAGGAGCTGCATTCGCTGGTTCCCAGACTTCATGAGTTCAAGCGCCCTACGAGGCTGGCATCCCGCTCTCACCCTTTCACTCCTAAATGTAGCCGTCTATTCTACTCCAATAGCTTCATGTCTCACACCTCTCGCCTGTGGAACTCCCTTTCCTATTCCAGTTTCCCTGAGAGATATAATCTCCAGCTATTCAAGTGTAATGTTAATCGACATCTCCAGTTGGCTTGATCTATCCACTATCCTTCTCATCCTTTCCTCTATCCCTCCTATCTGATCTTGCTCCAAATTTGCATCCTAGTGGCTTCTCACCTTGCTTGGAGTGAAACGCTTAAAAAAAAAAAAAAAAGCTGGCCTTTATTAAAAGGTGATATTTCAATTATTTCATCATTTACATGTGGACCAATATCCCCATCTCTGTTGTTGTTGTCACAACCTTTCAACTGTTGAAACCATATGCCCTCACCCCAGCCTTTGTCATGTGCTTTTAAATCTGGTTAAGCTTCAGGTAATTTTGAACTGAACCCTTTATTTAATCTACAAGGATAGATTGTTCTTGTTCTACTGATCACGTTCAGGGATAGCTTGTCTCGTTCGAATTTTAGTACTGCTAAGTTATTGCAGTGCCCCATTGCGTCTCTGTCAGGGTTCGAAGGTAGCCCTTTGAGTTTGTTTTTTTTCTGGAAGAACTATGGATCTGAATAAGTACTGCTTTAAAGTCAACTAATTATTGTCAGAATTAGTTAAGATAAAAAATGTAATATTCTGCCACAACAAAGCCAAGTTTCTTTGGAGACCAAAAAAGGAAAAAAGAAAAGAAATATGATGTCTCAGCTGGAGAGGTTTCACTTATTTACTGTATTAACATTATCAACTGCAATATGATATATATATATATATATATATATATTGTTACGCCCAGGGTTTCGTTGGGACTACGATAGCCGGGACGCAACGAGAAAATAAAAAAATATATAAGAAAGAGATCCTAAGGTTCAATATAAAAATAAAGAAAAGAATGTTGGGAGGGGAATTCTCCAATTCCGGACGTAGGTAAACGCAGAGAGAAACTGAACTATACGCAGACACAGAATAATAGAAGACAACCTGAGAATATACAATACAAAGATTTTATTCATAGAATACACAAAGTGTGAATGTAAGAAAAAGAAAACTAAATAATACAAGGGATGGGGAGATAAGTTAAACAGATATTAATGGGGCGAAATACATATGAATACAGAGATAGCAGATTATAAGATATGGAAAAACATGGAGAAACTTACATAAGGTTGTAATCGACATCTATTGACTATTATCGGGGTACAGTTTGTTCAAAAGGATATTCATACACCTCTCTGAAAGCAAAGGGTGGGATTGACAATGTTCTAATATGAATTTTTGACTGGCGATGTCCAATCCGGGTTGATGGTGAGGAGAACACACAGAAAAATCACGGGAGTATAGCCGACTTGGGTTGACGATGTTGATCTAGATTCTCGCGTCGGTCCTTTGGTTTTTGGTGGCATCTAATTCTTCTGGCATCAAACAGCGAAGTCTGGGTCTGGTGACAACTGCTTCTTCTAATGGCAAATAGCTAAGACAGGTTTTGTTGACGTCCGACTCCTCCGACAGCCAGCAACTATAAGGTTGTTGTTACCTCAACACGTGCGAAACGAAAACTGCTATATGTTGAGTGACGTGTTGGCCCCCAAAAAAGGTATGCGTCATTCACGGACCATGTTAATGTCATCTGCACTTATCTGTCAAAGAGCGTTCGTTCTGGTCAGCGACTATGGAACTGGCTAACATCATTCGCACCTATCTGTCAAACAGCGTTTGTTTAGCCTACGAATCAGGGACCAGATAGGAAATGGGGGTAGAAGGGAAGGATCTTTTCCAAGAACTGGCCCTGACTCATGTGGTTATAAAAACAATATCTCACAATCTGCATATTCAAGAAATAAAGAAGTGATTAAGATTCATATGTTTCGTCCCAAATAAACAAGGTACTGAAAATATACTTATAAAATCTGAGGTAAGGGTACAAATATGGGGTTAACGTAACAATATATATATATATAAAAATTGATTTAAAATATGTTTTTTTTTCGCTACACAGTTCTAACCAGGTTTCAAAAACGGAAGCTAAAAGCTCCAAATTTAATTTTGTAATTAAATTAAAGACATTAGTTCCATTTCACCCTCAAGCAAATTTTGGAGTAACTTTTAAAATGACTGGGTTTTAAAGACACAGCAATAATCATAATTCACGTTTCCAAGGTTACAGAGAAATCCATTTCAACCAGACAAGGGGTGTTTGCGTGTTCATTATGCCTGTATTTTGATGTATCAGTTATTAGTTACGTTTTGGTAGGGGTAGGGATGTATTTTTCAATGAATTCTGACATCCGTTAAATGCATGTCGTCTGGATTTTTCAAACATTTTATTGTTAACGGCAAAAATTCTTACGGCGTCTTTTTTTCTATTTGTATATTTAAAGATTTGGGGGGGGGGTTAGGTTAGGATACACTTTATTTAACTACGATTTGAAAAATATTTTCACTTTTAATTTTTAATATACTATATTTCTTTTAAGAACAATTAAATGTAATTAGAATCCCTTACAGTATGTAGAATTATTTTCACATCAAGTATAAGGTTGGTGCAAAAATAATGTCGTTTTCTCACATATGTTACTATGTGATAAAACGACATTACTTTTGCACCAACCTAATATAAGTATGTATATTCTCAGGTAACAATTTTTTTTTTTTTTTTTTTTTATATTTAAATATTATTTAAGTAAAATTTATGACAATGACGGCAAAAATAGCTAATTAATTTCGCTGATTTAGTAATATTTTGATGATTACAGTTGTGTAGAAGACAACCAAACGAAAAAAAAAAAAAAAATCGTTCACTCGGGGGTGGGGGTTGGTGCACGAAATCAGAAAATATTTAAAATAATAAACTGAAATTTAAAAAAAAAGAAATTTTGATTTCAAAAGGAAAGAGAGAGAATAATAAAATTCAATGAAAAGGTAATTTTTAAGTTTGTGAACAAAACGTCGGCTAACAAAATAAAAAGAAAATTTTAAGAAAATTATTAACTCAAGGGAGGCAACTTAGAATAAATAAAAAGCCAAGAGTTGCTTCCCTTGACATAGCATTAAATCTTGACTTGATAAAGCATGGACTACATCCCTGATCATGTTCCTGACAAGCATGTTAATATAGATTTATAACAAGGGACCTCCTCTCAGTAACATTCACGAGGATTGGATAGAAAATAGGGAGAACGACAACAGACCTTTCCAAGAATGACATTCACCGCTTCATCGTCAACTTGTCCATCAGGACCCAATTTCCACTGTTTTATTGATTTGTCTATTCCACACTGTCAACAAAAAGGAAAGAAAAATTATATACATAAGTATTTAAAATATGTAAAAATCTTGTCAGAGGTATGGAACTTTATTACAGCAACAAAAAAAAAAAAAAACATAATTAAAAGCCAAGCACAGAAAAAACTACCATCATTGATAGAAACTGGTTTGGTTTATTTTTCTTTACGGCATATCAACCTCAATGGGTTATTTAATGCCAACAAGATTTTTAGCATAGGTTCGTATGAATAGAATATGTATTCTTTGTAAGAAATCAGTTTAGCTTGGTTTATTTTGTTTTATGGCATATCAACACATCAATGGGTTATTTAATACTGACAAGATTTTTAAGATAGGTTCGTATGAATAGAATATGTATTCTTTGTAAGAAATCAGTTTAGCTCGGTTTATTTTGTTTTATGGCATATCAACACATCAATGGGTTATTTAGTACCGACAAGATTTTTAGGATAGGTTCGTCTGAATAGAATATGTATTCTTTGTAAGAAATCTGTTTGAATTGGTTTATTTTGTTTTACGGCATATCAAACTCAATGGGTTATTTAATGCCGACAAGATTTTTATAACTGGTAATATTTTTTTACAAAAATGTATTGCTGGTAATATTTTTTTTTTCTTCAAAAATGTTTTGCTGGTATTAAAACCTATTTTTACACTTTCATAGTACTTTGATCTCAGCTTGGGGGTTAACTATTTGCCCATATTTGGGACCCTCACAGGTGCTACCACTGAAGGTCAGAGTGGACCTTGGTACACCAGCAATTAAGAGATTGTTCCACATGCCTCAAAATTGTTCACCTAAATATGCAATATAGGTCAACAATTCAACTAGAAAAATTAAAAAGAAATATATCTAAATACAAATTAGAGACATGTCATAATAGATAATTCCATATTAAATAAACCAACAATGTTTTGCAGCAATTTTTCAGATCAACTTGAGATTTTTCTTGTTTAAAAAGTTCAATAATTTTAACACGTTCAACATTATCGAGAAAAAATAGTGAATTTTACAGTGTTTTTTTTTTTTAGACTTAGCATGAAACAAATTCACAGATTTGGATGAAAAAAAACCAAAGACCCTAGAAAAAATGTCAAAATCCGGGAAAATTTTCCAACCTGTAACAGTTGCGCTTAGTTTAATTTTATATATAAATGTAGGTAGAAAAAAAACAAATGGAGATGACATAGTGAGGGCCACAAAGCACTACTCAGGGTCTATAATCAGCTGGTAATAGGTATTAGCCATACTTAGCACCGAGAATATGTCCAGGCCATGAAACAGGACGCACTGATAGCTGAACATTTGATTAAAGACCAACAGTGTGCCTGGTTTTATAGCATGGACATGTTCTTAGTGCTGAGTAAGTTTAATACAGATTACCACTTGAAGGCTTTGGAATCAGCATATATTAAGTCCTACCAACCATCTCTCTGTAAGCAGGAGTGGTTGGAGGGTTTAAGGTTATATTTTTTGTTTGCAAATCTGGAATTGTATATTTAAAGAATAGAAAGATTTTCTTTGAACGGTTTAAAAATTTAGAATATTGGTAGCCTGTCTAAGTAAAGCAGTGGTTGCCAAACTTTTTTTTTTTCTCCGAGTCACATTTTCGAAATGAAAATTTGCTCACACCTCACCAAATTTTATATGATAAAACATACATCTAAAAATAAAAAACAGATAGAGTTAAAGGTAGGTAATCAAGAATTTGAAATCCTCTCCAGTTTGTGGACCCTAGTTCCAGCTCCTTTCTCATGACCGAACCGATTATAGAAGAGACATGAATGATGATGATGATGCAGCCAGCCACTGTCAACCAGATCTGTTTTCTGCCTCACGAAACAGAGACAGAATGTCCATCCTAGTTCATTCTTTGATGTCGTCCATCCAGCTTTTGGACTGTCTCCCCCTATGTCTCCCCACTTCCAAGGTAACTTGAAGGACTTGTCTTGGGTAGAGTATTGTGGCGTATGACATGTCCAAATCACAACAGCTTTCTCCTCTAGTTTCTCCTTTCTCATGACCGAACTGATCATAGAGGAGACTTGAGCAATGGTGATGCAGCCAGCTGCCAACCAGATCTGTATTCTGCTTCATGAAACTGCTCGCATAGTTTTACCATTTTACCTTTGAATCGTCCCAGTGACATGTTGAGGGATGGTGTGGGGGGCTACTGCACAGATGAGGATCTATTCCCCCCTATCTACCGGCCAGGCTTCGTGCACTGGGGAGACAGGGTCATGGGATTCGCGATTGATCAGCATAGTTATAATATAAACTACAGGTAGGTTCAGTGGTTATTAAACAGACAGTCATACTCGGAACCGAGAGGCCAGCCAAATGAAATTAAACAAGGGTCTGATTTTGATAGTAAGTAACCCAACAAGAACTGCCATGTTCAAAAATCAATCAACCCAATTCTTTTCGTATGGATTGTATAGGAGGATCATCCTAGCCCATTCTTTGATGTCATCCATCCAGCTTTTGGACTACTTCCCCTACGTCTACTCCCTTGCAAGGTATCTTGAAGAAACGTCGTAGGTAGAGTATTGTGGCATGTCCAGGGCAAAACAGCTTTCTCCTCTTTACTGTTGTCAAGAGGGACTCCTGGTTACTATATTAATATGAAAAAAAAAATATGACGCTGATAAAATCAGTCAATAATTATTTATAACTATTTATACTGGGACTCACGCAGGCAATTACAAGTGATCCATAATAATATTTAAAATTTTTGTAATATTTATTTTTGGCATAAGAATTTTTTGAAACTGTTCCTAAATCTTTGATTGTCTTTCAGTTATTCCACCTAACCTGCTATCCTCTTCTGCCACACTGTTTGGGAACTTCTGAAGGAAAGGAAAACACAGATATAAAACCGCCATTACTTTGGGGCTAGACTAGGCTATGTTCACACAAATTATAATTCCTCTTTGAGGAAAACTTCATAGTCAGAGCAACGTCCTACTAATTCCTGCTATGACACTGGAACCACATGTACTTGTATTGATTTTACCTTTGAATCGTCCCAGTGACATGTTGAGGGATGGTGTGGGGGGCTACTGCACAGATGAGGATCTATTCCTCCTATCTACCTGCCAGGCTTCGTGCACTGGGGAGACAGGAAGCAACAATAGTAAATGATCAATTCCCAAACCAAGTAGATGATTATAAAATAGTGTGCACATGGTTGAGAGGCTAAAAGGTCAGCATTTCAACCAGGATACCACAATTTGCATCTCATTATGGTCAATGTGTCAAGGTGACAACTTGTTGATAATATAAGCCTTGGGAGATGGTCCCAGTATGGTGCATCTTTTGAAAATTACCTGAAAACAATACTACAGGAAGACAAAACTGTTCAGAGGCTAATGATTTTTGTGCTAATCCTAAGTCATCATGACTGAGGCCTTGAGTGCACTGGCCTTGTTCAAACTATTGATCACGCTAGATCATGCGCTATCTCCCAGAAAATGTAATTAATGTTTGCTCAGCATAGTTATGAAGACTTGGTGCAATAATGTATAGTGGCTCGGATTGAGGAATCGTAGAGCCGAATTCGAATTCCAGTTGGATCCATTACATTCATATACGTGCTAATACCCTTGGGAAAGGTATGAATCCTCTTTTTCTCCCCCACCTCCAGCTATGGGTAAATAGCAGCACAGAATGGGTTCTACAGCCACGGGTGACAACAGGTCTAGGAAACAGTAACTTTGCATTCAAAACCAGCCTGGAGACAGTTGTGCGCATTCAGGCTATCTTTCTGAAGAAACACCACATATACTGCAGCTGCAGTATATGTGGTGCCACCATGACCAATCAGGGTCATGGGATTCGTGATCGATCAGCATAGTTATAATATAAACTACAGGTAGGTTCAGTGGTTATTAAACATACAGTCATACTCGGAACTGAGAGGCCAGCCATATGAAGTTAAACAAGGGTCTGATTTTGATAGTAAGTAATCCAACAAGAACTGCCATGTTCCAAAATCAATCAACCCAATTCTTTTCGTATGGATTGTATACCCCAAGAAGGCTGTAAAACGTATCAGCTGAAACATTTTGTTAAAAAAAAAAAAAAAAAAAAAAAGTATTAGATTAAGAAAATTGACAAATATTTTAAAGCTGAAGCCTACCGTGAAGAAGTGTTGTCCACTGGGATGAACACACAAACTGTTTACAACACCTGTATGAGCCTGAACATTTGTGATACAACGTCTGTTGATGAGGTTCCAAATGCGAACCTGAAAGAAAGATAGAAGCAATTTTTAAAAGAAAAAAAAGAATTAACATATTGCTTGTCCTAATCTCAAAGCATTCAATGCACATCCAACCCTTGGATGATAACACTGGTCAACAAAAAAAAAAAATATTTCTGACATGGTGTCAAGACACCAAACACTTTTTTTTTACCTCAATTGAGGGCACTGAATCTGAAAATGACTTTACTTTTTCTTGGTTAGCTACCATTTTAGCTGTATAGAAATACCTAATTTTTTGAAAAAAAAGTATTTTTTCATTTGTTTTCTGTATATATGATATGGACCGATGGCAATATTTCTCAAAATAAAATCGTAGAAACCTCTCAATTCGTATTTAAACCAACAAATATTGGTCTTAAGAAATACTCTTTTTGCGATAACAATCAGACCCTTAGTCTTTAAAAAATAACACGATTGAATATACAAAGACCAACAAATATTTTCCTCAAATCATTTAATAAACTAACAGCAGAAATAAAACCTTTGTAAAAAAAAGAACTATGGTAAAAATTATCTCTTTCTTGATTGTCATGTTCAATGTTATTTAAGTCCCTTTTGATACTCCAGCAGTATCGTGTACAATGGAATTGGTGCATTCAATTGGGATGTCTTTAGTTAGAGTTTCTTTCCAACTGTGAAAACAAAATGCTCTCAATGTGCTTGGTTTCCTTCCGTAGTGAAGGGATAAAAGTGATGGGATAAATTTATGAATATCAAACAGAAGATTTTAGGGTTTCATTTTTTTGATTTCAACTTAATTTTGGCAATAAATTGGAAAAATTCGGTACTTCCATTTTAAAATTTTTGACTCAAAACAATTTTTTGTCATAAAACTTGTTTATTTCAGATGGCAGACATAAATTGCACGGCCTACCTGAAAAATTGATAGGTTTCTACGACTTTTATTAACTACATTTTGCGATCAGCCAAGATCGTAAATTGATCTTTTTTCCAAAAATAAGCCACTTCAGTACAGCAGAAACAGTAGCTAACCATGAGAAACTAAGGTCGTTTTCGGAATCAGCACCATCGGATTAGCTAAAAAATGGGTTTTGTTTCTTGTCACCAAAATTTGTGCTGGCCAGTGTTGTGCTGTCATCGTCTAAATCTGGCTGAGATAGATCGAAGACACTTTATACGTTTGGCAACTAGCACAAATAATGTCACCGAGTGTAGAGAGGATGGCTTCAAGATATTGCAGGACGACATTTATCCAACTCTATTTGAACTGCAGTTAACCAGTGTAATAAAAGTTTTTGCAAGGCTTTGAAAATAAGACCTTAACGTCCTTCCTTAGTTGACATGCACGTTGTACATTTGGGTGGGTGATCATGTCCCTTTTTGATTTGTGAAGGACTTGGTAGAGGTAGTTGGTTGGTTTGTTTTATGGCATATCAAAACCTCAGTGGGTCATTTAATGCCAACAAAAATTTTGAAATAGATTCATAGCAATAGTTTGGTAAAAAAGGTCTGTATGGATACATATATATTTGAACTGTTTTTCAATTACTCATATTTTTTAGTACAATCCAACTTCTTTTAGGAAATTTACAATCTTGGATGGTTTTATTTTTGTAAAAAAAATTTTTTTAAATTACTCAATTGGTAATATTTTGTTTACACTAGATTAAAATCTACAAACTCTAATAGTATGTTTCACTGTAAATTTTAATTAGTGCTGATAATAATTTTTCCTTCAAAGTATTTACAAAGTATTTCTGGTATTAAAACCTATTTTTACATAAGTTTGGGTGTTAACTATTTGCCCATAGCTGGGACCCTAACAGGTGCTACCACCCCAGGTCAGAGTGGACCTGGGAACACCAGCAATTAAGACATGGTTCCATGCTCCGCAAAACCTCCTGGTCAGAGGTTTTACTGTTGGATATAGTTTATCGTCTTACCCAGGACGGCATCAGTGGGAGTAGTTAAAAAACATTATGGCTGGTGTTGAGAAGGTTTATTCATTTTTAAAGAATGAAGAGTTACATCAGGATAATTTCAGAGCACCTAAGTGGATCGAGTTAGCTGGCCTGAAGGTGTTTCAAACTGTAGAGTAACTAGCCATGGTTTAGTGTAATTGGCAGAAATGGCCCATCAAACAGAAGTGACAAAGTTTCCAGTAAACAACAAACAAAAGAAAAGAACAGAACAAAAATAATATTAAGTGGACAATATATACAACACAAAAGTAGGCGAAGCTCCATAATAAGGCAAAAGTATACAAAACACTAATAATAGTCAGATTATTATTTTTAGAGGACGTGTATCTTGGCTATCTAGGAGGAGGTATGGTGGAGTAATAGTAACTCAGTTTGAGGAATCAGAGAGCCAAGTTCGAATTCCAGTCGAATCCATTACATTCACTTACGTGCTAATACCCTTGGGAAAGGTATGAATCCTCTTCTTCTCCCTCTAGCTACGGGTAAGTAGCAGGACAGACTGGGTTCTATAGCCTTGGATGGCAATTGGTCTATTGCAGAAACATATGGCAACATACTGCAGAAAAAAAATCTACCTCGTCAGTCATGTACCAAAACATGATCGTCTAAGCATGTATCACGCATGGCACATAACTGACTGGTCTTGGTTCCGACTTCCGGAGGTTGACAGATGGGGTCAGATGTGAACCATAATAGGGAAGTCGATTTTGATTTGCTGAGCTAGTGTGGGAAAGAGATAGGAGAAAAAGTTTCAGAGAGTTGTTTCTTACCTGTCAAGTGATGTAGACGTGTTCTCTTTTGTGTCTGAAATGGCTTCCCAGTGGTGGGGTGACCCCCAATGGATAGTTAGATTAATTCGAAAATACACTTTTAAGTAGGTGCCCAAGGGGGTCGTCAGTGATGTTTTGACTTGGTTCATCAGGGAGTTTCGGGTCTTTCAACATCATACTCTCCATCACCAAATCGACCCAATCAGGGGTGATCAACCCCTGATTCCCCCTCCCAATTAAACGCTAACAGCTACTCTGGCCTTTTTAAAGAATAAGAGGAAGAAAGACCACATATTCCGCACATCCGATTGGATGTTTGTAACAACCAATCCACTGCGCAAACTATCTTTTAAATGGCCTGCGGTGGGGACTGGCTTCTTTTCTTATTCCGGTGGATTGCGGTTTCGATGGATAACCGAGGAGATAATCTTAATCTTCCTAAATCTTACCCTTCTCCTTAAGTATTGCATGGTTTAATTATTTGCCGTTTTTATCTTATTTGTACTTTTTTTTTCTTTTCTTTTGGCAGGGGGGATAGTTGGACTCAACCCTATTATCACATTTTATCGTTTAGCCTGTTTCTTAAAATTATTACTGGTTAACTTTAAATGGATGTGTTCGCAAAATTAAGATAATAATTGTCCATAAACATGGCGTATATATTATATATATATATATATATATATATATGTAAGCAAATATATGGATATAGATCTGACAGTATGAAGAAATATATACGAAAAAAACAAACAAAAATCCTTATATGCAATTATGCTGTTTTAATGTTAATATAATGTCAACGTCGGACGTTTCGGTCTAATAAACCATCTTCAGGACGTATTCATAAAATATAATTAACATTATCAATTCAACATGACAAAGACGATGGACATAAGAACAAGACTTATCCAAACAGATAACTGAAAGTTTTATATGATCAGCATTCCGTTTAAACATGGTCACGTTTTCGTCACATTATATAACATTAAAACAGCATAATTGCATATAAGGATTTGTGTTTGTTTTTTCCGTATATTTTTCTTCATATATATATATATATATATATATATATATATATATATATATATATATTTTCCTGTACATTCAAAAATGAAATTAAAAATAAAATAAAAGTACAATAAGCACATAATATTCCTTAACATTGATTTAAACTATATACAAATTTGAAGTTGGAAAAAATAATAGACAGCGAAATGCTCTTGGAATATATCAAGTATTAACGAAGCTTCATATTATATTTATATGTATCGCTTAAAACCAATGACAAACTAATAAAATATAAATAATATACAAACGATATATAGCGATGATCAAGAGAAAAAAACTCTATAAATACACTATATACGCGTTATGATTCTGACTTAAAATATACAAAATGCGAAATGTTTGTAAAAATATAAAATTAGAAAAAAAAAAAGACAAAAGGTCTTACGTTCGAATAAAAAAAAAAAAAAAAAAAAAAAAAAAAAAAAAAAAAAAAATAGACAGGTCTGACATTCGAATAAAAAAAATTTTTTTAAAAGTGTATGAGAATAATGGACAAAAAGTCTTATGAGATGCGTCGCGCCGAAACTGCTAAAAGGGTAAATAATTACTTAAAAGTACCGCGTATAACATGGGTTTAACATAAAAACAACATATTTACGAATTAACATATGTTCTTTGGCTGTACTTGTACAATTCAATTCGTGTATTTACACACACGAAAAAAAAAAAAAAAAAATTAATAAAAAAAATGTTTATAATATTGCCATGTTGCAATTATATTAATAATATTAACAGATTTACCCAGCTTGATAATTATTTGTTACAAGCTATCCCGCTTAATCCATAACCATTTTGCTGTCCTTTCTGCCGTATTAGTTATGATCTGGATCACCTTTCTTTTGTTAGCACCTACTACAGTTAGAGCTTTGCATAGGGACCTTGCAGCAAAACCCCTTACACCCACCTCGATTAGCAAACGGCTTGATTTCCACCCATTGTTTTTGCAACTCACTATTAGTTTGTCATATTTTAACATCTTCCGTTCGTGGGCTTCTTCTGCATGCTCTTCCCAAGGCACTATCAGTTCCCACATTATTACCTTTTTAATATTGTTAGAGAAGAATACTAAATCTGGGCATAATCATGTTTGCACAATGTGGTCCGGGAATTTTAGTCTTTTTCCCAAGTCGACCCTTAATTCCCAGTCTGTTGCCAGTGATAGTATTTGCTATGCTCTTGTCCTTTTTTGGGGGGTTTCTCACCAGCTCTATGAAACTCTATGGCTCTTTTATCTAGGTTTAAAGTATTAGTGCTGATGGCCATACGAACTATCTTTGCTATATCCTTTAAGATTTCATCATGCCTCCATCTAGACTGGCCTTCCGTTAGTGCTGTCTTACAGCTACTTAGAATATGCTTTAGAGTTCCTGGACACAAACACAATTGGCATAGTGGTGATTCTGTTTCATACCATCGATGGAGGTTGGTAGGACTGGGAAGGGTGTCGTATACAGACTGAATCAAGAACTTTATATTGATATTATTACTCCATATATCCGACCATTTGATTTTCCTAGAAATCATGGATTCCCAATTGGTCCACACACCTTGTTGCCTTAGTCCTACCATCTTTGCCACCCTTTTCTCCTCCTCGCCCTCGCGTACTTCTTCTTGTATTAAAAGGTTCTTTCCTTTACCTTTGGCTCTGTCCACCCGAATGGTAGGAAAAAACCCTAAGCCAGCTTGTCCAGTAGCTACAGCGCCTAATATGGCTATTTGCAGAGCCTTTCTTTAGCAACACACAATACGTTCTCTGCTCTCCATTTTCTTCCTGAATAGACTTCAATGCCTGCTCCAGCCACCTTTGGGTCTTTGGATAACTCATACTGCGTTATTGCTCTAATTTTGGTGACTTTGTATTCCTCTGCTAGACTTCTGAAAGGAAGTTGCAGAGCATTGGTGTTGCCGTATAGAGCAGCACTGGTCAAACTCTTCGGTAGGCCTAACCATCTTCGTAGTCGTGTGCTAATTCTTTTTCCTAATTGTTCTATATGAGATGTAAATTCGTAAATAGACAATGGCCATAAGATTTTAGGAAGAATGGCATGCTGGTAAATCCAAGCTTTAAATCTGCCTGGCAAGCCGGATTTGTCAACTCTCTTTAACCAAGTTTCTAGTTTGTGTTTTGTTTCTTGGATTGCTGTTGTGCCTTTTAGAGAGTGATCTATACATTTTCCAAGGCTTTTTATGGGCTTTTCCTTAATTGTTGGCATGTTCCCCCCAGATACTCTGAATCGCTCCTTATCTAATGTTACCTTTCCTTAAAACGAGTGACCTTGGTTTTGTGGGGTTGAAGCTCATTCGGGCCCATGTGATCTGCTTTTCAATCCCCTTCAGTAGCCATCTCGCGCCAATAACGGATGTAGTAGTTATTGTCATGTCATCCATGTAGGCTCTTATAGGAGGTTGCCTTAATCCTGATCTGGTGACCAGCCCTTTACATTCTGTTTCTGCCGCTTTAATTAACATGTTCATGGCTAGACAGAAGAGGGTCGCTGAGATTGTGCATCCTGTTATGATGCCTTTCTCCAATTTATGCCATGCTGAGGCTGTATTTCCTGATAACGTTCTCATTTGGAAGTTATTATAATAATCAGCGATTAATTCAGTAATTTTACTTGGTACATAATGGCGATGGAGAGCTTCTTCCACTAGTTTATGTGGTATTGATCCGTAGGCGTTTTTAAGATCTAACCACACGATTGCTATATCGCCCCTATTTGCCTTCACTTCTTTTAACAATTGCAAAACGACCCCTATATGCTCCATACATCCCGATATTCCTGGTACTCCACCTTTTTGCACAGAGGTATCTATGTACTTACTTTTAAGAAGGAAATCTACCAAGCGTCAGTTTAAGATGCTAAAAAATATTTTACCCTCTGTGTTCAACAGGGAGATGCATCTAAATTGGTCTATCCTTCTGGATTCCTCCTCTTTAGGGATCCAAATGCCTTCAGAGTGTTTCCATTGTCCAGTTATTTTTCCTCTCCTCCAAATAACTTTCAGTAACTACCATAACATCCGACGGAGTTTTGGACAACGTCCGTAAACTATGTAAGGCACTCCGTTTGGACCTGGTGTGGAGGCCGTTCTGGCTGCTTTAATGACTGTGTTAATTCCCATCCAAGTTGGTTCTTTCGAGTCAAAAGGTGTTAATGGTGCATTAGGGATTATCAGGGACATGTTACCTACAAGTTCTAGCTGTCTGTTTGGATCACTCAGGGTTTCTTGTAGGAAAGCATTAATTTCACTAGGGGTACTCTCCAACTGACCACTACGATTTTCCCCTAACAGCTTCTTTGTGAAATTGAATGAATTTGAGAGAAATGCCATCCGTTTCTTCACACTTTGTTTCCTCCTTCGTCTATGCCATTCTGCGCTGCGTAAAGACTTTATTTTTAAACGAATTAGGTCTCGAAGGTCTCCTAATGGTTGTCTTTCTTCAGGTTTTGCGATTTTATATTGTTTCCGAAGAGATTTTAGCTCCGACCTAAATTGTTTAATCTTTATTTACCTCCTATTTTCTTTGCTAATACCCTTCTTTTCCTTCCGCTCCTCATATCCAAATTTCCCTGCTGCATAACTAGTGATGATTTTTGACATTGCCGCTAGTCGCTTATCCACCGAACATCTTGATGTTATTTCAAGGATCTCGCCAACGTCCATGTCGAAATCGTGCCAGGCATGTTTGTTACTAGCTGGTGGCCATTTTATCTTTCTTCGAAATGGAGTATCAGCCTCTGCTTGAACCTCTGCTTAGAGGGACTGGGCTCTGTGGTGAGCTTCCCGGCCTTGCACCTCCTGCGTCTCACCAGGAAAAGTTCCTGCGCACTGCTGTTGGTTCGACTGCACCTGACACTTCATTTTTGCCTGATGGATTTTTAGGCCGCACATATTTTTGCACATCTTTCCACATGGGCATGTCAGTCTCATTGTCCGTAGATCCGTAGCTTGGTTCGTTTCCGTTTCATACAGTCTAATGGGGATTTCATTCTCCCCCAACTCTCGGGATCCCCTGGGGGTATTTATTCGCATGAGTTTCTGTAGCATTTCCAGAATAGCATAAGTCAGGTTGCTAGCCCAGAAATACACTTTTGTGGTCTCTCCACACACCGTCAATTGTCTTTCCAATTTGTCAACCAGACTATTCCTGGGTCGTCATCCGATCTGTTCCCAGATGTCACTGTTACAACAGTAGAAAGAATAATTCGCAAATACGCTTTTAAGTAGGCGGCCAAGGGGATCGTCAGTGATGTTTTGATTTGGTTCATCAGGGAGTTTCGGGTCTTTCAACATCATACTCCCCATCACCAAATCGACCCAATCAAGGGATAAAGTACATGACATGATTAATAAAAATAGTTAACATTCTCTGCATTGAAGTCTTTCATTGCCAAACTGAAATGATAAGCGATTGGCGGCCAAGTAACAAAAGTAAGAATGGTGTTTACACACAAAAGGGATACAGACCAATGATTACAGAGCTCTGACTTAAAGATAAGAAAGAACAACACTAACTGGGCCTCACCTGAAAAAATTATGCACTGCTTTTACCAAATCATACACATTTGGCTATAATGTCTGTGCCTTGTATACCTTTATCAGACTGGATGTCATGACAGGTAAATTGGTTGGTTATTTTGTTTTATGGCATATCAACCTCAGTGGGTCATTTAATGCCAACAAAATTTTGAAAGTTTGGTTTGTTGTGTTTTACTGCATATCAAACTCCATGGGTTATTTAATGCCGACAACTTTTTCTTCCCGGTAATATTTTGTTTTGTCAAAAATCTATTTCTGGTAATATTTTTTTCCTCAAAAATGTATAGCTGGTAATATTATTTTAAAATATGTATTGCCGGTAATATTTTGTTTTTCAAAAATATATCACTGGTAATAGTTTTTTTCTTCAAAAATTTATTTCTGGTAATAATTTTTTATAAAGTATTTCTGGTACTAAAACCTATTTTTACACTTTTATAATGCTTTTACTTCAGTTTCATGGTTAACTATTTGCCCATAGCTGGGACCCTAACAGGTGCTACCACCCCTGGAACACCAGCAATTAAGAGGTGGTGCCACGCTCCTCAAATCCTCCTGATCAGAGGCCTTGCTGTTGGATGTAGTTTATCGTCTTACCCAGGACGCAGATGTAGTTTGTCATACTCAGGATGGATAGGTATATTGGGCTTCGGATATCTACAGAGTGATGCTGGACTCATCACTACTTTTTTAGACTGAGTAACAGTTACGGAGATAGGACCTGTTACAATTTTATGGGACTACACAATACACACAGGCAGAATAATCAAAACTAACCACCCAGACATTGTTATTAGAGACCGCAAACAAAAAAGTGCCTCCTTATTGATATGGCAGTCCCTGCAGACTGCAATGTGTCTTTGAAGTTCTTCAAAAAGCTATCAAAATACAAGGACCTTGTAATTGAAATCTCAAAAATGTGGCACATGGGAACATCAACAATCGCTGTTGTCCTTGTAGCCCTCGGATTGGTTGGAAAAGATTCCAGCAGACTAATTGAAGGGATTACTGGAAGTCTATGCCATAAAGAAATACAAAAAATTGTTCTTACAAGTACAGCCCAGACCTTATGAAAGGCTTTGTCTATGTAAAATATTATTTTTTTTCTTTTTAGTGGAAAATGTCAAGATGCCATTTTTAACCTTAGGTCTCTGGGTGGGACCTGGAACAAAATGTGAACACAAAGGAAATAAAATAATAATTATAATAATTCTGTTTCCAAAATGAAAAACAAAAGATTGAATTTACTTACCTCGCCATCATAACTTCCAGAAAGCAATGTACTTATGGATGTCGGATGTTTCCTCATGCAGCTGATAACATCTTTGTGCCCATTAAGGTCCCCAATAAAAGGCTTCGCAAAAACACGCTCAAGTTTAGTAGCATTAAGTGCTCTAACATATTCTCTTGACGCTTCAAATGGATGTAGTCTGCAGTCAAAGTTCCGAGGCACTGGAATAGACAATAAAATACTGTAGGTACATTTTTTTGGATGCCAAATTCAAATGCTATCTGGAATAGACATATGAGCGGGAATTTTTCAACTTATAAAAGAAGTGTGATATTTCGAATAAGCAACCTGCTGGGAATTTAAAAAAAAAAAAAAAAAAAAAAATCCATTTACCCTAAGCAAGGTGATAATGCTACTAATGGGCTACTGGAAATGAAAAAGAAGAAAAAGACTTTAAAAGTAACTTGTGACCCAATAATAGTATTAATTTCAGAGTTTATGCAGAAACATTAGAAATATAGAACTGAAGTAGAACTCAGAAGGAAGCAGAAACTCAATAATAAACAGGAAACAGCTCTACTCTTGTTCAAAAGACCAGGGAGGTGTATGAACCAAACAATAGACAGACCTATTAACTCCTTTTTAAAAAGATCTTTTTCTTATTTATTTTTTTTTAAATCAAGCAAGGCCATAAAGCCACTAAGACACAAAGGACTATTGAGTGTGGAAGATTTAGAAAACAGAGACAGTACTAAGGAGTGAGAACAAAAGAAGAGTAATCAGGCGGACATTAGATAGTAGCTGACGTTGTAATTTTTGAAGATTAAAGTTGGCTGGAAAGCATCGAGCTGGAAGGGAGTTCCACAAGCAAGAAGTGTGAGAAAAGAAACTGTTAGCATAGAATTTACAGTCACATCTAAATGTTAATTGATGACATTTCAACATTAGTCTAATCCGAACAATTACCATGAAAGTATTTATGGAAAACACACAGGGAAGCAACCTTATGGTGGTTTGAAAGTGATTGAAGCCGAGATGCAGGAGCGAGACCATTAATATTGCAGATTCTTTGGACTTTATCAAGGTGCTCTAGATAAATAGCAGGAACATCAGACCATATGTGGTAGCAATATTCTAAACATGAACGAATGGTAGACTTATAGCTATTAAGATAGTTTCTGGAGAGAAACATCCCTGACTTAAAGTTGCTGCCTTTGTCCATTATCTTAATAAGAATCAGATTAACTGAAGTCAAAACTGTTATGTGCCTAAAATTAAATTATTGCTGAATTATTTGATCAAAAACTTGTCTCTGCTTTGCTCTCATGATGTAGTGTAGGAGAGTGTAGTTGATAATCCCAACAAGCCCAGTATAGCACAAGTCAAATTCTGTTGATCCATCTCTCTGCACGTCTGTGCAGATCACCTTTTATTTAGGTTTTTAACCCTAGAACACTAACCATGGGTATATAGTACCCAGTGCAAATTTTCCTATTTTTAATTACAATTTTCAGTCCCTGATTTTCTTACCTAAATAATATGTTTTTCAGTTCCTATTAATGTTAACTCAAAGTACAAAGTTTGAAGTGCCTGCATGTAAAATATTTCAAATAAAGAATTATATTTAATATTTTTTTTGATATTTTCAAAATCAGGTATGATATACCCATGGTTAGTAGTGGTGTAACTTTAATTGATGGTTTGTGTTATAGGGTTAAAAGCATTAGGACGACATATGCAATTTACTTAAATTGCAAATGTTGGCTCTGATTGGGCGGGTGATGTTGCAGTTTTTTGTGTATGTCTATACTAGTGAGCTAGCCTAAATGAGCTGACTCATTTTATAGTTCACCAATAGAAGGGTTAACCAATCAGAAAGCTCAAAATATTCAATGCGACGTGTATAAAGGCAGCCATTTTTTTTTCTCCCAAATTGTCTGCACTGCCAACCTGATATTGAAGACTTAAAGAATTACTTAGCAACCGCTACTTTCTCTGAATCTTCACTGCCGACTTCTGATATTGAACAGATTACGGACTTCACTGAATTCCATATTCAGAGACTGCGGCAAACATGGTCAACAGGTGAGACATCATGGCTTCTTAGCCACAGGTAGGTTAGTATTTCTTGGTTTTATTTCACCACATGATGTAGCATAGGAGACAATAGTTGAAATCCAAGGAATCAATGTAATCTTCACGTGTGTTCAAATAAATAAACTTTTAATTTTACTCTTCCTGCCTTGTAATCCATTATGGTCATAGGAGTAAGACACATGTACTGCAGCTATAGTAGCAATGGTGTGTCCACGGCAAGAAAGCCTGATGGAACCCACCCACAAGTCTTGAAACTCTTTTTTTTTCTTTTCATATATCAATTAAGCATGCCAGATTACAAATTTGAAAGATTTTTTTATTTTTATTATATTTCTTATTTATAAACGAATGCAATCTTCACATGTGTTCAAATAAACAAACTTTTAATCCAATGCTTCCTGCCTTGTAACCCATTATGATAATAGGGGGACCACATGTACTGCAGCTACAGTAATGGTGTGTCCATGGCAAGAAAGCCTGATGGAACCCACTCTCATATCTTGAGAGTTCTTTTTTTTTTCTCATATATCAATTAAACATACCAAGTTACAAATTTCAAAGTTTTTTTGTATTGTTTTTTTTTTTTTTTTTTTATAATTTTTCATCACACCAGGTTTCATCATAACATTTGTTTTGACTTTCATGCTGGTGGTGGTGGGGGTGCAATTTGGAACACTATAAATTTTAATTTTTTTTTCTTTTGATATTATTCAGGATCTAGACTTAGAGAGCGATTCTATATAGCAATATGGAAGAAGTAATTATTCAAATTATTTATTTAATTATTTTATTAAATATAAAAATGATTTTTAGTCAGTACACATATTTGATTTGCTCACCCTGCTTTTTATTTTCTTAAACAGCAAAATTAATAACAACCAGCTTCGCTCGAGAAAGCCTACTAAAGAAGATTTGTGCCTGCCGACAGAAATCGAAACTGTATCTATTTTTTTCCATAAAGAAAGCTGTTTTGATAGCCGAAGAAGTGCCACTACCATTTTTGCCACATGAGGCCATCTTGAAAGAATAAGGTTCAAATGACCTATTTAATGAATTTAAATAATAAAGTGTGTATTGTATAACTCCACCTTCTAGAAGTTAATGTTTCTGGGGTGGGGAATGAAGTTTTCAGATTTATTTTGAAAACAATAGTGGTAATCATTTTCAACAAATAACACAGCTCAACTCAATAACATCGTCATAGACTGGAGCTAAAAAGACAAATTTAATTTTTTGTTTGGTTCTCATGTTCAGCAAAAAGGGAAGGTCAGTGGCTGGAGAGTGGTCCGAAAGTCTTGTCACATCCTACATAATATAATTTTCTACTTCGACACTCTGTGAGGTATTATCAAGGAGAGAGTTTCCTGTGAGCGATACCAGAATACCCATCAGTTGAAGGACGCCATTCTGAGAGTCTTTGCCACAATTGACAAAGCACATCTTTGTAAAATATCATGCAGAACATGGCGCTGCATCATTTTGTGCCATGAAAATGATGGCGTTCCTACGGACCTTCTTGATGAGTGAGAGTGTCAATGAAAGTGAATAGACTGAATCCAGTACATTTGCTTTGCATTAACTGTATTACTTGTTCTTCTATTGCTCTCATTACTTTCTGGCAGGGGGTGACAAGACATTAGTTTCCCATCATCAAAATTAATAAACACACACACACAGGTCCAAAAGTTTTGTCAACCGTACATAATATAATTTCCTATTTCAGATTAATATTTGTATTAACTGTATTAGTTCTCATAACTATTTGGTAAGAGATGACAAGATATTTGGACCAACCTGTAGAAATTAATGAACACATATACATACATTATATATATATATATATATATATATATATATATATATATATATATATAATGTCATCCACAGACAGACTGTTTCGCTGTATCACAGCTCATCAGTGTGGCTAGACATCCGGTTGCCTCTAGCTAGGATCGAAACCCGACTGAATTGGTATCAGGCGGATATTCTACCACTAAGCTGTCGGCGCACGGTCGGGATGAAGGTGGATTTTTAGCGTATTTATTTTTGGAAACACGCCCAGTGACCGACAGTGACTCAATTCGGCTTGTGAAGAGAGAGAGAGAGAATGGTCTGAAAGTTTTGTCAACCCTACATAATATAATTTCCTATTTCAGATGGCTGGCATGAAAAAGATGGTCTTCATACAGACCTTCTCGATGTATGACCACGTCAGTACAAAGGATTAAACTGAATCCAGTACATTTGCTTTGCAACTGTATTAATTGTTCTTGTATTGTTCTCATTAGTTTTTTTTTAATTTTTGGTGATAGTTTTCATTGGGTGGAATGTTGTTAGATACATCGCCCTAAAAA
>OZ010597.1:83773271-83803271 GCA_963932145.1 Acanthosepion lycidas
TTTATTGAGTGTATTTATGTGAGAGTGTTAATTTAAAACCAAGTAATATATTTAAAATGTGTATTGCAATGATGTACGTTCAAAAAAATTGTCTATATTCTCCTAAACATTATTGGCCTTGAACTTAAAAAAAAAAAAAAAAAAAATAAACTATAAATTGCCTCATCCAGACGTGACCATTTCAGATCAACGTTTGAACCATCAATTGTCGTTAGGCGTTTCTTGATTCTTCTTGCCCCGTATGTTTCTACATCATTAGTACAGGCCCCCATCATTGGGTTCGTTACGAAAATTCAGATTATGGTGGACAATACCGTAGAAACACAAGCGTAGCTGACCCATTGTAAGCGGCCCATCCATCACTATGAATGATAACACCAGACCAGGTACAACACATCGCTACACAATTGGAAGTAAAATTTCTGCATTTCTATCAGCAATATGAACCAGGTATTTTTTTTTTTTAAATCAATATCGTAAAGTCAAATAAATCTATTTTTGACATAGTACTACTCTTCCAACATTGTCCTTTCTTTTAAACATCAGAGATTCATCAATCTGGTTTTGTCCGAGTTGCTGATGTGTATTGACAATGCTACAAACATCTCTACAGTATTGGTACCTCTGTACTAGGCTTGTCCCAGGTAACGCTTAAAAAGTGGTATAACCAGGAGAAAAAGGTCCCCAAATTGATAAAAAAAAAAATTTAACGTGTAAATGATTATGTTAAAATTAAAGAGGGAAGACCAAGGTATTTTTTAATTATTTTTTTTCATTTGCAGCATATTTTAAATTTAGGTTGAAAATCTTGTTTTTTTAGGTCAAAAATTAGGTAATATTAGCATTATTTTTTTTTCACTGTTTTCAGTTGAAAAAAACACATTGATTTGGAAAATCTTGCAAAAATCAAGTACTTGTTGGATTTTAATGAAACTTTCAGAACTTATTCACAAATGAATGAAATTATTTTAGAAATGTTTGTCTTTTTGAAAGTCATGGTATAAATATTTTTTTTTTATATCTGTTACACCCCTCGAACTTAATTTTATGAAAACTTCAAAAATTTATTTTTGCAACCTGAATTTTTTTTATTAAATGCACAAGACTATGAAGATTCTAAATCATCGATTTTTTTGGTCAAAAAATGTGCAAAATTGTCCAAACTTTTACCTCAATTGTAAACATACAAAACCCAATAAAACTAAGACAATATTTAATTAAAAAAGCTTTTTATAACTTTTCTGAATAACATATACTAAGGTAATTCTTATCTGAAAAAAAAAAAAAATTTGATGAAAAATGAATTTTTACAATAATTTTTGCTTTTTTTTCTATTTTTACACAATATGACAAAATGTTGTTATATACTTTATTTTTAAAATTAAGTTTCTTTATGCAACCTTATGAGAATGGCATATATTCTCTACTTCTTATAGATCATAAATTTGAAAGCTTATTAAAATCTGACAACCGTTGATATTTTTAAAATAATTTTTTAATATTCCAAAATTGTTTTTTAAAATCGTCTCCAACGAAAGTATGGATGCACAGCTTTGAAATAACGTCACGTGAGGTAGAGTTGTTTCCCTAGATAGAAGCAAATTCTTTTTACTTCAGAAATTACTTTGCATTCATTCAGTTAAACAACAAAGCAAAATTTGAAATCGATTGCATAGCATTTCAATATTAATTTTATTAATAAATAATTAAAATATGTATAACTTAATTTAAAAAAATGTTGTTTTTTACTTGCAAAATTTGATTTTTTTTCACAATAAAAGTAATTTTCAGTGCAGAAATTTTTCTTCAAACGTAAGGTTAAAAAAAAAAAAAATTGAAAGTTATTTTTTTTTTTTTAAATTTACTAACCAGGTTCACTTAAAATTAGAACGAATTACATCACTTCTGCGCTACCGTAGGATAAATTCCCTTGACGTAAGTTGTCAATATATTGACGCCCATCAATACCCTTCCTTCTTCAATCATGCACACGCATTGCCACTGACTAAATCTGCTGCTCATGTAACTGATGTTTCTATCACCCAATGGGAGATCAATTCAACAATATCTCTTAAAGGAAGACGAGACGGGGTGCATCTAAAAACATTCAGCTTTTCATGGATCATCTTCTTAAAAGACTTAAAGTGTGTTTAAACAAGAACAAGATTGTTGTTTCTTAAAACACGACGTACGTGTTTTAAATTTTTAAAAATGAAAGACATATCGTGGATTGTAAGTGCTGAAATACACGATTATTTCAGCTACTACTCAAATTAAGCGTTACTTTTTCTTACCTTTCTGAATATCATTTTTTGTCTCTCGTATATAATCATCAGGATTTCGTGAGAGTAATTTTACCTTCATCTTCCCCACGTGCTGAGAAACAACACCTAAATAAACGGTGTAAAGGGAAAATAATTCTACTTCCAGAACGCGGAAGTTAAGGTCCTTGACTTTAGGTTGTTACTGCAAAAAAAGAAGGCCTCCCTACTTAAAAAAAAAAAAAATGTCTTTTAGTTTTAAATTAAATTTCAATTTAAAACTAAAAGACATTTTAATTATTAAAATGTTGGTACTTGTAAGAAATAATAGTTCCGGATAAAATGCAGTAAAATATGTGTTGATGTCGCAATTAAACGTTGCACACTTTGATTTGAATAATGATACTTTTTAGTTTTTATTTAAAGTTTATTTTTCTATCCAATATGGAATCATATTTGTAATTTTGGTAAATAAAATATGACTTGTGCTTTTAAATAAAGAAATGAAATGACTGTTCGTTTTTTATGTTGCGACATTTTTACTTTGTATGATATGTAATACGTTAAAACTTAAAACATTCAAAATGTGTAGAAGGACGTAGAAAGTTTGGCGTAGCACAATCTTTATTCTTTCCATACCCATGAAAATTAATATTTATTAGTGAAGAATATGCTGGTCCGTTTGTAATATGTAGGACCCACAGGAAGATATTTATATTTTCTGTACATTTCTCCAGGGTATACCACTTTTTTAGCGTTACCAGTGACAAGCCTTTTACATTTTTCTTTTGGGAAATATGTTAATAATACTTTGTTTCCTTTTAATAAAAATGCTTTTATTATCAAAGATTATTTTTTGATTATGAAAAATATGGGGTTCAAAATGGAGCAAACGACAAAAAATATATGAATAGTAAAGAAGGAAGGATTTTTTTTTTATTACTGACTGAAATGTTGAGTTCCGGAAATTTTAATAGAAGGAACTACTTTTAATAGTGTACCGGCAGAGTTCAGCATGTTTCTTTGGTGCGTTTAAATTACTTTTTAATTAATTTCTTCTCTTCTTTTCTTTTTTCTTCTCATGGATTGAATTTAAAAAAAAGATAACGTTTATTTTTGGAGAATATTAATTATGATCTACTAAAGTTCACAATTATTCTAATTTTGGCTGATTTATTTTAAAATTATTTTGTCCACGTACGGTCCCTTGCCTTTTTTATGCAATAAAAAGGGACAAAGATTTTGATTGCATTTGTTTTTTTGTACGTGAAGGAAGAAAGAAATAATTGTTTGTTTTTCCCGCTTCACTTCTCATAAAAGAAAATTTTTTTTTCGGTTGTGCTCATAAAAAAAAAATGATATAATTTTGAAATTCTTTTTAAAAAAAAAAATAAAAAAAATCCAAAATTTAATTTGGCAGAAAAGGAATTTCTGGCTTAGTTGTATTTTGTAAAACAATTTAGGAATTAATTAAACACTCTCTCCAAACAATGAAAAATATTTTTTTCTGAGGTATTCAACAACGTATGGTAATAATAATTCTTTGGTGAAATTTTATTATTTCTTATTTTCATTTATTTATCATTCCTTTGTTTTGGCAGTTGTTAGGTTGGTGCAAAAATAATGACGTAATAATGTCGTTTTTTGACTTACTTTTTAACGTCAAAAAACGACTATATTACATCATTAGTTTTGCACCAACCTAGTAATTCCAGTTTAAAACAAGGTGAAAAATACTGGACGCCCAGTAAGGATCGAACTCGCGACACTGCAACTGTAATCCAGACTCACTCGCTAACATACACTAACCGTTAACGTGTGACGCCGAATTGTTGGCTCTTTAACTCAGGAAATGATTTCTTTCTTTTTCTGCGGGTTTTACTGTACCACTTAAAAAACTGACAGACTCGTTAAAAAAATAGAGAACTTGTTTTCGGGGGGAATCATTTTTGTTTTTTTGTAGATTAGCATTCATTTTCTTCCACAAGCCGCAATATTTGTTCGAATCGAAAAATATTGATTATTTATTTTTTTTTTTTAAATTATTGATTTACAAGGGAAAAATCGATCTCTGATTTTTTGCAGAGTTGTCTGACTTATTATTAGGTTGGTGCAAAAATAATGACGTAATAATGTCGTTTTTTGACGTTAAAAAATAGGTCAAAAAACGACATTATTACGTCATTATTTTTGCACCAACATAATAATTTGTTATCAAGCTTGAAACTGTGATAAGCTTACAAGCCTTATCAAATCAATGATATCTGCACATATTTTTTAATTTTCTGAATTTTTAAAACTTTTAGGTGAGGGATTTTTTAACAAAAACATCGGAAGAAAAAAAATTGTTTATCTAAAATGATAAATGAACGGATAATATGCTTTTGTTAATTTATGTAAAAAATTTTTTGTTCTTTAATAAAAAATGAAAATAGCCGTTTTTTCTTTATTTAAAAAAATAATGTTTTTCTAAAAAACAAAAAATGATTTTGTATACAGAACAAAGTCCATGTATTGTAAACTGTAAAAATTCAGTTATTATGAAGAAGACTAAGAGGGTCCACTTTTTAAAATGATAAAAAATCATTATTTTCCGATTATGACAAATGCAGCACACCCTGCGTGATACATGCTTAGGCAATCATGTTTCTTTCGATACATGACTGACGAGGCAGATATTTTCTCGCAGTAGGTTGTCATTTCTTTCTGCATAGACCAATTGCCATCCAAGGCTAGAGAACCTTGTCTATCCTGCTATTCACCGATAGCTGGGAAGGAGAAGAGGAGGATTCATACCCTTGGCTGGAGGGAGAAGAAGAGGATTCATACCTTTCCCAAGGGTATTAGCACGTAAGTGAAAGTAATGGATTCGACTGGAATTCAAACTCGCCCCCCCCCCACACACACACAATTCCTCAATGCAAACCACTATCCATTACACCACTGTGGGAAGGGGTAATGAATGCTAATCTCCAAAAATGATTTCAAAAAACATTTTTACCTATTTTTTGTGGGTGGACCAGTGTACTTAAGTAGTTCTGATTTTGCTGCCATTGCTTCAAGCAAATTTTGTTTTCAAGTCTTTTTCTGAATCATGATTCTTTTCAAGCTGGAAATTGTTTAGTCTGGCATTCATTTATTCATTTTTCATCATTTTCCAGATACAGGCAAAAAAGAACAGTCAAATTAAAATAATAATAACTTTCAGGACGTTGGCGATCATGGCTCTCCACAACTTCCTGCCTTTTGTTGCTTTAGGTGATTTTTACTCCTTTTTGCTTTTGAGGCCTTTGTTCTGCTATCCATTCACTCAAATTGTCTACTTGCTGTTTTCTTTCATTTCTTTTGACATGAGTATGCCCTCTGAGTGTTACATTCTCCAGGCCTATGGTCACATCACGTTGAAACACCAATTCCTGTACAATCACCAAAGTACCTAGATAGGTGACTGCTTGCGAATAACAGGTGTTGTAAACTTGGATGTGCAGGTGGTGTAACGGATAATGGCTCAGAATTGTTAATTGGAGAACTGAGTTCCAATTCCGGTTGAATTTATTATATTCATTTACTAGCAGCATGGCCCGGCGTTGCCCGTGCTTGATTAAAAAATCGTACGACTCATACAGCAATCGCTATCACTTGACTTAAAATATTTTTGCCCTTCCTTGCCTTTAAAGGAGTGCCTTTTGCTGTGCTGATGTTGCTACATGCCTTACTTCTTGCCTATCTCACACAGCAAATTTTTTCTAAGCTCTATACTAAACATTAAATCTGTTACAAAAAAAAATCTAAACAAAATGAACACAAAACGATCATCTTTAAAAAAAAGGACTCGTAATGAAAAAAGAATGTTAACAACAAATACTTTTTAACACCCAACCCAGTTCTGCGAAATCAGAATCAACGTTGATGTGAATGAGCCAATTGGAGTAAAGTGCCATGCAGATTTAAATTTTTCCCACTTGTGATGAATGCAGCTATCGATTTTTTTTGCATGCTAGTTAACATTCGTGTCATTCAGTTAACATTCAGCTGTTGGCTCTCACGCTGGCCAATAGAATCTTCCTGGCTATTCATGGCAACCAGCTATTGGCTCTCACTCTGGCCAATAGAAAATGGCTGCAAACTACATGAAAACTGCCGTAGAAGCATGAAAAAATGGATTATTTCCACTATCAATGGGAGTTGGGAAACGCAAAGTCGATCTTGGCCTTCCCACTAATTTAGAACATGTGCATGTAAATTTTGGTGCAAATCCGTCGAAAATTGTAGCCGTGCATTCGTTACACACACACACACACACACATATCCTGCCTTTTATAGATAGAGATGTGCAGTTACCATTGGAAAGGTATGAATTTACCTCTTCTCTACCTCGCTATAAGTTAATTGCTTAATGTGCAGTGCAAAACCTGTGTTCAATTCGCATTAAAAATTTCCAAAATACTTACATTTATGTGTAATTGTAAAGGCTCCATTCGAATCTGGTTTGATAAATTTGATGAAATCTACCATTTTGAAGTTATCGACAGTGAAATTTGGGATTCAATCGCATTGTTGGTGGTAGCCATTACTCACGTTCTTTGCATACATTCACAGCTGAAAGCTAAACGCACAAGACAGACGGAAAGCTAGGCTTGGAACTGATCTTTCGTGTCTAAATTTCTCTCAATTACTACACATGAGAACTATTTATGTAGACATGCTCAGTTTGCACAATGATGCCTACACTTGTAGCTATTCTACAGTGAATGTATCCAAACAATGCCAGTAATGGCTGCCCGTGATGTGAATGAATCCAAACTTTCACTGTCTCTAGGCCATCATCGCAAGGCAGAAAGGAAGGGTATTTTAATGTTTTTCTTGATACAAAATACGACAGTGGCTCGGAGAGCTCAATTCAACTTACTTGAAGGGTAATGCTCAATAGCAGTAAGAGCCAGTGTTTTTTAAAAGCCCCTTTCCCTAGAGAGCTCAACCGGATTTCTGGGAGCATATATATATATATATATATAGTCATCCACAGACTGTTTTGCTGTATCACAGTTCCTCAGTGTGGTTAGACATCCAATTGCTTCAAGTAGGGATCAAAAACTGATTTTCTTTATTATATATATATATATATATATATATATATATATATATATATATCTACACACACACACACATATATATATATATATATATATATATCTACACACACACACATATATATATATATATCCACACACACATATGTGTATGTGTATATATATATATATGTATATTAATAAAAAGAAAGATCAGTAAGTTACATAATCCAGTGTTCTTATAGATATTTTTATTTTTACAAAATAGTGCTCAATGTAAATTTACAGAGCATTAATATTATAAGTTAATAGACTTAAAATATGGTAAACCATATTTTAAGTCTATTAACTTATATATATATATATATATATATATACACACACACACATACACACACACACACACATATATATATATCTATATACACACACACACACACATATATACACACATATATATGTACATATATACGTATATATATACATATATATATATATATATACATATACGTATGTACATATATACGTATATATATACGTATATATATATATATACATATACGTATACATATACGTATATATATGTACATATATACGTATATATATGTACATATATACGTATATATATGTACATATATACGTATATATGTACATATATACATATACGTATATATATACGTATATGTATATATATATGTATATATATACGTATATGTATATATATACGTATATATATACGTATATATATATATATATATACATATATATATATATATATATGTACATAAATACGTTTATATATATATGTACATAAATACGTGTATATATATATGTACATATATACGTGTATATATATATATATATATACATGTACATATATATATATATATATATATATATTAGGTTGGTGCAAAAATAATGACGTAATAATGTCGTTTTTTGACGTATTTTTTAACGTCAAAAAACGACATTATTACATCATTATTTTTGCACAAACCTAATATATGCATATATATGTATATGTACATATGTGTGTATATTTTTTGTTGCATTTTTTTCAAATAAGGTGTTTAAGAGTATTATGATTGAAATTGTGGATAAATTGTTCAAAGTTCATGTTGTGTTGTTTTGTTCAAGAACATTTGACCGTATGAGTCATTATCAAGAACTAATGTGCTATCTGTATGGGTCAGTCTTATTCCTAGAAACCATTAAACATGACGTCTCCATTGACTATTTCAAATTTCCAAAGAAGACTACGATGTAGGCAAAGGAATTTTACAGCTCTGATATGTTGATTTTATAAGTTTTTTTTTCTATCAAATAGCAGAAAACTGTTTCTAAAATACAGTGACATCTTTTTTGCATCTGTATTTCTAACCAGACCAATCTCCTTAATTTGATTTTTCTAGTTCAATCAGCCAAAGAAAAAGATGGAAGAACACAAACATTTCAAATTGAATATTTTCAAGTTTGTGTACCATGTCCCTTCATGATGTGAATGATCATGGCTCTCCACAATTTCTTCTCCCTTCTAGCACTAAGCAGTCCTTTTCGTCTTACTACCTCTTACTGTTTTGCCATCCATTTACACAAGCTTGTTAGGTAGGTTACTTAATGTTTCCTTCTATACTGTCCTGTGAGTGTCAAATTTTCCAAGCCCTCTTTCCTCATGCCTCTCAGAAATTTCAACTGTTTCTTTCTGATTCTTAGTATAAGTGTCCTTTTTGTTTCCATTTTACTCAGAAATTTTTCATTGCTAATGACAAAGTCCAGTTCAGTCCATGGTATTCTCAGCATCCTTCTGTAGAACCATATTTCTGTTGCTTCACGTCTCTTCCTCTCTGAGAAGATTGTCAAGGATTCACTGCCTTATAGGAGGATTGAAATTGCATAATAGTTCAGTACTCTTTTCTTTGTTTCTAATTAAATTTTAGTGTTTCTTAGCTTTTGGAAGGCATCTTTCGTTGTTCAAATGCGTCTTCAGATTTCTGTGTCACATTTTCCATCATCTGTTAAAAAAAACTTCCGAGATATTTAAATTTTTGTACAGGCTTTATTTTGGTGTTTTCAATTTATCACTCACATCTTCGGCTGTTCCAATCTTATATTCCATCTTCATAAAACTGATGTTTAGTCCTTGCTTTCCTTCACAACATTCTGTAATTACTTTCAAAACTTTTTATTATTACTATTTTATTTTTGGTTTTATTCTATCTTATTATTGCTGATTTTTATCCCCACCCTCTGGCTCTATACACTCTTCATTATTACTATTATTTTATTACTAGTTTTATTCCATCTTATTATTTTTGCTTTTTATCCCAACACTCTGGCTCTATACACTCTTCATTATTACTATTATTTTATTACTAGTTTTCTTCCATCTTATTATTTTTGCTTTTTATCCCAACCCTCTGGCTCTATACACTCTTCATTATTACTATTATTTTATTACTAGTTTTATTCCATCTTATTATTTTTGCTTTTTATCCCAACACTCTGGCTCTATACACTCTTCATTATTACTATTATTTTATTACTAGTTTGATTCCATCTTATTATTATTGCTTTTTATCCCCACCCTCTGGCTCTATACACTCTTCATTATTACTATTATTTTATTACTAGTTTTATTCCATCTTATTATTGTTGCTTTTTATCCAAACCCTCTGGCTCTATACACTCTTCATTATTACTATTATTTTATTACTAGTTTTATTCCATCTTATTATTGTTACTTTTTATCCCAACCCTCTGGCTCTATACACTCTTCATTATTACTATTATTTTATTACTAGTTTTATTCCATCTTATTATTGTTGCTTTTTATCCAAACCCTCTGGCTCTATACACTCTTCATTATTACTATTATTTTATTACTAGTTTTCTTCCATCTTATTATTGTTGCATTCTATCCCAACCCTCTGGCTCTATACACTCTTCATTATTACTATTATTTTATTACTAGTTTTATTCCATCTTATTATTGTTGCTTTTTATCCCAACCCTCTGGCTCTATACACTCTTCATTATTACTATTATTTTATTACTAGTTTTCTTCCATCTTATTATTGTTGCATTCTATCCCAACCCTCTGGCTCTATACACTCTTCATTATTACTATTATTTTATTACTAGTTTTATTCCATCTTATTATTGTTGCTTTTTATCCCAACCCTCTGGCTCTATACACTCTTCATTATTACTATTATTTTATTACTAGTTTTATTCCATCTTATTATTGTTACTTTTTATCCCAACCCTCTGGCTCTATACACTCTTCATTATTACTATTATTTTATTACTAGTTTTCTTCCATCTTATTATTGTTGCATTCTATCCCAACCCTCTGGCTCTATACACTCTTCATTATTACTATTATTTTATTACTAGTTTTATTCCATCTTATTATTGTTGCTTTTTATCTCAACCCTCTGGCTCTATACACTCTTCATTATTACTATTATTTTATTACTAGTTTTATTCCATCTTATTATTGTTGCTTTTTATCCCAACACTCTGGCTCTATACACTCTTCATTATTACTATTATTTTATTACTAGTTTTCTTCCATCTTATTATTGTTGCATTCTATCCCAACCCTCTGGCTCTATACACTCTTCATTATTACTATTATTTTATTACTAGTTTTCTTCCATCTTATTATTGTTGCATTCTATCCCAACCCTCTGGCTCTATACACTCTTCATTAATACTATTATTTTATTACTAGTTCTATTCCATCTTATTATTGTTGCTTTTTATCCCAACCCTCTGGCTCTATACACTCTTCATTATTACTATTATTTTATTACTAGTTTTATTCCATCTTATTATTGTTGCTTTTTATCCCAACACTCTGGCTCTATACACTCTTCATTATTACTATTATTTTATTACTAGTTTTCTTCCATCTTATTATTGTTGCATTCTATCCCAACCCTCTGGCTCTATACACTCTTCATTATTACTATTATTTTATTACTAGTTTTATTCCATCTTATTATTGTTGCTTTTTATCCCAACCCTCTGGCTCTATACACTCTTCATTATTATTATTATTTTATTACTAGTTTCATTCCATCTTATTATTGCTGCTTTTTATCCCAACCCTCTGGCTCTATACACTCTTCATTATTACTATTATTTTATTACTAGTTTTATTCCATCTTATTATTGTTGCTTTTTATCCCAACGCTCTGGCTCTATACACTCTTCATTATTACTATTATTTTATGACTAGTTTTATTCCATCTTATTATTGCTGCTTTTTATCCCAATGCTCTGGCTCTATACTCTCTTCATTATTACTATTATTTTATTACTAGTTTTATACCATCTTATTATTGTTGCTTTTTTCCCAACACTCTGGCTCTATACACTCTTCATTATTACTATTATTTTATTACTAGTTTTATTCCATCTTATTATTATTGCTTTTTATTCCGACATTTTGCATTTTGATGTGCATTTTGTTAACTATTCTTAATTTCATTTGTGCTTTTATTGTTATAAAGTGGATTTCTGACTAAGCTTTAATTGGAACCACGAGTATTTTTAATTTGTATTTAATGAATGTGATGCAGAGGATAGGAAATGGTGGAGAGCCATGATCACCTATGTCCTAAGGGACACGTCATCTAGAAAAAGATTTCTAGAATTCTTTTTATAAACCTGAGGAGATAATCTGGTTACTAAAATATTTTCTTCCTCATGAATTGATATCATCTTTTTTCTTTCTTTCCTGATTTCAGTTCTTTCATGAAAACAAATGAGATTCAATAAAAATAAAAACCAACCAAATCTCTAGGAACCTCTCGAATATCTCTGGTAACATCTGACCCGCTCCAGAATGAAAAAAACTCTCTCCTTTATTCGTCGGTTTGTTCTGCAAACTGGACGAAAAATGGTCCGACTTTCCATTTGGTGGCACCTGGCGGCTGGAGGTTTGCTTCGAATATTGCTGGCTGCTTATGGCATTTGGCAAGACGCCAACTTTGAAGTCAGTTACACTGACATCGATTATCACGTTTTCACAGATGCCGCTGAGTTCGTATCGCTAGGGAAATCACCATACTTGAGACATACTTATCGATATACACCTCTTCTTGCTTGGATTCTCCTTCCGAATATCTACGTGTCTGTGCATTTTGGGAAAGTGTTGTTCATAGCCTTTGACCTGTTTACAGCTGCCATGATCTATGAAGTGTTACGAGTGAATGGTCACCCGGCCCAAATATCAATTATCTGTTCTGGCCTCTGGTTATACAACCCTCTGCCCATTGCTGTGTCCAGCCGTGGCAATGCCGAATCGATCATGACCTTCTTGGTCCTCATCACTTTACAGATGTGCAACAAGAGAGACTTGAAAGTGGCAGCTATTCTTTACGGACTGGCAGTGCATGCTAAAATCTATCCTGTCATCTATGCACCATCCATCTATTTGTATCTGGGGCTGGGCCGGTTTCTGAAGGCTTCAACTTACCGGCAGAAACTGAAAACATTGTTTCAACCAAACAAGGATCAAGTTACTTTTGTCGGAGTGTCTGTCGCCACCTTTGCCATTTTGACAGGGTTTTTCTTTGCGATCTACGGCTGGCCGTTCCTGCAAGAGACTTACTTTTATCACCTCACACGGAAGGACATCCGTCACAACTTCTCTGTCTTTTTCTACCTTCTGTATCTCTGTGCTGAGGAAGCCTATGTGTCATGGATTAATCTTTCCCTGTTCCTACCACAAATACTCCTCTTAATCAGGGCCTCCTTCACTTACTACTATAGTCTCCCCTTTTGCTGGTTTCTCTGCACTGTTCTCTTTGTCACATTTAATAAAGTGCTAACCTCCCAGTACTTTTTGTGGTACCTCAGTCTGTTGCCAGTAATTCTACCTTGCCTCAAGTTGTCTTTGTCAAAAGGCATTTTCCTGCTGAGTCTGTGGTTTGCTGGCCAGGCCGATTGGCTTCTTCCTGCATATTACTTAGAATTCGAGGGGAAGAATACGTTTATTTATATCTGGCTGGCCGGACTTGTCTTTTTCTTTATTCAAGTCTACATACTCAGCGTTTTCATCGGCAGTTATAATCACACTTCAGGCCAAAAGAATGCACTGAAGAAATCACGATAATAGATTTCTCTATTTGTGACACTTTTGGTGTTACTTAGGATAACTAGTCTGCTTGTAAAAATAAGGATGACTTTTTTTTTTTTTTTTTTTTTTTTTAAACAATTTTTATAGATTAGCATTTGTTAGATCTTTATCAAAATCAAAAAAAAAAAAATTATCCTTTAAGAAAAGGGGGTCCTCTTCTTAACACAAATACAGTGTTATATTGATCCCTGACTTTTTAAAGTGTCATCTCTATTTTGTTTTTATTTAAAATATCACACATCCTGGGTATGATGATAAACTACATCCAACAGTAAAGCCGATGACCAGGAGGTTTTCAGGAGCATGGAATCATCTCTTAATTGCTATTGTTCCCAGGTCCACCCTGACCTGGGGTGGTAGCATCTGTTAGGGTCCTAGCTATGGGCAGATAGTTAACTCTAAAACTGAGGTGAAAACAATATGAATGTATAAAAATAGATTTTTATAGTAAAAATACAAGCAATACATTTTTGGAGAGAAAAATATTACCAGCACGACGTTTTTGGAAAGAAAAAATATTAATACATATTCTATTTATATGAACCCATCCTAAAAATCTTGTCAGCATTAAATAACCCATTGAGGTTGATATGCCGTAAAACAAAATAAACCAAACCAAACTGATTTCTTACAAAGAATACATATTCTATTCATACGAACATATCCTAAAAATCTTGTCGGCATTAAATAACCCATTAAGGTTGATATGCCGTAAAATAAAACAAATGAATCAAAACTGATTTCTTGCAAAGAATACATATTCTATTCATACAAACCTATCCTAAAAATCTTGTCAGCATTAAATAACCCATTGAGGTGTTGATATGCTGTAAATGAAACCAAGCCAAACAAACGTCACATATGAAACTGTGCTTATGTAATTGATAACGTCATACTACTGACGTTTTTCCTTTCCCCAATTCTAGTAGTATGTAGTTATCAATGATGTAAGCACAGTTTCAAACTTGACATTTATAAATAAATTAAAGTACAGATAACTCTTCAAGAAGGCAGGGAATGGTTTGACACTGTATTTATATTATGGAAAGGACCCCCTTTATAAAATGATAAAAAAAATTAGTATTTTTCAGTTCTGAAAAATATCATGGATAGTGGAAATTATTCCAAAGAAAATTTTTCCACATTTTTTTTTTTTTTACAAACAGACCATTTAGCTGAAATATTCAACCTTGATCTCTAACACGGCTAACACAGTGGCTGTGTTAGTTTTATATTGCTCACAAGTGTTCGTGGTCAGTGTGCAATCCAGAATAAGGTTTTGAATGCTGATTTTTAAAGTAGGCAGAACTCCCCCAACATCTTGCTTGAAAAATTTGAGCAACACAATCTTACTCTCATTCCCCTAATTTTGGCCATATACTCTACTAAGTTCAGCTTCAAAATTCAGTAAAAAAAAAATAAATACCCCACTGACATTAGCAGTCAGTGCTCAAACCTAGGTACCACCCAGAGTTTGTATGTTAGTTTTCAATACAGGCAGGCAGGCATACCTTCCTTTACTTGAAATATTGATGCAACATGATCTTACTTATTGCCCTCATTTTGGGCCTTTTGCAGTCCAATGGTAAGATCAGTAAAACATACAATAAAACATAAACATTCCCCTTTACGATAATGGTCAGTGTTCAAGCCTTGGTAAATGCCATGTTTTTGAATGCCGACTTTCAATGCAAGCAGACTATCCCAGCTATACCATCTTCTTACTTTAATTTCTGTTAATATTAAGGTTGTTATAAATGAAAATAACAGAGCCAGTAGTCAGTGTTCAACCCATGATAAAGCAAGGATTTTGAATCCTGATTTTCAAGGCTTTCTAATGGAAGACTAGTGTGACCAATTTTTCCCCTTCCTTTATTCGGTGTCAGACTAAGCTATTCTTTATAAATACGAGCTAATGTACATGTCTCAGTTGGTAAGAGTTTGTGATTGGTTATAATAATAATGAAATGACTCATTCAAATTCCTGGTGAGCTCGTCTGTTAAAAGGAACAAATCATAATTTGTACCAGACAACTTATATCTGGAGGAAACACAAAAATTGTAACTGAGATCTATCAATTTTGCATTGAAAAACCTGTTATTTTCATTGTCCTCTTGTATTGTTTTGTTATACTTCAATACTAATCACATGCAGACATTAATAACCTGGACAAAAAAAAAATTGTTCTTGGTAACTTTTTAATGAAGAAATATTGTGAAAAAAGAGAAAATATCATTTGTTGAAGAAAACAAATTTTTCATTGAAATTACCTGTTCAAAGTACACACACATTACTTTTTTCCAGAGAGTGAAGATGAAAAAAGAAATTATAGTCTTACACTGAACGGTTGCAAAAGGTATCTGTTACTAAGTAAGTTATAGCCACTCAACAAAAAAGTGGAAGAATTCCTCTAAATGTTTTTGTATGTAGGGAACAAAAATTTTTATTTTTAAAGCCTTCCTTTGGATTCATTATGTTGGCCAAATCTGGTCTCAAGATGAAGAAAAGTGTTGTACATTAGTAAATATAACCAGACTGAGAATATGAAATGATTCAAGTTAATGTATGTTTACTTAAATCCATCTTGTTTGCACCAAATCATGAATTGTCATGGATCTAACACTTCATTTGCTAGAAGCTAATAATAAAAATAATTTGGAATTGTAAAAGCAATTAGCAAATTCATTCCCTAGTGTAGTGGATTCAGTCTTCATTGGGTGTCTCGCTACAACGGTCTTGTGCTTGAATCCTCTCATAGACCATTTTGATAATAGTAATATTGCACATATGGTAATTGTTCTAATAAACTTTCCTCTTTTGTACCTCGATTATGAATTTAAGCTCAGTACTAGTCTCATCATTTTACAGTTGAAATTGCTAGATTTAACCATAACATTTACACTAACAGTTTTCTTGTACTTCTTATTCGTGAAGCTCTCTTCCGGCTTTTTACTTTCCAGCCAACTTTGATCTTCAAAAATTTAAATGCAATGTCAATCGTTATCTCCTGTCTTCTTGATTCCTCTCCCTTTATTGTTCTCACTTCTCGCCTGTGGAACTCTCTTCCGGCTTCATGCTTTCCGGCCAACTTTGATCTTCAAAAATTTAAATGCAATGTCAATCGTTATCTACTGTCTTCTCGATTCCTCTTCCTTTATTGTTCTCACTTCTCGCCTGTGGAACTCTCTTCCGGCTTCATGCTTTCCAGCCAACTTTGATCTTCAAAAGTTTAAATATAATATCAATCGTTATCTACTGTCTTCTTGATTCCTTTTCCTTTATTGTTCTCACTTCTCGCCTGTGGAACTCTCTTCCGGCTTCATGCTTTCCAGCCAACTTTGACCTTCAGAAATTTAAATGCAATGCCAATCGTTATCTACTGTCTCTTGATTCCTCTTCCTTTATTGTTCTCACTTCTCGCCTGTGGAACTCTCTTCCAGCTTCATGCTTTCCAGCCAACTTTGATCTTCAAAAATTTAAATGCAATGTCAATCGCTATCTACTGTCTTCTTGATTCCTCTTCCTTTATTGTTCTCACTTCTCGCCTGTGGAACTCTCTTCCAGCTTCATGCTTTCCACCCAACTTTGATCTTCAAAAATTTAAATGCAATGTCAATCGTTATCTACTGTCTTCTTGATTCCTCTTCCTTTATTGTTCTCACTTCTCGCCTGTGGAACTCTCTTCCGGCTTCATGCTTTCCGGCCAACTTTGATTTTCAAAAATTTAAATGCAATGTCAATCGTTATCTACTGTCTTCTTGATTCCTCTTCCTTTATTGTTCCCTCTCCTCAATAATGATTTTTTTTCTCAGATCCTTTCACATTCGGTAAACCCTTGTGTCTTATTGGCTTTCATTGCCTTGCTTGAAGTGAAATGATTAAAAGAAATAACCAAAAATATCATACTGTTTACTTCATAAATTTTATTCAATAAAATCATAAACCAATGATGACAAAATTAGAAATGTATTTTTGTAATTTATCTGAATTATTTTTTTATTTTAAGAATTCACAGGAAACAAATTGAAAAATCAATGTCCAAAAATATTCAGTTTACTTCCATGTAGACTTTTGTCTTTGTTGTTATCAAAACTTTTTAGCCTCATGCCCTCCATGCCCTTTTATCAGGCGCTTACCAATCAGGATAGCTTGTCTAGTTTTTAATACAGCTCAGTTGTTGCTCACCACACTTCTGCTGAGTCCAAGTATTCACTGCCCAACCTAGGGATCGACCTCATAATTACTATATTACCAAATTCATTAACCAACACTAATCTAGTTTTAATCCTGTTGGACAATAGTCTACTGCATTAAAGTATTGATTCAGGAACATTGTAGTTGTGTGTTCAATCCTTGAGCTCAGTGGAGACAGAGCGAGCAATAACTGAGAAGTACTAAATAAAACCCGATTGAGATATCCCAAGATATTGTTAGTGAAATGGGAACTATCTTTCCCTGGAGATTAAATAAATCTCCTGGCCAACACACATCTTTACCGTCCTGGGTATGACGATAAACTACATTCGACAGCAAGGACTCTGAGCAGGAGGTTTTGATGATCGTGGAACCACCTCTTAATTACTGGTGTTCCCAGATCCACACTGACCTGGGGTGCTAGTCATTTTTTAGGGTCCCAGCTATGGGTAAATAGTTAACACCTAAACTGGAGTCAAAACACTTTGAAAGTGTAAAAAAAGGTTTTAATACCAGCAATACATTTTTGAAAAAAAATATTACCAACAATAAAAATCTTGTTGGAATTAAATAACCCATTGAGGTTGACAAGCTGTAAAACAAACGAAACCAAACTGATTTCTTACAAAGAATACATATTCTATTCATACGAACCTATCCTAAAAATCTTGTCGGCATTAAATAACCCATTGAGGTTGATATCACGTAAAACCAAATAAACCAAACAAAACTGATTTTTTTACAAAGAATACATATTCTATTCATACGAACCTATCCTAAAAATCTTGTCAGCATTAAATAACCCATTGAGGTGTTGATATGCCGTAAAACAAAATAAACCAAACAGATTTCTTACAAAGAATACATATTCTCTATTCATATGAACCTTTCCTAAAAATCTTCTTAGTGGCTTTAAAAATGACCCATTGAGGTTGATATCCCACAAAACAAACCAAATGAATAAATAAGGGGTTCAGTTTGAAATTCCCTGAAAGTTACAGGGATCAGTAATCCCCCGCTGAAAATCAGAGGGTACAATGGCCGAAAGGTTGGGATATAGTCTTAGTTCCAATCTAACATCCTCGCCCCAAAAATTTATTGAAAAATTTTATAGATCCATACTGGGATTTCTTCCTAACCAATAAAATGGACCACTTCTCGATCTCATCAGACATTTTTTTTTTTTTTTCATCTTAAATTCAGAACAATATAACCACATGACTGTATCCCTATTTTTGCGTGTTAACATCATTCTTATTTTGTGAACTGTGTGCTTTATTACTATTTCATTGATTAGTTTTGTCTTGCGTATATATTTTTGTTTTTTTCTTAGTGTTATTTTTGCTGTGTTGGTTTTTTTACTTTTTGTTATTGTTTATTGGCGACTTTGTTAATTCTTTGTGTTAGTCATTTTCCTAATTACACTTAACCATGACCAAATACGTAACAGATAACAATAAAAAAAATATTCAGACAATAGTCAAAGTGTAAATAATATACATAATGATATCTCCTCTTCCGAAAAATTAAGACAAACATTTAGTTTAAAAAAAATATATATATCAAGGGGGATAACTCTGTATATTTTTAACAGAGAGTTATTTCCCTTAGAAGTTACTTTTAGGTTCATGTTGAATGTTAATGTCATTGTAAAGTAAACTCACTGTTTATATATTCATTTGTACTTCATTTAGTATTTATAATAAAAGTTGGACTAAAATATTATCTTGTTTTTATTTTTAATCTAAGCATATTTCTGGCTTTTATTTACGCCTACGTTACCTGATGTTTCTAGCCTGTCTAAAGACGACATGAAGCAGCTCCAGTTGGCAGTCAGCTCTTTCATTTGATCAAGGCCGCCATCCTATTTACGCTAAGAAAAAAATGACGTCTTCATTTCCAGGACCTCCCAGCAGTCTTTGTTTTTTCATTCATTCTCAGCCATTATCAAGACTTGAATGTTGTTGATATAGTGTAAAGACGGTCTTCCTCTTTGATCTTTCTGTGTCATTTCCAAATCTGCATTGCAGTTGGTGCATTTTTAGCGAATTCTCTCACAAATTCACGCCGCACAGTCTTGTTCCACTGTGTTGTAGCATATTCTAATACACAAAACGCCTTTTCTTTTCCAGTGCATAATATTTCAACAAGGAAAAGAAAAAAAAATAGAAAAGCATTAAATACAGAATTTTGAGGTGTTTTTGCACATACTCTTAAAATCTGAAATCATTTGAACGGGAATTGCTCAAGTTATTAGATGACGAAATATCAATTTTTCTGGAAGACCCTGCATATTCGTGCTTCTCAAACTATCTAATATGGCGGACCGGCAATTTTTTCTTAATGTGCCACATACCTGTAATATTTCGTGGTAATATTAATTTATACCGGAATCGATATATATAATGAATAAAATAAAAGTTGACTATTTTTTATCTTCCATTTATTTTGCAAAAAACAATTCAATATCAAAACATAAAAAGTAATAAAAAAAAATAATCAGTTTATTAACATAAAAACAAAAATTATATAACTTTAATTTTTACTAGTGTGAAAGGTGGGCCTGCTTCTTCTTTGTCAGTTTATTCAGTTGTGGTCAAATTGAGGACAGTGCCACGCGCAGTGGAGAATGAATATCTGTGGGATCTTCCACAACAAACCAGCCTTGTCTCTTTTTAGGAAATGCACTCTTCCTATCTGGTAAGTAAAATCCTACTTTCACATAAATATAACAAGTATTCATTGGTCAATCACCTCTAATCTTGCTTGCTGATTGGTCAGTTTCGACCAATCAAACCACCTGCACGCGACCAATCTATTTTCCCGCTCATATGCTGCGATCCTCTCACGTGGTACACGGCCATTATATAAACCGAACACGTGTGAACTTTTTTAGTAGTAGTAGTTTTTCATTCATCTCTCTTGCCGTTCTCATTCTTTGCTACCAAGTGCCAAGGTGTAACCATCAGGAACTCCCGTCTTAGTCATTGCTGACCAGACGTTAAAGATAATTACCAACATTCACGAACTCTGAAATCACTCCTGAACTTTTACCAACTTTAGAACTCACAATTACAAACTTTATTCTTCTAAATTACAAGTTCAGTATTACTTCTTCTTAATATGAACTCCGGTACAACTATTACCAAATCAAAGGGACACGACTCTGTCCTACCTTTTCAGTTTGCATGCATGTACATCAAACGTTAATAAATCTAATTGTTATGTTTTGGAATCATTCAGTTCAGTTTTGTATTTTATTCTATGTGCTATTTACGTCAAGTATAAATTGCATTGTGTTCACGCATTGTCCTGAATCACATTTTTCTTAGCCATCACACATATTAGTAACACATATTACTACATATATTGGTCATACCGATGTTCAAGGAATATACTAGCCATTACATATTTGGTGATTCCGTCGGAATTAAACAACAAAATGGTAAGATAAACCACTACATATCCATATTATTCCTGTACTTTGTCCTAATAACACTCATGGTTGAGAAGCCAGATTCGCAGAGGTATGTTGAAAGAAATGGGCGAAGAATTTTTAAAGCAGTTTCACTAAGTTCATGATATTCTTCATTCGCCTTTATCCAAAACGAACCAAGTGATTTAAGTAATACACTGCCTATAAGTGACCGCAGTAAAAACATAAGCAAGAGACAAAGCCATGCATCGACGCCGAAGCAAACGTGTTTTGAACAGGAATAAAACACGTTTGATCCTATAGAATCGTCAATGTTTGTCTACTCACCCCCGTTAAAAATAGAGTCTTCTATAAGAATTAGCTTTGACCAATCAACACCGCACATTGTGAAACTCGGCTTGTTATTGGTCGAGACGACCTTAGAATGTGTATCCATGGTCAAAAAACTGTTTTCCTGCCAGGCCACTGGGAGCCTACTTTGGTTTCCCAAAACAAATAAAAGGACAAATTTCAGTCGGAGCAGTGGAAGCGAGCTGTGCTCATAACCCAGAGGTCCGTAGATCGAAACTACGCTCTGCTAGATGATGTTTTGTGTCAGTCCGTAGTTCACTACCGACTGTTCGGTTATACTCTCATCCTACGGACGGGAGGAACCCGAAGGAGGCTATGCCGAAGGGCGGAGTCTCCTTCGGGGAGGTAGACCGGCCCTGAACCCGTTTATACGGGTTCAATGGGAATATTTTTGCCCGAGCCCACGGGCTCGGAATGCCCACGTTAAAAAGGCCTTGTGCTACATGACACCCTCGTGGGGGGATGACTGAATATCGTCAGATCTACATTCCTAGAGAGATACCAAACTGAATCACGCAAGTCAAAACTCTGACCAACCAGGACTTTGCCGCGCAAAATATCTGACTCAACAATCCACAAACACACTCTATCTCTCTTAAGAAGATCACTTACAATACTTTGAAAAAGTGACATTTTCTTCTCACTACTTAATAAGTATTAGTAAACGAACAATCAAATTCTAACACAACTAAAGGTATGCAACTCCTGCCAATTATACAAACATACTTACGCACACACACTAGTAACTGAACTAGAACAAAGGACAATTTAATACGTAACTGGACACTTAGTTTAATTTTGTGAACAAATCTGAATAGGAATTGCAAACACCTTCAAACATTCACAATAATATTCTACACAGCCAAATACACCTATTTTCATTTATCCATTTAAGTTCAAATCAATTGTTATTCTCAAAATTGTATAATTGTACATAAATGCATTATTTTGTTTTTGTTCTATTGAAATCTGATAATCGGCGTTCCTTCCTCACTTGCCTGTTGATTGATTCGTTTGTTTTTTGTTTTTGTTTTTTTGGAATGTCTATCTATATTGTTGCGGATAAATATGTTGAACATGCCCGTAAAACTAATCAACTAAAAATAAAAACTTTCTGATACCAAATTCAAATTCCTAGCTATCCCAACGATCCCATATTCTTTTTTTGCTGTTTATAATTAATACAAACTTACTTTCCATTCGCCTAAATTCACATTATTATTATAATTAATTATAGCTAAATAGATTAATTTTCTGTGTAACACCCACGTTCAGTTCGCATTAAAAATTTCGAGAATATTTACATTTATGTGTAATTGTACTCGCTCCATTCGAATCTGGCTTGATAAATTTGATAAAATTCACAGTTTTGGAGTTATCGACAGTGGAATTTGGGATTCAATCGCGTGGTTGGCGGCAGCCATTATTATCGTTCTTTGCATACATTCGCTGCGGAAAGCTAAGGGCGGAGCTAATTTTTCTTGTCTAAATTTGTCTAATACGTTTTAGCTTTTCATTCCTTTGGGTTTTTTCTTTGGAATAAAAACTTAAGGCAATGGACGATTTGTTTCACCCTGTTTGGATGTTTCTAGTTCCGTCTTTTTTTTTTTCCAAATTTTTTCCTCGGGTACCAATTTGTTTTGTTCTATACATACATACATGCATACATACATATATTATATATATATATATATATATATATATATATATATATATATATATATATATATATATATATAGAAAAATGGGAAATAACACGTTAGGTAAATAATCCGGGGTTCTATAGTATTTTTTTATTTTTAAAAAACAGGATATATATAATATATATAGAACGGCATTATTTTCGCCAGAAAAGTAGGTATCATTTTTTATCAAAATTGTTTTATATTCTATAATTTTCACAGACAATAAATGCGATATTAATTGTTATTGTCTGAGATTTTGTTTTAATTTGAGAGGATAGTACAAAAGTTATGCATAATTTAATGATTTACTGCAAAACCCATGGCGGTCAAAATGATCAGAATGGTTGCTTTTACTCCGTATTTTAGTATATTTAACCGGCGAACTCTAATTTTTTTAATTTGTTTACGTGACTGTTCGTTTACTAAACATTAGTAAGAATATCTGCAGTGTACTTTGTTAATATAATGCCACTTACTCTGTTACCAATTCGTCAGTAGATTATTAAGCTGTGAAAGAAGGATAATTTAAGTATTGGGTCTATTGCAAAGATTGTTAAGTCAAAAAGTGTTGTTCACAGTATTCTTAAGGCCGACAATGATTGTGGTTCGTGTGAAGCAAGAAAGTCTACAAGTAGGCCAAGAAAAACGACCAAGAGAGAAGATCGTGCTATGGTAAAGTTGGCTAAAAAGGACAGATTTAAAACTGCTGTTGCTGTTTCTCGGAAAATGAGCATTGTACTGAAGAAAACTTTATCTTGAAAAACTGTGTCTTGCCGTTTAGTTGAACATGACCTACAAGTAAGAGCACCTGCAGTGAAGCCACTGATCAGCTCCAAGAATAAAAAGTGTCGTCTTACCTTTGCAACTGAACATGTGTTGTGGTCTCAAGAAAAACGGCAAACGGTGCATTTCAATGATGAATCTAAGTTTATGTTATTTGGCTCAGATGGGAAAATGTACGTTTGTCGAAAAGTAGGTGAAAAATTGTTGCCTAAATGCCTTAAGACTAGTGTTAAATTCAGTGGAGGCAGTGTCATGGTTTGGGGGATAATATCTGGAGATGGTGTGGGCCGTTTGGTGCGATTACATGGAAAGGTAAATGCAGGAGTTTATAAACAACTTGTAAAAGATCATGCCTTGCCTGTGCTGAGAAATTCAACTAAGCGACCACCCAGATTCATGCAGGACAATGCCTCATGTCACAAGGCTAAGGTGGTCATGAACTTCCTCAAGGCTGAAAAGGTTATTGTTATGGATTGGCCTGCTCAAAGCCCAGATCTCAATCCTATTGAAAATGTGTGGAATATTCTAGAACGTTCAAAAGCCAGAAATCCTAAAACAACCGAGCAATTATGGAATGCCCTTCAGGAAGAATGGAATAAGATCACCCAGCAAGAAATCGAAAATTTAATTTCCTCATGCAGTCGAAGATGTCAAAGTGTGATTGAAGCTAAAAGGCTTCACACTAAATATTAAATAATTCCAGTATTCTCTGTCATTTTTTATTATTTTGTTATTTTTTCAACTGTTCTGATCATTTTGGCCGCCATGGGTTTTGCAGTAAATCACTAAATCATCCATAACTTTTGTATTATCCTCTCAAATTAAACCAAAATCTCAGACAATAACAATTAATATCGTATTTATCGTCTGTGAAAATTATAGAATATAAAACAATTTTGATAAAAAATTATATCCACTTTTCTGACGAAAACAATCCCGTTCTGAACTTTTTGGCCGCAATTGTATACTGTATCGTGTGTAATAAGAAAATTGTCCAAATCGTGTGACAGCAAAATTATCCATTTATTAGATTAAGCTCTGAACTGTTGTATCTTAAAAATGATTAAAGCGCATAATGAGGAAAGACGGCCTAGAGAATTTGATACTCACAGGACAAATTCAAGGCACGAGAGCCAGAGGAAAATACAACGTGTCATCCTCTTGATGGGCTTGAGAGAATTGATAACGGAGCAGGGGAGATGGCAAAAATACAACATTTATTAAGCGCTACAAAGAACAGGGGAATTATGTTGTCAGCGTTCTGAAAGGGCATTACATAGAAGAAGAATAACTTATACGCTTAAACACCCGAAAAAGGGCCAAAGTTTGAACTCCTATCTCTGGAACTTCTCAGTTAAAAACTTTTCCTCATCTAGGGAAGCTTATATTCGGAATCAGAAAGAAATCTCTTGGACGCATAAATGAGAACGCAAAGTTTTGGTATTTGATATTCACGGGGCATATCGAAAGCGAAACGACAGGGATGATATAAATGTTACTGAGAGCTACAAAGGATAGGAAGTTGTGGAGAGCCATGATCGCCCACTACCGAAAGAGACGTTGAAAATAAGCCACAAAAGTAGCTATCTATTTCTGTGACGTACGGTGGCGTTAATAATTATGTATATCTCAAGACTTCAGTGTTAAATAAAACAGTATTTAATTACAACCGTAAATAAATACTTAACAAGTACAAAGAAATAAAAGTCAACCAAAGATGATTAACCATTTCAGTAAATACCTTGTTAGTAGCGCGGCTCGGCTTAACGTCCGGTAAATCCTAAATCAAAACCCAAATCATCGACGCACAATAATTCACACTAATTCGACTGGATAGTTCCACTCAATAGTCAGTCAGTCAGTAGCCTGGCATCGCTATTTATACACCTGGTGGAAAATATATATTCATAAGTCCAGAGTGTCACGCTCGAACCCCGGTGTCGGTAGTTACTCATTTTCTTCCTATATAACACTTTTCAATCCATTTTTTTTTACCAGAATATTCCTTTTTTATTACCCTAAACAAGACCCAGAGTTGCCAAAATCGGGCTCAGAAACAAGGCTTATCAAGACAGTCCCGTCCGAATGTCTCATTGGTTTGTCATGTATACGCCCTAGGTAGTGGGAAGAGGTTGAAGAAAATTACCTCATCTAATAATCAAGATCACCAGGAACAGTGCCTACATGACGCCCCTGCTCGTTTGCGGTTGGAAACATCCAGAGGGAGCGATATACTTCCTAAACTGGCTTGCATTTCTGAATCAATACCCTAAGTGGCACACACCCAGGTCTCAAATCAATGAGCTCAATTAACCATTACCTTCCCTAAACCAACATTATATATATATATATATATATATATATATATATATATATATATATATATATATATATAAAGAGGGAGAGACAGGCAACATCTGATTATATTAGTTAAGTAGAGAAAGCAGTTCGAGGAGAAATTGGGTCAGGAATGAAGTCGTGAAGAATTACTGATTGAATATCAAAATAATACAACAATCTATATATCGCGCGTAACAGCAAAATCCTCCAAATCGTGTAATAACAAGATTATCCAACTCAAAAAATGTTTAATATCTAAGAAAAAAAAATGGCTTAACTAATTGAGATTCTTTTTTTCAAGGTTTTCAGATAAGGGGCTTAGCCATCTTGACGCCATTTGTCGTAAGAATCACTGAAAAAAAAAACTTTGAGTTATTCAGCGAGAAATAGAACAGATTAAAATCGTTTTGCATCAGACTTACTATGTCTTCCCAATTGAGTAATGGTACGCGAAAAAAATCATTCAGGCTTTTAGTATTTTCAGTTATATATATATATATATATATATATATATATGTAAAATGTGTGTATATATATATATATATATATATGTGTATGTAAAATGTGTGTATATATATATATATATATATGTGTATGTAAAATGTGTGTGTATATATATATATATATATATATATATATTTATATATATGCAATTTTATATAAATATTATTACACTATATTATATATGCGCGGTACTTATAGGAAAGCGCTTAATATCAGTGATAGAGCTAACATATTTAGTTGGATTGATGTGAGTTGGTGACCCTGGGTTTCACGTTATTTGCGATCGTCAGACATCTGACGATCGGACATAGCGTGAAACTCAGGGTCACCAACTCACATCAATCCAACTAATATACCAGGTGTATCAACAAAAACGTCCAATAGTTAGATTACGCTCTGAACCATTGTACCTTAGAAATGATTAAAGATATTTTACTAGAATTTTTCGTAAAACTATTGGAATCTGATTTGATCAATAAGAATGCAATAAGAATTCTTTCATGAGTTTAATACAAGAGTCGTGATGAAATCGATCTTAAAAGAAAATGGCATGTTCATCATTAATTAATCATGGCTAACGGTCGGAAGATCATGAAGGATTGAAATTAAGCTCATATATATATATATATATATATATATATATATATATATATATATATATATATATATATATATATATATCACTGAGTCACTGTCGGTCATTGGGCGTGTTTCCAAAAATAAATACGCTAAAAATACACTTTCACCGACAGCTTAGTGGTAGAATATCCGCCTGATACCAATTCAGTCGGGTTTCTATCCTAGCTAGAGGCAACCGGATGTCTAGCCGCACTGATGAGCTGTTATACAGCGAAACAGTCTATCTGTGGATGACATTATATATATATATATATATATATATATATATATATTATTCGAGGATCATTTTACAACTTATTCAAGATGATCTTCGCCCTCTTTAAACTTCTAATCTTCTGTCCTGTAGTAACAAGGTGCCTCACAGGTTTCACGGACGAATTCATTTTCAAGTCTTTTTTTTTCACTGGTCAATGGCCTGCCATAGCTGAAACTTTTCTCTCACGTGCCAAACGTCTTATGATTTGAGTTGGATCTTTTCTAATTCATATCTTTAACTACGAATGATGATCCCTCTTGCTATTGTGATCTTCTGATCCAGTTTTCCCCTCTACTGTTCCTCCTTTTTTAAACTTATTCACCGTTCTCGTGATGGTTCTTGAATGGACTTTGAAGATAGAAGCCAGAGTATGAATGTTGCTACGATTTCTGAAGGCCCTGAATTATCTTTTTCCTCTCACCATTGCCCATTTAGAATCTTGCTCTCTTTTGAGTTGAATAAATCAAATAGTATTTCAGTGATTCTTACGAAAAATAGTTTGAGGATGACTAAATGTCTTATCTAAAAACCTGGATAAAAAGAAACATTTATATGTGTATTTTAGATATTAAACATTTTGTGTGATGGAAAATTTAGCTGTTACTCAATTTAGACAAATTCGTTTTCACACCCGGTATCTCAAATGTTATATATGTTTGATTTTTGTGTACACGTTGTGTTGGGATTTTTTGTGTTTTCTCATAAATATAAACTTCAACTTGTCGAATGGCGAAAGGATTATCGGATTAGCCAATAATCTTGTAGGGATACAGAAGGCGCTTATCTACCTTTGGTGGAGATATGACAGTCAACTCGTGACGTCACTCCATACAGTGACCCAAACCGGCAGTCATTTTTCAGTTCATGAACAGCAACCCAACGGTAAGATTGCTTTCTTTTAGCCTGGGCTGTGGCTCAGGTTGAAACTAAATCTGCCTCCCCCCCCCACCCCAGCAGCTTACAACTGCATTGTTCCGTTTCTATTTGGGATATAGATTAATGCGGCCCGTTTAAAACTGGAGTTCTAAAAATGACTTCTCCAGGTCAGGAGTATCTCCAAATTATATGCAAGAGCTTTCCTTTCCATTCCATTGCGTCTGTGAACTACGGTGTTATTATATCACAGATATAATGGCCATAACGCGAGAAACGTAAAATGGAGAAAAAATATTTCTTCTCTAGCCCTACTCTAGCTACAATATGAATTGATTCCAGTACTTGTCGCTTACTACAAAAAATGCCAGATATACTAAGTATATATATATATATATATATATATATATATATATATATATATATATATATATATAGAGAGAGAGAATTAATAAAAATAATATTTGTCACTTAGCTGATTGATGTTATATTCAGAGCCTCGGCAAGTTAAAAATAATTTAGTAGTTATTGGTGTTAGGTCGATTTTTTTTCTTTGTGTGTGTTTATGTGTTGGTTATATATATATATATATATATATATATATATATATATATATATATATATATATATATATAAAATAGACATGAGGAAAAATTATACTTCGCCAATATACTTGGCTGATATAGTTTTTTGTCTTGTTTCTTTTTATTCATTTTGTTTCTTCTACGTACATTCAATCAGAATATTTACACACACACACACACACACACACACACACACACACATATATGTATGTAGGATTAACAGTAAAATTTTGTCCCCAAAAGAAAACGCGTTCTTCCGCGAAAGACTTACATGTTGACGTATATGCGGAAAAAATGAGATAAAGAGGGCGTGAAAAGAAATCGCCGAGTATTTATAATCTGGAAAGGGTCTCCTAATAGCGGTTTCGAAAATTAGGAGAAGGTAACTCTACATCTACTGCCAGTAATATGTACAGCACATATATACTGTAATTACTAAGCAATACACATTTTGGTCATAAAAATTTTAAGGGTACACTTTCTTCATATGTATTTTTGAAAATGTTATTTATTTGTTATGAAAATTAAATGATAGTATTGTCGTCGCCGCTCCATTTTGTCACCTGGGTATCAATATTTTTATACCCAATCCGCCACTCTTCAGGTCGTTTTATTTATTTTTACAGTGGGAAAACTTGTAGTAAATGCGAAATAATAGTAAGTCCCTTTACCCACTGCCTTCAAATTCGGAGGACTAAGGAAGAAGGAAAGAAATTCGCGAGCCTATGTGAAATTGTTTTAAACCAATGAAAACTTTGCCTAAACTAGGTTACATTTGTTATTCGTGTATATTTGTGGCTGGTCTGTCTTCAACGTTTAATGTGTGTAGTAGTGAGTTAACTGAGAAGTGTTGCGTTTAACAATGGCAGGATA
>OZ010597.1:83808271-83845771 GCA_963932145.1 Acanthosepion lycidas
CCTTGAGTGCATACAGAACGTCATAAGACATATTTTTTTTAAATAAAATCTTATGTATATTGTCACCAACGTCTCGTGACATCACATATAGTGCAAACCACTGTTTTCTTTCTTTCTTTCTTTCTTTCTTTCTTTCTTTCTTTCTTTCTTTCTTTCTTTCTTACCGTTCCTGTCTTTCTTTCTTTCTTACCGTTCCCGTCTTTCTTTCTTTCTTTCTTTCTTTCTTTCTTTCTTTCTTTCTTTCTTACCGTTCCCGTCTTTCTTTCTTTCTTTCTTTCTTTCTTTCTTAACGCTCCCGTCTTTCTTTCTTTCTTTCTTATTTACCGTTCCTGTCTTTCTTTCTTTCTTTCTTTCTTTCTGCCAGATCACGTTGAAAGACCTGTTCTCGTTCGCCAATCGAAGTTAAGCAACGCCGATCTAGATCGGTACCTAGTGGGTGTCTGCTTGAGAATACCAGGTTCTGTAAGCTTGGATGTGCGGGTGGTGTATTGGATAACGGCCAGGAAGTTGAAATCGGAGAGTTCCGTATAAATAAATTATTATTATCTCTATAACTTTCTCCGATTCCAAAATATTTTCTGGATTTAAATAACCTGCAAAGTTTTGATAAGCCGTAAAAAAAACAAAAACAAATCAATCAATCAAGTCATGTTTTCTAATAGCATTTTCTAATAAGTAATCTCCTTTCATTCACATCTTATCGCCAATTACATCCCCATCACGTATATAAACTAAATTAGATCCTATCTTCCTTCCTCTTTTTGCTCCTGTTTCTGTACATACTTTTGCACCTGATTTTGCATTTTTTGCACCAGTCTTTGCATCAGTCTTTGCTCCTGTTTTTCCTTCTAATTTTGCTCCAGTTTTTGCTTCTGTTTTTACATCTATTTTTACACCTGTTTTTGTTTCTAATTTTGCACCTGTTTTTGCTTCTAATTTTGCTCCAGTTTTTGCTTCTGTTTTTACATCTATTTTTACACCTGTTTTTGTTTCTAATTTTGCACCTGTTTTTGCACCTGTTTTTGCTTCTAATTTTGCTCCAGTTTTTGCTTCTGTTTTTACATCTGTTTTTACACCTGTTTTTGTTTCTAATTTTGCTCCAGTTTTTGCTTCTGTTTTTACATCTGTTTTTACACCTGTTTTTGTTTCTAATTTTGCTCCAGTTTTTGCTTCTGTTTTTACATCTGTTTTCACACCTGTTTTTGTTTCTAATTTTGCTCCTGTTTTTACACCTGTTTTTGCTTCTAATTTTGCTCCAGTTTTTGCTTCTGTTTTTGCATCTGTTTTTACACCTGTTTTTGTTTCTAATTTTGCTCCTGTTTTTGCACCTGTTTTTGCTCCTCTTTCGCAATTGTTTTTCTCCTGTTTTGCCCCTGTTTTTGCTCCTGATTTTACACCTATTTTTGCACCTGTTTTGGTTTCACATTTTGCACCTGTTTTTTTTTTTCACACGGTATTTCTCTGATTGTATAATTTGCATTCAATGAAACAATAAAAGTTTGGTTTGGTCTGGTTGTTTTTCTTTAGCGGCATATCAACACCTCCATGGGTTATTTCATGGCGAAATCTAAACATGAAAATTCAAACTCTATAACTAACACAACAGAACGACATTATTTAAAAATTAAATTTTAATTACTTAGCTACATTTCTTTTTATCAAATAATCTAACAAACTCAAATGATGAGTGAAACTTGATTCTCCTTACAAGCAATGAAATTAAGCATAGGAAATTGTTTTATTTCAATTTGTTTATTTTTTGACTTTGGAAAAATTAGATACAATGAACTTTCACCAGCATCTAGTCTGTTTAAAATTTCCACTTTTTGCAATAACTCCAAAGTTGTTCTTTTCCTCTTATTTCCATCATCTTTTGCACCAATACAAGCCATTAGGGTGAAATAAGCATAAGCAGTTATCCAAAGTGCATCTACTGAAAAACAGAAATTTCAAATCAGTTACATATCACCCCAATAGTTCAAATATACATATCAAAATCATGTCCAGATATGCGGGATTCCGGTTATGAGGCATTCCGGATATGAGCGATTCTGGATATGCGGGATTCCGGATATTAAGGATTCCGGTTATGAGGTACTCCAGGTACGAGGGATTCTACTGTAATTTATTTTTTGTTACTATATGTTTTGTGTATATTTTTAGTTTATATTTTTGTGTATACAGTCCAGCTGATTTAAATTAGTTTCTTTTTGTTTATATTTCTGTCACATTAGCTATTAAATATCCCACATTGTGATAATAGAATATCTGTCAAATATTTATTAACAAAAGGATCATTGAAAGAGTAAAGATCATTACTCAATCATTACAGGAGTAAAGATCATTACTGGATCATTACAGAAGCTTTTTCAATATCAGTCCAGGTTTCATCACAATCATGCATCCAGTCGCTATCTTGTTGCAGATGTGTCTCGTTGTCATCCTTTCCTCTTATTCCCATCATCTTTTGCACTAATACAAGCCATTAGGATGAAATAAGCATAAGCAATTATCCGAAGTAAATTTCCGGAAATCAGTTACGAATCACCCAAATAATTCAAATATATTTGCAGGATTCCGGATATGAGGCACTCAGGATATGATTGTTTCCTGATATGAGGAAATCCGGATATGAATTTTTTTAAACGAAAGACGCTTTTTAACTTTGCGTGCATTATTGCAATCGTCATAAATGAATGCTGGCTTTCTTTCCATAAAACTGACAAACTTTTGGATAGCTTTTTCAATTTCAGTCTAGGTTTCATCCCATTCATGCATCTTGTCGCTATCTTGTTGCAGATGTGTCTCGTTGTCATCCTTTCCTCTTATTCCCATCATCTTTTGAACCAATACAAGCCATTAGAGTGAAATAAGAATAAGCAATTATCCGAAGTGAACATCCTGATTGATCATTGATTGTTTTGTTTAACGGCATCTCAACCTTAGTGGTCATTTTATGCCGGAAATGATTTTGAGTGACTTTAAAAGTCAAAAACGCATAGTTGGCAACACCATTGTTTCAAAAACGTATAGCTGGCAACATTATTTTTTACAAAAAGCGTATAGCTGGCAACATTGTTTCAAAAACGTATAGCTTGCAGCATTATGGTTTCAAAAACGGATAGCTGGCAACATTATTGTTTCAAAAACCTTTATCTAAGGCCTTACTGTTAGATGTAGTTTATCGTCATACCCGGGACGCGGATGTAGTTTAGTGCCGTACCCAGGACGCGGATGCAGTTTATCGCCATACCCAGGACGTGAATTTCCTGAAAAACAGAAATTTCATATCAGTTGCATATCACCCAAATAGTTCAAATATGCACATCAAAATCATGTCCGGATATGCGGGATTCCGGATATGAGGCACTCCGGATTTGAAAGATTCTACTGTATCGCAATATTGGAATACTGGAAAAACTTTACCCGGTCTGATGAGTCTCAATTTCTGCTGCGATATTCGGATGGTAGGTCCAGAATTAAAAGTAAATAACATGTAAGTATGGACGCGTTTTGCCTTGCATCAACAGTTGAAGCTGGTGGTAACAGTGTAATTGTATCGGCATTATATTCTTCGCCTACATCGAAATCCTTGGTGCGAGTAAAAGATCGTTTAAAATACGCAGCCTCACTAAGTATTGTTGCTGACAACGTGTCTCAGTTCACGAGGACGGCGTATCCATCCCTCTAGCGGTCAATTCCAGCAGGACAACGCAGCGTGTCACAAATCAAACATAGTTCCTGAAACGCGAGTTGCGTTTTCTGTGGCCGCTATAGTCACCGGATCTCTGTTCCATAGAGCAACTTTGCGATGTGGTGGAAAGAGAGATACGAATTCTAAAGCCAACTAAATCTAGAAGAATTACAGGATGCCATAATAATCCAGATTTTCAAAGAACGCTCTCCAGAACATTGTCCAAAATCAGGCTAGAAGACAGTTCCAAAGGCAAAAAAAAAATCCAACTCAGTGTACCAAATACCTAATATTAGGTTGGTGCAAAAATAATGACGTAAAAATGTCGTTTTTTGACGTTACGTCAAAAAACGACATTATTACGTCATTATTTTTGCACCAACCTAATAAATTGACTGGTGAGTTTATTTCGATTGCACGTGAGATCAATATTTATTGATTGATTGATTTGATTGTTTAACGGCATATCGACTCCTTACGGATCATTAAATACCGAAATTTAAGTTTTCTTCACTTGAACGTCATCCAAGGCTAGAGGGAACAGTCTACGCTTGTATTTAACCGATAGATGAGGAGATGGAGTAGAAATGAATGTATGTCTTTTCGAAATATAAAGTAAAACGTAACAGACTAGGAAATGTAAAATTTTAAAAAAGCTAAGGAAAAACATGCAAAAAGGAAGAAGGAACAAATAAAAAAAAGTAAGAATTGAGAATCTGTCTATATCTCTGCGATGAGGTATTATGATTACTTGCATTATTTGCATTATTTCGACTGTTAACCTCATCTTCATTGCCATATTCACAACGTTTCGGCCTCTATATCTCTGAGATGAGGTATTATGAATACTTGTATTATTTACATTATTCGGACTGTTATCTTCATTGCCATATTCACAACGTTTGGGCCTCTATATCTCTGAGATGATGTATTATGATTACTTGCATCATTTACAATATTCGGACTGTTATCCTCATCTTCATTGCCATATTCACAACGTTTCGGCCTCTATATCTCTGAGATGAGGTATTATGCTTACTTTCATTATTTACATTATTCGGTCTGTTATCCTCATCTTCATTTCCGTATTCACAACGTTTCGGCAGATGTACGCTCCGGCCTTCTTCAGGTGATTGGAACTAACCAACGTCTTTATCCATTAGGCCATGTGTTCTTGAGGACCATGGCACAGGAGATAAAGACGTTGGTTAAATCCAGTGACTAGACCCAAAGACTTGTGAGTTCGATACCTGGCCACAGCAGTGGTGAACCAAAAACTTGGAGAATTGAGTTAAAGGAAAATAACTGAGGCATCTGGAAGAGACATGGCACGTGGAACTAGAACAATCTATCCCGGTGGACGAAATAAATGCTTCGGTTCGAAATTCCAATCACCGGAAGGAGGCCGGAACGTACAACGATCGAGTCGTTGTGAATATGGCAATAAAGATGAGGATAACAGTCCGAATAATGTAAATAATGCAAGTAATCATAATACCTCATCTCAGAGATATAGAGGCCGAAACGTTGTGAATATGGCAATGAAGATGAGGATAACAGTCGGAATAATGTAAATAATGCAAGTAATCATAATATCTCATCTCAGAGGTATAGAGACCGAAACGTTGTGAATATGGCAATGAAGATGAGGATAACAGTCCGAATAATGTAAATAATGCAAGTAATTATAATACCTCATCTCAGAGATATAGAGGCCGAAACGTTGTGAATATGGCAATGAAGATGAGGATAACAGTCCGAATAATGTAAATAATGCAAGTAATCATAATACCTCATCTCAGAGATATAGAGGCCGAAACGTTGTGAATATGGCAACGAAGATGAGGATAACAGTCCGAATAATGTAAATAATGTAAGTAAGAATAGAGAAGGCTGTAAAGAAAAAAATACGAATAAATGAAGAAAAAATTAAAGATATAATTTTTTTCATTTTTAATTTTTTTAAATGACAAAAAAGAAAATAGTAAGAAAAAGAAAAAAAATCGAAAAGGAAGGAAAATTTACAAAAGGAAAAAAGATGAGAATGAAAAAAAAAATGGCAGTAAAGGGCGAAGAATGCTAAAAAAACAAAAAAGAGATTCATCAGTGAAGAAAAAAAATAAAAGAAAAGAAAAAAGAAAAAAATTTGGGTAATGGAAGAAAAACAGTCATAAAAGAAGAAAAGAGAGAATGCCGGAAATAACGAAGAATAGACTTACGTGATTGGAGCGGCGATGTCGACCTCCACTTTGGTAGCTCTTCCGGAAGAGGTGAGGGCAGAGGTATGTTATAAAAATCCCTGCACCTCATACTCGAGGGGCTTTTTTGGCCGACAGCGAAACAAGTTGTTATTAATTTTCCTGACTGTTATTACTTTAGTTACCTGACCCTAGCGGAGAGGGTCGCAAATGAAGGGCGTTTTCTTTTGCAACCCGGTCATTCATCAATTAACTACTCCACGCTGGTCTTTTCAGTCGAATTCATTTTCGACATTTTTTAGATTTTTATTTGTCTTTTAGTTTATTTTTTTTTTCTTCTTTTTTTCATTTGCACGACCAGATTATTTGGGAATAGCTTAGTCTGACACAAGGCCACAAGTATAGAGAACTCACTGTGGATCGAACTCACTGCACTAATAGTAAACTACAAGAGTAGATTATTATTATTATTATTATTATTATTAAAAAAAATTAAAGGAGGCACAGTTGAGTAATGGGTGGCGGCTGAGGAATCGGAGAGCCGAGTTCGAATTCCAGTCGAATCCGTTACAATCATTTATGTATGAATCCCCCACCCACAAGTTATGAGTAAATAGAAGGACAGACTGGGTTCTATAGGTTTGGATGGCAACTGGTTTAGGAGTAGGACACCTCTGAATTTAAAACCTACGGAGGGTCGTTTGGGGACCTTGGGGCATACGGCGCACCATGTCTCTGTATCCGGCCCTTCAAAAAGTGTGGATGGTTCAGCACAAAACCTTCACCACTACAATCAAATCATATCTACAGGTTGTCTGGCTGTCGTTTCCTAGGCTTGACCCTCATACGTCGTAAAAGTGTTCCCGATAGGCGTGGGTCAACAGCCCGCGTCGATCAACGGCGAGAGAGTCCACGATTTTTATTATTATTATTCTATGATGAACTGCTTTTGATCACGAGAGTTATCAAAATCATAGAACTGATTGCTTAGGTCTTATTTTATCTTGTCTTTCTTTTATCATCCAATATAAGGACCAAGAGCCAATCAAGGAAGATGGTCTTGTCTGCGGAATTCATTTTCGATAAGAGAGAAGATAAACAAAACAAAACAAAGCAAAACGAGGAAGAAGAAATTAAAGAAAGAAACATGGTTACAAGATCAGAAAAAAGAAAAATGTTTTTAAATGACAAAAAAGAAAAGAATAAGAAAAAGAAAAAAGAAAAAAGGAAGGAAAATTTACAAAAGAAAGGAAGACGAGAATGAAAAAAAAATGGCAGTAAAGAGCGAAGAATGGTAAAGAAAAATATATTAAAAGAAAACGAATGAGATTCATCAATGAAGAAAAAAATGAAAGAAAAGAATAAAGAAAAATTTCGGTAATGGAAAGAAAACAGTCTTAAAAGAAGAAAAAAAGAGAGTGTCGGAAATAAGGAATAAGAGACTTTTGTGATTGGAGCGGCGATGTCGACCGGGGAGTCCTAAGGCGCAAACTGCTCATTCTCTTCCGCTTTAGTAGCGTCCCATTTGGATTGGCGGAAGAGGTGTGGGCAGAGGTATTTTATAAAAGAAATGCCCTCCATCTCATACTCGGGGGGCTTTTTGGCCGAGAGTGAAACAAGTTGTTATATATGGTTACCTACGATTACCTGGAGAACTCCCGGAGGATCGAACTCACTACAGTAATAGTAAACTGCAAGATTAGATTATTATTATTATTACTACTACTACTACTACTCTATGATGAACCACTTTTGATGAAGAGTTATCAAAATCATTGGATTGTTTGCTTGGGTCTCATTTTGTCTCGTTTTTAATTTTTTTCATCCAATATAAGGACCAAGAGCCAATCAAAGAAGATGGTTACTGAATGGTGTGGGCGGGAAATGGAGTGTGTGTATATATATATATATATATATATATATATATATATATATATATATATATAATTATCTTGTCTTTCTTTTATCGTCCAATATAAGGGCCAAGAGCCAATCAAGGAAGAATTCGTTTTCGACAAGAGAGAAAATCAAAAATCAAAACAAAATAAAAAAATCAAAACAAAACGAGGAAGAAGACATTAAAGAAAGGAAAATGGTTACAAGAACAGAGAAAAAGAAAAATGGCGAAATATGAACAGAGAAATGCAGACAGAAAATAGGAAATAATTTCAGGAAAAATGGCCGCCAAAGAAGAAAAGATTAATGGGTGAAGAAAAAGAAGAGAAAGAAGAAAAGGGAAAATGTCTAAAAAGAAAATAAAACGGGGCGCCAGAGAAGTAGACGGGAAAACAAATGATGTGGAAGAAGGCACGAAAGAGGAAAAAGAAATAAAAGAAGAGAAAGAGTGGGAGAGAAAGCGAGGGAGAGAAAGAAAGAGAGAGGGTGGGAGTTAGAGAGAAGAGAGAGTGTGGGTGAGAGAGAGAGAAAGAGGGAGAGAAAGAAAAAAAGACAGAGTGGGAGAATGGGTAGGAAAGAAAAAGGGAGAGAGGAGAGCATGAGAGAGGGGAAGTGTCTGAGAAAGAGAAGGAGGGAAAGAGAAAGAAAAGAAAAATAAACGAGTGTGTGAGAGAGATAGAGTGGGAAGGGAGAGAGAGGAAGAGAGAGAGAAATAAGGAGAGAGGGTGCGGGAGAAGGAGAGAAAGAAAGGGAGAGAGAGGAGAGCATGAGAGAGGGGAAGTGTTTGAGAGAAGGAGGGAGAGAGAAAGAAAAGAAAAAATAAACGAGTGTGTGAGAGAGGGGAGAGAGAGGGGAGAGAGAGAGAAAAATAAGGAGAGTAGGAGAGAGGGTGAGGGAGAAGGAGAGAAAGAAAGGGAGAGAGAGGAGAGCATGAGAGAGGGGAAGTGTTTGAGATAGAGAATGAGAGAAGGTGGGAGAGAGAAAGAAAAGAAAAAATAAACGAGTGTGAGAGAGATAGAGAGGAAAGAGGGAGAAAGGGGGGAGAGAAAAATAAGGAGAGAGGGTGACGGTGAGGGAGAAGGAGAGAAAGAAAGTGAGAGAGAGGAGAGCATGAGGGAGAGAGAAGGAAAAGAGAAAATAAACGAGTGTGTGAGAGAGATAGAGAGGGGAGGGAGAGAGAGGGAGAGAGAAAAATTAGGAGAGAGGGTGAGGAAAAAGGAGAGAAAGAAAGTGAGAGAGGAGAGGGGGAGAGTAGTTGAGAGAGAGAGAGAGAGAGAAAAAGGAAGAGAGGGAAGGAGAGAGAGAAAGAAAAGAAAAGAAGGAAGTAAAAATGGAAATAAACCAATGCATCGTGGCCCGTGGATATCAAAACCAGATAACGCATCCAGGCAGTGGGAGGACGACAGAGAAGGGAGGGTGCAAAGGAGGGTACAAGGGAGGGTGCAAGGGAGGACTGATTTACTACTCTTGAGACTATTTTCACTTTCTACTTCCTATCGTGCCGCGAGATTTCAAATAAAATAAAAATAGGAAAATGAGACTCCATAATAAAAATAGAAACATTGATCTATGGGATATTTTTTAAATAGAAAATAAAAAATCGTTAACTATACTTTTGTACGGAGATAACCTTAACAAAAACTGTAACAAAAGAGAAAATCTCCGGGGAGTGCAGTCAAGTATGACCAGTAGCACTCAGCAGCGGGTAGGTTAGGTTTAAGGCTGCAAGTTCCACGGGACACTTACAAGTAGTTAAAAAAAAAAAAAAAAAAAAACGAAAGGAAGGAAATAAAAAAGCAAAAAGAAAAAAAAGAAACAAGAAGGAAAGAAAAGTGGACATAAAAATAAAGAAACCGAGTAAAAAAAAAAAAAAAATAAAGAAGGAAAAATTTTATTGTTGCTTTTTATCCCAACCCTCTGGCTCTATACACTCTTCATTATTACTATTATTTTATTACTAGTTTTATTTCATCTTATTATTATTGCTTTTTATCCCAACCCTCTGGCTCTATACACTCTTCATTATTACTATTATTTTATTACTAGTTTTATTTCATCTTATTATTATTGCTTTTTATCCCAACCCTCTGGCTCTATACACTCTTCATTATTACTATTATTTTATTACTAGTTTTATTTCATCTTATTATTATTGCTTTTTATCCCAACCCTCTGGCTCTATACACTCTTCATTATTACTATTATTTTATTACTAGTTTTATTTCATCTTATTATTATTGCTTTTTATCCCAACCCTCTGGCTCTATACACTCTTCATTATTACTATTATTTTATTACTAGTTTTATTCCATCTTATTATTGTTGCTTTTTATCCCAACACTCTGGCTCTATACACTCTTCATTATTACTATTATTTTATTACTAGTTTTATTCCATCTTATTATTGTTCCTTTTTATCCCAACACTCTGGCTCTATACACTCTTCATTATTACTATTATTTTATTACTAGTTTTATTCCATCTTATTATTGTTGCTTTTTATCCCAACGCTCTGGCTCTATACACTCTTCATTATTACTATTATTTTATTACTAGTTTTATTCCATCTTATTATTGTTGCTTTTTATCCCAACGCTCTGGCTCTATACACTCTTCATTATTACTATTATTTTATTACTAGTTTTATTCCATCTTATTATTGTTCCTTTTTATCCCAACACTCTGGCTCTATACACTCTTCATTATTACTATTATTTTATTACTAGTTTTATTCCATCTTATTATTGTTGCTTTTTATCCCAACGCTCTGGCTCTATACACTCTTCATTATTACTATTATTTTATTACTAGTTTTATTCCATCTTATTATTGTTGCTTTTTATCCCAACGCTCTGGCTCTATACACTCTTCATTATTACTATTATTTTATTACTAGTTTTATTCCATCTTATTATTGTTGCTTTTTATCCCAACGCTCTGGCTCTATACACTCTTCATTATTACTATTATTTTATTACTAGTTTTATTCCATCTTATTATTGTTGCTTTTTATCCCAACACTCTGGCTCTATACACTCTTCATTATTACTATTATTTTATTACTAGTTTTATTCCATCTTATTATTGTTCCTTTTTATCCCAACACTCTGGCTCTATACACTCTTCATTATTACTATTATTTTATTACTAGTTTTATTCCATCTTATTATTGTTGCTTTTTATCCCAACCCTCTGGCTCTATACACTCTTCATTATTACTATTATTTTATTACTAGTTTTATTCCATCTTATTATTGTTGCTTTTTATCCCAACCCTCTGGCTCTATACACTCTTCATTATTACTATTATTTTATTACTAGTTTTATTCCATCTTATTATTGTTGCTTTTTATCCCAACGCTCTGGCTCTATACACTCTTCATTATTACTATTATTTTATTACTAGTTTTATTCCATCTTATTATTGTTCCTTTTTATCCCAACCCTCTGGCTCTATACACTCTTCATTATTACTATTATTTTATTACTAGTTTTATTCCATCTTATTATTGTTGCTTTTTATCCCAACACTCTGGCTCTATACACTCTTCATTATTACTATTATTTTATTACTAGTTCTATTCCATCTTATTATTGTTGCTTTTTATCCCAACCCCCTGGCTCTATACACTCTTCATTATTGCTATTATTTTATTACTAGTTTTATTTCATCTTATTATTATTGCTTTTTATCCCAACACTCTGGCTCTATACACTCTTCATTATTACTATTATTTTATTACTAGTTTTATTTCATCTTATTATTGTTGCTTTTTATCCCAACACTCTGGCTCTATACACTCTTCATTATTACTATTATTTTATTACTAGTTTTATTCCATCTTATTATTGTTGCTTTTTATCCCAACACTCTGGCTCTATACACTCTTCATTATTACTATTATTTTATTACTAGTTTTATTCCATCTTATTATTGTTGCTTTTTATCCCAACCCTCTGGCTCTATACACTCTTCATTATTACTATTATTTTATTACTAGTTTTATTCCATCTTATTATTGTTGCTTTTTATCCCAACCCTCTGGCTCTATACACTCTTCATTATTACTATTATTTTATTACTAGTTTTATTCCATCTTATTATTGTTGCTTTTTATCCCAACACTCTGGCTCTATACACTCTTCATTATTACTATTATTTTATTACTAGTTCTATTCCATCTTATTATTGTTGCTTTTTATCCCAACCCCCTGGCTCTATACACTCTTCATTATTGCTATTATTTTATTACTAGTTTTATTCCATCTTATTATTGTTGCTTTTTGTCCCAACACTCTGGCTCTATACACTCTTCATTATTGCTATTATTTTATTACTAGTTTTATTCCATCTTATTATTGTTGCTTTTTATCCCAACACTCTGGCTCTATACACTCTTCATTATTACTATTATTTTATTACTAGTTCTATTCCATCTTATTATTGTTGCTTTTTATCCCAACCCCCTGGCTCTATACACTCTTCATTATTACTATTATTTTATTACTAGTTTTATTCCATCTTATTATTGTTGCTTTTTATCCCAACACTCTGGCTCTATACACTCTTCATTATTACTATTATTTTATTACTAGTTCTATTCCATCTTATTATTGTTGCTTTTTATCCCAACCCCCTGGCTCTATACACTCTTCATTATTGCTATTATTTTATTACTAGTTTTATTCCATCTTATTATTGTTGCTTTTTATCCCAACACTCTGGCTCTATACACTCTTCATTATTGCTATTATTTTATTACTAGTTTTATTCCATCTTATTATTGTTGCTTTTTATCCCAACACTCTGGCTCTATACACTCTTCATTATTGCTATTATTTTATTACTAATTTTATTCCATCTTATTATTGTTGCTTTTTATCCCAACACTCTGGCTCTATACACTCTTCATTATTGCTATTATTTTATTACTAGTTTTATTCCATCTTATTATTGTTGCTTTTTATCCCAACCCTCTGGCTCTATACACTCTTCATTATTGCTATTATTTTATTACTAGTTTTATTCCATCTTATTATTGTTGCTTTTTATCCCAACACTCTGGCTCTATACACTCTTCATTATTACTATTATTTTATTACTAGTTCTATTCCATCTTATTATTGTTGCTTTTTATCCCAACCCCCTGGCTCTATACAATCTTCATTATTACTATTATTTTATTACTAGTTTTATTTCCATCTTATTATTGTTCCTTTTTATCCCAACCCTCTGGCTCTATACACTCTTCATTATTACTATTATTTTATTACTAGTTTTATTCAATCTTATTATTGTTGCTTTTTATCCCAACCCCCTGGCTCTATACAATCTTCATTATTACTATTATTTTATTACTAGTTTTATTCCTTCTTATTATTATTGCTTTTTATCCCAACAATCTGGCTCTATACACTCTTCATTATTACTATTATTTTATTACTAGTTCTATTCCATCTTATTATTGTTGCTTTTTATCCCAACCCTCTGGCTCTATACACTCTTCATTATTGCTATTATTTTATTACTAGTTTTATTCCATCTTATTATTGTTGCTTTTTATCCCAACACTCTGGCTCTATACACTCTTCATTATTACTATTATTTTATTACTAGTTTTATTTCCATCTTATTATTGTTCCTTTTTATCCCAACCCTCTGGCTCTATACACTCTTCATTATTACTATTATTTTATTACTAGTTTTATTCCTTCTTATTATCATTGCTTTTTATCCCAACAATCTGGCTCTATACACTCTTCATTATTACTATTATTTTATTACTAGTTCTATTCCATCTTATTATTGTTGCTTTTTATCCCAACCCCCTGGCTCTATACACTCTTCATTATTGCTATTATTTTATTACTAGTTTTATTCCATCTTATTATTGTTGCTTTTTATCCCAACACTCTGGCTCTATACACTCTTCATTATTACTATTATTTTATTACTAGTTTTATTCCTTCTTATTATTATTGCTTTTTATCCCAACAATCTGGCTCTATACACTCTTCATTATTACTATTATTTTATTACTAGTTCTATTCCATCTTATTATTGTTGCTTTTTATCCCAACACTCTGGCTCTATACACTCTTCATTATTACTATTATTTTATTACTAGTTTTATTTCCATCTTATTATTGTTCCTTTTTATCCCAACCCTCTGGCTCTATACACTCTTCATTATTACTATTATTTTATTACTAGTTTTATTCCTTCTTATTATTGTTCCTTTTTACCCCAACCCTCTGGCTCTATATATTCTTTATTATTACTATTATTTTATTACTAGTTTTATTCCATCTTATTATTGTTCCTTTTTATCCCAACACTCTGGCTCTATACACTCTTCATTATTGCTATTATTTTATTACTAGTTTTATTCCATCTTATTATTATTGCTTTTTATCCCAACACTCTGGCTCTATACACTCTTCATTATTACTATTATTTTATTACTAGTTCTATTCCATCTTATTATTGTTCCTTTTTACCCCAACCCTCTGGCTCTATACATTCTTCATTATTACTATTATTTTATTACTAGTTTTATTCCATCTTATTATTGTTCCTTTTTATCCCAACCCTCTGGCTCTATACATTCTTCATTATTACTATTATTTTATTACTAGTTTTATGCCATCTTATTATTGTTGCTTTTTATCCCAACACTCTGGCTCTATACACTCTTCATTATTGCTATTATTTTATTACTAGTTTTATTCCATCTTATTATTGTTGCTTTTTATCCCAACACTCTGGCTCTATACACTCTTCATTATTGCTATTATTTTATTACTAATTTTATTCCATCTTATTATTGTTGCTTTTTATCCCAACACTCTGGCTCTATACACTCTTCATTATTGCTATTATTTTATTACTAGTTTTATTCCATCTTATTATTGTTGCTTTTTATCCCCACCCTCTGGCTCTATACACTCTTCATTATTGCTATTATTTTATTACTAGTTTTATTCCATCTTATTATTGTTGCTTTTTATCCCAACACTCTGGCTCTATACACTCTTCATTATTACTATTATTTTATTACTAGTTCTATTCCATCTTATTATTGTTGCTTTTTATCCCAACCCCCTGGCTCTATACAATCTTCATTATTACTATTATTTTATTACTAGTTTTATTTCCATCTTATTATTGTTCCTTTTTATCCCAACCCTCTGGCTCTATACACTCTTCATTATTACTATTATTTTATTACTAGTTTTATTCAATCTTATTATTGTTGCTTTTTATCCCAACCCCCTGGCTCTATACAATCTTCATTATTACTATTATTTTATTACTAGTTTTATTCCTTCTTATTATTATTGCTTTTTATCCCAACAATCTGGCTCTATACACTCTTCATTATTACTATTATTTTATTACTAGTTCTATTCCATCTTATTATTGTTGCTTTTTATCCCAACCCTCTGGCTCTATACACTCTTCATTATTGCTATTATTTTATTACTAGTTTTATTCCATCTTATTATTGTTGCTTTTTATCCCAACACTCTGGCTCTATACACTCTTCATTATTACTATTATTTTATTACTAGTTTTATTTCCATCTTATTATTGTTCCTTTTTATCCCAACCCTCTGGCTCTATACACTCTTCATTATTACTATTATTTTATTACTAGTTTTATTCCTTCTTATTATCATTGCTTTTTATCCCAACAATCTGGCTCTATACACTCTTCATTATTACTATTATTTTATTACTAGTTCTATTCCATCTTATTATTGTTGCTTTTTATCCCAACCCTCTGGCTCTATACACTCTTCATTATTGCTATTATTTTATTACTAGTTTTATTCCATCTTATTATTGTTGCTTTTTATCCCAACACTCTGGCTCTATACACTCTTCATTATTACTATTATTTTATTACTAGTTTTATTCCTTCTTATTATTATTGCTTTTTATCCCAACAATCTGGCTCTATACACTCTTCATTATTACTATTATTTTATTACTAGTTCTATTCCATCTTATTATTGTTGCTTTTTATCCCAACACTCTGGCTCTATACACTCTTCATTATTACTATTATTTTATTACTAGTTTTATTTCCATCTTATTATTGTTCATTTTTATCCCAACCCTCTGGCTCTATACACTCTTCATTATTACTATTATTTTATTACTAGTTTTATTCCTTCTTATTATTGTTCCTTTTTACCCCAACCCTCTGGCTCTATATATTCTTCATTATTACTATTATTTTATTACTAGTTTTATTCCATCTTATTATTGTTCCTTTTTATCCCAACACTCTGGCTCTATACACTCTTCATTATTGCTATTATTTTATTACTAGTTTTATTCCATCTTATTATTATTGCTTTTTATCCCAACACTCTGGCTCTATACACTCTTCATTATTGCTATTATTTTATTACTAGTTTTATTCCATCTTATTATTGTTGCTTTTTATCCCCACCCTCTGGCTCTATACACTCTTCATTATTGCTATTATTTTATTACTAGTTTTATTCCATCTTATTATTGTTGCTTTTTATCCCAACACTCTGGCTCTATACACTCTTCATTATTACTATTATTTTATTACTAGTTCTATTCCATCTTATTATTGTTGCTTTTTATCCCAACCCCCTGGCTCTATACAATCTTCATTATTACTATTATTTTATTACTAGTTTTATTTCCATCTTATTATTGTTCCTTTTTATCCCAACCCTCTGGCTCTATACACTCTTCATTATTACTATTATTTTATTACTAGTTTTATTCAATCTTATTATTGTTGCTTTTTATCCCAACCCCCTGGCTCTATACAATCTTCATTATTACTATTATTTTATTACTAGTTTTATTCCTTCTTATTATTATTGCTTTTTATCCCAACAATCTGGCTCTATACACTCTTCATTATTACTTTTATTTTATTACTAGTTCTATTCCATCTTATTATTGTTGCTTTTTATCCCAACCCTCTGGCTCTATACACTCTTCATTATTGCTATTATTTTATTACTAGTTTTATTCCATCTTATTATTGTTGCTTTTTATCCCAACACTCTGGCACTATACACTCTTCATTATTACTATTATTTTATTACTAGTTTTATTTCCATCTTATTATTGTTCCTTTTTATCCCAACCCTCTGGCTCTATACACTCTTCATTATTACTATTATTTTATTACTAGTTTTATTCCTTCTTATTATCATTGCTTTTTATCCCAACAATCTGGCTCTATACACTCTTCATTATTACTATTATTTTATTACTAGTTCTATTCCATCTTATTATTGTTGCTTTTTATCCCAACCCTCTGGCTCTATACACTCTTCATTATTGCTATTATTTTATTACTAGTTTTATTCCATCTTATTATTGTTGCTTTTTATCCCAACACTCTGGCTCTATACACTCTTCATTATTACTATTATTTTATTACTAGTTTTATTCCTTCTTATTATTATTGCTTTTTATCCCAACAATCTGGCTCTATACACTCTTCATTATTACTATTATTTTATTACTAGTTCTATTCCATCTTATTATTGTTGCTTTTTATCCCAACACTCTGGCTCTATACACTCTTCATTATTACTATTATTTTATTACTAGTTTTATTTCCATCTTATTATTGTTCCTTTTTATCCCAACCCTCTGGCTCTATACACTCTTCATTATTACTATTATTTTATTACTAGTTTTATTCCTTCTTATTATTGTTCCTTTTTACCCCAACCCTCTGGCTCTATATATTCTTCATTATTACTATTATTTTATTACTAGTTTTATTCCATCTTATTATTGTTCCTTTTTATCCCAACACTCTGGCTCTATACACTCTTCATTATTGCTATTATTTTATTACTAGTTTTATTCCATCTTATTATTATTGCTTTTTATCCCAACACTCTGGCTCTATACACTCTTCATTATTACTATTATTTTATTACTAGTTCTATTCCATCTTATTATTGTTCCTTTTTACCCCAACCCTCTGGCTCTATACATTCTTCATTATTACTATTATTTTATTACCAGTTTTATTCCATCTTATTATTGTTCCTTTTTATCCCAACCCTCTGGCTCTATACATTCTTCATTATTACTATTATTTTATTACTAGTTTTATGCCATCTTATTATTGTTGCTTTTTATCCCAACACTCTGGCTCTATACACTCTTCATTATTCCCATTATTTTATTACTAATTTTATTCCATCTTATTATTGTTCCTTTTTATCCCAACGCTCTGGCTCTATACACTCTTCATTATTACTATTATTTTATTACTAGTTTTATTCCATCTTATTATTGTTGCTTTTTATCCCAACACTCTGGCTCTATACACTCTTCATTATTACTATTATTTTATTACTAGTTTTATTCCATCTTATTATTGTTCCTTTTTATCCCAACGCTCTGGCGCTGTACACTCTTCATTATTACTATTATTTTATTACTAGTTTTATTCCATCTTATTATCGTTCCTTTTTATCCCAACGCTCTGGCTCTATACACTCTTCATTATTACTATTATTTTATTACTAGTTTTATTCCATCTTATTATTGTTCCTTTTTATCCCAACCTCCTGGCACTATACACTCTTCATTATTACTATTATTTTATTACTAGTTTTATTCCATCTTATTATTGTTGCTTTTTATCCCAACACTCTGGCTCTATACACTCTTCATTATTACTATTATTTTATTACTAGTTTTATTTCCATCTTATTATTGTTCCTTTTTATCCCAACCCTCTGGCTCTATACACTCTTCATTATTGCTATTATTTTATTACTAGTTTTATTCCTTCTTATTATTATTGCTTTTTATCCCAACAATCTGGCTCTATACACTCTTCATTATTACTATTATTTTATTACTAGTTCTATTCCATCTTATTATTGTTGCTTTTTATCCCAACCCTCTGGCTCTATACACTCTTCATTATTGCTATTATTTTATTACTAGTTTTATTCCATCTTATTATTGTTGCTTTTTATCCCAACACTCTGGCTCTATACACTCTTCATTATTACTATTATTTTATTACTAGTTTTATTCCTTCTTATTATTATTGCTTTTTATCCCAACAATCTGGCTCTATACACTCTTCATTATTACTATTATTTTATTACTAGTTCTATTCCATCTTATTATTGTTCCTTTTTACCCCAACCCTCTGGCTCTATACATTCTTCATTATTACTATTATTTTATTACCAGTTTTATTCCATCTTATTATTGTTCCTTTTTATCCCAACCCTCTGGCTCTATACATTCTTCATTATTACTATTATTTTATTACTAGTTTTATGCCATCTTATTATTGTTGCTTTTTATCCCAACACTCTGGCTCTATACACTCTTCATTATTCCCATTATTTTATTACTAATTTTATTCCATCTTATTATTGTTCCTTTTTATCCCAACGCTCTGGCTCTATACACTCTTCATTATTACTATTATTTTATTACTAGTTTTATTCCATCTTATTATTGTTGCTTTTTATCCCAACACTCTGGCTCTATACACTCTTCATTATTACTATTATTTTATTACTAGTTTTATTCCATCTTATTATTGTTCCTTTTTATCCCAACGCTCTGGCGCTGTACACTCTTCATTATTACTATTATTTTATTACTAGTTTTATTCCATCTTATTATCGTTCCTTTTTATCCCAACGCTCTGGCTCTATACACTCTTCATTATTACTATTATTTTATTACTAGTTTTATTCCATCTTATTATTGTTCCTTTTTATCCCAACCTCCTGGCACTATACACTCTTCATTATTACTATTATTTTATTACTAGTTTTATTCCATCTTATTATTGTTGCTTTTTATCCCAACACTCTGGCTCTATACACTCTTCATTATTACTATTATTTTATTACTAGTTTTATTTCCATCTTATTATTGTTCCTTTTTATCCCAACCCTCTGGCTCTATACACTCTTCATTATTGCTATTATTTTATTACTAGTTTTATTCCTTCTTATTATTATTGCTTTTTATCCCAACAATCTGGCTCTATACACTCTTCATTATTACTATTATTTTATTACTAGTTCTATTCCATCTTATTATTGTTGCTTTTTATCCCAACCCTCTGGCTCTATACACTCTTCATTATTGCTATTATTTTATTACTAGTTTTATTCCATCTTATTATTGTTGCTTTTTATCCCAACACTCTGGCTCTATACACTCTTCATTATTACTATTATTTTATTACTAGTTTTATTCCTTCTTATTATTATTGCTTTTTATCCCAACAATCTGGCTCTATACACTCTTCATTATTACTATTATTTTATTACTAGTTCTATTCCATCTTATTATTGTTGCTTTTTATCCCAACACTCTGGCTCTATACACTCTTCATTATTCCCATTATTTTATTACTAATTTTATTCCATCTTATTATTGTTCCTTTTTATCCCAACGCTCTGGCTCTATACACTCTTCATTATTACTATTATTTTATTACTAGTTTTATTCCATCTTATTATTGTTGCTTTTTATCCCAACACTCTGGCTCTATACACTCTTCATTATTACTATTATTTTATTACTAGTTTTATTCCATCTTATTATTGTTCCTTTTTATCCCAACGCTCTGGCGCTGTACACTCTTCATTATTACTATTATTTTATTACTAGTTTTATTCCATCTTATTATTGTTCCTTTTTATCCCAACGCTCTGGCTCTATACACTCTTCATTATTACTATTATTTTATTACTAGTTTTATTCCATCTTATTATTGTTCCTTTTTATCCCAACCTCCTGGCACTATACACTCTTCATTATTACTATTATTTTATTACTAGTTTTATTCCATCTTATTATTGTTCCTTTTTATCCCAACCCTCTGGCTCTATACACTCTTCATTATTACTATTATTTTATTACTAGTTTTATTCCATCTTATTATTGTTCCTTTTTATCCCAACCTCCTGGCACTATACACTCTTCATTATTACTATTATTTTATTACTAGTTTTATTCCATCTTATTATTGTTCCTTTTTATCCCAACCCTCTGGCTCTATACACTCTTCATTATTACTATTATTTTATTACTAGTTTTATTCCATCTTATTATTGTTCCTTTTTATCCCAACGCTCTGGCTCTGTACACTCTTCATTATTACTATTATTTTATTACTAGTTTTATTCCATCTTATTATTGTTCCTTTTTATCCCAACCTCCTGGCACTATACACTCTTCATTATTACTATTATTTTATTACTAGTTTTATTCCATCTTATTATTGTTCCTTTTTATCCCAATCCTCTGGCTCTATATACTCTTCATTATTACTATTATTTTATTACTAGTTTTATTCCATCTTATTATTGTTCCTTTTTATCCCAACGCTCTGGCTCTGTACACTCTTCATTATTACTATTATTTTATTACTAGTTTTATTCCATCTTATTATTGTTCCTTTTTATCCCAACCTCCTGGCACTATACACTCTTCATTATTACTATTATTTTATTACTAGTTTTATTCCATCTTATTATTGTTCCTTTTTATCCCAACCCTCTGGCTCTATACACTCTTCATTATTACTATTATTTTATTACTAGTTTTATTCCATCTTATTATTGTTGCTTTTTATCCCAACCCTCTGGCTCTATACACTCTTCATTATTACTATTTTTTTATTACTAGTTTTATTCCATCTTATTATTGTTGCTTTTTATCCCAACCCCCTGGCTCTATACAATCTTCATTATTACTATTATTTTATTACTAGTTTTATTTCCATCTTATTATTGTTCCTTTTTATCCCAACCCTCTGGCTCTATACACTCTTCATTATTACTATTATTTTATTACTAGTTTTATTCAATCTTATTATTGTTGCTTTTTATCCCAACCTCCTGGCTCTATACAATCTTCATTATTACTATTATTTTATTACTAGTTTTATTCCTTCTTATTATTATTGCTTTTTATCCCAACAATCTGGCTCTATACACTCTTCATTATTACTATTATTTTATTACTAGTTCTATTCCATCTTATTATTGTTGCTTTTTATCCCAACCCTCTGGCTCTATACACTCTTCATTATTGCTATTATTTTATTACTAGTTTTATTCCATCTTATTATTGTTGCTTTTTATCCCAACACTCTGGCTCTATACACTCTTCATTATTACTATTATTTTATTACTAGTTTTATTTCCATAATATTATTGTTGCTTTTTATCCCAACCCTCTGGCTCTATACACTCTTCATTATTACTATTATTTTATTACTAGTTTTATTCCTTCTTATTATTATTGCTTTTTATCCCAACAATCTGGCTCTATACACTCTTCATTATTACTATTATTTTATTACTAGTTCTATTCCATCTTATTATTGTTGCTTTTTATCCCAACCCTCTGGCTCTATACACTCTTCATTATTGCTATTATTTTATTACTAGTTTTATTCCATCTTATTGTTGTTGCTTTTTATCCCAACACTCTGGCTCTATACACTCTTCATTATTACTATTATTTTATTACTAGTTTTATTTCCATCTTATTATTGTTCCTTTTTATCCCAACCCTCTGGCTCTATACACTCTTCATTATTACTATTATTTTATTACTAGTTTTATTCCTTCTTATTATTATTGCTTTTTATCCCAACAATCTGGCTCTATACACTCTTCATTATTACTATTATTTTATTACTAGTTCTATTCCATCTTATTATTGTTGCTTTTTATCCCAACCCTTTGGCTCTATACACTCTTCATTATTGCTATTATTTTATTACTAGTTTTATTCCATCTTATTATTGTTGCTTTTTATCCCAACACTCTGGCTCTATACACTCTTCATTATTACTATTATTTTATTACTAGTTTTATTCCTTCTTATTATTATTGCTTTTTATCCCAACAATCTGGCTCTATACACTCTTCATTATTACTATTATTTTATTACTAGTTCTATTCCATCTTATTATTGTTGCTTTTTATCCCAACACTCTGGCTCTATACACTCTTCATTATTACTATTATTTTATTACTAGTTTTATTTCCATCTTATTATTATTGCTTTTTATCCCAACACTCTGGCTCTATACACTCTTCATTATTACTATTATTTTATTACTAGTTCTATTCCATCTTATTATTGTTCCTTTTTACCCCAACCCTCTGGCTCTATACCTTCTTCATTATTACTATTATTTTATTACTAGTTTTATTCCATCTTATTATTGTTCCTTTTTATCCCAACCCTCTGTCTCTATACATTCTTCATTATTACTATTATTTTATTACTAGTTTTATGCCATCTTATTATTGTTGCTTTTTATCCCAACACTCTGGCTCTATACACTCTTCATTATTCCCATTATTTTATTACTAATTTTATTCCATCTTATTATTGTTCCTTTTTATCCCAACGCTCTGGCTCTATACACTCTTCATTATTACTATTATTTTATTACTAGTTTTATTCCATCTTATTATTGTTGCTTTTTATCCCAACACTCTGGCTCTATACACTCTTCATTATTACTATTATTTTATTACTAGTTTTATTCCATCTTATTATTGTTCCTTTTTATCCCAACCTCCTGGCACTATACACTCTTCATTATTACTATTATTTTATTACTAGTTTTATTCCATCTTATTATTGTTCCTTTTTATCCCAACGCTCTGGCTCTATACACTCTTCATTATTACTATTATTTTATTACTAGTTTTATTCCATCTTATTATTGTTCCTTTTTATCCCAACCTCCTGGCACTATACACTCTTCATTATTACTATTATTTTATTACTAGTTTTATTCCATCTTATTATTGTTCCTTTTTATCCCAACCCTCTGGCTCTATACACTCTTCATTATTACTATTATTTTATTACTAGTTTTATTCCATCTTATTATTGTTCCTTTTTATCCCAACCTCCTGGCACTATACACTCTTCATTATTACTATTATTTTATTACTAGTTTTATTCCATCTTATTATTGTTACTTTTTATCCAAACGCTCTGGCTCTATACACTCTTCATTATTACTATTATTTTATTACTAGTTTTATTCCATCTTATTATTGTTCCTTTTTATCCCAACCTCCTGGCACTATACACTCTTCATTATTACTATTATTTTATTACTAGTTTTATTCCATCTTATTATTGTTCCTTTTTATCCCAACCCTCTGGCTCTATACACTCTTCATTATTACTATTATTTTATTACTAGTTTTATTCCATCTTATTATTGTTCCTTTTTATCCCAACCTCCTGGCACTATACACTCTTCATTATTACTATTATTTTATTACTAGTTTTATTCCATCTTATTATTGTTCCTTTTTATCCCAACCCTCTGGCTCTATACACTCTTCATTATTACTATTATTTTATTACTAGTTTTATTCCATCTTATTATTGTTCCTTTTTATCCCAACGCTCTGGCTCTGTACACTCTTCATTATTACTATTATTTTATTACTAGTTTTATTCCATCTTATTATTGTTCCTTTTTATCCCAACCTCCTGTCACTATACACTCTTCATTATTACTATTATTTTATTACTAGTTTTATTCCATCTTATTATTGTTCCTTTTTATCCCAACACTCTGGCTCTATACACTCTTCATTATTACTATTATTTTATTACTAGTTTTATTCCATCTTATTATTGTTGCTTTTTATCCCAACCCTCTGGCTCTATACACTCTTCATTATTACTATTATTTTATTACTAGTTTTATTCCATCTTATTATTGTTGCTTTTTATCCCAACCCTCTGGCTCTATACACTCTTCATTATTACTATTATTTTATTACTAGTTTTATTCCATCTTATTATTGTTCCTTTTTATCCCAACCCTCTGGCTCTATACACTCTTCATTATTACTATTATTTTATTACTAGTTTTATTCCATCTTATTATTGTTCCTTTTTATCCCAACGCTCTGGCTCTGTACACTCTTCGTTATTACTATTATTTTATTACTAGTTTTATTCCATCTTATTATTGTTGCTTTTTATCCCAACACTCTGGCTCTATACACTCTTCATTATTACTATTATTTTATTACTAGTTTTATTCCATCTTATTATTGTTCCTTTTTATCCCAACGCTCTGGCGCTGTACACTCTTCAATATTACTATTATTTTATTACTAGTTTTATTCCATCTTATTATTGTTCCTTTTTATCCCAACGCTCTGGCTCTATACACTCTTCATTATTACTATTATTTTATTACTAGTTTTATTCCATCTTATTATTGTTCCTTTTTATCCCAACCTCCTGGCACTATACACTCTTCATTATTACTATTATTTTATTACTAGTTTTATTCCATCTTATTATTGTTCCTTTTTATCCCAACGCTCTGGCTCTATACACTCTTCATTATTACTATTATTTTATTACTAGTTTTATTCCATCTTATTATTGTTCCTTTTTATCCCAACCTCCTGGCACTATACACTCTTCATTATTACTATTATTTTATTACTAGTTTTATTCCATCTTATTATTGTTCCTTTTTATCCCAACGCTCTGGCTCTATACACTCTTCATTATTACTATTATTTTATTACTAGTTTTATTCCATCTTATTATTGTTCCTTTTTATCCCAACCCTCTGGCTCTATACACTCTTCATTATTACTATTATTTTATTACTAGTTTTATTCCATCTTATTATTGTTCCTTTTTATCCCAACCTCCTGGCACTATACACTCTTCATTATTACTATTATTTTATTACTAGTTTTATTCCATCTTATTATTGTTCCTTTTTATCCCAACGCTCTGGCTCTATACACTCTTCATTATTACTATTATTTTATTACTAGTTTTATTCCATCTTATTATTGTTCCTTTTTATCCCAACCCTCTGGCTCTATACACACTTCATTATTACTATTATTTTATTACTAGTTTTATTCCATCTTATTATTGTTCCTTTTTATCCCAACGCTCTGGCTCTGTACACTCTTCATTATTACTATTATTTTATTACTAGTTTTATTCCATCTTATTATTGTTCCTTTTTATCCCAACCTCCTGGCACTATACACTCTTCATTATTACTATTATTTTATTACTAGTTTTATTCCATCTTATTATTGTTCCTTTTTATCCCAACCCTCTGGCTCTATACACTCTTCATTATTACTATTATTTTATTACTAGTTTTATTCCATCTTATTATTGTTCCTTTTTATCCCAACGCTCTGGCTCTGTACACTCTTCATTATTACTATTATTTTATTACTAGTTTTATTCCATCTTATTATTGTTCCTTTTTATCCCAACCTCCTGGCACTATACACTCTTCATTATTACTATTATTTTATTACTAGTTTTATTCCATCTTATTATTGTTCCTTTTTATCCCAACCCTCTGGCTCTATACACTCTTCATTATTACTATTATTTTATTACTAGTTTTATTCCATCTTATTATTGTTCCTTTTTATCCCAACGCTCTGGCTCTGTACACTCTTCATTATTACTATTATTTTATTACTAGTTTTATTCCATCTTATTATTGTTCCTTTTTATCCCAACCTCCTGGCACTATACACTCTTCATTATTACTATTATTTTATTACTAGTTTTATTCCATCTTATTATTGTTCCTTTTTATCCCAACCCTCTGGCTCTATACACTCTTCATTATTACTATTATTTTATTACTAGTTTTATTCCATCTTATTATTGTTCCTTTTTATCCCAACGCTCTGGCTCTGTACACTCTTCATTATTACTATTATTTTATTACTAGTTTTATTCCATCTTATTATTGTTCCTTTTTATCCCAACCTCCTGGCACTATACACTCTTCATTATTACTATTATTTTATTACTAGTTTTATTCCATCTTATTATTGTTCCTTTTTATCCCAACCCTCTGGCTCTATACACTCTTCATTATTACTATTATTTTATTACTAGTTTTATTCCATCTTATTATTGTTGCTTTTTATCCCAACCCTCTGGCTCTATACACTCTTCATTATTACTATTATTTTATTACTAGTTTTATTCCATCTTATTATTGTTCCTTTTTATCCCAACACTCTGGCTCTATACACTCTTCATTATTACTATTATTTTATTACTAGTTTTATTCCATCTTATTATTGTTGCTTTTTATCCCAACGCTCTGGCTCTATACACTCTTCATTATTACTATTATTTTATTACTAGTTTTATTCCATCTTATTATTGTTGCTTTTTATCCCAACCCTCTGGCTCTATACACTCTTCATTATTACTATTATTTTATTACTAGTTTTATTCCATCTTATTATTGTTCCTTTTTATCCCAACCCTCTGGCTCTATACACTCTTCATTATTACTATTATTTTATTACTAGTTTTATTCCATCTTATTATTGTTCCTTTTTATCCCAACGCTCTGGCTCTGTACACTCTTCGTTATTACTATTATTTTATTACTAGTTTTATTCCATCTTATTATTGTTGCTTTTTATCCCAACACTCTGGCTCTATACACTCTTCATTATTACTATTATTTTATTACTAGTTTTATTCCATCTTATTATTGTTCCTTTTTATCCCAACGCTCTGGCGCTGTACACTCTTCATTATTACTATTATTTTATTACTAGTTTTATTCCATCTTATTATTGTTCCTTTTTATCCCAACGCTCTGGCTCTATACACTCTTCATTATTACTATTATTTTATTACTAGTTTTATTCCATCTTATTATTGTTCCTTTTTATCCCAACCTCCTGGCACTATACACTCTTCATTATTACTATTATTTTATTACTAGTTTTATTCCATCTTATTATTGTTCCTTTTTATCCCAACGCTCTGGCTCTATACACTCTTCATTATTACTATTATTTTATTACTAGTTTTATTCCATCTTATTATTGTTCCTTTTTATCCCAACCTCCTGGCACTATACACTCTTCATTATTACTATTATTTTATTACTAGTTTTATTCCATCTTATTATTGTTCCTTTTTATCCCAACGCTCTGGCTCTATACACTCTTCATTATTACTATTATTTTATTACTAGTTTTATTCCATCTTATTATTGTTCCTTTTTATCCCAACCCTCTGGCTCTATACACTCTTCATTATTACTATTATTTTATTACTAGTTTTATTCCATCTTATTATTGTTCCTTTTTATCCCAACCTCCTGGCACTATACACTCTTCATTATTACTATTATTTTATTACTAGTTTTATTCCATCTTATTATTGTTCCTTTTTATCCCAACGCTCTGGCTCTATACACTCTTCATTATTACTATTATTTTATTACTAGTTCTATTCCATCTTATTATTGTTCCTTTTTATCCCAACCCTCTGGCTCTATACACTCTTCATTATTACTATTATTTTATTACTAGTTTTATTCCATCTTATTATTGTTCCTTTTTATCCCAACGCTCTGGCTCTGTACACTCTTCATTATTACTATTATTTTATTACTAGTTTTATTCCATCTTATTATTGTTCCTTTTTATCCCAACCTCCTGGCACTATACACTCTTCATTATTACTATTATTTTATTACTAGTTTTATTCCATCTTATTATTGTTCCTTTTTATCCCAACCCTCTGGCTCTATACACTCTTCATTATTACTATTATTTTATTACTAGTTTTATTCCATCTTATTATTGTTGCTTTTTATCCCAACCCTCTGGCTCTATACACTCTTCATTATTACTATTATTTTATTACTAGTTTTATTCCATCTTATTATTGTTGCTTTTTATCCCAACCCTCTGGCTCTATACACTCTTCATTATTACTATTATTTTATTACTAGTTTTATTCCATCTTATTATTGTTCCTTTTTATCCCAACCCTCTGGCTCTATACACTCTTCATTATTACTATTATTTTATTACTAGTTTTATTCCATCTTATTATTGTTCCTTTTTATCCCAACGCTCTGGCTCTGTACACTCTTCATTATTACTATTATTTTATTACTAGTTTTATTCCATCTTATTATTGTTGCTTTTTATCCCAACCCTCTGGCTCTATACACTCTTCATTATTACTATTATTTTATTACTAGTTTTATGCCATCTTATTATTGTTCCTTTTTATCCCAACGCTCTGGCTCTGTACACTCTTCATTATTACTATTATTTTATTACTAGTTTTATTCCATTTTATTATTGTTCCTTTTTATCCCAACCCTCTGGCTCTATACACTCTTCATTATTACTATTATTTTATTACTAGTTCTATTCCATCTTATTATTATTGCTTTTTATCCCAACCCTCTGGCTCTATACACTCTTCATTATTACTATTAATTTATTACTAGTTTTATTCCATCTTATTATTGTTCCTTTTTATCCCAACCCTCTGGTTCTATACACTCTTCATTATTACTATTATTTTATTACTAGTTTTATTCCATCTTATTATTGTTGCTTTTTATCCCAACACTCTGGCTCTATACACTCTTCATTATTACTATTATTTTATTACTAGTTTTATTCCATTTTATTATTGTTCCTTTTTATCCCAACCCTCTGGCTCTATACACTCTTCATTATTACTATTATTTTATTACTAGTTCTATTCCATCTTATTATTATTGCTTTTTATCCCAACCCTCTGGCTCTATACACTCTTCATTATTACTATTAATTTATTACTAGTTTTATTCCATCTTATTATTGTTCCTTTTTATCCCAACCCTCTGGTTCTATACACTCTTCATTATTACTATTATTTTATTACTAGTTTTATTCCATCTTATTATTGTTGCTTTTTATCCCAACACTCTGGCTCTATACACTCTTCATTATTACTATTAATTGATTACTAGTTTTATTCCATCTTATTATTGTTGCTTTTTATCCCAAACCTCTGGCTCTATACACTCTTCATTATTACTATTATTTTATTACTAGTTTTATTCCATCTTATTATTGTTGCTTTTTATCCCCACCCTCTGGCTCTATACACTCTTCATTATTACTATTATTTTATTACTAGTTTTATTCCATCTTATTATTGTTGCTTTTTATCCCAACCCTCTGGCTCTATACACTCTTCATTATTACTATTATTTTATTACTAGTTTTATTCCATCTTATTATTGTTGCTTTTTATCCCAACCCTCTGGCTCTATACACTCTTCATTATTACTATTATTTTATTACTAGTTTTATTCCATCTTATTATTGTTCCTTTTTATCCCAACCTCCTGGCACTATACACTCTTCATTATTACTATTATTTTATTACTAGTTCTATTCCATCTTATTATTGTTGCTTTTTATCCCAACCCTCTGGTACTATACACTCTTCATTATTACTATTATTTTATTACTAGTTTTATTCCATCTAATTATTATTGCTTTTTATCCCAACCCTCTGGCTCTATACACTCTTCATTATTACTATTATTTTATTACTAGTTTTATTCCATCTTATTATTGTTGCTTTTTATCCCAACCCTCTGGCTCTATACACTCTTCATTATTACTATTATTTTATTACTAGTTTTATTCCATCTTATTATTGTTGCTTTTTATCCCCACCCTCTGGCTCTATACACTCTTCATTATTACTATTATTTTATTACTAGTTTTATTCCATCTTATTATTGTTGCTTTTTATCCCCACCCTCTGGCTCTATACACTCTTCATTATTACTATTATTTTATTACTAGTTTTATTCCATCTTATTATTGTTGCTTTTTATCCCAACCCTCTGGCTCTATACACTCTTCATTATTACTATTATTTTATTACTAGTTTTATTCCATCTTATTATTGTTGCTTTTTATCCCCACCCTCTGGCTCTATACACTCTTCATTATTACTATTATTTTATTACTAGTTTTATTCCATCTTATTATTGTTGCTTTTTATCCCAACCCTCTGGCTCTATACACTCTTCATTATTACTATTATTTTATTACTAATTTTATTCCATCTTATTATTGTTGCTTTTTATCCCAACACTCTGGCACTATACACTCTTCATTATTACTATTCTTTTATTACTAGTTTTATTCCATCTTATTATTGTTGCTTTTTATCCCAACACTCTGGCACTATACACTCTTCATTATTACTATTATTTTATTACTAGTTTTATTCCATCTTATTATTGTTGCTTTTTATCCCAACACTCTGGCCCAATACACTCTTCATTATTACTATTATTTTATTACTAATTTTATTCCATCTTATTATTGTTGCTTTTTATCCCAACACTCTGGCTCTATACACTCTTCATTATTACTATTATTTTATTACTAGTTTTATTCCATCTTATTATTGTTGCTTTTTATCCCAACCCTCTGGCTCTATACACTCTTCATTATTACTATTATTTTATTACTAGTTTTATTCCATCTTATTATTGTTGCTTTTTATCCCAACCCTCTGGCTCTATACACTCTTAATTATTACTATTATTTTATTACTAGTTTTATTCCATCTTATTATTGTTGCTTTTTATCCGCACCCTCTGGCTCTATACACTCTTCATTATTACTATTATTTTATTACTAGTTTTATTCCATCTTATTATTGTTGCTTTTTATCCCAACACTCTGGCTCTATACACTCTTCATTATTACTATTATTTTATTACTAGTTTTATTCCATCTTATTATTGTTGCTTTTTATCCCAACACTCTGGCCCAATACACTCTTCATTATTACTATTATTTTATTACTAGTTTTATTCCATCTTATTATTGTTGCTTTTTATCCCAACACTCTGGCTCTATACACTCTTCATTATTACTATTATTTTATTACTAGTTTTATTCCATCTTATTATTGTTCCTTTTTATCCCAACCCTCTGGCTCTATACACTCTTCATTATTACTATTATTTTATTACTAGTTTTATTCCATCTTATTATTGTTGCTTTTTATCCCAACACTCTGGCCCAATACACTCTTCATTATTACTATTATTTTATTCCTAGTTTTATTCCATCTTATTATTGTTGCTTTTCATCCCAACACTCTGGCGCTACACACTCTTCATTATTACTATTATTTTATTACTAGTTTTATTCCATCTTATTATTGTTGCTTTTTATCCCAACACTCTGGTACTATACACTCTTCATTATTACTATTATTTTATTACTAGTTTTATTCCATCTTATTATTGTTGCTTTTTATCCCAACACTCTGGTACTATACACTCTTCATTATTACTATTATTTTATTACTAGTTTTATTCCATCTTATTATTGTTGCTTTTTATCCCAACACTCTGGTACTATACACTCTTCATTATTACTATTATTTTATTACTAGTTTTATTCCATCTTATTATTGTTGCTTTTTATCCCAACCCTCTGGCACTATACACTCTTCATTATTACTATTATTTTATTACTAGTTTTATTCCATCTTATTATTGTTGCTTTTTATCCCAACACTCTGGCACTATACACTCTTCATTATTACTATTATTTTATTACTAGTTTTATTCCATCTTATTATTGTTGCTTTTTATCCCAACACTCTGGTAATATACACTCTTCATTATTACTATTATTTTATTACTAGTTTTATTCCATCTTATTATTGTTGCTTTTTATCCCAACACTCTGGTAATATACACTCTTCATTATTACTATTATTTTATTACTAGTTTTATTCCATCTTATTATTGTTGCTTTTTATCCCAACACTCTGGCTCTATACACTCTTCATTATTACTATTATTTTATTACTAGTTTCATTCCATCTTATTATTATTCCTTTTTATCCCATCATTCTGGCTCTATACGCTCTTCATTATTACTATTATTTTATTACTAGTTTTATTCCATCTTATTATCGTTGCTTTTTATCTCAACACTCTGGCTCTATACACTCTTCATTATTAATATTATTTTATTACTAATTTTATTCCATCTTATTATTGTTCCTTTTTATCCCAACAATCTGGCTCTATACACTCTTCATTATTCCCATTATTTTATTACTAGTTTTATTCCATCTTATTATTGTTGCTTTTTATCCAAACACTCTGGCTCTATCCACTCTCATTATTACTCATATTTTATTACTAGTCTTTTTCCATCTTATTATTGTTACTTTTTTATCTCAACACTCTGGCTCTATACAATCTTCAGTATTACTACTTTTTATGAAATGTGATTTCCTCAGTCTTTTTTCAACCCAACGGTAGTCGCTAATCTCGCGTATCCTATTCTGCCTCTCCCCTTAATGCTTATTATTTTTATTATTATTACTAATTTACTTGTTTTAATGACAATCTTTGTAGGTACAACAGCTCGACATATTGATAAAAAGATTATCTTCCGACGTTTCCTACACCTCCGTAGCCAGTCTTTCATGGACATCGTCAGAGTCAATTCAGCCACGGAAACCCGGTTATTTCTTCCTTCTACCAGCCATCTTTTCTGATTCTTTATGTAAATTTATATAACTGTCTCATAATCTTGGTTTTAAACTTTGAAAATTTCTTCACCATTGAATTCACTCATAAAAGAAAGAAATATCCGACAAAAGTACAACAAGAAAAGGCTGGAAATAAATTCCGAGAAAAAAAAAAGCAAAGTAAACTAATGACGGCGGGAATTTTACGCAGAGAGCATCTGAAACGAGAAACCTTTTCCCTTGTAATTGAAGCCCATGTCGTAACTATGAGTATAATCTTTGGCAAGATAGGTATCAAAATTCTTTATACAGGTTGCGATGGGCAAATTGTCGACATTTTTGATTTTTAATTTCACGCATGTGCTTTGCTTGTTTTCTATTTCGTCGACTACACATTATAGAAGAGTTTTTTTTTTAGCATCGCCTCTGAGATAAAGAGCACCATGACACAATTGACACTTCCAGAAATTTGGAAACAGCATGCTGTACTGCTTGGCATTTGCACCGGAAACTCCAATACGACCATTTCACAGTGTTTATCTTTCAATCTCAGGACAGTGCAGAGGATTCGGAAGGAGTTGGATGAGTCTCATGGTGATTACGAATGTACGGCAACTCAGAAAACTCACTATGATCGTTCTGAAAAGAAAAGAACTCCCGAATTTGTTACTGAAGGCCTCAGACTCAACACGGAGGCCTACATAAAGTGCCTTGAGGAGGTAGTGCTGTCCTGGGTCAAGAGGGTGGCTGCTGGAAGACCCTATGTCTGGCAATAAGACTCTGCACTCTGCACTATGCAATACAAGCAGTCATGGCTATCAGACAATTTCTACGACCACATCACTTCTTACATCTGTCCAACGAACTCTCCAAACTGCAACCCTCTTGATTATTATGTGCTGAGAGCAGTTGAGAAGAAGACAAACTAAATTCCTTGTAACACCAAAGATGAAATTAAGGCAAGGATTATGGCAGCATTCATCAACTTAAACTAGGAGACCGTCCAGAAGAGTTGCAGGAGATTCCAAAGTCGTCTAGAGGTAGTGGTTGAAGCCAATGGCGATTTTATTGAATAAATTTACTGTTTAGTATTTCATAATATTATTGTGTAATTTTGGTAAGTATATCTGTTAAAATGAGATGTCAGTGTTATTTTATTTTTTTTTTTTTTTTTGGCGTCATTTAGACGACAATTTATCCATCGCACCCTGTATCTACCCACCCACCTCCTCTGCATCATTCGAGATCATGCCAGATAGGTGATTTCACTGTTTTCAATAGATCTGAAAGAAAAAGAAGGAACATGTAGATAAGTACCTATTTCTTATCGGGAGAAACAAAGAAGACGTTGTGCATGAAGATGACTGTTGTACCAGACGTTATCAGAGCTCTATGAACTTCCTGAAGGAAAAAAGACGATGTACTTGAAATTGAGGGATTTTGTTTTTTTAAAATCTATCCAAAAGAGAAACTGTATAGAAAACGGTTAGAATACTGACCCGGATACACAAATATTGAGGAGTGACGATTTCAAAATTGTAAGCCAATATTTACGACTTTGAAATTGGTTACACCAAATGCTTGAAATAACAAAAAGAACAATTTGTGTATAATAATACAAGCTAGCTTCAAGTGGATATAAAGACAAAGGCTGGATTTTTATTTTTTTATTTTTCGCAAATTACTTAAGTCCAGTCATGTAACCAAATAATTTCAAAACAGATTTTAAGACCAAGGCCGATCGCCATATCCGGGTAGAAAAACTGGATCTAGATGTTTAAATATGTAAACAAAAGATATAACCGCAGACCAGAATCTTTTCCAGAAAATAAAAAAAAAATGAATAAAGTATCAGAAATATGGCGATCCCAGACCAACCACCGCCTCCAAGCAACGCGTCAAAATTTAAATGAAAAGCATCAGCGCAAATTAAAGAACTGTTATTGAAAGCATAACTAGTAACATAGATGGGATTTTGAGATCTAAATCGACTGTCCCATTCAAATTTTGAGACCAGATCTAGTTGTTGTGTCTCTGCAAAAAGAAAAGGATGTGAGCAAAACAAAGGGCTGTTCTAGATTTTGACATCGAGGCCGACAACCGCCTCCAAATCCACCAGGTCTAATTGTTGGGGGCACATAAACAAATAGCACGAACAAACTAGAAAATAAAAAAAATACCTTGAGATTCTGAGATGTCGACCGACGTCCCCATTCAAGAAAACCGTTTTTAGTTTCATGTGTACTCTGGATAGAAAATCTGTGAGATCGTAGACATGGCCGTCTCCGTGAATATAAATTTCCTCTTAATGTGTACAGGACACAAGTATCGATTCTGTAAGCCAATTGGATAAGCTTAAGCTAGAGGTCTTGCTCGAGAATTAAAAAAAATATAATTTTGAAATATAGCTGACAATATCGCAGGAGGCAAAGAGAACGCCAGTAAATAAACGAGGGCAAATCATCAAAAGGCAAGTAGTGAATTTCCAAGCGTAGCTCAGATGTGGCACAAAGCTGAAAGTACGGGGCACCCAGTGAGGATCGAACTCACTACTCAGTCGCAATTTTTCTAGCGAGACAAGCTTGTTAACCATTACACCACCTCGGGGTGCCCAAATCATCCAAAGGCAAGTAACATAAACACAAAATTGTTTAAGACAATTGGGCATAAGTATAAAAGAGTGTAAGGCAAGTGAGTGTAAGTATGAAAGAGTGTAAGGCAATAGAGCGTACGTATAAAAAATGTAAGGCAAGTGAGCGTAAGTATAAACGATTGTAAGGCAATTGAGCGTAAGTATAAAAAAGTGTAAGGCAAATGAGCGTAAGTATGAAAGAGTGTAAGGCAACTGAGCGTAAGTATAAGGGAGTGTAAGGAAACTGAGCATAAGTATAAAAGTGTAAGGCAAGTGATCGTAAGTATGAATGTGTGTAAGGCAAGTGAGCGTAAGTATAAAAATGTGTAAGATAAGTGAGTGTAAGTATGACAAAATGTAAGGCAGGTCAGCGTAAGTATAAAAGAGTATAAGTAAAGATATAAAGTATAAAGGATAAGGCAAGTGAACGTAAATATGAAAGAGTGTAAGGCAAGTGAGCAAAGTATGAAAGAGCGTAAGTCAACTGAGACTAAGTATAAGAGAGTGTAAGGCAAGTGACCTTAAGTATGAAAGAGTGTAAGGCAAGTGAGCGTTAGTATCAAAGAGTGTGGGGCAAGTGAGCGTAAGTATGACAACATGTAAGGCAACTGAGCGTAAGTGTAAGGAGACTGAGCGTAAGTATAAGAAAGTGTAAGGCAACTGAGCGTAAGTATAAATGAGCGTAGGGAGTGTAAGGCAATTGAGTGTTAAGTACAAAAAAGAATAAAAGACAATTGAGCGTAAATACAAAAGAGTACAAAGTAACTGAGCGTAATATAAGAGTGTGGAAAGCAATTGAGCGTTAAGTAAAAAAAGTGTAGTTAATACAAAAGAGTGTAAGGCAATTGGGTGTAAATATAAAATAGCCAAAAATATGTTGAAATCATATACACTTGATAATATCTTTCAAATATGCCAAAAATATTTTTTTAAATATTTAAAATATTGTTTGGTTAAAGAAAGCTGAAATATAAATAATTTCTCTACAAAAAATTGGACAGCAAAGCGGGATCTCTTTGTGTATGTCTAACTTAAAAATATTTTAAATAAAAAAAAAATTGTCTGTTTGAAGAAAGTTCAAATAAAAATATTAGGTTGGTGCAAAAATAATGACGTAATAATGTCGTTTTTTGACGTATAACGTCAAAAAACGAGATTGTTACGTCATTATTTTTGCACCAACCTAATACTTACTGTATAAACAACTCGTATTTTAAAATCTTATTCACGTAAATCAGATTTAAATCATTATGCGCCGGACGGAGTACCACACAAGCACGCACGCAAACAGAGATTTTTAGTATTAGATAGATAGAAACTACCATGGTCTCAAAATGAGAGATCATTTTATATATGGATTTTAAAATAGAATTGACCCTCCACATTATAGCCACATTATAATTTCTTGTTTGTCTATCAAATTTTGATAGCCGTAAAAAAAAACGAACCAGTCAATGAAATACTGATTTGTTTCACAGGCATGTCTTTTAGATTTATTTAAATTGTTTGGAATATAAACGTATAGAAATTATCGTGACCTCAAAATGAGGAGTCAGTTAATATATTGATTGTAATATATAATTGATCCCTCACTTTATATACACATTATAATTTCTTGTTTGTTTATCAAATTCTGATTAGGTATGAATTCACC
>OZ010597.1:83850771-83933271 GCA_963932145.1 Acanthosepion lycidas
GGCACTGAACACTTTTTCACCGCCGTGCCTCTTTAGTATACTTCATTGGGAATTACTTTGTGTGTTAATGAATATATATATATATATATATATATATATATATACATATATATATATATATATATATATATATATATATATATATATATATATATATATGTCAGTTCTTAGCTCTATTATATGGATAAATATCTTCTGCCTTCCAGTTCCTAGTTATCTACCTGCTACATATCCCAGGCAAAGCGATGTTAGATGAATGATCACCTGTGCAGTCGTATTAGGCAATATATTGTTGCAGTGCACGGCATCGACCCACTACGTCGTTACACAATCTAGGGACAGGCACAAAGTAAGATCCAACGCACTCCCTAAAATCTGAACAAATAGCATCTTTATTTTGCGAGAGGAATCCCTTTGTAGTCGGGTCGATAACTGTTCAACACCCAGTCTGGTAAATATCAACGAATTTAAATATCAAATTTAATGTCAATAGCCTTCGAGATTAAGTCTTTATCCGTCGTTTTACATCTAAAATCACATTACTAAAAGCTTCTTAAATATTGAGTGAGTTTTAATATCAAGGATAACGCTGGACCTTTTTTATTACTTCATCCCAAACAGGGCAATAAAGCCACTAAGACGCAAGGAGTTACTGAGTGTGAGTGAATATGAAAAAAAGAATTATTAAGGAGAGCGAACAATAAAAGTAAATGAATTTATAAGACATAAGATAACGATTGACATTACATTTAAATCTTTGAAGATCAAGAGGGCGGGAGACATTTCCACAAGTGAGAAGTGCAATTTTGAAGAAACTTGTTAGCATAGAATTTACGGTTCTATCTAGTCCTTTCTACTGTAAAATGGTGAGACCTTTCCGCCAATCTGGTACAGCGCTTAAATTTATAAGATCTAGGTACCAAAGGGGAAAGCAATATTTATTTTGCGAATACAAAAATGTGGCACAAGGTCAAAAGCTGATCTTCAATCTGTTTTACCTTAAACTTAGCTAGCCACAATTACTGACCCAAACATACCACAGTATTCCTTACACCAAAGCAGCACAGTTTTACCAACTACGGTTATTACAGTCACCACAATACCTCAAAGTCTCTATGAGGTCCTAACTAGTTCCTATATGTACACTTTGTCAGTGATAAAAATAGCAACATTTAAAAAAATAATGAATATTTACAATGATTACAAATTACAAGAGTAATAAGATAGGGAATCTCAGAAACATTTCTATGAAAATATTGGTAGAAAAGTTACAGAGAATTTATATTACGAGAAAGTGACTGAATCCGGGTTATCAGGATAAGATCAATAGCAAGACAGTCACTTTCTCACAGACGCGCCGTCGCCTCTCTCTGTCTTTTTTACAAATACTTTCATGGCAATTGCTCCTCGGAGCTGCATTCGCTGGTTCCCAGACGTCATGAGTTCAAGCGCCCTACAAGGCTGGCATCCCGCTCTCACACTTTCACTGTCGAAACTCTTAAATGTAGCAGTCTCTTCTACTCCAATAGCTTCATGTCTCGCACCTCTCGCCTGTGGAACTCCCTTCCCTATTCCAGTTTCCCTGAGAGCTATAATCTCCAGCTATTGAAATATAATGTCAATCGACATCTCCAGTTGCCTTGATCTATCCATTATCCTTCTCCTCATCCTTTCTTCTATCACTCCTATCTGATCTTCTGTAACCCCTTGCGTCCTAGTGGCTTCTCGCCTTGCTTGGGGTGAAACGCTTAAAATATATATATATATATATATATATATATATATATATATATATATATAAACTGATAGTAAATGTATTATGATAGCCTTATGTGGATATATAAAATATGATTTCAATATAAACCCTTGCTTTAAAAAAATGTTTCAAATTGATAAAAAATAATAACAAAAAAATTCAATAGATTTGGATTCCAATATCTTAACGTAGACTAAGTGTCTAATTAATCGGACAACACGTCATAATGAGAACCTCGCAATGTTTTATCTGGAATCTCTAAATACATCACAGAAGAACCGCTCCAGAAAAAAAAAAAAAAAAAAAAGATTAATTCCTGAAAGCAAGAACAAAGTCAAGGAGTTTCAAAGAATGTATTATTGGTCAGCCGGTGTCGAAATCTGAGATGGCCAGTCAGCTGTGACAGAGAAGAACAATTACCTTATAAGGAACGATGGAAAAAAAATGCGAGCTATTTAAAAACCACCTTGATCATTTTAATATCCGCCTCGCTTCCGCGGTAGTCAGCGCTAAGTGTGCTACGAATTACTTCGCTGGTTAAAATATCGAGAATGCGGAGACGACAGAGAAAAAACATTGTGAAACCTGTTTGGCAGATGCTCGACTTCTGTTCTGCCAAATCGTTTCGCAAAACGTTATATTAGGCGTGTACAAAAATTCACCGTGCTTTTTATTTTTTTTTTAACAATACATTGAATCTTCTTCATTTAGGCGCTGTTTTCCTCCGCCACAATATTCTATCCCTTGTTGCTCTAAGCAATTTTAGTACCTAGTTCCGGATCTATCATTCATTTACACAAGCTCGTTAGGCTGGTTGCTTGTTGCTTTTTCTATCTGTTTCTTTTGCCTTCAGTATGTTCTGTGGTTGTCAGATTCTTCAAGCCATTTTTTCTCATTACGTGTGCCAGACGTCCTGGGTAAGATAATAAACTGCGTCCATCAGCGGAGCCTCTGGTCGGAGGTTTTGAGGAGCGTGGAACCGCCTCTTGGTTGCTGGTGTTCACGGGTCCGCCTTGGACCGGGGTGGCAGCACTTGTTGGTGTCCTAGCTGTGGGTAGGTAGTTAACCCCCTAAACTGGGGTCAAAACACTATGAAAGTGTAAAAATGGGTTTTGATACCAGAAATACTTTGCAAAAAATTATGACCAGCAACAAGTTTTTGAAGAAAAGTTATTACCAGCAATACATATTTGAAAAAAAAAATTACCAGCAATACATTTAAAAAAAATATTTACCAGCAATACATTTTTGAAAAAAAAGAAAATATTAGAAGCAATAAAAATTTTGTCGGCATTAAATTACCCATTGAGGTGTTGATATGCCATAAAACAAAATAAACCAAACCAAACTGAATTCTTACAAAGAATACATATTCTATTCATACGAACCTATCCTAAAAATCTTGTCGGCATTAAATAACCCATTGAGGTGTTGATGTGCCATAAAACAAAATAAACCAAACCAAACTGAATTCTTACAAAGAATACATATTCTATTCATACGAACCTATCCTAAAAATCTTGTCGGCATTAAATAACCCATTGAGGTTGATATGCCGTAAAACAAAACAAAGCAAAACAAACCAGATATTTAAACGGTCACAATCCAATTCTAAGTACAACAAGAGTAAATAGGTTCGCATATCGCTCGGTTCACACTCCTTCCCAGTCTTTTGAAAAGGAGTAGAGATTTATCACTTGTATTCTGTTTAGTATTGGTTTTCCAGTTCCTTCTATAGTCTTCTCATTCTCTTTCACATCCAGTAGCCCCTTGCTTCTTAGTGGTATTATCACTTGGGATGAAATTATTAGAAATGATGAGTTAGTAGCCATGGGTCAAATGCAAACGAAATTATGGCGGCAACAAAGAATGATTTTAATAATACGAACAAATCTTGGAATGAAAATGACTTTGCAGAATTATAGACAGAAACGTCATAGTAATAGTAGTAGTAGAAATAGTCTTAAGTTGTTTGAATTTGTACATGAAATTTCATCAGATGAGTTTGTAGCTACGGTCAAATGCAAAAAGAAAGAACTGTTCAACATTTTGTATCACTAGATCATTATTATCTAAAACAAATTAGAATCTAAAAAATATTTTCTGGCTTTAAATAACCTGCAAAGGGTAGATAAAACGTAAAAAACAAATCAATATAAATCAAACTACATATACAAAAATAGTAAAGTACATAGTGGTGTCCGATGAGGCAGCAGAAAACGGAAGAAAAACCGGCAATTATGAAAGTTGGGATTTATTGCTGCGACTTGGAAGACGCACCCTAATATTGGAAAGTTACAGACAAAATATACAGTAACACACACACACACTCGCACACACACATACACACATACATATATCCAGTGCATTTATAGATATTTTTTTTCTTTTTTATAGCAAACTATTTTGGTCTGGAAGATGGTATCCAGCTTACAGAATTTGACAATTTGCTCTATGAATTTCTGGATGAACGGGGTGTCGTTAATTATGACCAAGCAAGGGATTCCCTAAAGTTTCAATATACTTATTATGAAGAACCAACAAATATAACTGGAATCCGTAACAGATCCATTGATGTAAGTTTCTTTATCATATATATTGTTATTGTTTTCTGTAGCAGACTGATTGCTAGCACAGCCTAGAGGACCCCAGTTTGTCCAGTTAGTTAACCCATAGCTGGGGTGAGAAGAGATGGATTCATACCTTTCCCCAAACCTGACACATGATAATATTTCTTGATTTTTCATTTTTTTTTTTCTTCTTTTTTTTTTTTTTTTTTTTTTAGACAATTCTTTTGGTGCAGATGTTTTCCCAATATGCCATAAAATATGGTAATTCTAACTTCTGTTTGCTGATTTAGCTAAGGGAGATAACTCCAGTGTAAGCAGCACTGATTTAGCTGATGTCATGAACTAATCCCCATTGATTTGCTCACATCATAATAATAATGAGTTCAATAATCTGAACAACTCTTAGTATAGTAATGAGTCTTTCTCAAAATTATAGAAGTTATAAAGTGAATAGATTAACTGAGAGATTATGGTGACAACAAAGAATGATTTCATTAATCTGAACAAATCTTGGAATGAAAATGACTTTGCAGAATTATAGACAGTAACGTCATAGTAATAATAGTAGTAGTAGTAGAAATAGTTTTAAGTTGTTTGAATTTTTACATGAAATTTCATCAGATGAGTTAGTAGCTATGGTCAAATGCAAAAAGAAATAACAGAACTGTCAAACAAAAAGAATTGACAAATTTTGCAATAAAAAGAAAATGGAGCAAAAATGAAATACCCCATTTTCTAGCTTACAAGATGCTGTGACTTGGAAGACATACACTAATATTGGAAAGAAATTTCTAAGAAAAAAAAGTTATTCTCATACAACAGCACATTCACCATGCGTCCCTTACATGCTGGCACCATGTATTGTTTGCATTAATCACTCGTCCAATTTTGTTTGTATAGCAATGGCATACTAGTCAAGAGCAAAATGGCTCCCACTGCTGAACATGTTTAATCTTATGGCTCAGCTTCAGAAAGGTTTATAGACTTGGAAATACTTGTAGCAACTAAGTACTGAGGTTACATCATATAAAGAGCTGAATTAGATAGATAGATAGATAGATAAGGAAGGGGTGGGCTAGATAGATAAGGAAGGATTGGGCTGGATAAATAGAGAGATAAGTAAGGATTGGGCTGGAAAGATAGATAGAAAAGGAAGGATTGGGCTGGATAGAGAGATACATAAGGAAGGATTGGGCTAGATAGATAGATAGATAAGGAAGGATTGGGCTGGATAGATAGATAGATAAGGAAGGATTGGGCTGGATAGATAGATAGATAAGGAAGGATTGGGCTGGATAGATAGATAGATAAGGAAGGATTGGGCTGGATAGATAGATAGATAAGGAAGGATTGGGCTGGATAGATAGATAGATAGATAAGGAAGGATTGGGCTGGATAGATAGATAGATAGATAAGGAAGGATTGGGCTGGATAGATAGATATATAGATAGATAAGGAAGGATTGGGCTGGATAGACAGATAGATAGATCGATAGATATATAGATAGATAAGGAAGGAGTGGGCTGGATAGATAGATATATACATAGATAGTTAGATAAGGAAGGATTGGGCTGGATAGATAGATAGATACATAGATAGATAAGGAAGGATTTGGCTGGATAGATAAATAGATAGATAAGGAAGGATTGGGCTGGATACATAGGTAGATAGATAGATAGAAAAGGAAGGATTGGGCTGCATAGATAGATAGATAGGGAAGGATTGGGCTGGATAGATAGATAGATAGATAGATAAGGAATGATTGGGCTAGATAGATAGATAAGGAATGATTGGGCTGGATAGATAGATAGATAGGGAAGGATTGGGCTGGATAGATAGATAGATAGATAAGGAATGATTGGGCTAGATAGATAGATAGATAAGGAATGATTGGGCTAGATAGCTAGATAGATATATAGACAAGGAATGATTGGGCTAGATAGATAGATAGATAGATAGATAGATAAGGAATGATTGGGCTAGATAGATAGATAAGGACTGATTGGGATAGATAGAGAGATAAATAGATAGATAGATAGATAAGGAAGGATTGGGCTGGATAGATAGATAGATAAGGAAGGATTGGGCTGGATAGATAGATAGATAAGGAATGGTTGGGCTAGATAGATAAGGAAGGTTTGGGCTGGATATATAGATAGATAGATAGACAAGGAATGATTGGGATAGATCGATAGATAAATAGATAAGGAATGATTGGGATAGATCGATAGATAGATAAGTAAGGATTGGACTGGATAGATAGATAGATAGATAGATAAGAAAGGATTGGGCTGGATAGATAGATAGATAGATAAGAAAGGATTGGGCTGGATAGATAGATAGATAGATAGATAAGAAACGATTAGGCTGGATAGATAGATAGATAGATAGATAAGAAACGATTGGGCTGGATAGATAGATAGATAGATAAGAAAGGATTGGGATGGATAGATAGATAGATAGTTAGATAAGAAAGGATTGGGCTGGATAGATAGATAGATAGATATATAGATACATATAAAGGGTTGGGCTACATAGATAGATAGATAGATATATAGATAGATATCAAAGGATTGGGCTACATAGATAGATAGATATGGCAGGATTGGGCTAGATAGATAGATAGATAGATAGATAGATATGGAAGGATTGGGCTAGATAGATAGATAGATAGATAGATAGATAGATAGATATGGAAGGATTGGGCTAAATAGATAGATAGATAGATATGGAAGGATTGGGCTAAATAGATAGATAGATATAGAAGGATTGGGCTAGATAGATAGATAGATAGATATGGAAGAATCGAGCTAGATAGATAGATAGATAGATAGATATGGAAGGATTGGGCTGGATAGATAGATTGATAGATAGATAGATAGATATAGAACGATTGGGCTGGATAGATAGATAGATAGATATGGAAGGATTGGGCTGGATAGATAGATAGATAGATATGGAAGGATTGGGCTGGATAGATAGATAGATAGATAGATAAGGAAGGATTGGGCTGGAAAGATAGATGGATAGATAGATAAGGAAGGATTGGGCTGAATAGATAGATAGATAAGGAAGGATTGGGCTTGAAAGATAGATAGATAGATAGATAAGGAAGGATTGGGCTAAATAGATAGATAGATAGATAAGGAAGGATTGGGCTGGAAAGATAGATAGATAGATATGGAAGGATTGGGCTGAATAGATAGATAAGGAAGGATTGGGCTCAATAGATAGATAGATAAGGAAGGATTGGGCTGAATAGATAGATAGATAGATATGGAAGGATTGGGCTGAATAGATAGATAGATAGATAAGGAAAGATTGGGATGAATAGATAGATAGATAGATAGATAGATAGATAGATAAGGAAGGATTGGGCTGAATAGATAGATAGATAGATATGGAAGGATTGGGCTGGATAGATAGATAGATAGATAGATATGGAAGGATTGGGCTGGATAGATAGATAGATAGATATGGAAGGATTGGGCTGGATAGATAGATAGATAGATAGATAGATAGATAGATAGATAGATAGATAGATAGATATGGAAGGATTGGGCTGGATAGATAGATAGATAGACAGATAGATATGGAAGGATTGGGCTGGATAGATAGATAGATAGACAGATAGATATGGAAGGATTGGGCTGGATAGATAGATAGATAGATAGATAGATAGATAGATAGATAGATAGATAGATATGAAAGGATTGGGCTGGATAGATAGATAGATAGATAGATAGATAGATAGATAGATAGATAGATAGATAGATAGATAGATAGATAGATATGGAAGGATTGGGCTGGATAGATAGATAGATAGATAGATAGATAGATAGATAGATAGATAGATAGATAGATAGATATGGAAGGATTGGGCTGGATAGATAGATAGATAGATAGATAGATAGATAGATAGATAGATAGATAGATATGGAAGGATTGGGCTGGATAGATAGATAGATAGATAGATAGATAGATAGATAGATATGGAAGGATTGGGCTGGATAGATAGATAGATAGATAGATAGATAGATATGGAAGGATTGGGCTGGATAGATAGATAGATAGATAGATAGATAGATATGGAAGGATTGGGCTGGATAGATAGATAGATAGATAGATAGATATGGAAGGATTGGGCTGGATAGATAGATAGATAGATAGATATGGAAGGATTGGGCTGGATAGATAGATAGATAGATAGATAGATATGGAAGGATTGGGCTGGATAGATAGATAGATAGATAGACAGATATGGAAGGATTGGGCTGGATAGATAGATATGGAAGGATTGGGCTGGATAGATAGATATAGATAGATAGATAGATAGATAGATAGATAAGGAAGGATTGGGCTAGATAGATAGATAGAGAGATAAGGAAGGTTTGGGATGGATAGATAGATAAGGAAGGATTGGGCTGGATAGATAGATAGATAGATAAGGAAGGATTGGGCTGGATAGATAGATAGATAGATGGATAAGGAAGGATGGGGCTGGATAGATAGATAGATAGATAGAAAGATAGATAGATAGATGGATAAGGAAGGATTGGACTGGATAGATAGATGGATGGATAAGGAAGGATTGGGCTGGATAGATAGATAGATAGATAGATAGATAGATAGATAGATAGATAGATATATAGATAAGGAAGGATTGGCCTGAATAGATAGATAGATAGTTAGATAAGGAAGGATTGGACTGGAAAGATAGATAGATAGATATATAGATAAGGAAGGATTGGCCTGAATAGATAGATAGATAGTTAGATAAGGAAGGATTGGACTGGAAAGATAGATAGATAGATAGATGGATAAGGAAGGATTGGGCTGGATAGATAGATAGATAGATATATAGATAAGGAAGGATTGGGCCGAATAGATATATGGATAGTTAGATAAGGAAGGATTGGGCTGGATAGATAGATAGATAGATGGATAAGGAAGCATTGGGCTGGATAGATAGATAGATAGAAAGATAGATAGATAGAAGGATAAGGAAGGATTGGGCTGGATAGATAGATAGATAGATGGATAAGGAAGGAATGGACTGGATAATAGATAGTTAGATAGATAAGGAAGGATTGGGCTGAATAGATAGATAGATAGATAGATAGATAGATAAGGAAGGATTGGGCTGAATAGATAGATAGATAGTTAGATAAGGAAGGATTGGGCTGGATAGATAGATAGATGGATAAGGAAGTATTGGGCTGGATAGATAGATAGATAGATAAGGAAGGATTGGGCTTGATAGATAGATAGATAGATAAGGAAGGATTGGGCTGGATAGATAGAGAGATAGATGGATAAGGAAGGATTGGGATGGATAGATAGATAGATAGATGGATAAGGAAGGATTGGGCCGAATAGATAGATGGATAGTTAGATAAGGAAGGATTGGGCTGGATAGATAGATAGAGGGATAAGGAAGGATTGGGCTGGATAGATAGATAGAGAGATAAGGAAGGATTGGGCTGGATAGATAGATAGATAGAGGGATAAGGAAGGATTAGGCTAGATAGATAAATATATAAGGAAGGATTGGGCTGGATAGATAGATAGATGGATAAGGAAGTATTGGGCTGGATAGATAGATAGATAGATAAGGAAGGATTGGGCTGGATAGATAGATAGATGGATAAGGAAGGAATGGGCTGGATAGATAGATAGATAGATAGATATATAGATAAGGAAGGATTGGGCTGGATAGATAGATAGATAGATGGATAAGGAAGGATTGGGCTGGATAGATAGATAGATAGATGGATAAGGAAGGATTGGGCCGAATAGATAGATTGATAGTTAGATAAGGAAGGATTGGGCTGGATAAATAGATAGATAGATAAGGAAGTATTCGGCTGGATAGATAGATAGATGGATAAGGAAGGATTGGGCTGGATAGATATATAGATAAGGAAGGATTGGGCTGGATAGATAGATAGATAGATGGATAAGGAAGGATTGGGCTGGATAGATAGATAGATAGATGGATAAGGAAGGATTGGGCTGGATAGATAGCTAGATAGATGGATAAGGAAGGATTGGGCTGGATAGATAGATAGATAGATAGATGGATAAGGAAGGATTGGGCTGGATAGATAGATAGATCGATGGATAAGGAAGGATTGGGATGGATAGATAGATAGATAGATAGATCGATTGATAAGGAAGGATTGGGATGGATAGATAGATAGATAGATGCATAAGGAAGGATTGGGCTGGATAGATAGACAGATAAGGAAGGATTGGGCTGGATAGATAGATAGATAGAGGGATAAGGAAGTATTAGGCTGGATAGATAGATAGATAGATAGATAGAAAGATAGATAGATGGATAAGGAAGGATTGGGCTGGATAGATAGATAGATAGATAGATAAGGAAGGATTGGGCTGGATAGATGATAGATAGATGGAAAAGGAAGGATTGGGCCGAATAGATAGATGGATAGTTAGATAAGGAAGGATTGGGCTGGATAGATAGATAGATGGATAAGGAAGGATTGGGCTGGATAGATAGATAGAGAGATAAGGAAGGATTGGGCTGGATAGATAGATAGATAGAGGGATAAGGAAGGATTAGGCTGGATAGATAGATATATAAGGAAGGATTGGGCTGGATAGATAGATAGATGGATAAGGAAGTATTGGGCTGGATAGATAGATAGATAGATAAGGAAGGATTGGGCTGGATAGATAGATAGATGGATAAGGAAGGATTGGGCTGGATAGATAGATAGATAGATGGATAAGGAAGGATTGGGCTGGATAGATAGATAGATAGATAGATAAGGAAGGATTGGGCCGAATAGATAGATAGTTAGATAGATATATAGATAAGGAAGGATTGGGCTGGACAGATAGATAGATAGATGGATAAGGAAGGATTGGGCTGGATAGATAGATAGATAGATGGATAAGGAAGGATTGGGCTGAATAGATAGATGGATAGTTAGATAAGGAAGGATTGGGCTGGATAAATAGATAGATAGATAAGGAAGTATTGGGCTGGATAAATAGATAGATGGATAAGGAAGGATTGGGCTGGATAGATAGATAGATAGATAAGGAAGGATTGGGCTGGATAGATAGATAGATAGATGGATAAGGAAGGATTGGGCTGGATAGACAGATAGATAGATGGATAAGGAAGGATTGGGCTGGATAGATACCTAGATAGATGGATAAGGAAGGATTGGGCTGGATAGATAGATAGATAGATAGATGGATAAGGAAGGATTGGGCTGGATAGATAGATAGATCGATGGATAAGGAAGGATTGGGATGGATAGATAGATAGATAGATAGATAGATCGATGGATAAGGAAGGATTGGGATGGATAGATAGATAGATAGATGGATAAGGAAGGATTGGGCTGGATAGATAGACAGATAAGGAAGGATTGGGCTGGATAGATAGATAGATAGAGGGATAAGGAAGGATTAGGCTGGATAGATAGATAGATAGATAGAAAGATAGATAGATGGATAAGGAAGGATTGGGCTGGATAGATAGATAGATAGATAAGGAAGGATTGGGCTGGATAGATGATAGATAGATGGATAAGGAAGGATTGGGCTGGATAGATAGTTAGATAGATAGATAGATGGATAAGGAAGGATTGGGCTGGATAGATAGATAGATAGATGGATAAGGAAGGATTGGGCTGGATAGATACATAGAAAGATAAATAGATAGATGGATAAGGAAGTATTGGGCTGGATAGATAGATAGATAGATAGATAGATAGATAGATAGATAGATAGATAGATAGATAAGGAAGGATTGGGCTGCATATATAGATAGATACATATGGAAGGATAGGGCTGCATATATAGATAGATAGATAGTTAGATAAGGAAGGATTGGGCTGGAAAGATAGATAGATATATAGATAAGGAAGGATTGGGCTGGATAGATAGATAGATAGATAGATAGATAGATATATAGATAAGGAAGGATTGGGCTGGATAGATAGATAGATAGATAGATATATAGATAAGGAAGGATTGGGCCGAATAGATAGATAGATAGAGAAGGAAGGATTGGGCTGAATAGATAGATAGAAAGTTAGATAAGGAAGGATTGGGCTGGAAAGATAGATAGATAGATGGATAAGGAAGGATTGGGCTGGATAGATAGATAGATGGATAAGGAAGGATTGGGCTGGATAGATAGATAGATAGATAGATAGATAAGGAAGGATTGGGCCGAATAGATAGATAGATAGATAGATAGATATATAGATAAGGAAGGATTGGGCTGGATAGATAGATAGATAGATGGATAAGGAAGGATTGGGCTGGATAGATAGATAGATAGATGGATAAGGAAGGATTGGGCCGAATAGATAGATGGATAGTTAGATAAGGAAGGATTGGGCTGGATAAATAGATAGATAGATAAGGAAGTATTGGGCTGGATAAATAGATAGATGGATAAGGAAGGATTGGGCTGGATAGATAGATAGATAGATAAGGAAGGATTGGGCTGGATAGATAGATAGATAGATAGATGGATAAGGAAGGATTGGGCTGGATAGATAGATAGATCGATGGATAAGGAAGGATTGGGGTGGATAGATAGATAGATAGATAGATAGATCGATGGATAAGGAAGGATTGGGATGGATAGATAGATAGTTAGATAGATGGATAAGGAAGGATTGGGCTGGATAGATAGACAGATAAGGAAGGATTGGGCTGGATAGATAGATAGATAGAGGGATAAGGAAGGATTAGGCTGGATAGATAGATAGATAGATAGAAAGATAGATAGATGGATAAGGAAGGATTGGGCTGGATAGATAGATAGATAGATAAGGAAGGATTGGGCTGGATAGATGATAGATAGATGGATAAGGAAGGATTGGGCTGGATAGATAGTTAGATAGATAGATAGATGGATAAGGAAGGATTGGGCTGGATAGATAGATAGATAGATGGATAAGGAAGGATTGGGCTGGATAGATACATAGAAAGATAAATAGATAGATGGATAAGGAAATATTGGGCTGGATAGATAGATAGATAGATAGATAGATAGATATATAGATAAGGAAGGATTGGCCTGCATATATAGATAGATACATATGGAAGGATTGGGCTGCATATATAGATAGATAGATAGTTAGATAAGGAAGGATTGGGCTGGAAAGATAGTTAGATATATAGATAAGGAAGGATTGGGCTGGATAGATAGATAGATAGATAGATAGATAGATAGATAGATAGATAGATAGATAGATAGATAGATAGATAGATAGATAGATAAGGAAGGATTGGGCTGGATAGATAGATAGATAGATAGATAGATAGATAGATAGATAGATATATAGATAAGGAAGGATTGGGCCGAATAGATAGATAGATAGAGAAGGAAGGATTGGGCTGAATAGATAGATAGAAAGTTAGATAAGGAAGGATTGGGCTGGAAAGATAGATAGATAGATAGATAGATAGATAAGGAAGGATTGGGCTGAATAGATAGATAGATAGATAGATAGATAGATAGATAAGGAAGGATTCGGCTGCATATATAGATAGATAGATATGGAAGGATTGGGCTGCATATATAGATAGATAGATAGATTGAAGGTTTGGGTTGCATATATAGATAGATAGATAGATTGAAGGATTGGGTTGCATATATAGATAGATAGATAGATTGAAGGATTGGGCTGCATATATAGATAGATAGATAGATATGGAAGGATTGGGCTGCATATATAGATAGATAGATAGATATGGAAGGATTGGGCTGTATATATAGATATATAGATAAGGAAGGATTGGGCCGAATAGATAGATAGATAGAGAAGGAAGGATTGGGCTGAATAGATAGATAGAAAGTTAGATAAGGAAGGATTGGGCTGGAAAGATAGATAGATGGATAAGGAAGGATTGGGCTGGATAGATAGATAGATAGATGGATAAGGAAGGATTGGGCTGGATAGATAGATAGGTAGATAGATAAGGAAGGATTGGGCCGAATAGATAGATAGATAGATAGATATATAGATAAGGAAGGATTGGGCTGGATAGATAGATAGATAGATGGATAAGGAAGGATTGGGCTGGATAGATAGATAGATAGATGGATAAGGAAGGATTGGGCCGAATAGATAGATGGATAGTTAGATAAGGAAGGATTGGGCTGGATAAATAGATAGATAGATAAGGAAGTATTGGGCTGGATAAATAGATAGATGGATAAGGAAGGATTGGGCTGGATAGATAGATAGATAGATAAGGAAGGATTGGGCTGGATAGATAGATAGATAGATGGATAAGGAAGGATTGGGCTGGATAGATAGATAGATCGATGGATAAGGAAGGATTGGGATGGATAGATAGATAGATAGATAGATCGATGGATAAGGAAGGATTGGGATGGATTGATAGATAGATAGATGGATAAGGAAGGATTGGGCTGGATAGATAGACAGATAAGGAAGGATTGGGCTGGATAGATAGATAGATAGAGGGATAAGGAAGGATTAGGCTGGATAGATAGATAGATAGATAGAAAGATAGATAGATGGATAAGGAAGGATTGGGCTGGATAGATAGATAGATAGATAAGGAAGGATTGGGCTGGATAGATGATAGATAGATGGATAAGGAAGGATTGGGCTGGATAGATAGTTAGATAGATAGATAGATGGATAAGGAAGGATTGGGCTGGATAGATATATAGATAGATGGATAAGGAAGGATTGGGGTGGATAGATACATAGACAGATAAATAGATAGATGGATAAGGAAATATTGGGCTGGATAGATAGATAGATAGATAGATAGATAGATAGATAGATAGATAGATAGATAGATAGATAGATAGATATATAGATAAGGAAGGATTGGGCTGCATATATAGATAGATACATATGGAAGGATTGGGCTGCATATATAGATAGATAGATAGTTAGATAAGGAAGGATTGGGCTGGAAAGATAGATAGATATATAGATAAGGAAGGATTGGGCTGGATAGATAGATAGATAGATAGATAGATAGATAGATAGATAGATAGATAGATAAGGAAGGATTGGGCTGGATAGATAGATAGATAGATAGATAGATAGATAGATAGATAGATAGATAGATAGATAGATAGATAGATAGATATATAGATAAGGAAGGATTGGGCCGAATAGATAGATAGATAGAGAAGGAAGGATTGGGCTGAATAGATAGATAGAAAGTTAGATAAGGAAGAATTGGGCTGGAAAGATAGATAGATAGATAGATAGATAGATAGATAGATAGATAGATAGATAGATAGATAGATAGATAGATAGAGAAGGAAGGATTGGGCTGAATAGATAGATAGATAGATAGATAGATAAGGATGGATTGGGCTGCATATATAGATAGATAGATATGGAAGGATTGGGCTGCATATATAGATAGATAGACAGATTGAAGGTTTGGGTTGCATATATAGATAGATAGATAGATTGAAGGATTGGGTTGCATATATAGATAGATAGATAGATTGAAGGATTGGGCTGCATATATAGATAGATAGATAGATATGGAAGGATTGGGCTGCATATATAGATAGATAGATAGATATGGAAGGATTGGGCTGTATATATAGATAGATAGATATGGAAGGATTGGGCTGCATATATAGATAGATAGATAGATATGGAAGGATTGGGCTAGATAGAGAGATAGATATGGAAAGATTGGGCTAGATAGATATGGAAGATTTGGGCTAGATAGATAGATAGATAGATAGATATGGAAGGATTGGGCTGGATAGATAGATAGATAGATAGATATGGAAGGATTGGGTTGGATAGATAGATAGATAGATAGATAGATATGGAAGGATTGGGCTGTATAGATAGATAGATATGGAAGGATTGGGCTGTATAGATAGATAGATCGATAGATAGATAAGAAAGGATTGGGCTAGATAGATAGATAAGGAAGGATTGGGCTGGATAGATAGATAGATGGATAAGGAAGTATTGGGCTGGATAGATAGATAGATAGATAAGGAAGGATTGGGCTGGATAGATAGATAGATAAGGAAGGATTGGGCTGGAAAGATAGATAGATATATAGATAAGGAAGGATTGGGCTGGATAGATAGATAGATAAGGAAGGATTGGCTGAATAGATAGATAGATAGATAGATAGATAGATAAGGAAGGATTGGGCTGAATAGATAGATAGATAGATAGCTAAGGAAGGATTGGGCTGAAAAGATAGATAGATAGATAGATATGGAAGGATTGGGCTGCATAGATATATAGATAGATACATATGGAAGGATTGGGCTGCATAGATAGATAGATAGATATGGAAAGTTTGGGCTGCATATATAGATAGATGGATATGAAAGGATTTGGCTGCATATATAGATACATAGATAGATATGGAAGGATTGGGCTGGATAGATAGATAGGTAGATAGATATGGAAGGATTGGGCTGGATAGATAGATAGATAGATATGGAAGGATTGGGCTAGATAGATAGATATGGAAGGATTGGGCTAGATAGATATGGAAGGATTGGGCTAGATAGATAGATAGGTATGGAAGGATTGAGCGGGATAGATAGATAGATACATATGGAAAGATTGGCCTGGATACATAGATAGATAGTTAGAGAGATATGGAAGGATTGGGCTGGATAGATAGATAGATAGATAGATAGATAGATATGGAATGATTGGGCTGGATAGATAGATATATATGGAAGGATTGGGCTGGATAGATAGATAGATAGATAGATAGATACATCGATAGATAGATAAGGAAGGATTGGGCTGGATAGATGGATAGATAGATAGGGAAGGGTTGGGCTGGATAGATAGATAGATAAGAAAGGATTGGGCAGGAGAAATAGATAGATCGATATATAGATAGATCAGGAAGAATTGGGCTGGATAGATAGATAGATAGATAGAGAGAGAGATAAGGAAGTATTGGCCTGGATAGAGGGAAAGATTGATAGATAGATAAGGAAAGATTGGGCTGGATAGACAGATAGGTAGATCGATAGATAGATAAGGAAGGATTGGGCTGGAAAGATAGATAGATAGATAGATAGATAGATAGATATGGAAGGATTGGGCTAGATAGATAGATAGATATGGAAGGATTGGGCTAGATAGATAGATATGGAAGGATTGGGCTAGATAGATAGATAGATATGGAAGGATTGGGCTAGATAGATAGATAGATATGGAAGGATTGGGCTAGATAGATAGATATGGAATGATTCGGCTGGATAGATGGATAGATAGATATGGAAGGATTGGGCTGTATAGATAGATAGATATGGAAGGATTGGGTGTGGTTAGATAGATAGATCTGGAAGGATTGGGCTGGATAGATAGATAGATCGATAGATAGATAGGGAAGGATTGGACTGGATAGATAGATAGATAAGAAAGGATTGGGCTGGAGAGATAGATAGATAGATAAGAAAGGATTGGGCTGGAGAGATAGATAGATAGATAGATAGATAGATATGGAAGGATTGCGCTGCATATATAGATAGATAGATAGATAGATAGATAGATATAGAAGGATTGGGCTGCATATATAGTTAGATAGATAGATATGGAAGGATTGGACTGCATATATAGATAGATAGATAGATAGATAGATAGATAGATATGGAAGGATTGGGCTGCATATATAGATAGATAGATATGGAAGGATTGGGCTAGATAAATAGATAGATAGATATTGACGGTTTGGGCTGCATAGATAGATAGATAGATATGGAAGGATTGGGCTAGATAGATAGATATGGAAGGATTGGGCTAGATAGATAGATATGGAAGGATTGGGCTAGATAGATAGATAGATATCGAAGGATTGGGCTAGATAGATAGATATGGAAGGATTGGGCTAGATAGATAGATATGGAAGGATTGGGCTAGATACATAGATAGATATGGAAGGATTGGGCTAGATAGATAGATAGATAGATATGGAAGGATTGGGCTGGATAGATAGATAGATAGATAGATACATAGATATGGAAAGATTGGGCTGGATAGATAGATAGATAGATACATAGATATGGAAAGATTGGGCTGGATACATAGATAGATAGATAGATACATAGATAGATATGGAAGGATTGGGCTGGATAGATAGATAGATAGATATGGAAGGATTGGGCTGGACCGATAGATAGATATGGAAGGATTGGGCTGGATAGATAGATAGATAGATATGGAAGGATTGGGCTGGATAGATAGATAGATATGGAAGGATTGGGCTGGATAGATAGATAGATAGATATATCGATAGATATATAAGGAAGGATTGGGCTGGATTGATGGATAGATAGATAAGGGAGGATTGGGCTGGATAGATAGATAGATAAGAATGGATTGGGCTGGAGAGATAGATAGATAGATAGAGCGATAAGGAAGGATTGGGCTGGAGAGATTGATAGATAGATAGATAGATAGATAGATAGATAGATAGATATGGAAGGATTGGCCTGGATAGATAGATAGATAGATAGATAGATAGATAGATAGATAGATAGATAGATAGATAGATAGATAGATAAGGCAGGATTGGGCGGGATAGACAGATAGGTAGATCGATAGATAGATGAGGAAGTATTGGGCTTGATAGACAGACACGTAGATCGATAGATAGATAAGGAAGGATTGGGCTGGATAGATAGATAGATAGATAGATAATGAAGGATTGGGCTGGAGAGATAGATAGATAAGGAAGCATTGGGCTGGATAGATAGATAGATATATAGATAAGGAAGGATTGGGCTGGATAGATAGATTGATAGATAAGGAAGGATTGGGCTAAATAGATAGATAGATAGATAGATAGATAGATAGATAGATAGATAGATAAGGAAGGATTGGGCTGGAAAGATAGATAGATAGATAGATAGATAGATATGGAAGGATTGGGCTAGATAGATAGATAGATATGGAAGGATTGGGCTAGATAGATAGATATGGAAGGATTGGGCTAGATAGATAGATAGATATGGAAGGATTGGGCTAGATAGATAGATAGATATGGAAGGATTGGGCTAGATAGATAGATATGGAATGATTCGGCTGGATAGATGGATAGATAGATATGGAAGGATTGGGCTGTATAGATAGATAGATATGGAAGGATTGGGTGTGGTTAGATAGATAGATCTGGAAGGATTGGGCTGGATAGATAGATAGATCGATAGATTGATAGGGAAGGATTGGACTGGATAGATAGATAGATAAGAAAGGATTGGGCTGGAGAGATAGATAGATAGATAAGAAAGGATTGGGCTGGAGAGATAGATAGATAGATAGATAGATAGATATGGAAGGATTGCGCTGCATATATAGATAGATAGATATATAGATATAGAAGGATTGGGCTGCATATATAGTTAGATAGATAGATATGGAATGATTGGACTGCATATATAGATAGATAGATAGATAGATAGATAGATAGATATGGAAGGATTGGGCTGCATATATAGATAGATAGATATGGAAGGATTGGGCTAGATAAAGAGATAGATAGATATTGACGGTTTGGGCTGCATAGATAGATAGATAGATAGATATGGAAGGATTGGGCTAGATAGATAGATATGGAAGGATTGGGCTAGATAGATAGATATGGAAGGATTGGGCTAGATAGATAGATAGATATGGAAGGATTGGGCTAGATAGATAGATATGGGAGGATTGGGCTAGATAGATAGATATGGAAGGATTGGGCTAGATAGATAGATATGGAAGGATTGGGCTAGATAGATAGATAGATAGATATGGAAGGATTGGGCTGGATAGATAGATAGATAGATAGATACATAGATATGGAAAGATTGGGCTGGATAGATAGATAGATAGATAGATACATAGATATGTAAAGATTGGGCTGGATACATAGATAGATAGATAGATACATAGATAGATATGGAATGATTGGGCTGGATAGATAGATAGATAGATATGGAAGGATTGGGCTGGACCGATAGATAGATATGGAAGGATTGGGCTGGATAGATAGATAGATAGATATGGAAGGATTGGGCTGGATAGATAGATAGATATGGAAGGATTGGGCTGGATAGATAGATAGATAGATATATCGATAGATATATAAGGAAGGATTGGGCTGGATTGATGGATAGATAGATAAGGGAGGATTGGGCTGGATAGATAGATAGATAAGAATGGATTGGGCTGGAGAGATAGATAGATAGATAGAGCGATAAGGAAGGATTGGGCTGGAGAGATAGATAGATAGATAGATAGATAGATAGATAGATATGGAAGGATTGGCCTGGATAGATAGATAGATAGATAGATAGATAGATAGATAGATAGATAAGGCAGGATTGGGCGGGATAGACAGATAGGTAGATCGATAGATAGATGAGGAAGTATTGGGCTTGATAGACAGACACGTAGATCGATAGATAGATAAGGAAGGATTGGGCTGGATAGATAGATAGATAGATAGATAGATAGATAATGAAGGATTGGGCTGGAGAGATAGATAGATAGATAAGGAAGGATTGGGCTGGATAGATAGATAGATATATAGATAAGGAAGGATTGGGCTGGATAGATAGATTGATAGATAAGGAAGGATTGGGCTAAATAGATAGATAGATAGATAGATAGATAGATAGATAGATAGATAGATAGATAGATAGATAGATAGATAAGGAAGGATTGGGCTAGATAGATAGATAGATAAGGAAGGATTGGGCTGGATAGATAGATAGATAAGGAACGAATGGGCTAGATAGATACATAGATATATAGATAAGGAAGGATTGGGCTGGATAGATAGATAGATAGATAGATAGATAGATAGATAGATAGATAGATAGATAGATAGATAAGGAAGTATTGGGCTGGATAGATAGATAGATAGATAAGGAAGGATTGGGCTGGATAGATAGATAGATAGATAGATAGATAAGGAAGTATTGGGCTGGATAGATAGATAGATAGATAAGGAAGGATTGGGCTGGATAGATAGATAGATAGATAAGGAAGGATTGGGCTGGATAGATAGATAGATAGATTGATAGATAGATAAGGAAGGATTGGTCTGGATAGATAGATAGATAGATAGATACATAGATATGGAAGGATTGGGCTGGATAGATAGATAGATACATAGATATGGAAAGATTGGCCTGGATACATAGATAGATAGATATGGAAGGATTGGGCTGGATAGATAGATAGATATGGAAGGATTGGGCTGGATCGATAGATAGATAGATAGATATGGAAGGATTGGGCTGGATCGATAGATAGATAGATATGGAAGTATTGGGCTGGATCGATAGATAGATAGATATGGAAGGATTGGGCTGGATAGATAGATAGATATGGAAGGATTGGGCTGGATAGATAGATATGGAAGGATTGGGCTGTATAGATAGATAGATATGGAAGGATTGGGCTGGATAGATAGATAGATAGATATATCGATAGATATATAAGGAAGGATTGGGCTGGATTGATGGATAGATAGATAGGAGAGGATTGGGCTGGATAGATAGATAGATAAGAAAGGATTGGGCTGGAGATATAGATAGATAGATATATAGAGCGATAAGGAAGGATTGGGCTGGAGAGATAGATAGATAGATAGATAGATAGATAGATAGATAGAGCGATAAGGAAGGATTGGTATCGATAGATGGATAGATAGATAGATAGATAAGGCAGGATTGGGCTGGATAGACAGATAGGTAGATCGATAGATAGATGAGGAAGTATTGGGCTGGATAGACAGATAGGTAGATCGATAGATAGATAAGGAAGGATTGGGCTGAATAGATAGATAGATAGATAGATAGATAGATAATGAAGGATTGGGCTGGAGAGATAGATAGATAAGGAAGGATTGGGCTGGATAGATAGATTGATAGATAAGGAAGGATTGGGCTGGATAGATAGATAAATAGATAAGGAAGGATTGGGCTGGATAGATAGATAGATATATAAATAAGGAAGGATTGGGCTGGATAGATAGATAGATAGATAGATAAGGAAGGATTGGGCTGGATAGATAGATAGATAGATAGATAAGGAAGGATTGGGCTGGATAGATAGATAGATAGATAAGGAAGGATTGGGCTGGATAGATAGATAGATAGATAAGGAAGGATTGGGCTGGATAGATAGATAGATAAGGAAGGATTGGGCTGGATAGATAGATAGATAGATAGATAGATAGATAGATAGATAGATAGATAAGGAAGGATTGGGCTAGATAGATAGATAGATAGATAGATAGATAGATAGATAAGGAAGGATTGGGCTTGATAGATAGATAGATAGATAAGGAAGGATTGGGCTGGATAGATAGATTGATAGATAGATATGGAAGGATTGGGCTGGATAGATAGATTGATAGATATGGAAGGATTTGGCTGCATATATATATAGATAGATATGGAAGGATTGGGCTGCATATATAGATAGATAGATAGATAGATAGATAGATAGATAGATAGATAGATAGATAGATAGATATGGAAGGATTAGGCTGCATATATAGATAAATAGATAGATAGATAGATAGATATGGAAGGATTGGGCTGCATATATAGATAGATATGGAAGGATTGGGTTGGATAGATAGATATGGAATTATTGGGATGGATAGATAGATAGATTGATATATAGATATGGAAGGATTGGGCTGGATAGATAGATATGGAAGGATTGGGCTGGATAGATAGATATGGAAGGATTGGGCTGGATATGTAGATATGGAAGGATTGGGCTGGATAGATAGATAGATAGATAGCATTATAGTGTAATGACTCACAAATCCAAATCCCTATCAGTCAAGCCAATTTGGTGACCGTACAAAGCTTACTTTAGCCTGGGTGTTGCCTTACATTCGGAGTAGAAATAGTCTTAAGTTGTTTCAATTTTTACATGAAATTTCATCTGTTGAGTTAGTAGCAATGGCAAAAAGAAATAACAGAACTGCCAAACAAAAAGAATTGACAAAGTTTGCAATAAAAAGAAAATGGAGCAAAAATGAAATAATATTGTTGTAACCTTGGAAAGACCTTGAGTACCTTACATAGGATTCCCATGTACATCACTGAGGACCATTTAGGGGCTTTCTCGGATTACGAATCCGGTGGAGAGGGTATCCTCCATAAGAATAAGGCGAACATTGCCACCAGTGATTACGAAATCATGGTGACACTGACCCGACCTAAGTTTAACAAGGTCTCCACCGTGAGGGTGAAACATCTTTGTGGTTGTCGAGGGCCGCCGCCTCTACTGCTGGACCTATGGCGCAGCCGATAACCTGGCAAATTTATGTGCGAGCAGAAATCCGGCATCACAGACTCAACCAACATCAGAGCAGTCCAGAGTGGAAGCGCGAAATAAGGGTCTACGTGGTCTTGGCGAATGGACTGAGGTGGTGAAGAAGGGAGCCAAGGTGGCAACTTTGCCTCCCCAGCAGGATATTCCAGGCAATGGCGCTGCAAGACAGCAGCAGCAGGAACGAAGGCAGCAGCAACAAAGGCAGCAGCCGAAGCAGCAGCAACCTCAGCTGCAGAGACAACAGCTGCAGCAGTCTAAAAATAATGTCTTAAAATAATTGTCGAACTTTGTCCGACAATTATTTTAAGACATTCAGGCCAGTAAATGTTATTAATACTGTTTATTCTAAGCAGAGGCGTTTACTTACATATTTGTATCTATAAAAGGAACGTATAAACATAAAAAAATGTCTTAAAATAAAAGTCGGACTTTGTCCATTTCATAATGTGTGACGTCATTTGTTTACATTTCGATACGCATCGAGCAGATATGAATATATGAGAGAAAATCATGGAGAATTGTAGTTTAAAAACAGTAAAATCCACCTTGCTAACCGAAACGCTCTTCTGTGGCTCGATCGGTAAAAGCACGTCAGGCTCTATGACGGTTCCGTATAGGATACAGGTTCGATTTCTGTCGGAGGGCGCATATTTTCTATGACAATTTCTCGGACATTCAGATCGGTAAATGTTGTTTAAAATAGTGTTTATTATAAGCAGAGCATTTACTTAAATATTTGTATCTATAAAAAGAACGTATAAACATAAAAAAAATGTCTTAAAACAGAAAATATTGTAATCAGTGTATTTTATTTATTTATTTGTACAGTGATATGACATTTAGCTATGTGTTAAATTGCAAGATAGACTGGACTCTGTAGAATTGGTTGGTCGCCAGTTTAGTAAAAAAACAATTTTCTATTCAAAACCTGTTGGTCGACGGGGAAAATATGTAACAAACAGCCTAGAATGTTTTTGGCAGGATTTGCTCTCTCTTGGTAATTTAGCGCCCTCTATCTATCTATATATATATATTAACTGATTCATCGAGTCTGATAGAAACCTCAGGAAGCACTGGACGGCCGTTTCGTCCTATATTTGGGACTCATCAGCAGTGCGCATCCACTACCGAGGGAATCGAAACCCCGACAGTTAGGTTGGCAAGCGAACACTATACCAACTGCTCCGCCGGTCCTCGGTGACGAAGAGATTGCAAATCAGACTCTCCCACATTCCGTGGTGGAACTCAACTGAGATTCAGAGAGAATGCTGATGAGTCCCAAATATAGGACGAAACGGCCGTCCAGTGCTTCCTGAGGTTTCTATCAGACTCGATGAATCAATTAATATATATATATATATATATATATATATATATATATATATATCAAATGTGTGTGTATATATATATATCAAATGTGTATATATATATATATATATATATATATATATATATATATATATATATATATATATATCAAATGTGTAGATATATATATATCAAATGTGTAGATATATATATATATATATATCAAATGTGTAGATATATATATATATATATATATATATCAAATGTGTAGATATATATATATATATATATATATCAAATGTGTAGATATATATATATCAAATGTGTAGATATATATATATATATATATATATATATATATATATATCAAATGTGTATATATATATATATATATATATATATATCAAATGTGTAGATATATATATATATATATATATATCAAATGTGTAGATATATATATATATCAAATGTGTGTATATATATATATATATATATATATATCAAATGTGTAGATATATATATATATATATATCAAATGTGTAGATATATATATATATATATCAAATGTGTAGATATATATATATATATATATCAAATGTGTAGATATATATATATATATATCAAATGTGTAGATATATATATATATATATATATATATATATATATCAAATGTGTAGATATATATATATATATATATATATATATATATCAAATGTGTAGATATATATATATCAAATGTGTGTATATATATATATATATATATATATATAAAATGTGTAGATAGCCCATCGTAACGAGACTGGCCACAATTTTCGCATAATTACTCTGATCAAAGGAGAAAACAATTCACTATGACGAAAATGTTTGGCGAGCGCCTTGGTAATTCACAGTAAATTTGCGCCTTGGCTCTTACGACATTCCACAATTCCTGGTATTCCTATGATTTCACCATTCCTATTATTATCTAATAACAAAAGTGATGGAAACTAAAAAAAAAAAAAAAAAAAAAAAGAATCTAAATGAAATCGGCTAGATTATACAAGATCTATCAAACATTAATTTACAAACTTTGGGGACGCGCTCCTCGCACCAAAACAAGGACAAAAGTGTATATAAACATATGTCCGAAAATCCTTCGTTTTTGACTTTAAATGAAATTTACCGTAGATGGCGCTGTGCTGCTGTGTAGACTAGGTTACATTTGTTATTCGTGTAAATTTCTGGTTAGTCTGTTTCAACATTTAACCTGCGTAGTGGGGAGTTAACTGAGAAGAGTTCCGTTTAACAATGGCAGGATATATGTACGGCCGCGCAAATTGTAATAGACGCGAGCCTGCACGGCTGTATCAGATTGCGTTTCCAGACCGAAGGCAGCCGGGTCATTTAACTTTTGCTGCGTTTTTTTTGTTGCGCTGCTGAGTCAGGATCCGTGGCACTACAAACTATGGATCGAGGAAGACCGAGATCCGCTCGTACGCCTGACCACGAAGAACGCATTCTACGTGCCATCGGAGACGATCCAGATATCAGCACACGTCAAGTGGCCGTAGCATGCCGTACATCTCATAGTATCGCATGAAATGTACTTCAAGAGCAGCTCCTGTACCCGTATCATTTGCAGTGTATGCAGCGTCTTTCGCCCTCTGCTCACTCATCACGGGAGGTCTTTTACCGATGGTTTATTGCACAAACTACCTATCTGTCTCTTCAGTCTTGTTTACGGATGAGACAACATTTGGAAGAGATAGAATAACAAATTTATACAACCAATATTTGTGGGCGGATCCCTATGTTGCAATACAGGCTCGACATTTTACGATTAATGTGTGGATTGGAATTGCAGGTGACTCTTTGGTAGGTCCATATGTTCTTCCAGCATGTCCTACCGGAGGGACTTTATTTCGAGCACGCTTTCAGATGTGCTAGAGGATGTACTCCTGTTAATGTGAACACGCACATGGTTTGGGCATGAAGGGACTCCAACACATTTTAGTTATATTGTTCGCGATGCGTTTACACCTACCATCGATCTACTTACATCGATGGCTTACATCTACGATGAAAGATGGATAGGTAGGGAAGGATCTGTTTCATGGCCTGCACATTTCACCGACCTCAATCATTTGTTTTTTTGTTTGTTTTTGGGCTTTTTATATATATATATATATATATATATATATATATATATATATATCTGTGACGCCACTTAAAACAATAATAATGAAGAGACGCTTCATCAACGTGTCGTGGGTGCCCACGAAAGCATTCGACACCGTGTCGGAATATTTGAAAGGGTCAGCAAGTCAACGATCCGATGGATGTATGCGTGTTTAGAAGCAAGCAGATGACATTTTAAACATTATGTTGAAGTACGAAGATTGCCTTTTGGATATATGTTTATATGGACATTTTACGTTGTTTTAGTATCAGAAAACGGCCCCCTAAGTTTGTAAAAGTATGTTTGATACACACCTATAAAAAAAAATAATTTTAAATTCCCAGCATCCCTCGTCCGATGAAGTCCAAAAGGACGAAACTCATCACACAAAAACTTTTTCACTTTGTCATATATATTTTCCACAATATATATATATATATATATATATATATATATATTGGTTTATATTTTTAACTTTTTACTGGAGTTGCCTCCACTGAACTGGCGATTTAATTATTTCAACAGACACAAATTCAGAAAACGACTTATTTTCGCAGCCGGTGTAGACTGATTATGATTTTGTTCACGGCTTTCCCACTGATTTTCCAGACCCCAACCGTTTATTCAATTTTCCACCCCTTTTCCAACTTAGTGTTTATTCTAGTCTATCCGTTTATTCAAACCTCTTTTCCTTCCATTTTATCGCCGAAAACAAATTAATTTTGAATGAATTCTCTCACCTACCCCTTTTATTCCGGACTTATATATATATATATATATATATATATATATATATATATATATATATATATATATATATAAATATTTATTTAAAAATATGATTCCAACTCGCTACATAAGAGGTATCATGTTTCAAAACAAGAGCCGAAAACATCAAAATAATATTTGAATTAACTTGAGTTAAAGTAGGCTTTGATGTTACCATGGAAATTTTCGATTTCAATTCTGACTATACTATTAAAACTCGTAAATTTCAGAAATAAGTCATTCCCAAAAAAAATTCGCTTGAAGATGGAACAGAGCCTACTTTAACTCAAGTTAATTCAAATATTATTTTGATGTTTTCGGCTCTTGTTTTGAAACATGAGACCTCTTATGTAGCGAGTTGGAATCATATTTTTAAATAAATACTTATATTTATGCTCTACTTTCGTATCGAGCACTATTTTTTTAAAATAATAACAAAAATACTAAGGAACTTTGGATTATTTACCAAAACAGTTTATTTCCTATTTTCTACAATATATATATATATATATATATATATATATATATATATATATATATATATATATATATATGTGTGTGTGTGTGTGTGTGTGTGTGAAAACGACATATAACATTTTTCATATATCAGAAAGAGTTTTAGGGGAAAAATATAACACAGTGGAAAAAGATTTTGCGTGACGCGTTTCAGCCATTGCATTAGGACTTCATCAGACTAAATTGATGTTTACGTTGATGCGACTGCACATGCAAACTAAGGAAAAGAGACGCTGAGAAATTAAAATTGAATTTTTTTTTTTAAATATATGTTTTGGGGCTTATAATCTAACCAGTTTAATTTAGATTTTTTTTTGTTTTTGTATGTTTATTTTCCATCACGTTACTTATTAAATATCCAGCATTATGATAATAGAATGTCTGCCAAGAATGGTGAAACGTTGTAAGCACCTGGACGTAGATTTGTTGTGGATAATCTAGCGATTAAAACACTTTCTAAGCGTTTTCGTCTTGTTTTCTCGTTTAATTAGAGTAGTATTTTTAAAATTAAATTACGGTGAGCAGCTAACACATTGAATGTATTATTTTGTCTAACACTTTCGCCCCGGCCCATGAACCGGCAGTGTCTTCCTCTCTGGGTTGAGGTGTCTATTAGGTCCCCTGAGCATCCATAGCTTATTCGACCGGTCCGCTGGTTTAGTCCTGCTTCCTGCTCACGTTGTGATTTGTTTGAACCAGAAAGCAGAAGTGATGTCTGTCCATTCATGTTCGACTGAAGATGTAAACACGGCTGGGGAGTCTGCGCTAAGAAATTTAGAATGCAGCCATAATAATAATAATAATAATAATATCTACAGAAAGCCAGACAAACATCGATTCAATGGTTGAATTGGTAATGTCTTTTATATAGCAGAAAAGAATCGTAAAGAGAAACAGGTTACAAAAAAGAAAAGTAAAAAAAAAAATTCATACATTGGATTCTAGACACAGAGAGAGAGCGAGAGAGTATATGTGATTATCTTTATTAAATCGTCTCAGAACGATATATGACTCTTGCGATGGAGGGACAAAGATTTCTGTGCGGGGCTTAAAGTTATAGTGGCGTTCCTCCTCCCAACGCTTGCCTGGGCCATTTCTCTCTTCTCTCTTCAAGAATTTTCTCCAGTCTGCCTTTCTCAGAATAACTAAGCGTTTATATAGATAAACCCGGCTGGTTATAAGTGACCATCAGGCCCTACTACTTCGCACGCGATTATCACGGGGTTCTGGCTGCTACATATATACATATATATATATATACATATATATACATATATATATATATATATATATACATATATATATATATACATATATATATATACATATATATATATATATATACATATATATATATACATATATATATATATATATACATATATATATATACATATACATACATATATATATATATACATACATATATATATATACATACATATATATATATATATATATATATATACATATATATATATATACATATATATACATATATATATATATATACATATATATATATATATATATATATATACATATATATATATATATATATATACATATATATATATATATATATATATATACATATATATATATATATATATATATATACATATATATATATATATATATATATATACATATATATATATATATATATATATATATACATATATATATATATATATATACATATATATATATATATATATATACATATATATATATATATATATATATATATATACATATATATATATATATATATACATAGATATATATACATATATATATATACAGTGAATAACATTGTGTATCGTCGCCTCTGTTTATAATTGTTCGGCCTATGTTAATTTTAATGTTATTTTTTAAACTAAATTGTCGACTGAATATTTGCCAACCTCTTCGTTTTTTGCTTCTTTTTTCTTTCCATATTTTTTCCTCTTTGAATTTTTCTCGTTTACTTTTTTATTTCTTTGTCTTCCTTTTTTTCTTTTCTTTTCGTCTTTTTGTGTCCCTCCCTCCTTATATTTCATTCTCTCCTTTTTTCCTTTTTCCCTCCTTACTTTTCCTCCTCCATCTTATTTTTATAAATATTTTGTCTTCGTTTTTTCTTCACTTTTTTTTTTCTTTCTATAACGTTTTCCTTTCTTTTTTTTCGATTCCCTTTTTCTCATTTTCGTTTTTTTTTCTCCCCTCTTCTTTCTTTTTCTTTCTCTGTGTTATTTGCTTTCTTTCCTGTTTTTTTTTTCATGCTTTGCCTTCTCTCTATCATCTTTCTCCCTTTCCTCTTTCTTTTTTTTTTCCATAATTTTACTTTAAATTTATTTTCTTTTTCCTCTTCTTCTTTTCTTTTAAATTCTTTTCTTCCTAGTTTTTCTCTTTTTTAACTTTCCTCTTACTTTTCTTTTTTTTTTTTATTCCTGTTTTTTTTCCCGCCAGTTTTTTTTTTCTTTCTTTTATTTCCATTTTTCTTTTTCGTTTTCTCTTTCTTTTTCTATTTTCGTCTTCTTTTTTTTTCATCTTTTCTCATTATTTTGCTATTATTTCCTTCTTTTTCACTCTCTCCTTTATCTTTTCTTTTTCCTGTTATCCTTTTTTCTTCTTCTTTTTCTTTTTTCTGTTTTTCTTTCTTATTTCCATTTTCGCATTCAATTTGCCTTTCTCCCTTTTCTTCTATTTTTCTCTTTCTTTTACTTTTTCTTCTTTATTATTTTCGAGTCTCTCTTTCTTTTACTTTTCGCCATACTTCCTTTTCTTCTTTTCAATTTAATTTCTATATCAGTCTTCATTATCTATCTATCTATCTATTTATCTCAGTTTATTCTTCTCTCTCTCTCTCTATCTATCTATCTATCTCAGTCTGTTCATATCTATCTATCTACCTATCTATCTATTTATCCCAGTTTATTCTTCTCTCTCTCTCTCTCTATCTATCTATCTCAGTCTGTTCATATCTATCTATCTATCTATCTACCTATCTATCTATTTATCTCAGTTTATTCTTCTCTCTCTCTCTCTCTCTCTCTCTCTATCGATCTATCTCAGTCTGTTCATATCTATCTATCTATCTATTATTAAATTCTGTTTGATTTTTATTATCCTACTGTCCCCCTCTCCCCACCCTCTATTTTTACACCTGTTTTTAATTTCTATGTCTGTTTTCATTATCTATCTATCTATCTATCTATCTATCTATCTATCTATCTATCTATCCAGCCCAATCATTCCATATCTATCTATCTATCCAGCCCAATCATTCCATATCTATCTATCTATCTATCCAGCCCAATCATTCCATATCTATCTATCTATCCAGCCCAATCATTCCATATCTATCTATCTATCTATCCAGCCCAATCATTCCATATCTATCTATCTATCTATCTATCTATCCATCTATCTATCCAGCCCAATCATTCCATATCTATCTATCTATCCAGCCCAATCATTCCATATCTATCTATCTATCTATCCAGCCCAATCATTCCATATCTATCTATCTATCTATCCAGCCCAATCATTCCATATCTATCTATCTATCTATCTATCTATCCATCTATCTATCCAGCCCAATCATTCCATATCTATCTATCCAGCCCAATCATTCCATATCTATCTATCTATCTATCTATCTATCTATCTATCCATCTATCTATCCAGCCCAATCATTCCATATCTATCTATCCAGCCCAATCATTCCATATCTATCTATCTATCTATCTATTCCTATTTTGCTATTATTCCCTTCTTGTTGTTTTTCTTTTCTTTTCTTCCTTCAGTACTTTTCGTCCCTTTTCCTCTCCATTTTTTTCCCTTTCAAAAGTTTTCTTTTTCTTGCTCCCCCACCGCCTTTTATTTTCCTTCTTTTGATTTTTTTCACCTTTCACTTCTTTTCTTTCGCTTTCTTTCTCATTCTCATTTTGTTCGTTTTCTTTCTTTTCCTCTTTCTTTCACTGATATCACACTTTTCTTCTTTTTCGGTTTTCTCATTTTCTTTCTTTCTTTCTTTATTTCATTATTTCTTTCTTTCTGTCATTCTTTTTACTTTTTTTTCTCATTTTCTTTTGTCTTTTTCTTTCTTTCTTTCTTTCTTTTTCTTTCTTTCTTTTTCTTTCTTTCTCATTTTCTTTTTCTTTTTCTTTCTTTTTCTTTCTTTCTCATTTTCTTCTTTCCTTTTTCTTTTTTCTTTCTTTTTCTTTTTTCTCATTTTCTTTCTTTCTTTTTACTTTCTTTTTTCTTTCTTATTCTTTCTTTCTTTCTTTCTCATTTTCTTTCTTTCTTTTTCTTTCTTTTTCTTTCTTTCTCATTTTCTTCTTTCCTTTTTCTTTTTTCTTTCTTTTTCTTTTTTCTCATTTTCTTTCTTTCTTTCTTTTTACTTTCTTTTTTCTTTCTTATTCTTTCTTTCTTTCTTTCTCATTTTCTTTTTCTTTTTCTTTCTTTTTCTTTCTTTCTCATTTTCTTCTTTCCTTTTTCTTTTTTCTTTCTTTTTCTTTTTTCTCATTTTCTTTCTTTCTTTTTACTTTCTTTTTTCTTTCTTATTCTTTCTTTCTTTCTTTCTTTCTCATTTTCTTTTTTCTTTTTCTTTCTTTTTCTTTCTTTCTCATTGTCTTCTTTCCTTTTTCTTTTTTCTTTCTTTTTCTTTTTTCTCATTTTCTTTCTTTCTTTCTTTTTACTTTCTTTTTCTTTTTTCTCATTTTCTTTCTTTCTTTCTTTTTACTTTCTTTTTTCTTTCTTATTCTTTCTTTCTTTCTTTCTCATTTTCTTTCTTTCTTTTTCTTTCTTTCTCATTTTTCTTTCTTTCTTTCTTTCTTTTTGAACGATTTACTTTTCTTTCCGTTTCTTCAGATGCCAAAAGAGGAAAGCAAAGTTGACCGATATATAAATTAAGCATTCGTATAAACTTGCTCGTTCCTTCAGTATCAAGTTCGCCTCTGACGTCAATATACGACGTTCGATTCCGTGCAAGGGTCAAGTTTTGGATGCCAAATTCCTTTAGATTATTAACTCGGTCACAAAAGTAGCACAACGTAAACTCACAAAACTCCTGTTCTTGTGCCAAACTACGACAAAATAAATACACATAAATCGTTCTGCTTACCTCCAAAGATAAGTAAATAATTTTCCATCCTTCTGGGCGGTTTGGCGTAGGCCAGTAGTTAACAAGCAGATCTGGTTGGTTCTGATTATCGTGGAGTGAGTTCGAGTCGCACAGTGTGCAGCAGTTTACTGACTAAGCTTAGTCGATATGCGAGTAGTATTACGGTTAACGACCCCAGCCTTGGTGGCCGTGTAAATATACCTGAAGACGGACGCTTGAACGATCATTGAAGATTTTTCCCGCAGTTGGTTGCCATTTCTTTTCGTGGTAGACTAGTTGCCAACTAAAACTAAAGAACGCAGTCTGACCTGCTATTCAACCCATAGATGGGGGGAATAAGAGATGGATTTATATCTTTCCAAAGGGTATGTTTATGGAAATGAATGCAACGAACTTGACTGGAATTCGAACTCGGTTCTATCGTTATCCATTTCATAACAACGCACGCCAGGAGTCCTGTAACCCATTAGGGTTTTAGGAGTACCGTACCTGTTGCAAATCACGATTAGTGAGGGTGCTGAAAAGTTCTGAGCCAGACCACAAATCCCCTCCCCCTCCGCACCAAAATATAGTTATCTGCGCCTAATTATGTGAAGAAGGTCGATTCGAGAACTTACCTGCTAGCCGCCGCAAATAGTAAGGAATGAAATCTATATATAGCTTAGCATCAGTCCCACCTCCGGTATTCCGAAACTGGGATCAGCTCTATCTTGATTTTAGTTGGAACAACATTATAATTATAAGTGTAATTGGATATAAATCTCAGGAAATGTATTAAAAATACACAGAGGTCCGGTTTACACGACAGTCAAAAACAGACCTAGGTCTGGTTTACATTAGAGTAAAAAAATAATAATAATAATAATGGTTGGGATAAGCCCGTACTCCCGAGTCAAAGAAGGAGAGGTTGGCCGGGTTTATATCTGATTCTGTAATTATACAAACAGTTGGTGGTAATTTTTTTTTTTTTTTTTTTGATGGGATATTCTTTGCAGAAGATGACGTCGGCGTATTCTAGGCGTATTCTAGGCATTGCTACGAGGTAATCGAGCAGGACAAGTCATAAATAGATGTAGATGCCAAGTCTGGGACAGCACCCCACTTGTGGAAGATTGGGAGTCGCCATGACTACAATATGGTAATGGCAATATTAGTTGTTTCCTTATAAGGAAACATTCGGCATTCATTGACCGAACAGCCAGTTCTACTCGACTTTCGTTTTTCTTCACTCCCTGAACATCTGGCTAGGATCAAAGTGTAGTATCTGTTCTTCTAATCTCTAACGGTAATGGCAATATTGTTTCCTTATGAGGAAACATTCGGCATTCATTGACCGAATAGCCAGTTCTACTCGAGTTACGCTTTTCTTCACTCCCTGAACATCTGGCTAGGATCAAAGTGTAGTATCTGTTCTTCTAATCTCTAACGGTAATGGCAATATTGTTTCCTTATAAGGAAACATTCGGCATTCATTGACCGAACAGCCAGTTCTACTCGAGTTACGCTTTTCTTCACTCCCTGAACATCTGGTTAGGATCAAAGTGTAGTATCTGTTCTTCTAATCTCTAACGGTAATGGCAATATTGTTTCCTTAAAAGGAAACATTCGGCATTCATTGACCGAACAGCCAGTTCTACTCGAGTTACACTTTTCTTCACTCCCTGAACATCTGGCTAGGATCAAAGTGTAGTATCTGTTCTTCACATCTCTAACGATATTGGCAATATTATTAGGTTGGTGCAAAAATAAGGACGTTTTTTGACGTATTTTTTAACGTCAAAAACGTCATTATTTTTGCACCAACCTAAATGTTGTTTCCTTATAAGGAAACATTCGGCATTCATTGACCGAACAAAATTTCTATTTTTGTTGGAAATGTATCAAATTGAAACATTTTTTTCAGGAAGACAGGTTTCTCAAGTTCAGTACCTGTTATAGCTCTTTTCAGTACTGATAGGGGTTTCCTTCCTGAATCTTTCTTTGAACTTGTGTGGAAAGTCAACATCTTGTTTATGCTATTATTTTCTCTTCGAGTTACATGTGCGATCCATTTTAGTTGTTGCTGCTGTTGGTATTCCTCAAGGGATGTGGTTTCTGTTATTTGGTACAGTTCTTTGTTTGTGATTGTGTAGCACAAGACTCGAACAAGAATGGTCTTCTCTAAGACTGGCAGATTCCATTCGCTCGAAGCCATTTTTGACCATTGATCTAAGATAGCGGTTGTATACAGTTATTTCTGAAGGGGTTTAAGTCATACATATATGAAAGTCTCGATCTAGCGTGGTTATTTATTCGTTTTCTACGGCTTTGTAGCCAGAAAGTATTTTTACATTGTAAGAATTTTTTTGAGAAAATAAATTGTTTAGTGATACAAGCCTTACTAATTAACCCATAGCTGGAGGGGAGAAGAGGTCGATTCATACCTTTCCCAAGTGTATTTGTACGTAAGAGAATACAACGAACCCAAATAGAATTGAATTGAGCCGTTAATTATTACACCATCCGCACATCCAAGATAGTATTCCCAATCTGTCACCCATCTAGGCACTGACCAACGTTGCTTAACTTCAGTGATCGCGTGGGAACCGGTGTTTCGACGTGATGTTGCCTAAGTCTATGGTTATTTTAGACTATGTTTTTTGTTTTGTAGCAACTTGCGGCATTGGGCGAAACTAACATTCGCGTAGCGTAGCTCAGTGTTTCTCAAACTATCTAATATTGCGGACCGGCATTGTTTTTTTCAATGTGTCACGTGCCTGTAATATTAAGTAGTAATATTAATTTATACCGGAAATGATATATACACTGCGTGCCAAATTATTATCGAGAAACTTTTTTCTAATATTTCAAAAACTGTCCAATCAATTCACATAAGATTTTCACACAAGGTTGGCAACTCTGACCTGCGCAATCGCTGAAATTTTCGTACTGATCTGCGCAATGTAAACAAACTGGCGCCATATTTGTTATCAGCACGGTAATTTGAGCGTGCCAAATTATTAGAAAAGTGTAAGAATTTAGTGAAAAGATGGGTCGTAAAAGCAGTTTAAATGATGCTGAAAAGAAAACTATGACCTCAGAACTCTCAAAAGGTAAATCTACCCTAGAAATTTCTAAAATGATAGGGAGGTGTCATCAAACAGTGAAAAAGTTCACCGCCCAGCCTACACAAGTACGTAAAAGGGCAGATAAAGGCAAGCCGAGGGTTATTTCACGTCGTCCCATGTCACGACTTAAACGAGAGGCCACGAATAACCCTGGACTTACCAGTCAAGAGCTTTTCAGTCGCATTGGGGATCCTACTGTGTCTAAAAGTACGCGGTGTCGGTATCTGAGGGAAATAGCAACAACAGTCAATCCTGTATCGAAGCCTCCGTTGACGAGAAATCACATTCAAATTCGATTGAAATGGACCGAGGACAATATGAAGATTGACTTCTCTAAAGTTTTGTTCACAGACAACATTTGATGGGCTAGTAGATGGTGCAAAGCTTGGGTAATGAACGGACAGAATCGCCATCAGCGTTTGAGACGCCAACAAGGCGGTGGAGGCATAATGATCTGGGGTGGTATTATTGGAAAAATTATATTATTTTCATATAGGATGCAGGTTCGAATCCTATGAAAATTTCTCGGACATTCAGGCCGGTAAATGTTATTTAATACTGTTTATTATAAATACTGTTATAATGTTATTTAATACTGTTTATTATTTACTTAAATACTTGTATCTATAAAAAGAACGTTAAACATAAAAAATGTCTTTAATATATATTATATATATATATATATATATATATATATATATATATATATATATATATATATATGGTGGTGGACTCTCCCGTCGTATTCGACGCATGAGGATCAAGCAACTCAGTTTCTAGGAACCGACAGCCCAGACATCAGCACATATGATTTGATTATAGTGGTGAAGGCTTTGTGCAGAACCAACCACACTTTTTGAAGGGCGTAATACAGAGACCTGGTGCAGTACATGCCACAAGGTCCCCAAACGACCCTCCGCAGATTTTGAATTCAGAGTTGTCATCTCCTAGACCAATTGCCATCCAAGGCTATAGAACCCAGTCTATCCTTCTATTTCCCCATAGCTGGAGGGAGAAGAAGTGGATTAATATATTTTCCAAGAGTATTAGCACGTAAGTGATTGTAATGTATCCGACTGGAATATATATATATATATATATATATATATATATGAAGAAAAATATACGGAAAAAAACAAACAAAAATCCTTATATACAATTATGCTGTTTTAATGTTAATATGTCAACGTCGGACGTTTCGGTCTAATATACCATCTTCAGGACATATTCATAAAATATAATTAACATTATCAATTCAACATGACAAAGACGATGGACATAAGAACAAGACTTATCCAAACAGATAACTGAAAGTTTTATATGATCAGCGTTCCGTTTAAACATGGTCACGTTGTCGTCACGTGGGCGACGCTGTGAATATATATATATATATATATATATATATAAACATATGATATTAGCAGCATATATTTTATATATAAAGAAATAATCATACATAAAATCAATCAGCAGTAGTTTTTTTCAGGAATTTCGTATTACTACTAAGACCTATCACTATATTAATTGAAGTATATACTTAGTTCATGTCATGTTAACTGAAAAACACTTGTAAAAAAAGAATTCGTAGATTTACCATATTACAAAATTCATATAAAAATTCTCACTTGAAATTTTGAACTTTAGTGTTGCGACTCGCACGGTCTGAGATTGTACAACCATCAATAAATAGCACATTCTTAAAAAACATTTTTCGGTCTACAAACAATTATTTCGTCTTCAAGTTTTAACTTTAAAGGAAAAAATTACAGCCTGATGATGGAGACATGGTCTTCGAAAGTACTTGCTTAACTTAAAAAAATATACACTAGAAACATCTGACAACAGTTTTATAAATGAGGATCACATCATTCAATGGATTAACAGTATTTTAATGCATACATTATGTTCTACGAGCGAAGTGATTTCGCCATTAATCGCATTAATATTGCTGATTGATTCTATGTATGATTATTTCTTATATATATATAGTCTTAAATTCCGCTAATTTTCTACCTCTATCTTCAAAAAATAGCAAAGAGGCATAGAATGTCGTGGTAACAATTGGTAGAGTTGCAAAAAAAATGTTCTTTGCAATGAAGTAGAACAGATAAGTGGTTAACAATAGTAGCCGCTTCGTCTATTAAGAGGACCCCTTTTAAGTCCAAAGCACAATCACATTTTACCCAGGTGGGAAAAAACAAGAAAATTCAGTCAAATCTCCCGGGCAACCCACAGCAGTGCTTCTACCCGTATAAGAGAGTTCACAGCTGGTATCTTTTATTTTCCACAGTGTCTGTGTGAATATATATATATATATATATATATATATATATATATATAAACCGATGTTACCATGGAAATTTTTGATTTCAATTCTGACCATACTATTAAAACCCGTAAATTTCAGAAATAAGTCATTCCCAAAAAAATTTCGCTTGAAGATGGAACAGAGCCTACTTTAACTCAAGTTAATTCAAATACTATTTTGAAGTTTTCGGCTCTTGTTTTGAAACATGAGACCTCTTATGTAGTGAGTTGGAATCATATTTTTAAATAAATAATTATATATATATATATATATATATATATATATATACAGTTGTATATTTAGGCAGCATTCCTTCCTTTATGCATGTTTCATTAAAAACGACAGACAAGGTACTACGGTTAAGCTTTTTATTTAATTTTTCTTGTGTTCGAACAACAGCTTCATCAGAACCCATTTAAACACATACACAAATTTACCAGACTCCATTAGGAACATACTAGTAGAAAACACAAATATATGAAGTACATCCACCTGTAAAAAAAAGATTAAAAATAATGGAAGCTTTAATAATAAAAAAGAAAAAGCCAACTCTTAACAATATTAACTACGAACAAGGCCACAATGTTCTAACCATATTCGGAAATTAAAAACATCCCTATCACACACTAAGACATAAACAGAACCCACACACTCAATTAAACTGAAAAATCCAATCATCCTTGATAATGGCTAACGGTATAGCCGAAAGCACTCAGAAATATAAAACATTTGGACAGTTCTTACACACCCTTTGTCCAGAAAAGAAAGCTCTTGTTCGAACACAATAAAAATTAAATAAAAAGCTTAACCGTAGTAGTACCTTGTCTGTCGTTTTTAATGAAACATGCATATTATATATATATATATATATATATATATATATATATATATATATATATATATATATTTCAATAAAGGTGCAATTGATTTACAAATTCATGAATTATTCATACATAAAATAAATTCAAGAAACAGACGAAAGCTTGTAAAATAAAAAGATCTAATGCAACTGAAATTTATAAAACAGGATCTTTTCATTCATAAACAGGTTCGGGGTTTTTGTATATTATTTGAATTGTTCGCGAAGACGGATTTCTCGCCATTTAAATCATTAACCTTTGTATTTGTTTTATGTATGAATAATTCATGAATATATATATATATATACATACACACACACACACACACACACACATATATATATATATATATATATATATATATATATATATATATATATATATATATATATATATATATATATATATATAAATAAAGTGATAGAAATTTCGGGGGATTAAAATAATAATTTATAGTAATTCATCGAGTCTAGAAGCATCCTCAACAGAATGCGGTGGCAGTTTTGTCCTATTTGGGACTCATCAGCAGTGCGAATCCACTACCAAGAATCGAACTCGGGACGTTAAGATTTATTTTAAGTAAAAATCCCATCAAATATTGTCTTTCTAATAAAACTTTATATTTCGAAATACAAATTTGCAGTTATCCCTCTGCCGGGTGGACGAAAATGATTCGGCTTTCGTAAGTATTAGGTTGGTGCAAAAATAATGTCGTTTTCTCACATAGTAACATATGTGAGAAAACGAAATTATTTTTGCACCAACCTAAAATATTTATTAAATGACCCCCGAGTCCGACGCAGTAACTAACACCCGAAAACGTCATCCCACACAACTTATCTCTTTTCTTTTCTTTTTAATTTATTAATTATTTTTGTTATTTTTTCTTGCTTATTTTATTTAATCCTCCACTCTTTGCACATTTTTGACTCTGGGTCGATATAATAAACAGTAAACACCCATGAAGAAAGTCTTGTTTTCGTTAGTCACTAACCAAAAAAAAACTAACTTCCATAATTTTAAAATCTGGAACCCTAAAAAGAAGAGGTAAAAAAAGATTAAATTAATTGCATTTTCTTTTTCCTCGACGAAAAAGTCATAAAAGGTGGAGGATTAACGAAATAAACTTATTAATTTGAATTTCTGTTTTTTTTTTTTTTGTTTTTTTTTTGTATTTTTTATAGAACTTGCGAAAAAATTAAACAGATGGACCTAAAATGCTATGCCTTATTCATTGACTTTCTTTTTTTTTTTTTTAATTTCCAAGATTAAATTGCTGTTAAAATTTGACCCAAAACTAAAACCATGAATTGAGTTTCGAATCAAAAAAAAAAAAAAAAAAAAAAATTTAGTTTATGTTCGAGTTTGTTTAAAAAAAAAAAATTTAACATCTTTTTTAATCAAGATCTTTTTTAATCAAGATCTTGCTTGAAAACAATAAAAACAAAGGTCATCTTGGTTTATATTTCATTAGACGAAAGAAAAAACTTAAAATTGATTATAATCATTTCCTTCTCAATTTCCTAAAGGAAATCACAGCCTCAAAGGGGCCCTGGAGATTCCACTTCTGGATCAGCACCTCTTCATTGAACAAATCACGAGGACGGTCTAATTTTTGTATCTGCTTACACATTGTGAGTGGGGGGGTCCTCAGCTCCCACCTTCTTCAACATAGCATTTATTTATCTATTGCAGTTAGCAATCAGGGTGTTTAGTTTTAGAATTTCTACTGGTTTTCTACATTGTAGTTTGTTTGGAAGTTGCGAAAAAATTAAACAGAAAATGGACCAAAAAAACTGTTGTACGTTATTCATTCATTTTTTTTTTTTTTTTTTGTTATTTCAAACTTTTCAGAACATTAATCATTCGAGGTTACCCTAGAAAAAAAAAATCTCTCAATTTGACTAAGATATGAGTAAATAAAGAAAAGACTATTCCGAGAAAAGGTCGAAACATTTAATTTCCAAGATTAAATTGCTGTTAAAATTTGACTCAAAACTAAAACCATGAATTGAGTTTCGCATCAAAAAAGAAAATGCATTAAAAAAAAAAAAAAAAAAAAAGATATAGTTTATGTTCGAGTTTGTTTAAAAAAATGTTAACATCTTTTTTAATCAAGATCTTTTTTAATCAAGATCTTGCTTAAAACAATAAAAACAAAGTTAGTTCATTTTAAATGTGGGGCCAAAGTCGGGACCACAGAAGGAAAACTCAGAACACGGATTAGAGGTAAGAAAGATATATTAAACAAAAAGGTTACAAAGATAGTGTAAGTGTAAGCGGAGCTTACTATGTTCTAGTGTCCAATATTGATAGTCGTACGCGGCTGATACTATTGTATTAGAATACTCTCTCTCTCTCTCTCTCTCTCTCTCCTCCTCCTCTTCCTCCTCTTCTTCTCTCCAGTGTTATGTCGCATACTTTATATAGTCCTGGAAGAGTCCATGTTGTAGGTATGTTACGGTCTCACAATACCCGCCTTCCAAGAGTTTTTTTTTTTCTTTTTTTGGATTGAATGAATTCATCCTCCCGAGACACCCTTTTTATGTCGGCCAAAGTAACTGGGAGCTCTCTTATGGTACTCGCGATCATGTTTTCGATTTCACAATTTGTCCTTAGAGTAGAAATGATGGAGTCTTCAGAGACTTCTGTATTTTTTGGAATGAGTCACGATAAACTGTCTGCATGGCCAATATTTTTGGATGTTAGGAAATCTATCTTGAAATTATAGTTTAAGAGAATTGTTCCCCAACGAAGTAGTCTATTTGCAGTATAGACTGGTAGACCTTTTTTAGAACCAAAAATTGTAATGAGAGGTTTATGGTCTGTCTGCAGTATGAACCGTCTACCATGTAGATATCTGTGAAACTTTGTCACAGCGAATATTAACCCTAGAGCCTCTTTCTCTATTTGGGAATATTGTTTCTCAGCTGGAAGAAGAGATCTTGATGCGTGAGCCACAGCTTTTCGCGAACCATCTGGCAGTTGATGCAGAATACAAGCACCAATGCCGTACGAGCTTGCATCACTTGTGACTATGATGTCGAGACTAGGGTCGTAATCGGTGAGGGAGAGGTCTCAAGTAAGAGTTTTCTTAATCTTCTCGAATGCGTCTTGGCATTCTGGGGTCCATGACCATGGTTTGTCCTTTTTTAAAAGTTGGTTTAGAGGCCCTCTCAAATTTTGCATGTTCTTAATGAACCCTTGGTAAAAGTTAGCTAGGCCGAGGAAGCTTTGTAACAGTGGAATGTTATCTGGGGCCGGCATGTTTCTGATCGCGTTGGCTCTTTCTGGATCCGGCCGACGACCATCTTTATTTATAATGTGACCTAAGTATTTAATCTCTGGTAAGAAAAAGTCACACTTTTCCTCCTTAACCTTAAATCCGTATTCTTGTATCTTTTCGAATACGTTTATTATATGGTTCCGGTGCTCTGCTGTAGTTTTACTAGTAACCAGTATATCATCCAAATAGGCTGTTGCGTAGTCAAGATCGCCCAGCATGGCGTCCATGACCTGCTGGAAAATTGCAGGCGCAACCTTTACTCCAAAAGCCAGCCTGTTGTATTTGTACAACCCTCTATGGGTGTTTATGCAGAGCAATTTGGAACTTTCTTCTTCCACCGCTATCTGAAGGTTTGCGTGCAAGAGGTCAATTTTAGAAAAAAATTTTCCACCATTGAGTTTATTGAAAATTTCTTCAGGGCTTGGGAGAGGATAGTGGTGATCTTGCAAGGCATCGTTTAACCCTGTGGAAAAATCTGCGCATACTCGTATTTGATTGGACTTCTTTTTTACGTAGACCGTAGGTGCTGCCCACTCGCTGAAATCTGTTTTTGACAGAATACCTGCTTGTTCGATTCTATCTAACTCTTTATTGATTTGCTGTAGAGAAGCGAAAGGGACATTCCGTTTCTTTTTGAATACCGGTTGTGCACCGTCCTTCACCTTGAACTTAGCTTTCATTTTAGTACATTTCCCAAGGCCGCCAGAAAAAACCTGGGGAAATTGTTGTTTGAGTTCCTTTTTTAGATTTACCAAATTGGACGTTGTACTTTGTATCTTGCGACAAAATGTACCCATTGGGCAATCCCAAAGATTGAAGTGTTCTATCCAATCAGTTCCAAATAAGTTGTCTGAAGTTTTTAATACGTAGGCTTTGAGCTTTTTGGTAACTTCATTTAGTGTTACTGTAAGTATTACCTCGCCTAAAATATGAATGTTTTCGCCAGTTACGGATTTTGCTGTTTTATCCGTTTTTAATAAGGTCGGCTTGTTTAATTTTCGCCAAGTACGCCAGCTAATGGTTGAAAGATCGGAACCAGAGTCAAGATGGAATTTAATGGAACTATTGAAAATATCCACATTTACATATTTCCTTAAATTCCTATCGACAATATTGTCAGATTGAGCTTGCCTAATTTTATTTTTGAGTTTTCTCGTTCTGTTGGCGTACCAGCACGAAGTTAAAGTATGTCCACTTTTATTGCAATTTTTGCAATATTTTTTGTTCTTAACTGGACAGAATTTCATCCAATGCCATTTACCACAATGGTAACATGGTCCTGGCGGTTTCTTTAACCTATTTGGATTTTGGTTACTGCGGAATTTAGGACATGAGATTTACCTTTTGTCTTTTTGAGGGGAATAGGAGGTAGACTTGCTTCTAATTTTATTAATCTGAGCCACACCTGATTCCTCGATAGTGTTTGAGTCACACTTTACAGATATTACTCTTTGACAGTCAGTTCGGCTAGTTTAAAATCACTACAGAGCTTGTTTACCAATGCTGCAAACGTTAGAAAATCTTGCTGGTTGTCTTTGACTGTGTTCAGACATTTCCAACGTTTGTGGAACAAGGTTGTGTTAGGCCCGAATAGTTCCGATAGGAGCTTAATGGTCTCTGAAAAATACAAGTCAGTGGTTTTCTTGGGTAGTATGAAGTCTACGAACCTACTATGTTCTGTACTTACCAGTTTTCTCAATAGTAGACGTACCTTTTTTTTCTGGGCCATTGTTCAGTCTACGTTGAAAATATCTTTGTAGCGCCTATAAAAAGCCTCGAACGTTTTGTCGTTCTCTGGTACGTATTCAAAGGTTTCCATTGAATTGTAGATTGTACTCTTGGAGAATATTGTATCTTTTTCAGAGTTTGAGCCTTTTAATGCATTTACGAGTAATTCTTTAAGTTGTTTCTGTTGTAGTTCAGCATTCTGAAGCGTAATTTGTTGGAATTCCATTAGTTGTTTATGGAATTATAAAAATAGTTGTTGTCTTTCTTCTGATTTTTGTTGCTGATCCAAATGTACTTTTAGCATTTGGACGATTACTTTTTGAAAATCTTCCATATTTAGACAAACAAAAATGACAGGGGAGGTACACAAAAATCTTGATAGGTTTTTTTTTGTTTTACAAAAAAAAAAAAAATGGACAGACAATTAGTTAAACTAATTATGTGTTTAGCTTTTTTGCAATTCCGTGGTTCCGTTAATTTTAACGTAATTGTATAAATTTTGACACTTATTATGTATTTTTTTTATAGAGGTACAAAAAAGAGAAAACTCGCCTCAGTAAATTTGAGGGGAGAATAATTTTATGCTCAAGTTACATAAAAAAAAAAAAAAATTAGATAGTTTTTTTCGAAAACTTGAGACGTAGATAGTACTTCGGCTCTTGTGTTGTCAGTTTGTTTTATGGACAACTGTTTTTTTTTTCTGTTTGTGGGTGTGCAAGAAATCGTTCTCGTAATGTTATTTGGACAGACTTTAATATTCCGTAGATGTCGAATCGCTAGTTCGTCACTGCTGTTTGGTATCGGAATATTTTTTTATATGTTGACGCTGGGTGTTGCGTTTAAATCGCTAATGTAGTAATACCAGCTTAATTTCTCGTTCAACACTGCTGTGGGAAAGCGTGGAGTTTGTGTATTTTTCGAGTACTCTGTCGCTATTGATATGGTGAGAACGAAATTCTCGAATCTTTCTGTCGCCACTGATGTGGGACTGGCAAGGTATGGCGGTTTTCGACGTGAATGCGTTTCTCGAATTCTTCGTCGACACTGATGTGGGACTGGTAAGGTATTGAGGTTTCGGCGTGAGTGCGTTTCTCGAATTCTCTGTCGCCACTGATGTGGGGCCAAAGTCGGGACCACAGAAGGAAAACTCGGAACACGGATTAGAGGTAAGAAAGATATATTAAACAAAAAGGTTACAAAAATAGTGTAAATGTAAGCGGAACTTACTATGTGCTAGTGTCCAATATTGGTAGTCGTACGCGGCTGATACTACGGTATTACAATTTTCTTTTTCTCTCTCTCTCTCTCTCTCTCTCTCTCTCTCTCTCTCTCTCTCTCTCTCTCTCTCTCTCTCTCTCTCTCTCTCTCTCTCTCTCTCTGTGAGTGTTATATCGCATACTTTATATAGTCCTGGAAGAGTCCATGTTGTAGGTATGTTACGGTCTCACAATACTTAGTTTATATTTCATAGTTTATTTTATTTTTATTTTTTTGTGTTAACAGTTGTATTTCTTTGGTAAGATTATGAGAGGATGCATAAATATTTTATAAAAAACTAGCAGCATGGCCCGGCGTTGCCCGTGCTTGATTCAAAAACCGTACGACTCATACAGCAATCGCTATCACTTGACTTAGAATATTTTTCCTTTTCCTTGCCTTTAAAAGAGTGCCCTTCGCCGGGCTGATGTTGTTCATGCCTTACTTCTTGCCTATCTGACACTGCGAATTTTTTCTAAGCTCTATACTAAACATTAAATCTGTTACGAAAAAAGAACTAAACAAAATGAACACAAAACGATCAGCTTTAAAAAAAAGGACTTGTAACTGGAAAAACCGAATGAAAAAACAATGTTAACAACAAATCCCTTTTCACACCCAAACCCAGTTCTGCGGAATCAGAATCAACGTTGAGTTTAAGCAAGTGAATGAGCCAATTGGAGTAAAGTGCCATGCAGATTTAAATTTTCCCCACTTGTGACGAATGCAGCTATCAATTTTTTTTGCATGCTAGCATGCTAGTTAACATTCGTGACAGTCAGCTGTTGGCTCTCACGCTGGCCTATAGAATCTTCCTACCTATTCGTAGCTGCCAGCCGGCTCTCACTGTGGCCAGTAGAAAACTACATGAAAACTACCGTAGAAGCATGAAAAAATCGATTATTTCCATTATCGATGGGAGTTGGGAAATGCAAGGTCGGTCTTGGCCTTCCCGCTAACTTGGAGCATGTTCATGTAAATTTTGGTGCAAATCCGTCGAAAATTGCATTCGTTACACACACACACACACACACACATCCTGCCTTTTATAGATAGAGATACAAGTTTACATTCAATTCAATTCAAACCCTTAAAAATGTTTGAAAATAGTTGACTCAAAAATACTAGAAACTATTTTTACTTTCGAGTATTTTTTACTAAAAAAAAAAACTACATGATATGAGAAATGATCATTAACACACAATTAATAACTCGTGTTTGGCAGTTGTTTTTTTTTATTATGGCGCCGACTGCGAATTATCTCGTGCTGACGACGAGTTATCTCGTCTTTGGTATTTTCTGATACATTTTCATCTGCGACCGCCAGTAACGAGTTTCTTATACGCAGTGATAGTATGAAAACAATGTTAACAATCAGTTGAAACTATAAAAAAAAAATTATTACCTAAAGTTGGCTATTAAAATTGGTGTTTGAAGTCAAATTTTGTAATTGACCTCTGGCAGTCAATAACAAAAGTTTTAGAGAAATGATGGAAGAAGAAAGAAACCTAATGACCTCTTGTGCAAACATGAAAATGGACCAAAACTGCTAGGTCTTATTCATTGATTTTTGTTCTTATTTCAAGCTTTTGATGCCATTAACCATTCGAGGTTAATTCCTTCATCATTTTTAAAAACGAAATCTCAATACCTAAAAAAATTGTCATAATTATGTTAAGGTTTGTTTCAAAGCTGTTTTTTTTTTTTTGGTTTTTTGTTTTTTTTTTTTTTGTTTTGGTTTTTTTTTTTACTATTCTCTATAGTATTTTTCTATTTTTTTTTAGTATTATCATTGAGATTTTTATGTTGTAAATTGAATTTATAAAAATTTATTACCTAAATCTTCTATGAACGTAAAATTTTTCTGACTTCAAAAAAGGCTGTAAAACAAAAATATAAAAAGAAGTGTTTTTTTTTTATTATAAAATCAATTAATAAACATTACTTTATTATAAAAAAATGCTTTCGGAAAAAAAAAATTCTGAATTCACTAAAATCTGGCGTTGGGGGGAGGCTTTTCTTTTATTGATTTAACGAAAAATTTTAAGTTAACATTGTGAAAGAAAAACACTCAGTCAAATTATTTCAATTTCATACTTGAATTAGATTTTTAAAATAATTAGAATTATTACTTTTTATAATTCTTAAACTTTTTTCGTAATTCTTTAGCCCATCGAAATTTAATTTAAATTCCAAAATTTAAACAAAATATTCATTTTTTAAGGGATAACACAAAAATACTACACACACTTGTGCTGTATTCGTATTTTATTTTATTTTATTTATTTTTTATTTTTATTTTTTTTGTGTTATCAGTTGTATTTTTTTGGTAAGATTATGAGTGGATGCATAAATTATAAATATCTTTTAAAAAAATACAAGTTTTCATTCAATTCAATTCAAAACCCTTAAAAAAAGGTTTTAAAATAGTTGACTCAAAAATACTAGAAACTATTTTTAGTTTCAAGTATTTTTTACTAAAAGAAAAAAAACTACATGATATAAGAAATGACCATTAACACATAAATTAATTAATAACTCGTGTTTGGCGGTTATTTTTTTTATGACGCCGACTACGAGTTATCTCGTGCTGACGACGTGTTATCTCGTCTTTGGTATTTTCTGATACGTTTTCATCTGCGACCGCCAATAACGAGTTTTCTACACGCAATGATACTTTAACCTTTAGCATGAAAACAGTATTAACAATCAGTTGAAGCTACAAATCAACTCATAATTTTTTTTGTTGCTATTAAAATTGGTGTTTGAAGTCAGATCTTGTAATTGACCTCTGGCGGTCAATGCGTTAAAAACGAACCAACGAGTGTGCATAGGTTTGAAAATTAGCGGTACAAATGTCGTTTTAAACTGAGAGGTAGATTATGAGAAAGGAGGACCGAAGGTGATACAAGCAGGCTTTGAGTTTGTTGTCCCTCCCCAACTTCCAGGTGCTCTCGATATGCTTGGATCCCACAGACAACACACCAATAAATCCTTAAAAGCATCAATTCTTAAAAGCTATTTTTGTAGTGATTTTATAACATATTTATGTTATAATTTTTAAATAAATAATTATATATATATATATATATATATATATATATATATATACATAATTTAACTTAATTACCTACTATTAGGTTGGTGCAAAAATAATGACGTGATAATGTCGTTTTTTGACGTATTTTTTAACGTCAAAAAACGACATTATTACGTCATTATTTTTGCACCAACCTAATATATTTCCATAATATTCACTCCCCTCTAACTCTTCAAATGTCGAATGTATAACTTAATTATAATTTGTATCCCCCTCTATAACTGCTTTACTTATATTAATTATAATTTATAAACTTTCCCCTACTCTAAGATCTCTCCAACTCTCTTTCCATTAATCCATTACATTGTTTTATCTATACATTTTAAAGTTATTTTTCAACCCCCTTTTATTCCTCTTTTAATTTTAAATTAATATTTTATTCATCATGCAACCCCACATTAATGTCATTCGGGGTTCATTTTCTAAAACTTCTTCCCTTTAAGACAAATACTTTTTACCCTCTCCTGACCCCCAACTCGTGCCCTTTGTCTGACTGAAACATTGAAATGGATCAATTCTGTATTAGTTTTTCTTCCTTTAATTTTTTTAGCTTCCACAGTTAAATTTTGATTTCTGACACGAACTCAGTAAACAACGGGGTTGTTAAGACAGAACGCTATCTTTGTGGGCACCTCGAGACTGTGTAATGGTTAGCACGCGTGTCTTGCTAGAACAATTACGACTGAGTAGTCAGTTCGATTCTAACTGGGTGCCCCATACTTTCGGCCTTGTGCTACATCTAATCTACGCTTGCAAAATCACTATATATAATTGGGCACCCCGAGGCGGTGTAAATGGTTAGCAAGCTTGTTCTTGCAAGAACAATTACGACTGAGTAGTGAGTTCGATCCTCACTGGGTGCTCCATACTTTCGGCCTTGTGCCACATCTAAGCTACGGTTAGAAAATCATTTGCCACAATTCTGTATGTTACAGAATAAATATTCAGAACGATATCTTCGTTTGCCGAAATAGGCTATTCCTCATATAAGTTGATTTAGGATTTTATTGTGTATTAATCATATATATATATATATATATATATATATATATATATATATATATATATATATATACAAATATTTAAGTAAATGCTCTGTTTTATAATAAACAGTATCAAACAACATTTACCGGCCTGAATGTCCGAGAAATTTTCACAGAAAATATTCGTCCTCCAACAGGATTCGAACTTGTATCCTATACGGAACAATCATTTAGCTTGACGTGCCTTTAACCGATATATTTAACAATATATATAAACTATCAACAGCCCCGAACGAAAGACGAGAAAAAATAAAGAAACACATACCCTCAAACGAATTTCTGTTAAGAAAAATAACTGAAATTTATATGATAACAACCAAGATGCATCTCCCACACATAGCAATCCTGCAGCATTAAAAGAACACTTAGTGGGTCCGTTCCCAGATTTCATATTGTTAACAATCACAAAAAGTTATGGACACATCACTGGATAATGCTTAATGTTCGACCAAATAACAATATCTTCACTACACATGCTAGAGTTTAAGTTACTCGAAATCGAAAAAGTCCTTCAACTGTGAGTACTGTTTCGATATTAAAACCACTTTTATTTCAATACAATCTTTATAGGGTTATAGCCCACAGTAGACAAAAGTGCTACCCCTATAAAATTGCCGCTCACTCTAGCTACGCCATTGTCCGGGGGGTGGGGAACTTGAGGTAGAAGGTTGCGTTAGGTGGCAATCTGTTCGGATAGAGGGGTGCTGGAAGATGGGAGTTAACCCTAGACTAGAAGTTAAGATTATAGTGAGAGGGAAAGCATGTGGAGTGATGTACCTACTAGAGCAACACAGAGAGACTATTTCGTCTGTCAATTGTTGATAGTAGATAGACCAATCTATAAGATGCCATAGTTTAAGTGACTAGAAATCGGAAAGATCCTTCAACTGTGCGTACTGTATATTGTATCTTGAATACATTGTATCTTGACATTCAACAGCGTCTACCGTAAACTTTAAACTTAACTCAAAAACGAAGGACATACAGTCTTTTGTTCTTGTTTTGGTGTGAGGAACCCGCCCCCTACCTCAATATCCGTAAAAGTACTTTTGATACACCCATATGCCATAATTTAAGTTACTCGAAATCGAAAAGACCCTCCAATTGCGAGTACTATTCCGATATTAAAACCTTTTTATTTATTTCAATACAGCCTATATAGACGTATAAGCCCACAGCAGACACAAAAGTGCTGCTCTCATAAAAGTACCGCACCCTCTAGCTACACCACTGCCCTTCACTCGAGGTAGAGGGTTACGTTAAGTGTCAGTTTGTGCTGATAGGTGTCGAGAGATAATGGTTAACCCTAGACTGGAACAAGTTAAGATTGTAGTGATCGGAGAAACATCATCTTGGGAATCTGTTCCACAGGGCAGTGGTTCATGGGAAGAAGCTGTTCGAGAGGAACTTAATTCTCACCGATGGAATACGAGGAAGGGAGATGATGGTTTGCTGTTATGTAAGTGGCGTGGTACGTCCTAGCTTTGATGGTTAGAAGTGGCAAAACCGAGGAATGTTAACAACCAAAATCCTAAACAGGATCGATGTAATTACTAAAAATAAAGAAATAGTCTTCTGCTGGGTACCCAGTCATATCGGTATAAAGGGGAATCACAGAGCTGATCAGGCAGCAAAAAAAGCACTAGAACTGGAACCCTCAAAAGGTAAAATTCCATTCACAGACCTAATAGCAAGAATTAACAAATGAACAAATGGCAAGAATCATGGAATTCTTACACTAATAACAAATTACATGCGATAAAGGAACAAATTAGAGAAATAAATGACTCCAGTGAAATGACTAGAAAAGAACAAGTAACATTATCAAGACTCCATATGGGCCACTCGAGCATCACCCATTCTTACCTCTTTAAGAAGGAGTCAGTTCCAATCTGTATACCATGCCAGGAGGCTTATACAATATGTCACATTTTGACAAATTGTTTAGACTAGAAGCAAACTCACCAAAAGTACTACAAAGAAACAAACCTGAAAGAAGTATTCCTCCAAGTAAAACCTTCAAAAAATACTTGAATATATAAGAGAAACCGGTCTCTATAGCAAAATCTAGAAGAGATTGGGATAAACACAAATATATCAATCTATATACCTCCATGAAACTGCTTACTTCAAGATGTCAACTCAAACCAAGAAACACATTTAACTTAAGATTCTTTTAAAGTCACACAAAATCATTTTCGGCATAAAGTGACCACTAAGTTTGAAATACCGTTAAACAAAACAATCAAACCAAACCAAGGAATGTAGTTAATCCGAGCACTTACAATGGAAATAGCAGTTGTGCAGTGAGAGACTTGCCACTTCCGGTCTGTAAGAAAGAGGTCAGAGGGTAGAAAATAATTCGGTACAATAAAATTTGTCTGTTATACGAATACTACCTCATGAAAATTATGATTTAGTAGAATGGGGGGACCCTGTATTCTCGATTCGGGTGTGGGGAGCAGATCATAGACTCACTCTTAAAGTTATAAAACTAGTTTGTGTACTACAGTGTAACCCGGATATAAGAGATCCGAATATAAGAGAAACCCGGATATAAAAGAGATTTTCCCTCGTCCCAAATTAGAGCCTGTGTTAATGTATATAAATTAGACCATACCGGGATATAAGAGAAACCCGGATATAAGAGACTTCTTCTCCGGTCCCGACAACTCTCTTATATCCGGGTTACACTGTATTATAATATTACTTTCACATACTAAAATATAGTACAGTGTAACCCGGATATAAGAGAGTTGTCGGGGCCCGGAGACGAAGTCTCTTATATCCGGGTTTCTCTTATATCCGGGTTTGGTCTATTTTGTTTAGGTAAGTATCGCTCTAATTTGGGACCAGAGAAAATCTCTCTTATATCCGGGTTTCTCTTATATCCGGGTTACACTGTATGCTTTAAATACACACTAAACACACTTAAACTTTATGAGTAACAATCAAAAAGCAAAAACGACATATCCGGATAAAAATGAAAAATTTAGACCATCTTTATTTCTGAAATGAAAATTACAACTTTCTCCAAAATAACTTTTCTTGCTTTTTGGTGGCAAATTCTTCTATGACATCGTTAAAAACTATTTCATCTGTCAATTGCGCTCTATAGACATTAGATAGGCCACTTTATATGCCATAGTTTAAGTTACTCGAAACCGGAAAATTCCTTCAACTGTGAGTACTGTATATTGTATCTTGAATTGTGCATTCAACAGTGTCTACCGTAAACTTAAAACTTAACTCAAAAACGAATGGTTTACAGGCTTTTGTTCTTGTTTTGGTGTGAAGAACAAGCCCCCTCCCCCAATGTTTGTAAAAGTACTTTTGATGCACCCTGTATATGCCATAGTTTAAGTTACTCGAAATCGAAAACACCCTTCAATTGTGAGTATTGTTCCGACATTAAAACCTCTTTTATTTCAATACAGCCTATACAGGTTTACACAGCAGATCTTAAAACGCAACCCCCATAAAAGTGTGGCCTAGGGCGTACCCTCCACTTTGCGCCCCCTCTAGCTATGCACCTTGATACAAGTTAGTAGCAGACAACTGTTTTTGACTAAATCAAAGGAACATCTACGTCTACTTGCTGTCAAAATACAGTCTGATCAATAAACTATTAAAGGACTCTCTATCTATCTCTATCTATCTTTTTCTCTCTATCTCTGTCTATCTCTCTCTTTCTCTCTTTCTCTCTGTCTATATATCTCTTTCTCTGTGTTCGTGTGTGTAAGTGCGAGTATGAGGGGTCTGGACCAATAAGCGTGTTTGAAATGTGTAATTAAAAAAAAAGATAAAGGAAAAAAAGGTTACTAATATGACATTTTACGCGGCCTCCAAAGAATGAAATATGGTGTTTGTCTAGAAGAAAGAAAAAAACTATATTATTGTATAAAAAAAGATCTCACAAGAATCACGCAGCCAAGTTGATTAAAACATATCGGGTTCCCTGGCAACTGTAAGTTCAATCTTGTCTCTGGTAGTTTTGAAAACATACTCTGGTTCAGTGGAAGACATAAACACGCCACGCAAAGATGAATAAAGCTTGTTTATATAAGTCTGGAACGTCCTAACGTCCAGTCAAGTGCCACTTGACCCCTAAAGTTTCGATTTATCTATTTTATTCTCATTTGAGACTTTACTGTTGGCCATAAAAAACAAAAGACTTGAGACTGAGATAAAATCATTTACTATCCATTCCACAAGCAAGTTTTATTGTCACACTAGGAATTTATATGATAGAAGATTTTTTTAAAAATATTGTACGCAAACTTCATATTAGGTTGGTGCAAAAAATAATGACGTAATAATGTCGTTTTTTGACCTTAAAAATACGTCAAAAAACGACATTATTACGTCATTATTTTTGCACCAACCTAATATTTTAATCTTATATTTAATAATAATCATGGAATTTCTACCATTGTTTATGTTTTGGTGCAAAGTTTAAATAGATTAAAAAAATTACTATATTTATATCGATATGGCAAACTGCTATTTTAAAAAATTGCTGCCTGTTTCATTTCTTGTTTTGTGCCATTCGCTAGAATTTTGAAGTGATGAGGGAAATGAAAAACCTTTTTTGAAAAGATGGGGGAAATGAAAAAAAAAAAAGATTCCTTTTTTATTTCTTGATCAGTGTGAATTGTGAGAATTTAAAAAGTGATGGAGGAAGTGGAAAAAAGATGATGCATATTGTACTTCTTGTTCCATGACAATTCATAGAATTTCGAAATGACGAGGAAAGGGAAAATAAATTGTCGACCTTTTCATTTCTTGTTCTGTGCCATTTGTTAGAATTTTGAAGTGATGAGGGAAGTGAAAAACATTCTGCACATTTGATTTCTAGTTATGTGTCGTATTTGAGAGTTTTGGAAATGATGAGGGAAGTGACAAATATGACATCCTTTTTATTTCTTGTTCTGTGACATGGTTAGAAATTTGATATGATGTGGGAAATTAAAACAAATTCTGATATGAGGAGGTAAGTGAAATGAAAAAAAAATCTGCCCTTTTTATTTCTTCTGTGTCACTTGTTTGAATTTTGAAATGATGAGGAAAGTGAAACTAAATTTTAAAATGGTGGGGGAAATAAAAATGGTTTTTGAAACCAGGAGGGAAGTGAAAAAGAATTTTGAAATGATGAGTAAATCGAAAATAAATTTTGAAATGAACCAGTGAACAAAATGAAACACTTTTTTATTTCTTGTCCTGTGTCGTTGTGAGAATTTTGAAATGATGTTTGAAGTGTAAAAGAATTTTGAAATGATGGAAAAAGTGAAACAAAAAAGGAAATTAAAAATAAATTTTAAAATGATAAGGGAAATGAAGAAGTATTCTAAAATGATGAGCTTAAGTAAAATAAAAAAAAAGATGCCATTTTTAGTTCTTGTTCTGTGTTGTTTGCGTGAATTTTGAAATGTGGAGGGAAGTGAAAATAAATTTTTAAATGTCGCAGGAAGTGAAAAATGATGCCCGTTTTATTTTTTTTTTTTGTTTTATGCCGGTTTTGAGAATTTAGAAATGATGCGTTGGAGTGAAAAAGAATCCTGAAATGATGAGGAAAGTGAAATAAAAAAAAATGCTGCTCATTCTATTTCTTGTTCTGAGTCATTTCTGTGAATTTTGAAATGATGAAGAAAGTAAAAATAAGTTTAGAAATATTTAGTGAAGTGAAAACGAATTCTGAGACGATGAAGTGAAACAAAAAAAGCTACTCATTTTATTTTTTATTTTATGTGATTTTTGAGAATTTTTTAAAATGGCGACGAAAGTTAAATAACATGCTGCTCTGTCTGTTTCTTGTTCTGTGTAAGTTTTTGGATTTTGAACTGAGGAAGTGAAAAAATTACGCCATTTGTATTTCTTAGTCTCTGACACTTGTTAAAATTTTGAAATGATGTGAGAAGTTTCACTTTCCCTGAATTTTGAAATAATGAAGGAAGCAAATGTAAATTTCGAAATGATGAGGGGGAGTGAACGTAAATTTAGAGATGAGGGAAGTAAAAAAAAGACGTTTCTGACCTATTTATTCCTTGTTTTGTGATATTTGTGAGACTCTGCAAATGACAGAGAAAGTGAAAATTAATTTTGGAATGATGAGGGAAGTACAAAATCTTCTTCTTCTTCTTCTTCTTCTTCTTCTTCTTCTTCTTCTTCCTCGTTTGTCTTCTTCTTCTCCTCCTCCTCCCCTTCTTCTTCTTCTTCTTCTTCTTCTTCTTTCCTCTTCTTCTTCTTCTTCTTCTTCTTCTTCTTCTCTTCCTCCTCCTTCTTCTTCTTCTCCTCCTCTCCTCCTTCTTCTTTTTCTCCTCCTCCTCCACTTCGTCTTCTTCTTCTTCTCTTCCTCCTCCTCCTCTTCTTTTTCTTCTTCTTCTTCTTCCTCCTCCTTCTTCTTGTTCTTCTTCTTCCCCTTTTCTTCTTCTTCCCCTTTTCTTATTCTCTTCCTCCTCCTCCACCTTCTTCTTATTATTATCCTCCTCCTCCCCTTCTTCTTCTTCTTCTTCTTCCTCCTCCTTCTCCTTCTTCTTATTCTCCTCCTCCTCCTTCTTCTTTTTTTTCTTCTTCTTTACACTGTTTCCCCTCATGCTTCTTCTTCCCTTCAGTATGTCTTGTGTGTGTAAATTTTCCAAGCCCTCCTTTCTCATTATGTGCCCTAGAAATATCAGCTGTGTCTTCTGTTTCCATTTTCTTTAAAACGTCGATGTTCAATCCATGGTATTCCCAACATCCTCCTGTAGAACCATATTTCTATTCCCTCAAGTCTCTTCATCTGTGAGAAGATTTTCCAGCATTTACTGCCATATAGAAGGATTAATATTAGATAGATTCTCGAGTGAAAAATTGTCTGGCACGGGACAATGAACCAACTTTCTGAGCAGAAACTCTGATGGCAGATATTAGTTTCATTTTAAATTAATTATAAGAATTTCGGCATAATGGAAAGGATTTTATGACGACGTCACGCACGCCTCAACATCCGGGCTACTTTCATCTATCGCTTGTTCTAGAATTTAGGATCGGCAAGTTGAATTTATATTGCAAGCATTCGCTTTCGTACTAATGCCCTTGGGAAAGGCATGGCTCCATATATTCCTCTCCATGTTGTCCATGTCTATAAACAGTATGTTGGACTGCTCTCTTTAGCCATCAGTGTCCGCCTGTAAAGGAGAAAGACAACCCTTAATTCGAATTCGTGGTTTCTTTAACCAAACGTCATGAACGTTTGCCGATAATAAATGAAAGGAACGTGTGGAGAACCATGATTAAGTAAATCCTGAATAGACATTGCATTTAAAATTACTAAAAAAACAAATACAGTGTAACTCGGATATAAGAGAAACCCGGACATAAGAGAGATTTTCTCTGGTCCCAAATTAGAGCCATACTTACCTAAACAAAATAGACCAAACCCGGATATAAGAGAAACCCGGATATAAGAGACTTCTTCTCCGGTCCCGACAACTCTCTTACATCCGGGTTACACTGTAGCTAAAAATTAGCACACGCATCAATGTTTCTTGTTATGTCACTCATAAACTGCCTTGTTCATTCGGCCACTGCCACAAATATTAGAACGTGTTCCGGCTGTCTTAGTGCAACGGGGAGGTGCTTCCCGGAAAAGGGAACTCCAGTCACCAGGATGCAGTTATTATTGATATTTATAGTTAAAACTGCAATAACTGCAAGACAAGCTTATTTATCTATTTCGTTGGTATGGTGCACTATTTATGTAATGGTTAACAAGCTGTTCCCGCAGATCATGACGACTGAGGAGTAAATTCGGTCCTCACTAAGTGCCACACACTTGTTGCGTTATAGTCTTAATAACTAAATACATGTCCCGCCTTCTATAGGTGCGAACTGTGTAAATCAAGCCATAGCTTCTTCTTCTTCTTCTTCTTCTTCTTCAGGACGTGAAAGATCATGGCTCTTCACAGCTTCCTATCCTGTGTAGCTCGACCTTGATGGTACAAATAAGTCTCAGGTATTTAAACGACTAACTGGCGCTTGCCGTAGCATGATTTTAATTGACCACTTCGCTCGTGTAGTGAGTTCGATTATCATTGAAAACTCTGTGGGGGTGGCTCCAAATTTTCTGCCAGGACGACCGCTAGATAGGTGGCGTTTTATTTAGATCTATAAAAGTAAGAGGTATAAACCTTATCTCAATTTATTTTGTTTTTGTTTTTGCCCACTTACTCACAGGATGCGGTAGGAAGAAAACCTGCAGTAGTCCCCTCCGGTAATGGGGATATTTTTCTCCGTAAAAAAAAAAACAACTACTTAATTTCACAAAACCACGTGGCGTATCACACACACACACACACACACACACACACACACACATATCCTATACTTAAGCAGATGATTGTTTTTTCTTTTTGTGAGTTCTACCTATTTGTATATCAGTCAGTTATGTGTAATGCGTGATAAACGCTTAGGCGATCATGTATCATTCGATACATGACTGACGAGGCAGATATTTCCCACAGTAGGTTGCCATTTCTTTCTACTGTATACCAGTTGCCATCCAAGGCTATAGAACCCGATCTGTCCTGCTATTTACCCATAGCTGCGGAGCGAAGAAGAGGATTCATACCTTTCCCAAGAGTATTAGCACATAAGTGTATCTCAGTCAGATATGTGCCATGCGTGATACACACTTAGGCGATCATGTATCTTTCGATACATGACTGACGAGGCCGATATTTCTCGCAGTAGGTTGCCATTTCTTTCTACCGTAGACCAGTCGCCATCCAAGGCTATAGAACCCAGACTGTCCTGCTATTTACCCATAGCTTGGGCGGAGGAGAATAAGAGGACTCATACCTTTCCCAAGGGTATTTGCAGGTAAGTGAATGTAATGGATTCGACTGGAATTGGAACTCGGCCTCATATATTCGTATATACGAAGGCTTCGTATTTGTATGTACTTAAATATTTTTTTTCTATCCCTTTTTGAGAGCTATGGTGTTCTTTATAAGAATATTTTTGTATTATTGTTCACGTAATACGAGGCCCAGCAGGCACTCAAGGTAGAGATGTACTCAATGGTGACGGGTAAGGGTTGAATATTACGAGGATATGTAGGATAGAGACAACATTGAAGAGGTTAAAATTGTAGTGAACGGGGAAGCACTCTCTCAGGAGGTCGTTTCACATTGCAACAGTTTTTTCAACATTGCAAATATATGTAAAATCCGCCACGGGTTGAATTAATTTTTAATTAAAATGTCAAACTAGCTTCTTTTGAAAATATTCACATCATTTACTATGGTAGTGTTCAACCACCTTCCGTTATAACTGGTAACACCCGTCTGCTACTGCTCCACCGGTAACACGCCAAGCCGTTTTTAAATGTCAATGTAATGGTAATTGTAATGTTAGCCGTTTCCTTATAAGGAAACATTCGCCATTCATTGACCAAGAAGCCAGTACTACTAGACTTACCCTTTTCTAAACGCCCTGAACATCGGGCTGAGATCAAAGTGTAGTATCTGTTCCCCTAATTTCTCATTGTAATGTTAATATTAGCCGTTTCCTTATAAGGAAATATTTTGCATTCATTGAGCGAACAAGCCAGTTCTACTCGAGTTTCGCTTTTCTTCACTTTCTGGACATCGGGCTGAGATCAAAGTGCAGTATCTGTTCCTCTCATCTCTCATTGTAATGTTAATATTAGCCGTTTCCTTATAAAGAAACATTTGTCATACATTGACCGAGCAGCCAGTACTGTTTTCAGTTAATATCTTTTTTTAGCAAAAGAGGTTTCCTAACTCCAGTAGCTTTTATCGCTCATTCCAGTATTGATGGGAGATTCCTTCCTAACCTTCTATTTGAAGTGGTGTTGAATGCTAACATCTTCTCTTTGAGTTACACGTGCTATCCATTTTAGTTGTTGCTACTGTTGGTAGTCTTCAAGTGATGTGGTTTCTGTTATTTCACTTAGTTTGTTTTGTTTTACGGCATATCAACACCTCAATGGGTTATTTAATGCTGGCAAAATTTGATTGCTAGTAATATTTAATATTTCTCTTAACAGATTTTTCAGAAAAATAGGTTTCTCAAGTCCAGTGGCTGTTATCGCTCTTTCCAGTATTGATGGGGGTTTTCTTCCGAATTTTCTATTTGATGTGGTGTGAATATTAACATCTTCATTATGCCATTAATTTCTCTTTGAGTTACAAGTGCTATCCATTTTAATTGTTGCTGCTGTTGGTAGTCCTCAAATGATGTGGTTTCTGTTATTTAGTAAGGTTCTTTGTGAATCTGGTGCACCAATCCACAATTTTTTTAATCATTTCATACCAGGCAAGACAATAAAGCTGCAGAATAGGGACAGGCTTTGCCTTCCAACCCAGCTGCAGAAGCGGGCCAGAGTTCTCCTTCCAATCCAACTACAGAACCCACCGACGTTTACATGTATGGCTATCAGTGGAATGATAAATTCCCTATGATTTTTAGTCTATCCAGTATTGATGAGGGTTTCTTTCCTAACCTTTTATTTGAAGTGGTGTTGAATGCTAACATCTTGATTATGCCATTATCTTCTCTTTGAGTTACATGAACATGTTACATTTTAGTTATTGCTAGACCTCAAGTAATGTGGCTTCTGTTATTTGCTTTGGTTTGGTTTGTTTTACGGCATATTGACACCTCACTGGGTTATTCAATGCCGACAATATATTTAGGATAGGGTCGTACGAATAGAATATGTATTCTTTGTAAGAAATTAGTTTGGCTTGGTTTATTTTGTTTTACGGCATAACAACCTCAATGGGTTATTTAATGCCGACAAGATTTTTAGGATAGGTTCGTATGAATAGAATATGTATTCTTTGTAAGAAATCAGTTTGATTTGGTTTATTTTGTTTTACGGCATATCAACACCTCAATGGGTTATTTAATACCGACAAGATTTTTAGGATAGGTTCGTATGAATAGAATATGTATTCTTTGTAAGAAATCAGTTTGATTTGGTTTATTTTGTTTTACGGCATATCAACACCTCAATGGGTTATTTAATACCGACAAGATTTTTTAGGATAGGTTCGTATGAATAGAATATATATTCTTTGTAAGAAATCAATTTGGCTTGGTTTATTTAGTTTTACGGCATATCAACACCTTAATGGGTTATTTAATGCCGACAAAATTTTATTGCTGGTAATATTTTTTCTAAAATCTATTGCTGGTGATTTTTTTTTTCAAAAATGTATTGCTGGTAATAATTTTTTACAAGTATTTCTGGTATTAAAACGTATTTTTACACTTTCATAGTGTTTTGTCCCCAGCTTACGGTTTTACTATTTTCTCATAGCTGGGACCCTAACAGGTGCTATTATTCGTGTCAGGGTGTACCTGGGAACAGCAGGAATTAAGAGGTGGTTCCAAGCTCCTCAAAACCTCCTGATGAGAGGCCTTGCTGTCGGATGTCATTTATCGTCTTACCCAGGACACGGATGTAATTTATCGTCTTACGCAGCACGATGTTATTTGGTAGAGTTTTACTAAGTGAGGTTATTTTATGAACATTAGATAACGGTTGACCCTAAACTTGAAGGGATTAAGATAGTTGTCATAGGAGAAGCATCTTCTCGGGAGTTCGTTCCACATTACAACAGTTCTTTCCCCATTGTAAATAAAAGGTTTTTGATTAAGACTGATTATATATAAGGGTGTTTCATTAAGACGGATCAAAGTCAGCAGTAAATAAATCAGTGTTATTGGTGTAAATTTATTTATTTCTCTATTGGATCATGTTATTTAAGTCATTGCAATTATGTGTGAAAAATAATATTGCCCAAATGTCCGCCAAGGCTTCGGCGGCAGACCTCCACTCGATGGTCAAAAATTTTGATGACGTCTCTGCATAGTTGCTCCTCGATCTCACCAATATGCCTTATTATCTCATCCTTCAGCTGTTGAATTGTTGTTGGCTTGTTGGCATAGACCTTACTTTTGAGATGACCCCAAAGGAAGAAATCTAAAGGGGTCAAGTCACATGATCGGGGTAAGCCAATTGACATCGCTGTTTCAAGAGATGGTGCGACGTGGGAACTTCTCATTACATTTCTGTTTGAATGTCCATTTTGATAATAGGCTTCGAAAACTTTAACACGTTGTTTGATCGTTAATCTTTCCATGGTTGAAATTGCCAAATACTTAAGATAAGAAAAATATCATTAGACGCTTAATTCATATTTAAAATCAGTCCAAGTTATTGAAACACCCTTTATAAATAAAATCCTGCACATGTTGAATGAATTTCTGGGAATGTCAAATTCGTTTCTTTTTGTATGAAATGTTCAACCTCCTCCCGTTACAAGTGGTAGCAACAGACCGCTACAGTTTCACCCGGGTCACTCCAAGCTGTTTTTTTAAATGTCATGTCTCTTTGGGGCTTAGGGGATCATGGCTTTCCTCAAATACCGTTAATTTGTTATCTGTTGTCATGGTTTCCTTGGGGAGATATTGGAGTGGTTATCCGTTACCATTACACCAGGGGTCCCTCACCCAGTGGGAACTTCACCCCTAGACGGTTTCAGGAGGTGGTGATTGCGGCCACAGATTGGGAGATTCAAAATGTTAACTTTCGAACTCCCCCAAGGCGGCACAACCCTCAATGTGCATCGGTCTACGCAGCTGAGAGTTCACGCTGGTTTTTCTTTTCGCTAAGTTTTGTGTTTTTTTTTTTGCTACTACAAAAATCACCCATGTAAATGTCGAGGAAATAACATCCTGACTTAGGGTGAAAACGGTGTATCGAGCGTACTAGGGTGAGAACCAAGGCTTTAGTCTAATGTAAATATACCCCCACAAAAATTGCAAGAGTTTTCCTTACATAATAATTTCTGTTCAGTCAGATTAACGCCATACATGACACACGCTTAGGCGATCATGTTTCTTTCGATTCATCACTGATGAGGCAAAAGATTTTCCCGCACTGGGTTACCATTTCTTTCTGTGGTAGTTTGATTGCCAATCAAGGCTATAGAACCCGGTCTGTCCTGCTATCCAGCCATAGCTGGAGGGAGAAGAGATGGATTCATGCCTTTCCCAAGGGTAGTTGCGTGTAAGTGAATATAACGAACCCAATTGGAATTGGAACTCGGCCCTCCGATGTTTTGTTTATTGACGTCTGCTTTGTTTATTTACTAATAAGTTATGAACTCAAAAACAAATCTAGTGTCACTGACAAAACTAACCTGGCCGTGCGTCTCGAAAAGGACCTCCAACCGGTTGTGAACTGGGGCAGGAATTGGCTGGTCAACTTTAATGCTTCAAAAACAAAACTGCTCTCTATTAATCACCACAGAGATCCTTCCCTGCCCTCCATTAGAATGTCTGACGCTCAACTTCTCGAGAGAACCTCTCTGCGGCTGCTCGGTCTCACGTTGACTGCTGACCTGAGATGGAACAAATACATTGAGTCAATTGCTTCGTCCACCGCAAGGAAAGTTGGCTTCCTGTGCCGCGCCAGGAAATATTTCTCCCCGGAATCAATCCTCCAGATCTACAAATCAACAATTCGCCCTTGCATGGAGTATTGCTGCCATATATGGTCTGGAGCCCCTTCTGTTTGCCTCGGGGTTCTTGATAGGCTCCAGAGGCGGATATGCAATATAATTGGCCCTGCTCTGGCATCTCGTCTACAGTCACTTTCTCACAGACGCGGCGTCGCCTCTCTCTGTCTGTTTTACAAATACTTTCATGGCATTTGCTCCGAGGAGCTGCATTCGCTGGTTCCCAGACTTCATGAGTTCAAGCGCCCTACGAGGCTGGCATCCCGCTCCCACCCTTTCACAGTCGAAACTCCTAAATGTAGCCGTCTCTTCTACTTCAATAGCTTCATGTCTCGCACCTCTCGCCTATGGAACTCCCTTTGCTATTCCAATTTCCCTGAGAGCTATAATCTCCAGCTATTCAAATGCAATGTCAATCGACATCTCCAGTTGCTTTGATCTATCTACTACCCTTCTCCTCATCCTTTCCACTATCTGATCTTGCTCCAAATTTTCTGTAACCCCTTGCGTCCTAGTGGCTTCTCACCTTGCTTGGGGTGAAACGCTTAAAAAAAAAAATTACTGTACATGGATTCAAGTTTAAAAATCTATCACCATTTTCTATTGCTATTAAATTTGTAAAACCCCTCTATAAAAAATCATCCTTGTTAATGTCGATGTACTAATATGGAAAAGAATGAAGATTTTTCAATAATATAAGCATATTATTTGGAAAGAAACTTTCGAGTCGAACAGTCTTGGAAAGGGAGGGAATAACATCCTGACGTATGGTGAAAAGGGTTATCGAGCGCAATAGGGTGAGAACCAAGGTTTTAGTCTAATGTAAATATAACCAAATATATATTTGACTTTAGTGCAGGAGTTCTCAACCTGGGAAAAATCCACCTTCTTGTGGTGGAAGTTTCCTTCACTTTTTCTTGTTTTTTTTACAGAATTTTCTTTATTGATTTCCAATACCTTGGCGTTTCTATTGAACTTTTTGTTTATTGAGGTTTGCTTCAGTTTATTTACTTAATCCTTAGTTAAAAATTAAAACAAATTACTCAAATCCATTAAAAATTCAACATTTTCTATAAAACTTCTCTAAAAATCCCCCATGTAAATGTCGATGTACTAATATGGAAAAGAATGAAAATTTTCAATAATATTTGCATATTATTTGGAATGCAACTTTTGAGTCGGACAATCTTGGAAAGTGAGGAATGACATCCTGACTTATGGCGAAAAGGTTGCATCGGAAATGATAAGTTGTCTCGAACGACTGTGGAGACTAAAGCTTATTTCAAACCTGAAATGGTTCTCTTATACTGGCAAAGATGATAGAAGAACGGTCGGTTCCTTGTAACCTCTATCTGCGATGCTCAAACATTACAAGAATCAAATCAAACCAAGAATAGAATATTACAGCCATATATGGGCAGGTACCGCCGAGTCTGTGGGTGATTAATTAATTTCCACCCTGCAACACATGACCCTAACCCCACAGAAGAAATGTTGCTAACCTTTCTCTTCTCTATCGTTGTTGCTATGATAAATGTTAAAGAGGGGGGTTTAGAGAGGGGGAGAGAGGGGGAAGAAAGAGAGGGAGACGAGAGAGGGGGAAGAAAGAGAGGGGGAAGAGAAGGGTGAAGAGAGAGGGGGAAGAGAGAGAGGGGAAGAGAGAGAGGAGGAAGATAGAGGGGGAAGAGAGAGAGTGGGAAGAGAGAGATAGGGGAAGAGAGAGACAGGGCAAGAGACAGGGGAAGAGAGAAGGCGAAGAGAGAGAGAGAGTGGGACGAGAGAGGGGAAGAGAGAGGGGGAAGAGAGAGAGGAGGAAGAAAGAGGGGGACGAGAGAGGGGGAAGAGAGAGGAGGGAAGAGAGAGAGGGGGAAGAGACAGGGAGAAGAGACAGGGAAAGAGAGAGAGAGTGGGAAGAGAGCGAGGGGGAAGATAGAGAGAGGAGAAGAGAGAGGGGAAGAGAGAGAGAGTGGGAAGAGAGAGAGAGGGAGAAGAGAGCGAGGAAAAAGAGAGAGAGAGAGAGAGATTGAGAGAGAGAGTATTGTTTTTCAGTTTTTATGCATGACTTGTAAAGCAGGCGTTCTCAACCAGTGTGGACACCCACCCCTCTCTAGGGGAGAACTTCAGGGTTTCAGGAGGGGGGGAATTGGAGATCACAGAATGGTAGACTCAAAATGTTAACTTTCGAACACCCCAAGGCGGCACAGGCCGAGTATGCTACTAAGAGGTGACGCTGGGTTTTCTTTCCGCTAGGTTTTGTTTGTTTTTTGCTTTTTTTTTTTTTTTTTTTTTTTTGTTTTTTTCCACTACAAAAATAATCCATGTTAATGTAGAAGAACTAAGATGGAAAAAAAATGAAGATTTTCAATAATATATGCATATTATTTGGGAGGCACCTTCTGAGTCGGACAATCTTGGAAAGTGGGGAAGGACATCTTGACTTATGGTGAAAATGTGCAAAATAGTTTAAAATACCATTGGTTACACGATTTGGAATATAGAGCTACAACTCAAGTCTAGCAAATCCAGTTACCTTGATGACGGAAGGAGAGGTGGGTTCGTGCCCTTCCTCAAGAAGCACAGGAAGAAATTGAAAGCTGAAAAGACGGGATTTGAACTCAGCCCGCCGATTTCTGTAAAGTAAACTTTCTATCACTAAATAAAAGACGGAGAGAACTCCATAGATTCCGTGAAATCTGCGTACTATAAAGTTAATTTCTTTGGAAATGAGCCTCGTTATGGAGTCCCTCCCCCGAAATCGGAAGTAAAATATTCGCGATTACTTCGTTAGTGTTTTGAGGGTGGTGTTTCTCGCCAGTCTACATTGCTATTTAATCCACAGATGGCGAGAGGAGACGTGGTTTCGTGCCCTTCCTGAAGAAGCGCAAGGAGAAAGTGAACGCAACTGGCAAAGCCGGGATTTGAACTCAGCCCACCGATTTCTGTGAGCTAAACGTTCTGACAGTAAATAAAAGATGGTGAGAACTCCATAGACTCGGTGAAACCTGCGTACAATAAGGTAAATTTCTTTGGAAATGGAGTGTTTTCTTTTTTTTCCGCCTCGACCTCGGAAGTGAAATATTCGCGATTTCTTCCTCACTCTTCGTAGGGTGATGTTTCTCCCCAGACTTCCATGTTATTTAATCCGTAGATAGCGGGTAGAGAGGTGGTTTCGTATCCTTCCTGGAGAAGCATAGGAAAAAAGTAAACGCAAATGACAAAGCCGGGATTTGAACTCTGCTTGCCGAATTCTGTGAACTAAATTTTCTAACACTAAATAAAAGATGGTGAGAAATCCATAGACTCGGTGAAACCTGCGTACTATAAAGTAAATTTCTTTGGAAATGGGCCTCATTATGGAGTATTTTTTTTTTTTTCCCGACATCGGAAGTGAAATATTCGCGATTTCTTCCTCACTCTTCGAAGGGTGGTGTTTCTCACCATACGTCGGCCGAGTAGAAGAAAATAAATAAAGATTTGTCTCGTCGATGATAACCCAACGTGTAAAATCCGGGCAATAATAATAATAATAATAATAAAAGAACTATTGTTACAAAATCTAGCGTTTACAAGATACTTGTAAAAAACAGTCGTTTTTAACTACCGTCATTACTGCGACTACTGCTGCATGTAGCAACGATTTGTATATTTTTTTAACGTTCTTATTACTGTGCTAGTGTTACGACAACTGCTTCTCGTTGTTGTGGCTGTTGTTGTTTGATGAGGTCGTCAATACTTGTACTGCTGCTGCTCTCGTGTAACCACAGAAACAAGATTAAGCATCAGAAGTAGCTGCCTTGAAGCATTTTTCATGAGGCAAGGCTGAACATGGCGACGGAGGTGGAGCAACGATCGACAAACAGCGGTCACGGAGTTGGTCTTGATATGGACATGGATAATGATACCCTCTTGTCCAGAACTGAACAAAGGCCACTCACATTATCACGACGACGGATCCTTTATCAAGGTATCGTGAAATGTTTTTTTGTTTTTTTTCTTTATTTCTTTTTAAACCATTATATTTACTTTCTCTTCTTGTTAAGCCCCTTCTTTCTCCTTCCTTCTTTCTTTCTTTCTAGCACTTCCCTCTTTCTTTCTTCCTTTCTTTTTAACACTTCCCTCTTTCTTTCTTTCTTTTTTTATATATCCAATTTATTTCAAACAACAATTATACAGTGTAACCCGGATATAAGAGAGTTGTCGGGACCGGAGAAGAAGTCTCTTATATCTGGGTTTGGTCTATTTTATATACATTAACACAGGCTCTAATTTGGGACCAGAGAAGATCTCTCTTATATCCGGCTTTCTTATATCCGGGTTACACTGTAAATATATCTACTTGCCACCTCGCGGCAGAGAGGGTTACATATTGCTGACAAAGTATGAAAAGTCGATGTTCGAGTCCCGTTACATTTTTACACCATTTTACAATGCTTATTTTTCTATACTGGAGAACTGACATATGACAGTAACATTGTCTTACTTTTCTATCCACCGCTATCAGACCTTGAATCATAATAAATTTAAGCCTAACTGATTCCTATAGACATTCCCATTTTTATACCATGTGAGACTTTTATCCGAAACAGTGAAAGAAAGTATCTTCCAGTTACAACAACCGGGGGTATCGATTTTACAGATCGACGAATGGATTGGAGTTATGTCAAACTTCCAAGTCCTCCTCCCCGATGTTCGCGAACTGACATTCCATCGAACACGACAACCATAAAGAAAAAAAAAACACGTCTTTACCTAATGAGCCACATAAACCCAGCAAAAGAACAGAAGGCATTTTTTATTATTAAAACAAAACAAACTAAAAAAAAAAAATCCTTTCGTAATAAAAAAAAGAAAAGAATTGATATATTTATGACAGTACAAAAAAACTCTCATCTTAAAACAACACTGACGATTGAAAAACATGCCAATTATTAGAAGGATAATCTTTCTTTCCGATTAAGTTATTGTTCGACCGACTTAAGGATAACTTTTTTTTTTTTACCAAGTCGACGAAATTCGACTATAAATGCACACACGCACGCGTTTTTGGTTTTAGTTTTTTTGCTGTATGTTATCCCTCAATAAAGTCACATTGCTAAAGTTAATAAATGAACAAATAATAAATAAATAAATAAAATAAAATAAAAAAAATATAAAATTCCTTCATATAATCAAGAAAAATAATTACACATTAGGTTGGTGCAAAAATAATGACGTAATAATGTCGTTTTTTGACGTTAAAAAATACGTCAAAAAACGACATTATTACGTCATTTTTTGTACCAACCTACTAAATTTTAGCTAAAAAGACTTTTTTTTTTTTTTTTTTTTTTTTTTTTTTTTTTAAGCCAAATCCTTACTTACTCTGGCATCAAATGTAGCTAACTTTTATATTAATAATATTTTTTAAATTTATTAATAAATGCCTTAACATGTTCCGAACTCTGTCTACACTTAGCGCTAGGTACAATTTTCTTTTTCTAAAGTTGGCGCGAGGTATAATTTTGTTTAATTATAAATCTTATAAATAAACAAATAAAAATAAAACGATATCCCTACCAGGACTACGAATATTAATCGACGGCTACTAATACAGACTCGTTGCCTGGGTGTTTTGACGAGAAAACCCTAAGTCAATAGGGCGTTAATAAAAATTTATAGACTAAAAAATTAGTTCACATCGTTTGCACGGTGGGGTGTGGGGGAGCGAATAATTTTATGGGGAGCACAAGCAGCCTTTAGCAACGGGTCTGAAATATATATAACAAATACAGTTAAATATACAAATATTAAAAATAAATAAATATATACAACCAAATTAAGCTACAGAAAATAGGGTTTTATTTATTTTTTAATTGTTCCCTGTTATGGTGGGGTATGGAGTTTTTTTTTCATATGCTCAATATCGGCGATATGTTTGTAGATATAAGCAGTGTTTTTATTTATTTCTTTACTAAAATTCACACTCAATAAAGGACCCAAAGTCACACTAGATTTACTGAATGAGGTTGTTATATCGATATTTCTTTTGTTTGATTTTGTTTAGCGGTCGATCAACTTATACGTATTATAATGCTGTCTAATCTAAATGTTTTGAACGCAATTTACATGCCTTTTAACTACAAAATAACATATATTGTTCGTAATACTATAAAAATGTATTGCTGGTTGTTCTTAGGTGTTACTGGTAATTTTACTATAAAAATGTAAATTCTTTTAGTTCCATAGTGTTTTATTTTTGTTTTGGGGTCTACTATTTGCCATAGCTGGGGCCCCCTAACAGGTGCTGCTGCCAACACGAGTCAGGCACAACAACAATTAAAGGGGTGGTACCACGTTCCTCAAAACCTCCAATCTTCCTTTCAGAGGCCTTGTTACCAGATGTAGTTTATCGCCATACCCAAGATTATTGTATAAACGTAAAAGGAAGAATTAAGTGCAGGTTATAAGGATATATAGAATAGATAATAGCTGACCCTCGTCTTGAGAAGTTGTAGTGATCAGGGAAACATCCCACCCCCAGCAAAGCTGGTGAGTATTATCCCCAACTCCGGACTGGAGTAGAGCCAACCTTGATTGGGACTCCAGGCAGTATTTTGTGACCACTGCTAGCTTATCAACATTTGATTTTTTTTTTTTCTACCTACATTTATATATGTTACAAATCAAAATAGACACAACTGACTTTTAAAGAATGAAAATTTTTCACTGATTTTGACGTCATATTGGGGTCTATTTTATTTTCGTCCAAATCCGTGAATTTTTTTGCTCACGCTGTCTAAGAAGGAGACGAAGAAAAAAAACAAAACACTATAGTTCAGTATTTTTTTCATCCATAATGTTGAATATGTTAAAATTCTTCAACTTTTAACAAAAAAAGTCTCAAGTTGATGTTAAACATTGTTGACTTATTTAAGATGGAATGATCTATTATGACATGTCTCTAATTTGTATTTAGATACATTGGATTTAGTTTCAATTTTTCTAGTTGAATTCTTCGTCTATATCGCATATGATCCATTATTATACATAATTAGGTTACAATAAAATGTGTATTTTATATGAATTTTACTCTATGAAAATTGAATTGTAGTAGAGAGGGGTTCCCATTTTTCATAGATTCGGGGGACTATAACATAGTTTCGGTGGGGACCCACAAGACCCTTGCACGGGCCCTACTCTTGAGACTCTGTTCTACAAAGTTCTGAGTGGAACTTTGATCTCACGAAGGGAATGATTCAACCCTGTTTATATGACATTGTTTGTCCTAGCTGTAAAGGTCTGAACTGGTGGAACTAGAGAATGGAATTCGTTTGAATATTTGTAACGGTTTTCTTTTTCATGAGTATTTATTTATTTTAGTGTTGCTGGCAGTTAAGTTATTTATCGAAGAACAGTTTACGCAAAAAAAAGAAAAGAAAAAAAGAAACGCAAGAGGAATTAGAATGATGTCTTTTGCAAAAGGTTATTACCTTGAAACGAATATTAATCAGCTTGGATTGAAAATCGAACATAATTTCACAATATTCTGGTTCGCGTACCGATAAGTAAAACGTTACCCCGGACCTCCAGTGCCTAAATTCCAGCCTTGTCAGAGATGACCATGAGTGTTCTAACACTTTAATTTTAGTAATGTCTAGACGATAAGTTAATAGCCGTTTATTAAAAACTATGAAAACTGCAAACTTTATATATATATATATATATATATATATATATATATATGTGTGTGTGTATGTGTCCTACGTGGTATCGAGCACTTTTTTAAAAAAGTAAATGCTAAAGAACTGTGGATTTTTTTTTCTCTTTATATATTAGGTTGGTGCAAAAATAATGACGTAATAATGTCGTTTTTTGACGTATTTTTTAACGTCAAAAAATGACATTATTACGTCATTATTTTTGCACCAACCTTATATATATATATATATATATATATATTGTTGTTGACAGATATTAGATTGAAAAAATATACCGCAAAGTTTGTAATTCGCCAAGTTATGCATGAACCAAAGATTTTTAATTGAAATTCGTTGTGCGAGCAAATAAGAATTTCAATAAACTTTGGTAATAAAATGAAAAGGAAAAAACATTGATTTAAAGACAGACTCAAATCAAGGAAGATTTCGTCCCACCAAATAATTGCAAAGATTGATTCGAATATCTATTGGTACAAAACATTATTCTTTCTTTCTTTCTTTCTTTCTTTCTTTCCTTCTTTCTTTCTTTCCTTCTTTCTTTCTTTCCTTCTTTCTTTCTTTCCTTCTTTCCTTCTTTCTTTCTTTCCTTCTTTCCTTCGCTGTATATCTATCTATTTATCTATCTATGACTGTGTTAGGTTTCGTGATTTTGAGACATGCCAACTCTCATTGGGTTATTTAATATAAAAAGATTTGAATGGGGGCGCTCAGTGAGAACCGAAATCAGTAATAAGGTTAACCATATATATATATATATATATATATATATATATTCCAAAATTCGCTTGATGATGAAACAGAACTAACTCTTTTAATTTCATTATATAATTAAATATAAAGTTTTTAACTTCGGTTTTTGAAACATGGTAATTCCTGTGAAGCGAAGGAACCATATTTTAAATCAGTTAGATATATATATATGTGTGTGTGTGTATTCCAGTCGAATCAATTACATTCACTTACGTGCTAATACCTTGGAAATGGTATGAATCCTCTTCTTCTCCATCCAGCTATGGGTAAATAGTAGGAAAGACTGTGTTCTATAGCAACTGGTCTAGGAGAAGGACAACTCTGAACTCAAAACCTGAGGAGGGTCGATTGAAGGTGCTACTAGGTTGGCATCTCAGTCCCACCTTTCACTGTTGAAACAGTTAAATGTAGCTGTCTCTTCTACTCCAACAGCTTCATGTCTCGCACTTCCTGTCTGTGAAACTCCCTTCCTCTTACTTGCTTCCCTGATAGCTATAATCTCCAACTATTCTCCAACTATTCAAATGCAATGTCAATCGACATCTCCAGATGACTTGATCTATTCCCTGTCCTTCTCTTCATCTTCTCCGCTATCCCGCCTCTTTACTCTTGCTCCCACTTTCTGTATCACCCTGCTTGCTAGTGACACTCCCGCCTTGCCTGGGGTGAAAAGTTATATATATATATACATATATATATATATATATATATATATATATATAGCATATTTCACAAATAAATTTAGACATATCATATCGATTTCTTTTGGTTGTGATCCTTTAAAGTTCAATTCTTAGCAGCCTTAGAAAATTGATTAAGAAAAATACCAAAATTTTCTTTCAAATAGTTTTTATTTTTCCCAAAAAGAGAGAGAGAGTCAGTTATATATAGATAGATAATGTATATCTATATTGGTTGCTTTCGTTAGAGCTATACTTGCGAAGTTGGTATGACAGATCGTTCCCTTGTATAGTAAGTTCGATTCTCACTGCATTTTAAAAAAAAAAAAAAAAAAGAAAGAGAATGGCCCTGTGCCAGACAATCTCCGTAAATTCTTGGCTATGTTTTTTTTATGTTTTTTTTTTTTCAGGGGAGGCCGTGGTCGACATCACAGCGCGTGTATGCGTTGGATAATGACCTGCGTGTTGGAGTGTATGTTCAAGGTTTTTGTTCAGTTTAGAGATGGCTATGGCCTCATCTTCCATCGCTATGATTCAAGCTCTTAGTGTTTTAGCTGAAGTCGTCTTTGCTCATGTAATCTCTCTCTTCCTAACACACACACACACACACACACATATGGTTGATTGTTGAAGTACCATTGGATAAGGGATTTAATTTCGTTTGATAAGGCAGCTTCGAACACTGAATTTTCCTTTTTTTTTTTTAATTGTATTTCTTTTCCTGTTCTTGTAAAATTTACGATTCTTCATTGATGTAATCATGAAGACACAGTTTCACGCATGAAGAAACATCCCATGCCCACCCCCCCATCATGTTACAGAGAAGGAGAGAGATAGAAAATAGAGAGGGAGAAAGAGAGAAAGAAATAGACAGACAAAAAAAGCGGGAGATGTTTAATAGGAAAAAAAAACAATTTCTCGCTTTAACAATAAAAGAATTAGGTTTATCGTTGTACGCATGTATTATTTCATTTTTTTGAACTTGTTTTTCGAGTAATTACTCTTTTGTTCCAGATACATGTGGTGTCTGGAATGGTCTGGCCAGTGGTGATGCTTGAACTTGCAAAAAAATAAACGTGCTGCTTGAAATAAACGTCCGGCAGGAAATGTTTGATATTTGGAAAAAAAAATTGTGCCACCGAGGAAATTATTTAAAAAAAATAAAAAATAGGTTGGGAGACAACAGAAGGAAATAATTTAATCTTGTCAGAATTTCTTGTATCTGTTACTCAAAAGTACCAAAGAACGATTCACTTTGGAATCGCAAAGAAGCCACCTTTACCCATGTGCTTTTTTCATATCTTTACAAAGTTTTAGTTACCGCCCGAAGGTTAATTACAGCTTTAATAACAGCAAGAAGTTTTGATAAATGGGCGATGAAAGATTGTATTGAGTCGGTTTTATTTAACATCTACAAAAAAAAACAAAAAAAAACAGCATTTTTCGAAATATTGTCTTTTGTTGCCCTTACTCGAACACGACCCTCTTGCATCTTTTTGCTACCACAGAGATGAAACCACCTCTATTCATGTGCTTTTGCATATCTTTAGAAAGTTTCAGTTACCGCGCAAAGGTTTTTAGTTACAGCTTTAGTTAAACTAAAGAAGAATAAATGGGTAATGGAAGATCGTATTGCGTCTGTTTTATTTAACATCTAGAAAACAGTATTTTTCGAAATATTGTCTTTTTGTTTCCCTTATTCGAACACCGACTTCTTGCATCTTTTTACTACCACAGAGAAGAAGCCACCTCTATTCATTATTCGTTATTCGAAGTACTATCTTTTTGTTTCCCTTACTCGAACACCGACATCCGGCATCTACAGGGAAAAGACATAAAAGAAAACTATTTCAGCCATGAGAAATGTCAGTTCTGCTATCGTTCGTTTCTACTGCAGAAAAAAGTTTGTATCCGATTTATTTTCGCCAACCGAATAAAGAAAGACACTCCATTTCCAAGGATTGTTTTTCTTTTCTTTCCGACGTTTTTTGGGTTCTTCTCGCCAAATGCTAAGTGTTCGCTTTTCTTTCTTTTTTTTTTTTTTGTATTCTCTTTTTTAGAATTTAATCAATACACGGAATTCAATAACAACGAAACTCATTACTCACCAGATTCAACTCAGGATTTACAAAGAACAAAATAATGAAGCGCCCCGCCTCACGAACCACCACCACTACTACTACTACTACTACTACTACTACTACTACAGTTAGTACTTCTGCTTCTACTTTCTCGATAATAGATGCGAACTGCCTGTTATTTTCTCAAAAAACTATAAGTAATACACCCTTAAAAATAAATATTTTCTGAAACAGAATTATGCAGAGAGGGATTTTATACGAATTATTGGGAATTACTGCTAGTTGGATTTAAAATCATTTACGAAAAATAAGTTGAGAAGCTTTTCTTTGTTTTTTTTTTAACATAATTTACATTCGGACTAAAAATGCCTACAACTTTCTGGTTATTAGCGCAGCGTCTCAGCTGTTGTATCTTCCGACCTTCGTGGTCGATCCCAGTAACCTGTCTCCGCAGAATTTCTGAACTTGTATGTAACGTTTTCATACGACTAATATCTTAAGACCTTTCAATAAAAACTGTTGCTATTATTTTTAAAACTTTTAAGCAAGTACCCCTAAATATTTCAACACATTTTCTCTTTATTCATCATTTAATCTTCACAGAGTATATTTGCAGTCGAATTAATATCTTAATCTTTGTTGTTGCTATCACAACGTTTCAGATCTCATGCCTGCAGAGTTCGTCACGGAATAATGCTAGCTAGTATAGTTGTTCCGGTTAACAAGGAAAACATTGGAACAAAAAAATAGTTGTTATTTTTAGCGTTATTTATCTTAGTGTTACTAGCAGTCAAGTTATTTATCGGAGAACGGTTTTTATGCAAATACTCTCTGACCAAATTACTTCTTCCTCAGTTAGCTGTTTATGGGAATGCCAGTAACGAGAAGCTTTGATGAGATATCTGGCGAATGAAAAAGAACGCAAGAGGAATTAGAATGATATCTTTGCAAAAGGTTATTCCTATGAATCAAACAAAAATCAGCTTGGATTGAAAATCGAACTTAATTCAACGATATTCTGGTTCTCGTACTGATAAGTGAAACGTTATCCCGGACCTCCAGTTCCTATATTCCAGCCCTGTCAGAGATGACTATGAGTGTTCTAACATTTTAATTTTAAACTACGAAAGCTGCAGGTTTATATATATATATATATATATATATATATATATATATATATATATATATTGTATTAAAATAAAGAGAAAGAACAGTAAGATTTATAATCCGGTGTTCTTATTAATTATATTTATTTTTAAAAAGCAGTGATCAATACAATACTGCAGAGCATCAATATTATAAATTTACTAATTTTAAAACATGATTCCATCGCTACACAGGAATTACCATGTTTCAAATAACAGAAACTAAAACCTTCAAATTTAATTATAGAATTAAATTAAAACCCCTACTACTGTTTCACTTTCAAGCGAATTATTACGTCTTTCCAAAATTCGCTTGAAAAGGAAATAGCACTGGGGATTTTAATTTAGATCCTATAATTAAATTTGAAGTTTTTAGTTTCTGTTTTTAAAACATGGTAATTCTTGTGTTGCGATGAAACCATATTTTTAAATTAGTAAATTTATATTATATGACAATAGCTGGCAACTGGTACTCGAGGATACCCGTCTAAGGCAGCTAGCCAATCCCTATTGCAGACTCTCGCTCAGGCACATGTGTGTTTGTTCAATGCCCACAGAGCCCATCTGTGAGTTTATGCTGCAACTATGCTGAGCAGACCTTAGTTACAGTTTCTGGGAGAGATCGTGTTCTGTAGAATGATCAACCATCTGAACAACGCCAGCACACACAAACCCTCGGCCACGATGACTTGTGATTTCGTGCTAGCAAGGCTTGGGTCAATCTGCGGTATGGTTTTCAGGCACTTTCAAAAGGTGCCGCATACTGGGATCATCCCCACTCCAGCCCGATAACATCAGGAAGTCTTCTGACAAATCGATCGTGGTGAGATTCGAACCCGTGTCTCATGGTCAGAAAGCGTATATATATATTAGGTTGGTGCAAAAATAATGACGGTTTCTCACATAGTAACATATGTGAGAAACTCATTATTTTTGCACCAACCTAATGTGTGTGTAAAAATATATAGAAAATAGGAAAGAACTTGTTAGGTAAATAATTCAAAGTTCTTTAGTATTTTTGTTATTATTTAAAAAAAAAAATAGTGCTCGATACAAAAGTAGAGCATAAATATAATTATTTATTTAAAAATATGATTCCATCGCTACATAAGAGTTCTCATGTTTCAAAACAAGAGCCGAAAACTTCAACATAATTATTTGAAGTAAATTGAATTAAAGTACCAAGCTCTGTTCCATCTTCAAGCGAAATTTTTTCTGGAATAACTAATTCCTGATATTTACGTGTTTTATAAGCATATTCATTATTAAAATTAAAATTACTATGGTAACAGCTACAGCAATTATTTAAAGAAAAGAGGCATAAGGGTTAATAATTTGTATCAATATCTCAGTTACATTCAAAGAGGTTAAGTCAGGGTAAGGTTGGGGTGTCTAAATTTAAAGCGGAAGATGATACCGTCTAGTCTGGTTAAGTGTCTATGGAGATTTATTTTTTATTTTATTTATTTTTATTTTTTTTCCTTTTAGAAAAGCCTTCGTTAAAGCCAAAAAATAGTTTTAGATTCTGTCTATATTTCTCAGATGAGTTATTATATACACTATTTACTTATTCGGACTATTGTCCTCATCTTTGTCGCCATATTTATTACAACGTTTCGGCCTTAACCGGGTATTGAACTCGCACTCTTTGGGCCCTGTCACTGGATATTACCAACGCCTTTAGCCACTGTGTCATGTGTCAAGGACAATGGAGAACTTTCGGCGGGAAATTAACAAGAGATAATTGATAACTGACATCCATTAAACATGGCACATGGAACGAGAACGGTCTACCCCAGTGAGCGAAATAAAGGGTTCAGTTCGACATTCTAACCACCTGAAGAAGGCCGGAGCGTACAACGGCCGAAACGTTGTAATAAATATGGCGACAAAGATGGGGACAATAGTCCGAATAATGTAAATAATGTAGTTTTAGATTGTATTTTTTTTTCTTTTTTAGATAATAATCGTTTAGTGATAGAAGCCTTACTAATTAATCCATAGCTGGGGGAGAAGAGAGAGATTCGTACCTAATCAGAATTTGATAAATAAACAAGAAATTATAATGTGCATATAAAGTTTTGGTTCACCACTGCCGTGGCTTGGTATTGAACTCTCAACTCTTTGGATCTAATCACTGAATCTAACCAACGTCTTCATCCATTGGGCTATGTGTCCTTGAGGACATCTGAGCATGAAAAAACAAAACAAAAAAAAAACAGAAGGTTGCTGAGACATTAGGTTTATAAGTCCCAAAAATTCATACACATGGCCCAGTGGATAAAGACATCGGTTAGATCCAGTGACTAGACCCAAAGAGTTGTGAGTTCAATACCAGGCCACGGCACTGTTGAATCAAAACTTTGAGAATTGAGTTAAAGGGAAATAACTGAGACATCCGGAAGAGGCAAGGCACGTGGAACTAGAACAATCTAACCCGGTGGACGAAATAAAGGGTTGGGTTCGAAATTCCAATCACCTGAAGAAGGTCGGAGTGTACAACGGCCGAAAGATTGTGAATATGGCAATGGAGATGAGGATAACAGTCCGAATAATGTAAATAATGCAAGTAATCATGATACCTCATCTCAGACACTCCATCTTTGTAATTGTTTTTTGTTCTGATTAGTTTTTTTGTTGGTTAGATTGGAGTGGACCATCTTGTCCAAATTTCTGGCGAAGGGATAGAGAAGACTGATATCGAAACGATCTTTTTGGGGGTTTATATTGAAGTTGGTAAATCGTCGTGGCGTGTGGCGATGCTCGTAGGATTGTCCTTCGCTTTGGTACAGGGTCTTTGGTCTTTTGTTTCGCTTATCCAATTATCTGATTACAGAAATGAAGGTAGCTGATTGACATCTCCTTAAGAATGCAGGTGTTAATGTTAGGTTTTAAATAGATGATCAGTAGGGGATACACTTTAGGGGATTTAAGAAATATTTTTATTTTATATATTAAACTTTGCCTATTACTACATGCCCTCAAAGTGTCTGTCTATCCGGATAATATTCAAGTAATTTTCGAACTGGAATCTTTATCTCTAACTATAAAAGGCAGGATGTGTGTGTGTTTGTGTGTGTGTGTGTGTGTGTGTGTGTGTGTGTGTAACGAATACACGGCCGCAATTTTCGACGGATTTGCACCAAAATTTATATGCACATGCTCCAAGTTAGTGGAAAGGCCAAGACCGACTTTGCATTTCCCAACTTCCATCGATAGTGGAAATAATCGATTTTTTTCATGCTTCTACGGTACTTTTGATGAAGTTTGCGGCCATTTTCTACTGGCCAGAGTGAGAGCCAATAGCTGGCTGCCACGAATAGGCAGGAAGATTCCATTGGCCAGCGTGAGAGCCAACAGCTGACTGACACGAATGTTAACTAGCATGCTAACATACAAAAAAAATCGATAGCTGCATTCGTCACAAGTGGGAAAAATTTAAATCTGCATGGCACTTTACTCCAATTGGCTCATTCGCTTACTTAAACTCAACGTTGATTCTGATTCCGCAGAACTGGGTTGGCTGTGAAAAAGTATTTGTTGTTAACATTCTTTTTTCATTCGGTTTTTCCAGTTACAAGTCCTATTTTAAAGCTGATCGTTTTGAGCTCATTTTGTTTAGTTCTTTTTTCGTAACAGATTTAATGTTTAGTATAGAGCTTAGAAAAAATTCGCAGTGTGAGATAGGCAAGAAGTAAGGCATGTAGCAACATCAGCACGACAAAGGGCACTCGTTTAAAGGCAAGGAAGGGCAAAAATATTTTAAGTCAAGTGATAGCGATTGCTGTATGTGTCGTACGATTTTTGAATCAAGCATGGGCAACGCCGGGCCATGCTGCTAGTTTAATCTACGGGGGATAGATTGTTATCATTTCGTTATCCCTGACTAGGACCACCTCATCATGTTGTTTTCAGCACTGTTCAGTTATTGCTAGCTCTGTTTTCATTGACTTTGACAGAAGAAGGTGGAAAGGCAAAACAAAGATATAATAACAATGATTGACATAATAAAATAATAAAATAACAAATATAATAATAATATAAGACGTATATAAAACAACATATGACATGTAATATAATAACAAGATTTGTTATAAGATGGACATAAGATTTAATATAGTAACAACATAGATTTAAATAAGTTTTAATATAATAACAGATATAAGAATTAGATATAATAACAAACCTATAATAACATAGATATAAGAACAAGATATAATAAAAATATTTAATAAAATATCAACATAGATATAAAAACAAAATATAATAACAAATATATAAAAAGATATAATCTAATAACAACATGGATACAATAACAATAAAGTTATAATAAGATACGATATAACAACATAAATAAAATAAAATTTAATATAACATAGATATAATAACAATATTTAATATAATAACTGCGTAAATATAATAACAAAAAAGATATAGACATAACAAGATTTAATGTAATATAACAAAAAAAAATAAAAGAATAATATATAAAATTATAACAAGCTATAATAACAATATTTAATATAACAGCATAGATACACTAATAAGATATATAATAACAACAAAGATATAGTAACAATACCTGACATAATAAAATAATAGCAAATATAATAATAATGAGAGATATAAAAACAAAATATCATATGTAATGTAATAACAAGATTTAATATAAGACTGGCATAATAACAAGATTTAATATAAGACTCACATAATAACAAGATTTAATATAAGACTGGCATAATAACAAGATTTAATATAAGACTGGCATAATAACAAGATTTAATATAAGACTGGCATAATAACAAGATTTAATATAAGACTCACATAATAACAAGATTTAATATAAGACTCACATAATAACAAGATTTAATATAGTAACAATATAGATTTAATAACAAGTTTTAATATTATATAACAACATAGATATAATAGATATAATAACAAAATATAATAACAGAGATACAAGAACAAGATATAATAACAATATTTATTAGAATAACAGCGTAGATAAACTGACAAGAAATAATAACAAAAATATAACAAGATATAACAAAATCGCTAAGATTTAATGTAATATAATAAGAAAAAAGATAAAATAAAAATATATGATATAATAATATAGATATTATAACAAGCTATAATAACAATATTTAAAATAAATAGAATACAACAAAGATATAATAACAAAATATAATATAAACATAGACATAACAAAATGTAATATAACAAAATGGTAATAATAACAACAAAGATATAATAGCAACATTTAAGATTATGATAAATATATAACAAAGATATAATATTATAATACATATAATAGCATGATTTAAGATTATGATAAATATATAACAAAGATATAATATAATGATACATATAATAGCATGATTTAAGATAACTACAAAGATATAATACATTAGGACCTTGAATAAGTTGTCGCTGTTTTCTAACAGATGGAGTTCCCAGAACTGCGTGCGTGTCATTTTAGATGGTAAGGCCTCTATAAAGAAGTGCTATAAACAAGTTTGAATTCAGTATATGTCATTTGGCCGAAGTGTAAACAGCTTTGTTTTTCATAGGCTTAAACATGTAGGATTTCCTGCCAAAGAAAGTGTATTTGCGGGGAATATTACCGCATTACTTTATTCAAAAGAAATGTGCAGCTGAAGCACACAAAATTCTTGTTGAAACTTACGGCGACCATGCTCTATCGGAAACATCATGCAGAGATTGGTTTAGACGCTTCAAAAATAATGATTTTGATGCTGAAGCTAATGAACGCTCTGTCGCACTGAAAAAGTTTGAAGACGAAGAGTTGGAGGCATTACTTTATGAAGGTTCGTATCAGGCGCAAGCTGAACTTGCAGAATCATTAGAGTTTCGAAACGTTTGAAAGCATTAGGAATGCGTCTTGTCCAGTTCAAACAGCTGCTTCAACGGCAGAAAAAGAAAGGTTTTTTGGCATCGTATCTTGACCGGCGATGAAAAGTGATACCCTACGATAACCCTAAGCGTAGAAGATCGTGGGATAAGCCCGGCCATGCATCAACATCGGCGGCAAAGCCGAATATCCACGGTTCGAAGCTTCTGCGCTGCATTTATTGGGATTAGCTGGGTGTATTTTATTATCACCTGCTCAAACCGAACGAAACCATAACGGAGATCGCTACCGACTACAGTTGATGCGTTTCCGACGAACATTGAACAAGAAACGGCCGCTATCCGAACAAACAGCAATGTGATTTTGCAACATGAAAACGCTAGGCCACATGTTGCAAAACGGGGCAAAACTTGGAAACGCTTAAATGGGAAATCCTACCCCACCTGCCGTATTCATCAGACATTGCCCCCGTCCGATTATCACTTCTCCGATCGATGACACATGGCCTGGCCGAGC